>CM070514.1:48404240-49015354 GCA_036346375.1 Guadua angustifolia
ACTAAATCTAATATACCTAGTGTTATTCATATTTCATTAACCTAAAACCAATTAACCGAACCTAAATATCCCTAGTACCAGGATTGTTTCTCTTAATGACTATGATGTATAGAATAGACTTCGTTTGTTCTTCCAAATACAGGTTATCGGATATCTAAACTGAGATGTTCTCATTCAAATTTAAGATTAGCATGGACGTACAGCATTTCTAAAGGCTATAAAATGTGTATCCGATGTGAAGATGCAATGATTTTTATGGAAAACATTAGCTAAGAACTGAATGAACAGGATAGATTATGTAAGGCAACACCTTTTCCATTCCTCTGATCAGAAAATATCCACCAGAATCAAACTGGCAATCGCTTTCCTGAAGTTTATGCAGCCAGCACAAATTTGACTTCACCATGACAGGTAACCAGCCAATGGAAACCCATTTAGTTTCTTTCATTATATCTTTTCTTTGGATAAATGGATCCTCTCCGGTTTTAGCTGTGTCGCTTTTGTTAAGTGAATAAACCTGATACAGTCACAACACTAATTAATCAGCTGGTATAGCATCCAAAAAAATCATAATGACAAAAAAGTCAAGATAATAGCTTGATTACAGACAGGTGAGTAATTTTAGCTCACGTCCACTGCTTGTGAGAGGAAAATAGTTGTGTGACTTCGTTAAGATCAAACATGTCGAGATCAAGGGTAGAGTGATAAGAAATAGTATAATCACCACATGTAATGCAAACTTAAATGAACTTTGCAGGCTCAGTAACAGGAAAAACATAATACATAAGACACATGGCTAAAGTGCCATGTGACATCAAACACGACAATCTTAGACCCACTAACTTCCATGCTAGTTATGAGATTGAAAAGCGTTATTCTGGAACGGTTGAAATAATTTTCAAATTCCCCATGACTCAATCTTTCGTCTCTTTTTCTTGTATGTAATGCAGTTTGCAGTTTTGTTTTCAAGAAAGTACAGTAGAGTCCTGAACTAATGTTTCATTTTGAAGTCATATGAGCAGGGGGAGTAAGGAGCACTCTGACCTGAACAGTCATTTCTACTTTCATCGCAGCAGAATATGTCTTCTTCTGGAGGCGAGCATGTCTAGGCTTCAGTTTGAGTGTCTGCTCATCGAGATCACTGTTGTTAGACAACAACACCGGCTCCTCAAACTCCACTCTACCAAACTTGATAGTTGCATGTCTCCTGGCACCTGCTTTGAAGGGTCATAATCAGGCTCAACAGTAACTTCCCCAGAATCAAAGAGCTCTTGGAGTCCATGCGAGACAAAATCGTTGTAAGAATTTATTTGATGGCTACCTAGTCCATTTTCAATAAAGAATGCTCTTGATGCTTGCTACAAAACTTCTCCAGGCTTGCAACATCAAAGTCGATTGGGACTTGCACTCGAGGGTCCGAATAAGACTTCCTTTCCTTCATCTTCCACAGATGGTGTTTTTTCAAATCCACATCCATAAGAGACTTGCCTCCATTGGCATCCACAGATGGTTGCTGCCCCTTTGCATCCTCCTTAAATGGAATTTACCTTCTTCAATGTCATCCAAAATCAGGAAATCCCTGTCAGTGTCTGAGCCATTTAGTGACTGCTGATCGTTCGTTTGCGGCTCTTCCATCGCTAAACCAACCAGGCAGCTGCCCCAAAGTCCTTTTAACTACTAAAAGAGAGAGGAAGAAAAAAATATGAACAACTTCATCACACAATCCTCAAATTAGAAGGCAGATAAACAAAAGATGTGAATCCAAGGCTCCACAGGGCATTTGGCAGTAAGAACAAGAGTCACTAACAATTTTTCAGCACGCAACGACAACGCGATCTTAAAAACTGCTAGTGCGACACACATCAGACAGCCATTTTCACAACATTTCACCCAGACTGGCCACTTTAGCAGCACATCAATCGCACAGAACAACAACCAAACAAATCTTTTATCACTGTCTCTGATCTTTTCTAAACGAGGGGACGCAGGCTTGCCACATGCCGCAACCCAACAGCATCTGTCAATTCAGGAGGATCAATCACTGGGCGCAAATCAAAACAGTGATCCCTCCGCACTCACCCGCAACGTTGCAATCCATGATCAAAACGCACCATCTCAAAACCACAATTTCATTTTCACCGCACTACCAGCACGCATAGCTATCACAACCCACAACAACCATAGCAACATGCTTACATGCCTGCTATAAACAAATAGCGGAGTAAACTAATGCCCCAGGCCCTGAGACCACATGAAAGCTCAAAAGTTAAAACCACTCGCCGCAGCGGGTTGTGCGAAAAAGTGGGGTTTTTTTGGTTAGAAGAGCACAAGCCCCACCCGCGCACCAAGCGATCTGACGCGAAACGACCAAGCGATCAGGAGCAGAGGAGGCGCGAGACGATGCGAGCGCAACGTACAGCGTCAAGACAAAGCGCGGAATGCGGGGTGGTGGCGGCTCGTCGGGGGCAGGAGGGAGGCGGCGGGCCTACCTGCGCGGCGGCGATCGCCGCCGGCGATGATGAGGAACCCTACGTCGTGGCGGTAAGGGGCTTTACGGAGGAAGGATCAGAACAGTGGATGACACAAGCTCACGCTGCGCTGTGGGTTTTGCTCTGTCTGTTTCTCTGGCTGCTGGAGGCTGGTCCCACCGGTCATTGTGACGGCCCGCGGCAAAGGTCCCTGGCCCTCCGATTTGCATCCGACGGAGTTCTATACAGCTTTCAACAAATAGTTTTCTAGACCTTTAATAATGGGGGAAAAATTACACTACAAGGTGCAGAAGATCGTGAGATTGTGGTCCCTGGAGACAAGACTATGTGACGTGTCGCTTTCAATGAAGATGGACTGGCCTACCTCTTCGGTTCTACAGGCTTTGTGGTAGACTCGGACTTAGTGACGGATCTAGACTATAAATTTAGCGGTTTTATAGGCATCGGACGCCCTAACATTCGAATATTTTTTTTTCACGCGCAATATTTACTCAACGCTCAAGCAACATTTTCCTTCGACAAATGCTACAAGAAACGGATGTTGCAAGCGCTCAAAAAATGTTAAGCAGTAAATAAATGTTATGTATAGACAAAAATGTTTCAAGAGGCGTCCAAGAAAACAAAAAATCTGACGTCCGACGCTTAGTGTTCGCTTAAATTTAGAGATGCTAAACCGGTAACAAAATAATATTAAAAAACAAATCAAACAAAGTAGAAGTAGTTATTAACTATTGTGATCGAAAATCATATATAATTAGAAGAGAAACAAAATGAAAATGTAAAATACAACAAACAATGAAGGTAGTACAATAATACCATAGTGGTTAGTACATTCCCAAAACCAATAAATATGTGTAAATAGCTACCGTACATCAAAATTAGCAAAGTTAGTGATGCAATTATGAAATTATGATTTGCAATTAGTTATAAGCATTGAGAAAAGAATGCAACATACTACTAAGCACTAGCATTAAATAATACGAAAGTATGAGGCAATGACATTCTACGCTTTTATGGTTTGAAAGCGCTTTCATGATTTTATCATCTTGAAGGCTTTAGATATCTCTCGTCAATGTAGCATATTATTAAGTCACCAATCGCCAAAGGTAGCATATCATTAAGTCATCAATCACTCACTAGCATATCATTAATACTTAATACTACTAGTCATTAGTCAATACACAATATGTAAATTCAACATCCAAAAATAAAACAAAGATTTTCATTTTATATACCTTAGAATCTTAGTCTCTGTTGATCGGTATCAATTTCACTTCTCAACGCCAGACGCTTTGCCGCTTGCTTCACTTCTCACTCACTTCTTTCAACGCCAAGAGTACCACCACCTCACTTCACTGCCCGCCCCACACCCTTCTCGAGCGCCACCTCGACACCTCAACCGGTTCGGCTGGTCCTGACGGCCACCGCCACGCTTCTCCGAATGTCGTTGGTCTTCCGCCTTTTGAAGGAACCCCCTGTTTTGGGTTGGGCCTGAGTAGGCCCGTCAGATATCTTCGTCCGTATTCACAACTTCATAGTCGAAACCTTGCTGTGGGGTACCCCCGGCACAAGTATTCGTCAAAAGAAAATCATGAAAATTTGCTACTGGGGAGAAGTACAGAAAGAAGCTTACCAGATGTCTTTGGAAACCAAAGGAGACGCTCTCTCTTTGAGTTTGTAGCAAAGATGAAGACGAGGAGGCGGGAAACAAAATGAGAAGGTGAGTACAGAGGGGGAACCAAAACATGAGCGGTATTTAGAACCTGTTTGTTTCAACTTTTGATTTTAGATTTTGGCTCTAAAAACAGAATAAAAAATAAATAGCTGATTCTAAAATCCACTTCTCACAATTCAGCTGATCACCATATACACTAGAATCCACAATCCACTTCATATGTGCTTTTGGAAAATCAGCTTCTCTACAATCACAGTCTAGAATCAGTTTTTAGAGAATCTAAAGCTGAAACAAACAGGCCCTCAAACTGATCAGTTTCACACCACCAAAAAAGGTTATCGATTTTACCGGGTTCATCACCAAAAAGCTTTTGCGCACTTGATTAGCATGCACAACACAAATCACGAAGTAGCATCAAAGCAGGTTTACAATATCGAATCGAGCTTGAAAATCACTCTCCCAACGGTTTTGAAAATCGCTAAAAACTGAATCATTTTGAAATCAAACTCTTTGAACTCGGTGGTAATAAAAAATAAAAAATGACCGATTTTATTGATTTTCAAATGATTTTCACCGATTTTCAACTGGATTTCTTCGAAAAATCAGCAAACTAAGCGAAACAATTCGGAAGCCAATTTTTGAGTGATTTTCACTGATTTTTTTACTGGTTTTCCATAAATAAAATTTTCTGAATTTTTTGATTTTTTTTAATTTGACATGTTTATCGACCAATATAGTTTATCGAGACCGGTTTATCGACTAGTATAGTTTATCGAGCTGGCTCGATATGGTATTTTCAAATGATTTTCATCATTTTTTAAACCCTGATCCAAAGGGCAAGGAATACCATTTAACGGATTCTTAGAATTTTTTGAATTGTTCGGATAAATGAATCCATTTATGAGCATTTAGGAGCTTTGCCATTTTTATTTTCCACCGTCTCATAATTTTCATTATATACATATATGTGTAGGATAACACATTTGGTAATTTCTAGCTTTTCCACTAAACAGATTAATGTAGAGACTTTTGGAAGAGCCTCCAATTAATATACACACAAGTGCAATTCTAACAGCTTTGGTAAAAATAGAAGAAAAGCTCTAAAAATCTTGGAAAATTCTCAAAAATACTTTAAAATATTTGGAACTCAATAAAATTATTTTTGAAAATTTTCAACTTTTGAATTTTTCACAAAAATTCTTTTTGTTAAACCTAAATTATAACAAAAAGACTTTATAAAATCAATAAGGTTCCAAATAAATTCCAGATTAAATAAATTAAATGAAGAAGCAAATTTTTGGATATCACAAACCTACACCCCTTAAGAAGAATCTCGTCCTTGAGATTCCAAGAGGCTAGCAAGAAGGTAGGTTTACAGATTCTTCAACTTAATCCTTGTATGTCCTTGTTGCAATGTCATGATTGATTCTTCTTCCAAAACGATGGGTGTTCAACATTTGACAGGATTCAAGAGGATAGCAAAGAAGAAGACTGGAACAAGGGGGTAAAAACTGCACATCCAATGAAGAAGCAATAAACACCAACTTTATTTTATCATAATATTTTATTTATTGTGGCTGCCAAAAGAGGAAATAGAACAGCTCACAATGTCATCTACTAAAATGGATAGCTTGACCTAAATCTTAATTAGGTTATTCTTCTGGTATCGACACTAGTCTTCCTAGTCTTCGAAGTACAAAACATGTCTTCGTCTCTTCAAAGATTTGAAGCAGACTTTGAAGAACACACTTCCATCCATTGCTTTGCTTGATATATGCTTTATCTCACCATCTAATCATTTGAAAAATGGGAAATGGATAGATACAACACTTTTTTAAAAATAAGGATTTAGAGGTAAGGACAAGATGAGAGTAGAACTTTTTCGAAATACTTTGTTATTTCAAAATAAATACTTAAGGTTTAACCATTCTAACTAGAGCCACTCCTACAGTCGATATGACTCTGATACCACCTCTGTCAGACCCCGAAAAAACACCTCCGAAATCCTTTGTGTATCCTGTACTAGTCTAGGAAAAGCTAGTACATGCAGCACAAATGTTATCACAACATATCCAACATAATTTATTAATAATCAGAGTTTACAATAATTATAGCACGTAGGCCAAATAAAATATTACAGCGGAAGTAGAATAAAACTAGTAGTAGAACTCAATAGATTCGCCATAGGCAATCAACTGGGGCAGCGGTCTAGTTATCTTAGTCCTCACCATCGTAGAGATATTCTTCTAAAAAGATAGAGTAAGCAAGGGTGACTACAAAAATACTCCTCAAGTCACATAGTAAATGCAGTATCGATGAAGGGTCACAAAGGAAGGCATAATATGGTTCATTTGAGCATAAAGCAATGTTTCAAATACAATAATTAATTTTTAATGCATAATTGATATAGTAAAAACTGAGTTTTAATCTAATTTTCAGTACGGGTTCCAACCCAGAGTTTCATCCCAAATTTTCTCATGTGGACTCTCTCCACATATAAACCACTTTTCTGAAAAACATTTTGAAATCCAAAGTCTAGTCCGTGAAATGCTTGCTCGGCATGCCCATGACCGCAGGTGCAGCTAATCGATTAGTTTTACACTTTGCAGAGGTTGTACAACTTTACTCACAAGACATAATTATTCTCTTTTGACCAAATACACACTTCCTTCAGTGTGTCGGCAGAGAAAATCATGACAAGGCTCCTATAAAGCTTCATCCACGTAGTCATGCTCGCTAAGATTTCACCGCTGGTAGGGTTAAAACCACCGATCCGAAGCCCCTCTTGTCTTAGAGTGGCGACCTTACACCACTTGCCACTTTCAACTTTGATGCACATTGTCCATGGTATGTCGTATCTGGATAGCTAGATCCATCCTATTCCAGACTTGTGGTAGTACAATAAGGTTTTATATTCAGCGTAACATAGACCGGTTCTTAAATGACTAGGCGAGCTTTCACAACCCTTGTGCCTCACACACCTACTAGTCAATCATTCTCATTCAGTCCAAATCATATTTTCACTTTCTTTTAAATAACATCATCTTTCATAACATCCCATGATGCACCGACACTAAGAAATAATTTTATTTTCAACATAAATCTTGTTTTGGCATAAATCCCCAAAAGTCATAAATTCATGTCTAAGCCATTTACTATCTAACACTAGTTAATACTACAATAATGTATCAACCAGTGATATTTTGCTCTAAGGTGGCAAGGTATGAATATTTCAAAGTCAATTGAGGTCATAACAATTAGGAGTAATTAATCGTTTAAAACTGGGATTTAAATAAATTGATAAAACTATGCATGCAATAATTTAAGTCAAAATATATTTTTAAATTCTAGGATCAACATGTTCAAGGGTGTGACTTACCTCGGTCGAAGAGTTGATGCTTAAGATTGTCGACAACGAACCGTTCTGACTCTCTGAAATCTATACGCGAAAAACAACCAATTTCAAATAAAATCTAAATAAATTCAATAAAATAAAAAAACTAGCATACATAAATAACTTGAGATTTTAAATGAATTTATAAAGAAATTTGGAGCCAATCGGAGTTCCAACGGGCGAAAACGGGTATCGAGAAGATTTAAAAGCGTGTGAAATAATAAAGAAATGAGTTTTAAATTTTTTAAATTTATTTTCCAAATGAAATTTTCAAATTTTTGGAGTCAAAATTCAGATTTCAAAATTTAAAATTTTTCTAAGTTTTTCCTCTATTTTTTTTCTTTTTTTCTCTCTTTCTTTTCTTTTTTCCCTCTCTCTTTTTCTTTCCTAGCTGCTTGCGCTGGCTGTTCACGAACGGGCCTCTCACCTCTCGGCTTGGAACAGACTGTCATCTCCATGGTGCAAGGGGAAAGAGGGGCCGGGCGAGGCAAGCGGCCGGCCAGATGGCGGTGGTGCGGCGCGGAGGAGCCGACGGCCGCCGGAGGGAGGGCCGGACGGCGGTTCACGGCCGGAAAAACAGGCGGCAGTCAGAGTTTGCACCTTTGCGATATCCGATGAAAAAAAGTGAATTAGCATGGGACAAGTGGTGAATTGGGATGGCGTCGGGGAGAGGCACTCGGTGCTCCTTTTATAAGGCGAGGGGAGGACTGAGGAAGCGACAATTACGTGAAAATTGTGGAGGCTAAAAGAAAGGGAAGAATGAGATTTTTACTCAGATTTTAGGGGATTTAAGGCCATAAATAGCAAGAGGAGATCGCAAGGAATCGGATATGATTTTTCCCGAATTTTTGGCGCTCAATCGGAGGAGATTTTAAAATTTCAAATCTTGGAAATGGAAGAAAGAGAGAGACGCAGGCTCTGGTATTTTGGCTGGACGTAGGAGAAGCTCCTGACAGTGGGGTTTGGTCTCACTGTCAGTTTTCTTTTTCTTTTTGAATTAAATTGAGATGAGAGAAAAATGACTTTCGTAAAAATAGAAGAAAAGCTCTAAAAATTTTGAAAAAATTCTAAAAAATACTTTAAAATATTTGGAACTTAATAAAAATTTTGAAAATTTTCAACTTTTAAATTTTTCACAGAAATTCTTTTTGTTAAAACTAAAATTACAACAAAAAGACTTTATAAAATCAACAAGGTTCCAAATAAATTCCAGATTAAATAAATTAAATGGAGAATCAAATTTTTGGATGTCACACAGGATGTGTTGTACACTAGATATGCATCATTCTTGCTACTTCCATTCTCAAGGGATAAAATACATTCTTAGTCTTGTAGATGGTTATCGGTAACTCGTTTTCCTTTAGAACTTAGAAGCATATCCGCTAATTGACCTAACAGTGCCGTGAATCTCTTGTCAGACTAACCGTTGTTTGCTTTCAATTTTAGCAGTTCAATTACGGTGGCAACCTTGTGTATTTAAACTTGTAATCCTAGAACAAAGGTTTCTCTGAGTTGTCCATCAAACCCTAGAATTTTTCATACTCTCACTCATCACGGTTCCCTTCTGCATCGCGCAGCATATAATCTAGATTGTCATCGTGAAACCTATCCTTATCAAAAGCACAATCGATATCATCCGCCGTACCGTTATCTTCATCGACGATGTTAATGCTACTTGCTTTCTATATAATCTGCACTTCACAATGACTAGTTTAACATGTATACCCTTTTTTGAAACCCCTTAGAATCAAGTGTGCTTCAATCTGCACTGAGTTTTGAAACATTCTCAGATTCTCGTCGACAAGACAAAAATTACACCTCCTTGTTAAACATATCCTCCTCTATAACTCTTCTAAAAACAGAGACATCATTAATATACTCGGCACTCGCATAGTTCTCAGCGTATATACAATTTTAGTCCATCTACGCTACATATATAACAATAAGTGTTAAATAATGAATTAACTACACTATGAGTGTATATGCACACATTCTTAAATTGGAGCTAACACAAATTAACTAGCTAAAATCTTACCTTAAATCATAAATCATGCTAGATCTAAAGAATAAGCAGATGTACAATCTACATATAAGCTACATTTAAACTTACCAACCTAACTTCTTAAATCACAAAGATATATATATATATATATATATATATATATATATATATATATATATATAGCTACATTTAAATTTACTATCTTCAATTCTCTTTTTACCTAGCTAGCTACATCTTGAGTATAATGTAATTAGAACCAATTACTGCTTTAGATCACAAAGAACAAATGGATCTACACCAAACTAGATCTAAACCATCTTCAATTCCCTCTTTACCAAGCTAGATCTTAAATATAATATAATTAGAACCAATTACTAACTTTAAATCATCTAGAATAAAAAGATCTACAATCACACTTTTAAATCCATGGTCTCCTTTCACCAGATCACCTCTCAATCGCAGCCACCTCAAAATAGCTCTAAAAACACTAATGAGGTTGGGGCTCTCTGTACTTATTTTCAGAAATATCTCATCACAAAATCGTTTGTGATAAGCATGGTATTATCACTAACAGATTTTAGCTAAAACTATTAGTGACATGAGTTTGATCACTAACGGTTTCATCACTGATGGTTTTTGGCTAAAACTATCAGTGATGTTAATCTCATCACTGACGATTTTTTCCAAAAAAATGTTAGTGATGACAATGGTAGTTATCACTGACTGTTTTTAGAAAAAAAACTATTAGTGATGATCAATCATCACAGATAATTTTTTAAAACCATCAGTAATAATAGGTCTAATATAAGTCTTTTTGTAGCAGTGTTCTCTAATTGAGCTCGTCAATTTTATCAAAATAAGGTCCCTCATCATGGCATGATATGCTGTCCGAAATGCATGGTGGGCAATAGTGTTCAAGAGTTCGCTCGGCGGATTCGTTCTTGAGTTAAACGCTTGCTTAGCGCTAAGGCCGTATTTGCGGCGTAATTGCAAGTCTCGGCGATTTGGCCCTCGGCAGCCTAGAATTAATATAATTCATATATATTATTGATTTTATTATGAATAAAATTTTTTAGTTTCCTTTTCTAGCTATTTACAAATTGCAAGACATCCAATATTAAAGTAGAATATTAAACTAAAATACTTGAACAAATACTACTCAATTAATCAAGTAATAAACTAAGTAGTAAGTACTATGTTAGTGACTTAGTGTACCTTATTTTGAGGGCGACGACGTGAATCTTTCAATCATGGTCATCATGTCTTGTAAACAATAGATCAAAATGGTCTCTCTCATAGTTTTGTGCCAGCCGCCAAGGACCGTCAAAGACCACCAAGACCCGCCAAGGACCGCCAAGGCCCGTAATTTCGGCCTAGCCACCAAACAGGCCGTCAAAGGCTGAATTCATTGTGTTTATAGACGCCAACCGTAATATCGGCCGCAATATCGCCGCCAAGTACCGATTTTTCGAACACTAGTGGGCAACGGAACATACGATTCACTGCTCGCCCCTCATAATGGTACGCTAAACATGCTCTGTGAGATGCATGGTGGGCAACAGAATATACGATTCACTGCTCGTGACCTAAAAAACAGGTATTTACTGTATGTCTCTAGAGAGGTTACTTTTGTGTTAGGCACAAATTACTGCAACCTGTTAGGATTAGAAGCATGGAAAAATAACTAAAGACAAGATTTAACGTGAAAAAACTCTTGTGGAAAAAATCACAGGAAACAATCCACTATAATGGCTCAGGTTTACATGTACAGGGGGTAGCCTATATAGCTAAAAGAGTTCGAGTTGTAGCAAATTGGGACTAACAACCTATTTGGATAAAACCAAAAGATATGGAGAGTTGAGATATTGAGTTATCTCTAACAAATTTCCTCTTAACTCAAAATTCATAATAAAATTGTCTTTAGAAAACCCCAAAGATAATAAAGCACCATGAATACTAAGTGTATTAAAAGTCTAAATGACTAACAAACATGGAAGACCAGAATAGCCAATCCAAATACTTGTAGTACAACAAACAAAGACTAGAACGGTCTTATCCAAATGCTTCTCATGAAGCAGAATTGGGCAAACCACTAGTAGGTTTAGGGAAAGATTGGAACAATTAATCCAAACACCCAGCTGTTAACAAAGCAAATAGAGAAATCTAGGTCTTTAAAGATTTATAACCTCAGTAAAGTCTGAGTCTGTGCAACTGACCACCTGAAATAAATGTTCAATCATCAAATGATATAAGTCAAGACATCACCTGTAGTACTTGGTAGATACTGAAGAACACATAACATGGATTTTTGATATGCTTCACCTAGGATATAAAATTCGGCAAACTACCTACTGGAAATCCATAACATGGTTGAAACTGATGAAAAGAACTATCGTGCTGTCAATGGAGTATAAATTACAGTAGACCCCTCATATTGAGTAAAGACAACAAAACAACATTGTAGTATCCACTCAGAAACAAACTCCTTCTTGCACTTTAAATCTTCATCTTAAACTGACATTGTAGCAAAACCTTCACTAGTAAAACTCCGAAAAGTATAATGCTACCAGCAGGTTGTCATCAAATTCCAAATGAACATTGCCAAAACCTCCATAATGGTCGCGCAACCGATCCAAGTTGCAACACATTCAAACGGTGAATAAAACATGCAAATAACAGTGATGAAATACCAAATTCAGTTGTCCCCTCAATTGACATTATTTTTTCCTCCAAAGTAGATGATGAAACGTCGAAAAAAAATCACCAATTATAAATCCCGCATGAATTGCAATGAAATCCGCCAAGAATAAGCATAATAGCCTGAATTGCGCATGAAATACCGCCAATAATATGAGCACAACATAATAGAAATAATGGCCTGAACTGCGCATGAATATCGCCAATATAAGCATGATATCTTGAATTTGTGTATGAGATCCCGTCAATAATAAGCATAAAAGCCAATAGCCTGAATTTATCACCTTTTTGGCATTGCAAAGCAATCCCACTGTTTGGCACTGGAATAGTCGCCGAGGTAAATAGCAATGCTTTCCTCACACCCATTTAAACGATTGTCATTTGAACCTGCCATATAAAGAAACTGATCTTGCCATCAAAATCTTAATGTCAAATTTAGTAGATGACGTAATAGAGAAGAAATTGCAGATAAAAAATTATATGGTAGATTCTAAAAAGAATTTCCTGGTAAGCTTTAGGTGCACATAGCAATTTTTGGTACGCTTTGGGTGCGCGTAGAAAAATCTGATCAAAAGCTGAAGCTAAAATAAAGAAGCTGGAGCTGAGAAGCTGGAAGCTGAGTTGAAAAGTCAAGAAAAAAAAGCCGAAGCTGCTCTAAAGCCAGAGCCAATGGAAATAAAAAGGAAAAAGTGCCGAATTGGTCCTCCAACTATACCCGCTGGACCACTTTGGTCCCTAAACAGCAATACCGGACTTGTGACGTCCTTCAACTCCCAAAACCGTGCACAGTTCGTCCTTTGACCATTCAAATGGCGGTTTTGGTTGACTGAAATTTCAGACAAAATGCATTGACTGAAAATTAGTTTAAACGATGTCAAAAAATTTTGAATTTTGTTTTTTAGGTTTCTGACACATTATAGAAGTTCTCATAAAATTTTCAGGTGATTATCAGTTCTGTGTATTTTTTAAAAATTCAAACATTGGTACTGTCCCGATGAAACGTTGATCGGCAAGTTTGAACCGGATGAAAAATAGTACAAACGATATTATAAAATTTTGAAATTTTTTGTGGAGATTCATGAAATATTTATGATATTTATATAAAAATTTCAGATGATGATAAAATGTGAGTAATTTGTAAAAATTCAAACATTGGTACTGTCTTGGTAAAGCGCTGAGCGGCAAGTTTCATCCGAATGAAAATTAGAAAAAATGAGGTTATAAAATTTTGAAAATTTTTATGGATGGTACTGACACATATTTAGTATTCTCATAAAATTTTCATATGATGATAAAGTGTCATTAATTTTTAAAAATTCAAACAGTGCTACTATCTTGTTAAAAGGCCGATGATCAATAATAGATTTACTTTAGCAATAAAAAGTTTTAAATTTTTTAAAAATTTTACATAAGCGTGAAAAAGAAATGATTAATATCTCATAAAAATTTTGAATCATGATCACGCTCCAGTGAATTTATAAAACTCATAGAAGGCACAGTGCCATTTATATTCTTTCCCTGTTTGATTTTTGAAATATAATACGACAAATTAAGTTCAGTGCTTACTGCATTGATAGATTTTATTGAGTAAACAAAGAAAGTTGAACTTTTTTGAAAATTTTATAAAATGGTACTGAGGAAATTATTAATCTGTCATAAAAATTTTAAATCATGGTCACACTCGAGAAAATTTAGAAAAATCTAACAAGTTTACTGTCCCAATTATGTCCATTCTGTTTTTGATTTTTTAAACATAACAAATGATGTTAAATTGTTTTTAAAATTTTTTTGTATGATCCCAAACTACTAATTATGGTACCATAAATTTTTCATATCATTATCAAGCTTGAAATTTTTTAAAAAAATCTGAATGGTCAAAGAATGTCAGCTTTGTGGGCCAAAACCGCCATTTGAATGGTCAAAGGACGAACTGTGCACGGTTTTGGGAGTTGAAGGACGTCGCAAATCCGGTATTGCTGTTTAGGGACCAAAGTAGTCCAGCGGGTATAGTTAGAGGACCAATTCGGCACTTTTTTACAAATAAAAAAGAATTAAATCGAGCTTTCAAATCGATTTGAAGTCCGGATAGCTTTAATGGCTCTTTATTATTCGCTCTCGGGTGAGATGGACTTGGAGTTGTTGATGGCCAGAGGAGTTCGGGACGGCGTGGTGGCTGGGAGGTGGCGGCGCTGGTGGGTTAGCATCGGAGGTGGCCAGGGCGGCCAGTGCCAATGGCGGTGTGGAGGATGCTGAGGCCGGAGGCGGCACGGGCGTGGTTGCTGAGGCGGCCGAGCATGATGTCAGTCAAAGGAGCGTCGGGCCGGAGGGAGGTGAACATCGAAGGTTGGCGGTAGAGGCGTGTTGAAGGCGCCTGGAGCACCCAGAGGCGGGGCAGCTGACGCAGAGGCCAGCAGGGACGGACAGTGTTGGTGGCCCGCGAAGAATATGGCTATGCAAATAGCAAGTGCGTCCACGGTTGTGGGCCAACATGGAACCGACAAAGAGGATGGCGCGCGAATGATGCCGCCGCGACGGGAATGGCAGTGTCGCCGGTAGTCCTATAGATCAAAAAATGTAGCCGTGCAAGTGACACCCCCCCCCACCCCCAGTCACCTTCTCGGGGACATGAGTTGGATTGATCTTGAACCCACTCTTATACCACCTGTTAGGGTTAGAAAGACGAAAAATTAACTGAAGACAAGATTTAATATAGAAAAACCATTACGAAAAAAAATCACAGAAAATAATCTATTATAATAGCTCAAGTTTATACGTACAGGGTGATTTATATAATCAAAAGAGTCCAGCTATAGTAAAGTTAGAGTAACAACTATTTAGATAAAATCAAAAGATACAGAGAGTTGATATATTGAGTTATCTCTAGCACAACCTTCGGTTACAACTGTGTATTCGTTCGTGCTTAGAAAGAGCCTTAATTTTACTGCACATACACGATTGATTTACTTAACTTTACGAACCTCGACATTGTTGTAACACACAAAAGCTGCGAATACACGCACTGAGAGACACAGGAACTTGTAGGGAACAACAAGCTGCCCCAGCACAAACTTGTTAATCATCCTACCGCTCTGGTAGTCTGCTTTTACAACTTACCGGCTTCCTCGTACAAATCTAGTGCGACAATGGCGGAATTCTCTCGCAAACGGATGATGGGGGGAAAGGTCGAAGCTATGCAAGGCAAGCTCTTCTAGTTTTTCTTTTAGCTCTTGCCGTAAAACTTGTTCTAATCATGGTTATCACGTTCCCAGTCGGTATCATAGGATATTAGGATGTTACAGTCTTGGGATGTGTTCTATCGGATCATTTCGATTCTGATGCTGCATAGTAACTAATCAGGTAATACCATTTAGAATAGTGATTTGGAGCTTATAGTTTTTACTATCTCGGCTTCATAGCTATATATTATCAATTTTGATTATAGGACTAGATCTTGCCAACCCTGAAAAGATCTTTCGTTGCATCTCGATCTCGACAGCATTGGTTGCAAGTGTGTGATTGTGATTTGTGAGCACACACAAGGGGCATCAGAAGAGAATCAAATTAGCAAGCTAATCTTACCTCTTAATAAGCGGTTCACCACCGCAGGTGCATTCTAAAAAGTAACCTTGCTTCAACACCTAAATATATGATTCCTGTCTAATCTTTCAAACAACAATGTGTCAATGTAGTTGCACCTCACTGAAACATCAGTACTTCGAGATTACATCAAACAAAGAAAAAGGCATTATGTTTGCATATGACATATCAACCAAACACCACCCATATATATGCACTACAGTGTGCTTGGTTGCTAGGATGAGCTGATTAAATACTAAGCAAGTTATAGATCCAATCACAAATATGGCAAGGGAAGTACCAAACCAAAAGTAGACACCAAAAGGCTTATATGAAACTCTCGCATGGAAAACCACAATCGACAGTGAGATAAACAATCATCTATGGAGATGAAGCAAATATAAAATGTGGTGCCAACAATGCCCGGGATACTTTAAACGTTCCAAAATTTACTCTCAAATGGGTAGATATGATGTCGCTCAACTCTCCTCTGTTCCCCCGTTTTACCCTGGCTCCTAGAAACACAAGAAAAAGCCAATGGATATGAGATTCAAGTTGGGTTGGGACTTAAAATGGCAGCTTTGCAGAAAACACCCTAAGGTTATAGAATATTGCAAACAACTCTAATTTCAGTCTATTGTACGCCTAAGCAATGTTTTATGAAGTCTTCTTTTTTTTTCTAAGACTCCAACATTCTTTTGTTTTTGCAAATATAGTTCCCTTCCGCGTAAATTTGCAAAAATAGCCCCCTCTATGTTTTCCTACCAAGCACCATATCCTTGGTATGTTCATTAAATAAGCACCTTGATTAGTCACTTAAGTAATCACTTTAATTATTTAATCACTTAATTCACTAATTATGTGACTTTAACTAATCAAATGACTAATTAAGTCACATACTGAGCAAGCATCGCTCGGCACCTTGGTACCGAGTGAGCATAGATCGGCACCTGCCTACTGAGCAAGCATAGCTCAGACCCACCTACCGACCGAGGTGAATTAAAGTGACTAATCAGTAGTTAGCATTTCTTGCTAGCTACCACAGTACGAGAGTGTGGTAGGTGATACGTGTCGCTCATCGCAACTTCCACAGTCGAGGAGCATGCTGTTTTTGTAATTTTATTCGAAAGAGGGTCATATTTGCAAAAAAAAAACCAAAAAACAAAAGCGTATCAGGCGGCCAAGAAACTGAAAAATTCATGTCTTGCATGATGTATTAGCCAAAAATGAAGCACAAATAGTGAAATTAGAAACAACACATGGTAGCAATCTTCGGTGGCAGCAAGCTGTGTCAAGCTATACTCTACATGTAAGATATCGGTACTTTTTGTTGCCAAAAGATTTACAAACATTGATGAAGTACTGACGACAAGTTTGCAGTGAAGGGAAAAAACAACCTCTTTGTGCAGTCGCAACATCCATATGACAAGGCATCACATGGTGCAAAAGTCATATATGGACGTTAACATCAAGCAAGAACACCCTCAATACAACAAAAAACATTAAATTCTGAAACAGAGACATGCAACAGTACTGATATTACATAAGGGGAGAAATGGAAAAAGGTAACAAGAGCAAACAAGCAACTGATTTTACATGACGGACAGAGAGGAGGGGGAGAAGAAGAAGAAGGAGAAGAGCAGCATCGTGATTCGTGCACCGATACAATCCAAGGGCGGGCAACTAACCAAGCAGAGGTCTATCGATCGATTGATCTCCCTTGATGAAGTCACGCACGGTTAATTGTTACCAGGCTTGGACCCTCCGGACGTAGGTGGTGGACCTCCTCTTGACCTGATCTCAGTATGCTGCAAATAATCAATCAACAATAGTTAGATGAAAATAAAAAATCAGCTGATTGCCCAACTAACCCTCGATCACTGCCACCAAGAACAGCAATTAATTAGATAAACTGGCAGGCTATTAAACAAAATTTGATTGATAATATAGCAGGTTCTAACTTCTAAGTAAGTACATGAGATCTAGATCTAGGTCGACCTGAGATGACGCCGAGTTAGGCTCTTTTGCTCCAGCTGCAGAAACGCAAGGGACATCGATCGAGGAGGTGAGACGCAAGACGAGGAGACCATGATCAGCTATTAGCAGAGATGAAATCTAAAAATTTTCGGTGTTCTTTTAGATGCGCGTGTTCGTATATATGTACTTACCGGCGTTCTTGTGGTCGGCGCGGTCGCAGCTAGTGATGCGGCCGACGAGGCTGCAGAACTTGTCCTTGAGCTGCGCGGCGAGCTTGGCCATGGCGAGCTAGCGGCCGGTCGGAGCAAGCTAGCTAGCTAACGGCGGCAAGTAGAGCGAGCGATCGATCGCTCGAGCCGAGAGGAGTCGATCGCTAGCTAGCTAGTTGATTTCTTGGTGTGTCACTTCGTCCCCACTGCCAACCAGAGCTCATATTTATACTGCCATGGCTGGTCACCATTGGTGGAGACTTTCTTAACAGAGATGGCGCATATTTGTAGTAAAGAATCTTTGCCGTATATCATTGGTGGAGACTTTAATATTATGCGTCAACCTGAGGATAAAAACAAGGGCAATTTTGATAGAAAATGGCCGGATCTTTTTAATAAGGTTATTCAATCCCTAAGTCTTAGAGAGATGCATATGTCTGGTCGCCAATACACTTGGGCGAGTAGTGGAGATCATCCAACTTTTGAAAAGCTAGACAGGGTTTTGGTTTCTACCGAATGGGAGCAAAAATTCCCACTTACGAGGGTTCACGCTAGAGATAGAAGTAACTCAGACCATACTCCATTGTTATTGAATACTGGTGCTTCTTCCCATAATAGAAAGGCACCTCTATTCAAATTTGAAAGAGCCTGGTGATTAGAGAAGGTTTTATGATTTGGTTCTTCGATAAGTGGCAATCGAGACGAGAGGATCAATGCTATTGAGCGATGGCGTAACAAGATAAGATACCTTAGACAATTTTTGAGAGGTTGGGCCAAGAATACGGTGGCCATAACGAGAAAGGAGAAGAAGACGTTAATTTCAATGATTGATGAACTTGATAAAAAGGTGAGTGCGATTCTATCGATCGAGAATTAAACACGAAACATTATCTAAATGAGCGGCTTGTTCACTTGTTAAGGGAAGAAGAAATCAAATGGTATGAGAGAGCAAAAACTAAAGATCTATTAGAAGGAGATGATAATACTCATTATTTCCATTTAGTTGCTAATGGTAAACATAGAAAACAACATATATTTAAGTTGGATCAAGAAGATGGAATAATAGTGGGTGATGCTGAATTAAAAGCGTATATCACAAACTATTATAAAGGGTTGTTTGGCCCACCGAGGAAAATAATTTCAGCCTTGTGGAAAATTGGAATCAAGATTTACCTCAAGTATCGCAGAAGAAAATGATTTTCTTCTTGCATCATTCTTGAAAAAGAGGTTAAAGAGGCGGTATTCGGATGGAACATAATAAATCGCTTTGGTCCCGATGGTTTCCCAGCAGAATTTTATCAGGTGTTCTGGGACATTATAAAGGAGGACCTTATGGCATTGTTCACGGATTTTTATTATGACCGTTTACCTCTGTATAGCTTCAATTTCGGCATAATCACTTTATTACCTAAAGTTATAGAGGCAACAAAAATTCAACAATACAGACCCATATGTTTGTTAAATGTGAGCTTTAAAATCTTCACAAAGGTGGCTACAAAGCAGACTTATGGGAGTGGCGGCAAAGTGGTTCGACCTTCATAAGCGGCTTTTATGCGGTCGGAATATTATGGAAGGTCTTGTGATATTACGAGACCATCCATGAATTAAATTCTCGAAAGCTTAATGGGGTGATTTTGAAGATTGACTTTGAGAAGGCCTATGATAAGGTCAAATGGTCTTTTCTTCAGCAAACCCTTCGTATGAAGGGATTTTGCCAAAAATGGTGCTCGTGGGTCGAAGAGTTCGTTGCTGGAGGTAGTGTGGGCATCAAAGTTAATGATGATATTGGACACTATTTCCAAACTAAAAAAGGTCTCAGGCAAGGTGATCCCATGTCACCCATTCTTTTCAATATTGTGGCAGATATGCTCTCTGTATTGATTCGAGATCAAAAGCAGATGGTCAGATAAGGGGGGTTATCCCTCATCTGGTAGAGGATGGGCTATCCATTTTGCAATATGCAGATGATACGATCTTATTTATGGATCACGATATTGAGCAAGCTAAAAATATGAAGTTATTGCTTAGTGTGTTTGAACAATTATCGGGTCTGAAGATTAATTTTCATAAAAGTGAGATTTTCTGCTTTGGTGAAGCCAAACATTATGAACAAATGTATACTAATTTGTTTGGATGCGGGTTAGGATCTTACCCATTCAGGTACTTAGGGATCCCGATGCACTTTCATAAACTCTGTAATGCAGACTGGAGTGTTATCGAGGATAGATTCAAGTGTAAACTAAGTACATGGAAGTCCAAACACCTTTCTTATGGGGGCAGACTCATTCTCTTAAATTCAGTTCTAAGTAGTCTTCCTATGTTCATGATGTCTTTCTTTGAAATCCCAAAGGGAGTCTGTCAAAGACTGAATTTTTATCGATCCAGGTTTTTTTGGCAGGGTAACTCTGATAAGCGAAAATTTCGCCTCGCCAAATGGAATATTCTGTGTCGTCCCAAAGACCAAGGAGGTTTAGGAATAACTGATCTTGGCATCAAAAATAAATGTCTCCTAAGCAAGTGGTTATTTAAACTACTTAATGAGGAAGGGACCTGGCAATCTTTGCTCAAGAATAAATATTTGAGTTCAAAATGTTTGTCTCGGGTAAGAATTAAACCTAGGGATTCACATTTTTGGAAAGGGCTTCTCAAGGTTAGGGACATTTTCCTAAGTTGTGGGACATTTCACATCTGAGGATGGTTCAAAGCGGGTTTTGGGAAGACAAGTGGGTGGGCTCTAAATCTCTCAAAGAGCAATTTCGATCTTTTTAACATTGTCAATTACCCTCATTGTACGATGGCAAGTGTCATGATGCAAATGCCACCAAAAATTACTTTTCGGCGTGCGTTAGTGGGGGATAAATTGACATTGTGGCATAACCTAGTAGCAAAAATCGCTAATATTCAGCTCACAAATATAAGGGACACATTTACCTAGGATTTACATAGACATGGTCAATTCTCAATTCGATCAATGTATATTTATTTAATGAACCATGGTATTCCATTCAATAGTAATTTCATTTGAAAACTAAAGATTCCTTTGAAAATTAAGATTTTCCTTTGGTATGTTCAAAGCAAGGTGTGATCTTAACGAAAGATAACCTTGCTAAAAGGAATTGGACTGGGGGTCATCAGTGTTGTTTTTGTAACAGCAATGAAACAATCAAGCACTTGTTCATTGATTGCCAGCATGCCAAAAATATTTGGAGAATTATTCACATTGCTACTGGGTTAACTGCACCAAGATCTATTTCGCATATGTTTGGTATTTGGTTAGCAGGCTTTGAAAAGATGGAGAAACGATTGA
The DNA here is from genome assembly GCA_036346375.1 of Guadua angustifolia. Lineage (NCBI taxonomy): Eukaryota > Viridiplantae > Streptophyta > Magnoliopsida > Poales > Poaceae > Guadua > Guadua angustifolia. The sequence continues at coordinate 48,425,567 of CM070514.1, forward strand.
TTTTTGCGGGGGTTGCAGCTCTCTTATGGGCTATTTGGTGCACTCGCAATGATTTACTCTTTAAAAACAAACAATATATTTCTTGTTTGCGAGGCTATCTTCGAGGGGCATCTTGGTTGCGATTTTGGGCGCATTGAAGCATGAGAACTCAGGAGTCCGTCCGATTGGCGAGTAGAGCTCTGGAGATCGTTGCATTGCAAATATTTGCTAAGAATGGATGGCGAAATAATAATAGACTTTGTATTTGATAATTCTTTAGCTATCTTTTGTCCTTTGTTTGGAGAACAGCTTGCTAGCTGAATACTTTGTACTTTGGTCATATGCTTTATGCAGAGACCGGGATTCACTCCCTTTATCTAAAAAATGGCTGGTCACCAAGCGTGAAGAACGGGGTATACAGCCGTTCGACGCGATCCACCACCCGATGCGCGAAGTCTTCAGGTCAGAATTAGAGCTGGCTACGGAGCATCTCTCCAAACTGACACAGTTGAGTATAAAATTATTTATTTATTATTTAAGTGGCTACAGTGGTGGATCCAACAGGGTCAAGAGAGTTAGGGCACACCCTACTCTCGACGAGCAGAAGGACGGCTGATAGAGGATAGAGCAAAAAGGCAGCTAGCCAAGGGCAGAGAGGGCAGCAGTGCGGCAGGCTGCAAGCGGAAGAGCATACTCTAAAATTTAGGTTTGGATCCGCCACTGAGTGGTTATTTTAAATTTAAGCTAACGCGTCACTATTCTACGCTTCATTAACCTTTTTTTTCATTCAAAATAGACTAGCTTTAATTTTAAACCCATTAACTATTGTAATCTATACAATTTTGATTCAAGACCTAACGAGTTTTTTTACCGACCCTAGTCAGAACAGTCCCCTAAAATTCAAATTCCCTCTTGTATGTTTGTTTAATTGAGGGTTCATTAAGCTCGAGCGTAGCAAAGTATCTACAACAAATGGTTTTGTGTTATTGTAACTAGTTTTTTTTTCTTTATCGCAAGTCTAAGTCAATCTAGGTGACCATTGTATTTGTAAGCAGATTGATGCGTTGACCCGTAATGATAAAAAAAAACGTAACTTGTCCTTAAGAAAATTTCATCCACACCATAGAATTAGGAGAACTGATAATTTGAGAGGTGCTCTCCTTGTGATAAATAGGAGCACTTCATTTCTTCTCCGCTTTCCTTTCTCCTCAAAGGTATGCCTCTTCTTGTTACCAGTAGTAACAGCACCTCCGTTTTTCTCGACTTCCTTCCCCTCAAAGGTCCCCTCTTTATGCCAAGTGGCAACACTTCTTTCATTATCTTTCGCCATTCCTTCCCTTCACCTCAAACTCAAACAAGTTTTTATATTTTAAATTTTGAAAACAAGTATTTTTAACCATGTTTGAAAATTTTTAAAGTCAGAATTGTAACATTCGAAAAATAAAAATAAATTAAAAATAGACATTTTGAATTTAAATATGATTATTTCTAAATTTTCCTAGCATTGTTAATTTTTATTGGAATTTCTTGGATTTTTGGCTTTGATAAAAAAAATGAAATAATGATATGAATGAATGGATAATGGTAAAAAGATAAAAAGATGAAAGTAAAATTTTAAAAATAGATATTAAAATTTCTGATATCTCTAGTGACCTCTTACACCTGTCAAATAAATTTTAATGCAAAGGATATTGATTAGAATATTGAAAAGACATCTTTTGACCCTTAAACAGTGCATAGTCAAAATTTTGTAAAACTCTTAGAACATTATATTCAACTGAAAATTTTACCATTTCATCCACAAATCAGGATTTACCTCAGGTAAAAATATAAAAAAATAATAATTTAATTTAGTGCCTGTTAAATTTCAAAAACAGAAATCCTGCAAATCTGGAAATTGCCATGTCAGAATTTTCATAAAATAAATATTCATTGTTTTGATTTAAAATTTTTACAAAATTATTATTAGCCCATTTTCAACTTTTAAAAAGTTTCAAAAATATTTAACATCATTTTCGTCCTCAAATAAAATAAATTCAGAGATGGATTTTCTATCCAAGTAACATCATCAGAATATTTACTATTTTTCTATAAGTTATTTTAACCTAATATTTTTGCTGGGTGTCAATGCCTATCCCAGGACTCTGTTCAAAAAGTTTTGAAAAATAACATTGTGATTTGATAGCTGTTTTAATGCCGAACCTGAGTTGTCCAGAGCCTTATCTCCTTATATGTTCTTCTCTTCTCTCTTACTAGTAGGTCCAACTGACTGTGAGGACCCATTTTGCTAGGTGCAGCCGAGCCTGCCTCAATTCCCGTCTCTGCCGGTGGGGCTCAGTCCCGCATGTCAAGCACTTCATGTTTCTCCCTCAGTCCTCTTCTTCCTCGCGCCGACCAGAGCTACGCTGCCTGCTTATTCTTTGCCTTGTCATGTCTCAATTATAGACCATTGCGTCACCACCATCCTTCAGTTGCCACGTCCAACATTGGAAGCTTCGTGCCATGCCCTGCCTCATCCTAGTGCTGAAAAATCTCACGCCACCTCACTGCTCACAAACAGCAAACTGCCGCATTTCTTCTCTTGTTCAAACCCTATGCACAATCGACCTTCCTAGCTATTTAAGCAATCCCAAAGCCGCATGGGTACACCCCCTACCAATCCCCTATGCTCAAGCATCCAATTCGGCACCCAACCACCATTCCGCCCCAATTCTACCATTACCGCAGACCACCAGAGGAAAGAGAGGCGGAATTTTATTCTAGAGATTCAACAAGTCCCTTTCCAATCCATGGAGGCGAGAGCGCCTAGTCTACTCACCAACACCTCCGCAACACCCAATCTCAGTTCAGACCAACTAAATCGCCACTGCCACCTAGCTCATATTCTCTGCAGCTGGCGAACGTTGGGGGCTCTCTTTGATTGATCTTTGCCATCAATCTTAGGTAAAATGGAATCGCACCAATTCACTGATTCTCTAATAGCCACCTCCCGGTGAAAATGTAACCCCTGGCTAGCTAGAGCTATAAACGAGTCGAGCTCGAGCGAGCCTGGCCCTCCAGGCTCGAGCTCGCTAAGGCTCGAACCGAGCTCGAGTTGGGGTTCGAGCCTCGACTCGCTCGAGTTCAGGTTCGAGTAGGCTCAAGCTCGGCTCGACTAAGCTCGATAAGCTCGGGAAGCTCGGTAAGTTCGGTTATTTTGTAAGCTCGATAGGCTCGGTAACAAGCTCGAGTAAGCTCGGCTCGAGAAAGCTCGATTTAAGCAAGCTCGATCCAGGCTCGAGTAGGCTCGCGAACTATTCGAGCTCGGCTTAGTTAGGCTCGCGAGCTTGAGTTCAAGCTCGAGTTCGGCTCGTTTGGAGTTCGAGTCGAGCGAATTGAGCCTCTCACGAACCGAGCTTGAGTAGCTCGCGAGCCTTGAGTTTTTTTTACCCTATGGCTAGCTTAACCGTGGCATGGTCTTGGCACCGCCACCCATCCACGATGGCAATGCCCTTCCGGTCTTCGCTGGTGGCAACTAAGCCCATCATCAATTATGCCTTGATACACTGGTACTATTCCCACCGCCGGTCAAGCAATCCCTGGGCTATGGCCTCACCGGCGGCATGCCCTAGCAGTAGGCTTTGCTTTCAATCTCTGACCGGTCGATGTCAGTGGCCATGAGCTCATTCAAAAGAAAACCACGCGTGAGTGAAGAGTGTGCTTTCGGTTTAGAAAAGCAAACTTTCATTTTTTTTTAGGATTTTGTAAAATTGACTAACGATTAAACATTTGTAACTTTTGCATTTTCTATCCAAATCAAACAAAACAAATTTCTAAAATCATCTAAAATTTTTTATTTTTAGAATATGCAAAAATACTTAGGGTTCACTATAGGATATACCTAAGTTATGTCATGTGATAACTAAATAGCCTAAAATGATCTATATATGATCTTTGTAAATAAAACCAAAATGAAATGAAATAAATTTTGTTAAAATCCTTATGCTGAGAGGAACTCAAATATATAAAAATATTTATATTTCACTTTGTTATATATCGTTTTCTAATAAAAGAAAATTCCAAGGTATAAAAGAGTTAAATAAATATAACTTACGAAAAACATTATTGATTTAAATAAAATTTATATTTATAAGTTAGTATATCATTATATGACCTAAATATTCAAAAAGTATTCAAGATTTTGATTCAAACATTGTTTTGCAAGAAAATGTTATCTTATGATTATTGGGTGTACACATGCATATATGTGTGTATATATATAAGTATATACATATGAATATATGTATGTGCATATATATATTAATTAATTAAAGCATGGTTTAAAATGATTAAAAGCTTATAATACTATTGCTTTGCATTTGAATCCTGTTAAAGAAGATGTCATTCTAAGCTAGTATAATGTTCATAATATTGCAAATTCAAGTAATTTTTGCTTCTTGAATTTGAAACTAAAAATATAAGAATACATCATGTTAGTCTCTTGAATTCGTAAAACAAGAATAAATAATCTATAAAAGAATCTGCATCTGTTCTTTATAGCAAGTTTTTATTTGGTTTTTTGTCTATCTTCTTTTTGACCTTATTGAAGTTTGTTATTTGCTATATTTCCATTGAACAATGTGTAAAAGCCAACGTCACTGATTCTATCAAAGACAACATCAGCTGCGATCACAACTTCATCATAAATAACAAATAAGTAAGGCAAGTACCCCTTTGATCATATTGATCCCAATATTTAATTTCATTTTATTTATCAAATTGTTTCATGCATGCACTTATTTTTTATAAATTTGCTATTTTGTGGTACTGGTAGATATACCTGTTAACTCATAGAACTTTCTTGATAAGTATGGATATATGAACCTTGATAACCATATAATAGGATTAGACAATACATAATGTCAACATAGGAATATACGATTACATATTGAATATGCTTAGCCATACTTTAGAACCAAAGAGGTAGAAGGTCAAATCAAAATTGTTTCCTGAGAATTTAAAATGGTTGGATATAATACTGATGGTTACTGGTATTTTAATAAAAAACCCAAAATAAAACTATGATTTTGACGTGGGCGACTATTGACAATAGCCGATTGTGCAGATGGATCTGCACATAGTGTAGGGAGAAGTATCGTCCGTGTCGAATTAAGGACCGAACATTGTATTGCATAATCTAAGAAAATCTGTACAACCACAAGTTCTGGAATAAGACAGCTTTAACCTATTAAGTTATATAGATTTAGCTTTGCACATTAGAAGGCCAAAGTAGTACTAGCTCTCCTTTCAAGGTTTGCTCGAAGGGTGTCTTCACCGAGGTGTTGGGAACCACACTTACCAATACAACGGTGTACGCCTCGCTATATATGGGGAGAAACATCATGATTTCACTCTGAGTTTCTTCTACCATAGCTAGGATTTTCCGTCATTGGTGCTAGTGCAAAGTTAAGTCTATGTAATGTAACGGTTATGTCATAACTCTCTGCGACACACCAAAGGAAGTGTGTTAATATCGATTGCACAAAGAATAAGTCATGTCTTGTGGGTAAAACTATACACCTCTGTAGAGTGAAAATCTAATCGATTAGCCATGCTCGCGGTTATGGGAAACTTGGTGAACTGACACATGTTAGATGCTTTGCTATTTTCAAAATGCTCGGTTCTATTTGATTTGCCACGTGTCGGAGAAAACTATATTGTATCATGATTGGCAGGTTTTGGATGATTTCGTTGCTCGCGAAGAACTGTGAGTATTACTTATACTTTACTTATTTCTTATTAGTCAAATTTGCTCTTACAAATTCTGTTTGAGAAACTACAACTTGATTTATAAATTCGATTTCGCTTTATACAAAATTAACCATAGAAGCCTTCTTTGATATAACTTGCATTATTGTATTTTGCAAATACCACCTTAAGTCTTGCTGAGTACGAAAGTGCTCAACCTTATTATGTTGTTTTAGATGGAAAAGTTAGCGAAGCTCTGAAGATATCTTTTCGTCACAGGTTGCGGGAATTTCAATGAAGCAATCTTTCTAGGGATTATGCCTTGTCAGTTGTCTACGGGTTAGATAGGCACATTATAAGACTTTGCTTCTTCTACCGCTATATATATGCTTTGAGTTGTAAGATTAGTCTGTATAATAGCTTTCGCTTTAATAATATGATGTATGGTTGTGATTTCAATTGTTGAATATGTACGTATTAGCCACTGATCATGAGATTAGAACTGTATGCACATTAGATTTCTATTTTTACATTTTATACAAAAATGTGGGTCGTCTCAAAAACTTTTCGAACCAAAAGTTTATTAAATCAAAACTTTTTGAAAAAAAGTCAATTGAATGTTTTTGTTTTTGAAACTTTTTATTTGAATTTTTTAGTTGAAACTTTATGATTTAAAATTTTCGAGCTGAAATTTTTTTATTTGAATTTTTTTGATTAAAATTTTTTTGGGTTCAATTTTAAAACAAAACTTTTTGAACCAAACATTTTTTAATTGAAAGTTTTTGGAGTTGAAACTTTCTAATATGAAATTTGTTGACTTAAAATTTTTCGGGTTGAAACTTTCCGATTTAAAATTTTTTGAGGTGATTTTGAGTTGAATTTGAAATTGTAACTTTTCGAATCAAAAGTTTTTTGAATGGAAAGTTTTTTTAATCGAAACTTTTTGATTTGAAATTTTTTGAGTTGAAACTTTCTAATTGAAAATTTTCGATTTAAAATATTTCAAGTTGAAACTTTTCGCTTTGAAATTTTTTGAGTTGAAACTTTTTTATTTAAGAATTTTCAATTTGACATTTTTCGAGTAAAAACTTTCCGTGTTGAAACTTTCTAATTTTAAATTTTCAGTTTAAAAGTTTTGTGTTGAAATTTTCTAATTTGAATATTTTTTAGTTAAAGCTTTCTAATTTGAAATTTTATGAGTTCAAACTTTCATACGTGAATTTTTTATTTGAATTTTTTCGAGTTCAAACTTTAATTTGAAAATTTTCAAAGTTAAAATTTTCTAATTTTAAATTTTTGTGTCAAAGAGGAAGGAATGGAGGTGGGGGAAATGAGTACCAAAAGAGAAGAGGAAAGGTGGAGGTGAATGACAAAGATATCAGGTAACATCACAAAAGGGTGCCTTTAAGCTTGTTAGTTTGAGATTATCCTCAAATTAGTAGCACCCTATATTTAAATATAGGCTCAAATATCTCGAAGTAAAGCCTCGGTAGTGCCCTGGACCGGGCGCGCACACGTTGTTTCACTTTGCTGTTTTAAGCCGAACGAACGTGATTTATATGTGCTCTCTGTCTCTCACCGTGTGGCGCGTGCGCATCATGAATTGTATTCCTTAATGCGTGCAAAGCAAGCCGGATCTATGATTTTCGAAAAGGAGCTAGGTTGGTGCGCATATATTAACTGTATATATGCCATGATTACTACCTTCACTACCGCCATAAAGAGGAATCGATGTAGACGTTTCGATGTAATTAAGAGCAACTCTCAAAACAAGCGAAGGGGTAAATAATCACTGTCTATCTTTCATTCGTACTTTAATATTTATACGACTTAAAAAGAAACATGGAAGCATCACTCCAAATGGATTAGCTTATCATTTCCTCAGTCCAAGATTATAGGACATATTTTCTCTTGTCATATATATGAAAAAGATATTAAAAATAACTAGACTACCCATTAATTATTATCTCTAAACATTATATTCAATACATATATGCAGAGAATATGAAGTAAATCTTGATATTTATTAGAGGTATGAAGGAGACATCGTATTAATTTATGTATTAAAATATGTAATATGTCTTATATTTATAGATAAGATCGTTAAAAAATACGCTATGTGAACTTAAAGGACGAAGGGAGAACTATCATCATCGATGGATGGATGGATCCACATGGGCAATATTTGATTAAGTTCATTACCATCTTAATTAATCAATAAAATAAAGTACTCCCTGATCAGTTCCACGATATAAATTCATCTTGACGTTTCATGGCCTCCAATGTAGTACTTTGAACATAATTTTGTATCAACATATACTCCCTCCGGTCATAAAATAGTTGTCGTTTTGCATATCGACACAGATTTAAAAATATAATTTTGACAACTAATTTCTATTATTTTATATTTATAAACCCCAGTAAAATTATAATATTATGAAAATACTTTTCGAGACAAATCCACACTATGATTTTCATGTATCTTATTTAAACATTTAAAAAGATATTGATAATCAAAGTTTCGAAAGAGTTTGATTGCACCTATATTCAAAACGACAACTATTTGTGACCGGAGGGAGTAATAGCAAAAGTAATGGAATGTACATATTATGAAGTATTTTGCAAAACAAATCCAATGTAATTATTCTCATTTTTGTCAAATTACATATTCTAGCATATATTAATAGCAATGTTTTTAAACCTTGATCGAAGGAGTAGTTTGTAGGGATGTAATCGGATCAGATACGGTCGAATATTGTTCATCCCGTATCTGTATCTGTATTTTTTATTGAATACGAAGTCGGATACGAATGGTGTCGGATGTGAATACGAATGCGAATAATACCGGATACTATCACTTACGAATCTGAGCGAATCTGACCGGATTCAATACTGCACGAATATTTTAGCCGGATAATACACGAAAATATAGATCATTTATTGCACATGTAACATCTTGAATGGTAGATTACTTATGAGTAGTTATAAATAATTATTGACAAAATGTGAAGAAAATAGTACAAAATTTACTATAGTTGCATTTTATATAATTAAGAATTAATAATGAACGCACTAGAGATTATATAAAAGCTAAATGTAGAGTCATAATAGAATTATCAAAGACAATAGCACTAGCAAATTAGAAGTCACAAACTAGTAAGGTAAATATGATAGAATCATATAATATCATATATCAAATTTATGCACTACTAATTCTAGTCTACTTAACTAGTTAGGTGCATGCATGTACGACGTAAGGTAATAACATAACCAGTCCACCAGTGCACCATTTAGCACTTGTCCACGACACCACCTTAGAAGTGAGGATAATGATCTCATGTTTATGCTCCATAGAACCATAAAGGCACATCATAGCATAAGCAACATCATAGTACTAATACATTAACGACTAATTAACAACATTATGGTTACTATTAGTTGAGTTTAGACCTCAAACAAACATAGTCACATAGACAATGACAAGTTCATACACTGATACACATAACTAAGTAATAACATTATGGTTCCCAATAGTTTAGGCCTCAAGCAAACATAGCCATAGCCCATAGGTGACAACTGACAAGTGAACAACAATAGTAAGCCATTCAGCTCAGCTAGGTTTTGTTTGGATTGGGGATTTTAGAAGAGAGAGACTATCAGACTAGTAGAGAATAGAGATAGAGAAAGAGAGCACGAATGATGGATTGGGGATTTTATGTTTTTGGTTTTGGGTCTACTACGTTGCGTGGTAATGTCGCATTGCCTTCAGTTTTGGCTTGGCGCTAGTGGACAAGCCGGGAAGTACGAAGCACGAGGTAAATTTTTTGTTTGGCACCGCACTGGCGCTGTGGTGCACTTGGCGTTGGGCCCGTTGGCACTTTGGCAGTGGCAGTGTGCACTTGGTAGAATGGTAGTTGGTACTTGGCAGTTGGTACTGGTACTGATAGAGTACCAAGAGTGGTATTAGTACACTGGTACTAGTGCCTCCAGACTCTGGTGACTGGTGTTCTTTGATTGGAGAGTTACAGACTCACAGTCTTGGAGAAATCTTTAAAGTTTTCGGATAATATCCATATTTTATATCCGGATATTATCCGATTATAAACTCGGATATTCCTGTATCCGTCGGATAATTACTATCCGTATCCGTATCCTTATCCGAGATAACTATCCTTATCCGTATCCGTATCCGAAAAATTATTCGAATATCCGAAAAACTATTCAAATCGCTATCCGAATTGATTCGGTCGGTCGGTCAGTCGGAAAATATCCGTTTCAGTTGCACCCCTAGTAGTTTTAGTCGTGACGTACGACAAATTAACCATTGAGCGAGAAACATATACAGATAAACTCAAAGAAGGGAGAAGTGAAGAACGTAAACAACTTAATTTCTCCGTACTCCACTAGTTTGTGCAATGATGCATAGGGCACAGATTCGATTAATTAAAGAACACATCTCACAACCTAATCAATCAACTAATGCGTCACCAGACGATTAATTAGGCTGTGACGTCAATCACAACGTGGAACTATATTGGCTGTTCCAGAATCTGAAGGTCGTTGTGAGGTTTCACGAATCACGATGCGTGACGCTAGCTAGATCTATGCCCTTGGTCTTGCATGCATGGAACACGAACGTAGTCCGTATGTGTAGCCTAATTTAGGCGCGCGATTGATCGAGATCCATGCATCGCGTGCTGCATGCGTGCATGCATGGACGCGCCGGCGCGGCGAGGTCAGAGCCGGACGAAGAAGACGGCGAGCTCCGGGCCGGTGCCGCCGCCCTGGGGCGCGACCATGTAGAGCGACTCCGAGTCACGGGACCCGACGAAGTGGTCGAAGTAGCCGCGCATGTACGCCACCTCGCCGTCCGTCCCCCCGGTCTCTGCGTCCCCGGCCGGGAGCACGCCGGCGCCCATGGACACGGCCCGCAGCGTCTCCATCACCGCCAGGTCGACGTCCGTCGCCTCCCGCCGCACCGCGTACCCGGTCTTCCTCCCGTTGCAGAACATAGTCCACTTCGCCTCGTCCAGCAGTGGCGGGGTGCGTGTCCCACGCCTCCGGGCGCCCTCTTCCGCGGCCGCCGCAGCGCGGCGCTCGGTCTCCAGGACGATGCGCGCGCCCGCCGGGTTGCCGAGCTCGCGGAGCAGCGCGTGCGTCTGGAGCGCGAGCTCGACAACGAGGCTCGGCAGGCACCGGGGCGTCTCCTGCAGCGCCAGCGCGACGCGGCCCTTGCGGTGCCCGAACAGCGTGCCCGTCACGCGCCGGCACGGCCGCCCGGCGCCCGAGAAGGACACGACGTGCGACAGGAGGTGGGAGTCGGCGCCTGACGTGGACGACGACGCCGCGATCTCGCATGCCGACCCGACCTGCAGCCGCCCGCACCGCGGCGTCAGGACGGGGAGCGCCTGGCGCAGCTTCTGGAACAGCCGGACCGGCCGGGAGGCGTAGCGCCCCGACCGGTGCTTCCGCGACGGTGCCTCTAGCGTGTGGCCCGGTGCGCGCGCCGGGGATCTGACTCGCTGGCCAGCGCTAGCGCCACTACCGCCATTCCCGTCGTCGCTGGCGCCGCCATCGAGCGACGAGATGGACGACGTCCGGTTGCTGGCGCCAGTGCTGGCCGCGGAGGTCGTCGCCTCCACCCCGGCCGTGCCGGAGGACACCGAGCTGCTGCGACGGCTGTGGGGGTCGTCGTTGGGATGCGCGGGGTGGATGGCATAGCCCATAGGCGCGCGCGCGGTGGCCCAGCGATCGAGGCGAGGTGTTGGATCGTCGGTGCAATGGCAGGCAGCTCGTGCAAGGTGCTGTTTGGAGGCGTATTCAATGGCTGTTTTTATCTTGTTGCGGCCAGGCCAAGGCTTAGCTGGGACGACGTACGGTAGGGGAGGCCGTTTTGGCGGTTAGGATTGTTGGGTCGGCGTGCTCTCTCCGCGGTTGGGCGCCGCCTGGCTTTGCGGCTCCGTCGCGCCATTTTTGGGCTTTGGATTGCCCATGCGGGCCTATCGGTGACTACTCCAGTTTCTGTATCTCTCTCTCTCTTTCTCGCTATGACGATAGAAATAGAATCACGGTTGTCGAGGTACAATCCTACGCTCGATCCTAAGATCCTATCAACCTGAAAATATGTAGCCTTGCCTAAGTGCCTTAAATTCCCCATTCTGACAGCCATATTGGGACCTAATTTTAATTGTTCCCGAATTCGTCGATCTTAAGTTCAGTACTGATTTCCGAAATACCACGCGCACTAAGGCGTGCATGTAGTGATTTCAGTTTGCTCTTTCACCCTGAAAGTCTAAGTTGAACTTACGTAGGGTTTCTCGATCGTTAATTATTAGTTACATGCAACTCCAAACTACACAAATGAATTGAAGAACCACAAGAAATTGTCGACACAAGCACAACCGCATATACTGTACTAATTGGCTGACACCCATCGCGATCGATGGGAAGCGCGTAACCTAAAGAATATCAACCAAGACGGTGTTCCTTCAGCGGGGACTGCGCCGGCTGATCCTCCGCCGCCGCTCGGCCGCCGGCAGCCCCCTCCACCTCTCTGATCCGCCGTTCCACACGGAGCTTGACTGCCCGCAGCCACTCCTCGAACGCCAAGACCTGGGCCAGGTTCATGCCCGCGACTTTCTCCTGGCTCCTCTTCAACTCCCGGGCAAGCTGCTCGGGGCCATGGCCGGCACCGGCGAAGCGGCTCAAGCGCGACCCGCCAGAGCGCGGGGATACGGCGAGGACGGTCACCCCGGCGCCGCAAGACGCGGCGACTGCCCTGGCCTCCTGGGCCAGCTCGGCGTGTCTCCTCTCGAACAGCGCCTCACTGCCGCCGCTGATCTCTTCGTCGGCCGCCGCCGCCATGCGTACCTAGCGCTTGGTTAGGGCACGGAGGAGCGATCGAGGGGTGCGATGCTGCTCTCCTCTATGTGATGAGTTCTTGTGCACAGTGAACGTACACACGCTTGGTGCGGAGGCTCGCTCATATATAGCCCGCGGCGAGTCCGAGACCTAGAAGGGTTACGACGTAATGCTGGTGGTTACTGGTTGATTTTATTGAGTTAATCTTGTTATCTCAAAGTCAGTCTGCGCCAGTTTGTTAGTTTTTCGGAGTTTATGATTAGAGTTCAGATAATATATAGATAAGTATCGGCAAATTGCCGGATAGGTAACAGTAAACTTCATTAGTAGTTTTGTTATCGTTTCGGATGTGGTCTGTATCTCGTATTCAGTCTGTTCCGTTTGTTTTCTCGTTTGAGTCCAGGAGTCCAGAAAAACTGAAAAACAAACTTGTAATCTTTTGTTTATATAAGGGATGGAAATCAGAAAAGGATGTGGGCAGTTGACACATCGCAAAAAACGATCTGCTGTTTTCTGGTCTTTTGAAGTTTATCTGTGTATGCGCAGCTTCTTTGTTTTTCTGCGGTGCTTGCTCTGCTGTTTTCTTTTCAGGTATTGGTTCTGTTCTGAAACAGAGGCTTTCCAGTGAGTTGCTTCCTGAAACGCCGTGATTCTGAATTGATTGCTCCAACAATTCGTATCAGAGCCTTGTTCAAAGTACAACAGTGTTGATCAAGAATTCGTATCAGAGCCTTGTTCAAAGTGCAACAGTGTTGATCAAGGGAGACAACATTGAACAAAACAGCGGCAATGTCTGGTGGAAGACCAGCAACCGGTGATCAGCTTTCCCAGAAAGCAGCGGCTGCTGACTTGCCGGCGTCAAGCAACAAGGTACTGACAAGGAGGATTCCGATTCAGTATCTGATGCTGGATGACACCAATTACGGCTTGTGGACCATAAAGTTATTTCTCCGCTCGCTCGAAGCCTTGGCTGCAATCTCTCAGGCTATCCCAGATCATGTGATGATGGCCGTTGCTGGAAAGAACTCGGCAAAGGAGGCATGGGAAGCTATAAGGGATATGCGCATTGGTGAAGATCATGTCAAGAATGCAAGGGTACCGGTGTTGAAGCACCGGTTTGATCGGTTGCTCATGGGAGAAACCGAGAGTATTGTGGAGTTCTCGCATAAGCTAACCACCATCGTAGGTGAGTTACACTCCCTTGGCACTGAATTTAAGGATGTCAGATTTGTGGAGCAGATTACAACCGGGCGCTTGCACACTCGGTAGTTGCCGGCAAGGTGAAAAAGATGAACAGGAGGCTTGAACAGAGAAAATGAACTAAGGTGTTATATAGACAAAGATTGAAACACACCAGAAACAAAACGTGGCCTCACCGGCCGACCTACTTGTGCGCCATATTACCCATCACCATGTGTTATTCTCGCATGCAAGTAACATGCTGAACTATTTCCTGAAGACTCGCTCCAACGCAAACGTGATTACCTTGAACTAAACATGCATACAGCCAGCTATCTGGCTATGTGCAACACACACCGACAAAACAAACAGGACACTTACTAAGAGAGCAAGAATTATTCTCACAAATCTCCTCCTAAGTCTTGCTACTCTGAGAAAAATTAAACTTCAACCAGGCCAATCTTGTCACAAAGATCTTTGAACCTGATCCTGCAAAGAGGTTTTGTCAGAACATCACCTAATTGCTCCTCCGTTCCGATAAACTTTACTTCAATTTCACCCTTCTCTGCATATTCCCGAATGAGATGGAACCTTGTATCTATATGCTTGCTTCGGTCATGATGCACAGGATTTTTCACCAATGATATGGTGGATTTGTTGTCCACCATAAGCACCGGTTTGATTTCTTCAGTCTTCAGAATATCTCCCAGTAATCTGGCCAACCAAACAGCTTGGCATGCAGCAGTGGCAGCAGCAATATACTCAGCCTCACAGCTAGATAACGCTACAACCTTTTGTTTCATCGATTGCCAAGTGATTGGGCTATCTCCAAGAAAGAAAACTATCCCAGATGTACTCTTCCTGCTATCAACATCACCTGCAAGATCACTATCACTGTATCCTGTTATTATCGGCCGCACATTCTTCTTCCTTGGATAGAAAAGACCCCAATTAACTATGCCAGAAATGAATATGAGGATGTGTTTCACTGCTGCAAAATGTTCTTCACGAGGCTCCTCCATGAACCTACTCACATACCCAATTGAAAATGCAAGGTCTGGACGAGTATTGACTAAATACCTGAGGCTTCCCACCAAGCTTCTGTACATGGTAGCATCCACCTCTGAACTTGTACTAGCCTTGCTCAGTTTCAGCCTTGGTTCCATTGGTACCTAACATGGCTTGCACCCAGTCATTTTTCCCTTCTCAAGGATCTTTGCTGCATAAGCTCCTTGACTAAGAGTAATGCCATCTACACCTTGTTTTACCTCTATGCCAAGATAGTAACTGAGCATCCCCAGATCACTCATACTAAAAATCCCAGCCATATGCTTCTTGAATTTCAGAATGCTGCTGCTATTTGTGCCAGTGACAACCAAATCATCCACATACACTCCAAGCATCAGCCTTCCTCCTTCATCTTCCTAGATGTAGATGGCATGTTCTAGTGCACTCCTCCTGAACCCAAGTGACTGGAGACTTTCATCCAGCTTCTGATTCCAAGCTCTTGGTGCTTGATGAAGACCGTGCAATGCTTTTTTCAGTTTCAGCACCTTGTGCTCATTGCCTAGGCAGGCAAAACCAGGTGGCTGCTCCACAAATTCTTCCTCCTGGAGGTCTCTGTTTAGGAATGCATACTTGACATCTAAGTGATGCACTTCCCAACCTTCATGAGCAGCCAGTGCAATGAGCAGATGCACTGTATCCATGCACGCCACTGGTGCAAACACTTCATCATAGTCAATGCCTTGGCGCTGCGCGTAACCTTTCACCACCAGTCTCGCTTTGTGTCTTGTTACAGCACCACACTCATCTCTCTTCACCTTGTACACCCATTTGAGGCCAATCGCTCACCGACCTTGAGGCAAATCAGCCAGTGACCAGGTGCCATTTTCCTTGATCGACTGCAGCTCTTCTAGCATTGCCTTCCTTCATCTCGGTATCTTCTTTGCCTCTGCAAGAGATGCAGGCTCATCTGCACTCACAATGTGCAGCTCACCAGGCTCCAGTTCACAAAGTGCAAAGCCTGGAGGTGTGGCTGGCCCAAGGATGTCATCGATGTTGCGAAGCCGCAGCGGGGCGTCGTCATTGTCGGCGTCCAGTTCCTCACTCCTTGATGAGGTAGAAGATATTCTTTATTCTCGCGATGAGGTAGAAGATGTTCTTTATTCTTTCTTTGGTGAGTCGTTCGCATCAGGTGAACTCCCATGTGCAGTTGGGGCATCTTGTTCCGCCGTCGGGGACACGCTCCTTCCCGTGCCATCCCCTTGGCTCATGGTCATGTACTCCACCGTGAAGGAGTCATTGACGACATTGTCCTGTCCCTCGCCACCGCCCCAATTCCACTGCGCCAGCTCGCCAAACACCACATCTCGCGTCACATGGACGCGCTTCGTGGTCGGGTCATATGCTCGATACGACTTGGAGCCACGCTCGTAGCCGACGAAGATCATGGGCCGGCTCCTGTCGTCCAGCTTCTTCAGATGGGGCGTCGTCGTCTTGACATGGACCACACACCCGAAGGTGCACAGGTGCTGAACACCGGGCTTCTTCCCGTACCACGCCTCAAACGGGGCCATCCCTTCAACACTCTTAGTTGGCGATCTGTTCAGGACGCACACCGCCGTCGTCACAGCTTCGCCCCAAAACCACCCAGGCAGCCCTTTCGATTTTAGCATGCACCGGGCGGTCGCCACCACCAGGCCATTGCAGCGTTCGACCACGCCGTTTTGCTGCGGCAACTACGGCGCTGTCAGCTCCCGGCGAACACCATGGTCCGCGCAGTGCTCGGCGAAGGTTCCTGACATGAACTCCCCACCCCGATCGGTGCGAAGTGCACCTAGTTTGTGCCTGGACTCCACCTCAGCAGCAGCCTGGAAGTGCTTGATGGCACCTGCAGCTTCTTCCTTGGAGTGCAACAACACGATCCACATGAACCTGCTCCAATCATCAACTAGGAGCAGGAAATACCTTTTCCCGCTGGGCATAGCAGGTGAGATCGGGCCACAAATATCTCCGTGCACAAGCTCCAGGACACGCTTGGTGTGGTACTCTGCTTGCTCTGGGAACTGCCGGTGAGACACCCCTTGCAAAGTTGATCCACTTGCTCGATCAACGGCAGTCCTCGCACCATCTCCTCTCGGGCCATCTTCCTCAGTGCCGGGAAATTGAGATGATCGAATCTTGCATGCCACCTCCAATTGCTCTCGGCTCCCTTCGCCACCATGCAAACCGGCTGTGCAATGACGATGTTGAGCACATAGAGCCGATTCGTGGTGCGTCGTACCTTTGCCAGTGGTCGTTGAAGTCCTGGCTCGCGGATCGTCATGACTCCTCCATCGATGTTCACCTGATAGCCCATCTCATCCAGCTGCCTGATACTGATGATGTTGGTGGTGAGCTACGGGATGAAGTACACACCGGAGAAGGATTGATGCTCCCCGTTCTTGCAGACGAACAGCACGGTGCCGCAGCCTTCGATCCGCGCGACCGAACCGTCGCCGAACCGCACCGTGCCACACACCGACTTGTCCAGCTCGGCGAACGCCGACTGGGACCCTGTCATGTGATTGGTCGCGCTGGTATCGAGCACCCAGCATCGTGAGTCATCATCCTCCTGTTCCCCGAGTTGCACAAACACCTTCTCCTCGTTCAGGTACACATGCTTAGGCATACCTCCTCACGGGCAGCACCATTGTCAAGCACCCAGCGCCGAGAATCACCATCCTCCTCTCGCACGATCTGCAGGAACAGCTTCTCCTCATCCAGGACCACACGAGTGGGGCCCCCAGACAACACTGCCATGCCACGCGGTAGCGTGGCGAGACCTACCACAGCAGCACCCGTCTACAGCACACCTCCGCGTGGTGGATTGATTGGATCCGGCGCCGCTGTAGTTGGTGCTGAGGAAAACGTCGCCACCGCCGACTTGATGTCGAGGTTTGTCTTCACCAGGAGCAACGAAGCGTCCTCCTCCTGGACCGTGTGGCCTGTGCCTTTTTCTTGGATCGGCACTCCTTGGCCCAATGTCCCATCTTCCCACAGTTCCTGCATTTGTCGTTGGAGAGGTCTCGGCCTGCACCGGCCAATGGCCCATCGCGTCCTTCTGGCCTTTGTTGTCGCCGCCGTGGCGCGACCTCTCTTCAAGCTTGCGCGCGCCGCCGCCGCCGCGAGACTCGCCCTCCGATTCTTCGGCGAGCAAGCCAGCTCCTCCTCTGTGGCGGAGGCGTCCGCTCTTGTCGGAGGAGGGACGCCGCTTCCTCTGCTCAGCAGTGCGCAGGCGTCCGGAGACCTCGATGGAGAGGGCATTGAGATCGAGAAGAGTCTCGATTGATATCGCCACCTATGAAAGATGGTTAGGAACCACCTGGAGAAGCTTCTTCACTACCTCCTTGTCCGTGATGTCGTCGCCGAGGACGCGGAGGTTGTTCGCGAGGCCAGTGATGCGCATCGAGAAGTCTTCGACTGATTCGCCATCCTTGAACTCGATCTCGATGAACTTCTTGCGCAGCTGCTGCGCATTTGCCTCCCGCACGTGCTCGACACCAACACGCATGGTTTTCACTGCATCCCAAGCAGCCTTGGCAGTGTCCTTTACCGCCAACGTCGCTAGCATCTCCGGTGGAACGGCGCGAAGGATCGCTGAGAGTGCCTGTCGATCGTCGCGGTAGTCGACATCGCCCGTTTCAACCGCCTCCCAGAGCCCCTAGGCTTGCAAGTTAACACGTATCACGAATGACCACTCCTGGTAATTCGTTCGCGTAAGCACTGGGTACACCACCGAGCTCGACGTCTCCTTCACAACACGCTCCACCACCAGCTCCCGGCCTCCGTTGCCACGGCCGCGCCGACGGTGCGGCGATGGTGATCGCCCTCGACGCGGTGGAGACCTCGAGGGAATTCCTGTGCAGCCGACATGATCACCTAGGACCGCAAACAGAGCTATGATACCAATTGTCAGATTTGTGGAGCAGATTACAACCGGGCGCTTGCACACAACTTGCACTCGGTAGTTGCCGACAAGGTGAAGGAGATGAACAGGAGGCTCGAACAGAGAAAATGAACTCAGGTGTTTTGTGTTGCGAATGCGGCAACGTTTTCTCTAACTCTATTCAATTATATAGACAAGGATTGAAACACACCAGAAACAAAACGTGGCCTCACCGGCCGACCTACTTGTGCGCCATATTACCCATCACCATGCGTTATTCTCGCATGCAAGTAACATGCTGCACTACTTCCTGAAGACTCGCTCCAATGCAAACGTGATTACCTTGAACTAAACATGCATACAGCCAGCTATCTAGCTATGTGCAATACACACCGACAAAACAAACAGGACACTTACTAAGAGAGCAAGAATTATTCTCACAAAGGATAGTGTCATAGTCGACAAGCTATTTAGTGCAGTCCTAGGTCGGTTTTCTCAAATTGTTGGTGTGACTGAGGAATTTGGAGATATTGAGACTATGTCTCCGCAAGAAGCCATTGAGCGTCTAAGGGTTCTAGTACAAGAATGTATAACGGCCTGTGGCCGTGGTCGTGGCCGAGGGCATGATCGTGATGAAGGAAGAAGGGAAGATGGTGTTGAGCGCAGGTTCAGAAAGTTTGACAAGACAAGAATTAAGTGTTTTAATTGTGACATGTATGGGCACTTTCGAAGTGAATGTCGCAGGCCAAAACGTAAGAAAGCAAATCTCATTGAGAGAAAAGATGATGCTGAAACAGCCTTGTTACTTGCCGAAATTACAGAACAAGTGCAGCCTGCTCTTGTTAGAGGGGCAGCCGTGATGCTAAATGAAGAAAAGAAAGAAGTGGTGGCACTAGATGAAGAAGGAAATGATCTTCCGAAATCATGCTGGTATTTGGATACCGGTGCTAGCAATCACATGGTTGGATCAAGAAATCTTTTTGCAGAACTTGATGAAATAGTGCAAGGCTCGGTGAAATTTGGCGATGGATCTCATGTGAATATACAAGGACGTGGTTCAATACTTCTAAAGTGCAAGAATTGGGAGCACAAACCGTAAACCGAAGTATACTACATACCACGACTCAGGAGTGATATTATTAGTCTAGGACAACTTGATCAGCATGGGAGCAAAATTGTTGTTGAGAATGGCTACATGAGTATCGTTGGCTCATGTAAAAAGAGCACCAAATAGGCTGTACGTCATGGATGTAGAAGTCATAGAGCCGGTGTGCTTGCTGTCAAGATCAAGTGATCTTCCTTGGTGGTGGCATGGTCGATATGGCCACTTGAAATTTCGCGCCTTGAGGAGTCTGGGAGTCAAGGGGATGGCAGAAGGTATGCCGATAATAGAACACCTTGATCAGTTCTGTGAAGGTTGTTCTTTGGGCAAGCAGTACCATAAGCCGTTTCCTCAGGATTTTGCTTACCGAGCTAAACAACTGCTTGATCTCATCCACAACGACTTATGCGATCCAATCACACCGGTAACCCCCGTTGGAAATCAGTATTTTTTTGCTAATGGTAGATGATTGCAGTAGGTATATGTGGGTGGATTTAATCCAAAACAAGTCAGAAGCACTTCATTTTTTCAAGAAATTCCAAATTGCAGTTGAAAATGAGAGAGGTCTCAAAATT
This sequence comes from Guadua angustifolia, assembly GCA_036346375.1. Taxonomy (NCBI): domain Eukaryota; kingdom Viridiplantae; phylum Streptophyta; class Magnoliopsida; order Poales; family Poaceae; genus Guadua; species Guadua angustifolia. Next base: position 48,445,920 of record CM070514.1, read on the forward strand.
AAAGCCCTTAGAACAGATCGAGGAGGAGAATTTATATCCATTGAGTTTGGAGAACACTATGATACAATTGGCATTAAAAGATTCACTATGACCCTATATTCTCCACAACAAAATGGAGTCATGGAGTGTTGAAATCAAATCGTTGTTGAGATGGCAAGAAGTATGCTGAAGAGCAAGTCGGTGCCAGGGAAGTTCTGGGGTGAAGCAATGAAAACAACAGTGTATATCTTAAATAGAGCTCCAACTTGAAGCTTGGATGGACAGACTCCTTTTGAAGCTTGGCATCATCTCAAACCAAAGGTACATCACTACCGAACCTTTGGTTGTGTTGCTCATGTGAAAATTGTTAAACCAGGGTTGAGGGAGCTCGATGATCGGAGCATACCTATGGTTTTCTTTGGTTATGCTGAAGGATCAAAAGCGTATCGTGTTTATGAACTGAAGAGCAAACGAATTCGTATAACACCGGATGTGATATTTGAAGAAGAGAGAATATGGCAAGGGAAGCATCTGATGAATCATGCAGTAGTGTTTTCACTTGGCATTATCCTCCTGACAAAGAGGTGAAACAAGACTTGTTTGCAGGTTCGTCTGAAGAGGAACCTGGACAGCTTGAGCTGATTTCAGATGCTTCACCACAAGCGTCGGTTCAAGGCTAGGAAACTCCCAAAGCCTCATCTTCAGCATCCAGCAGAAATTCTTCAGAATCAGCATCTTCTTTCCAACGTCAGAAGATTCGATCTTTGCAAGACATATATGATGCAACAAGTCCAGTTGAGCTAGCCAAACTAATTTATTAATTTTTTAAATATCCCAAACTAATTTATTAATTTTTTATATTTAAACTGTAGATTTATTTATTTCTCCAGAAGATAATTGTCGGGGATTGGATAATTTTCATAAAAACCATTATACCCTGGCAGCCGGTTTTCGGCCGACCATGCATGCCCTTGGATGGTGTCCCCAAGGAGAATCCTTGGATGGACCGGCTGGTAGGTCCGCCCCGACCATGCTTAGGCTCGTCTCCGAGTATGTGCCATAATTCCCCGAGCATGCTTGCTCGGATGTGCTCAGCGGTTGGTCAGAGTCGAGTAAAAATCCCGAGCATATCCAGTAGGTCGTGCTCGGTCCATAAAGACGATGTGGCGATAATTACGCTGCGATTTAAGACCATCATGCCACGATCTGAGTCCATCATGTCCACGACACGGCATGGTGAAAATCAAGGGTGCAGTTACAGTCGCGTTCGAGCGCAGTAATGGTGCGTATTCGGCTGTAGTTATTTCGATCGCCTATAAATACTCTTGCGGTAGATCGGAGTACAGGAGAGACACAGATACATACAGAGACATGCGTGCACATTGCACACAAGCTTTCCTATAAGAATTTAAGCAATAGTAAGAACACTGGACTTAAGGTTATTATCTCCATCAAGAAAGGCCCAAACCGGTATAAAAATTTCTTGTCTACCGTCCTTTCGAGCATCGCATTCTGGTAGCATCCTTCGGATGTAAACCCTTCACGGAAAAGGGGCCTTGGTTGATCCCTCAATCAACAAGTAAGATCGGCGGGGGACCTGTTTTCTAAACGTCGACAATAATGTAAGATTTTCAGCTCAAGATAAGGTTGAATTATTTTTATTTAAATCTGGCAAGTTCACTGTTACTAGTCAAGATCATTAAATAGCTTTTATTTCATGCATCAATGTTTTGATATGACATTTTAAAATTTAGAATGGAGTCTCTGAAGTTTTCCTAGTTTAGATAAAATTTTTATTTATTTTATTGTTATAACATTTTTACTCTTCTCTTTATCCATTATTTGAGTTTATTCTAAAAGGATTTCTCCATTGCAGCAAAATCAAGAAAATTCAGAAAAAGTCAATAAAATCCAGAGAAAAAGCATCAATAAATACAAGTAAAGGTTTAAGATTTAATTCCTCATTATATTTTGCATTTTTTGGTAAGGAGAAACTGAAATCAATGCAATAAAATATTTTCTTAAGAACCAAAATTCAAGAAAATTTTAGATTAACTGAATTATCAAAGTAAATTTTATTTTCAACTCATTTTCATATTTTTTTGATTTAAAGTTTTTATTTTGTAGCTCATCCTTTGATTAAGGTTAGATTTCAAGATGTTGAGATGAAAGATAATATTTTAATTCATTCTCTTAATTTTTAATTAAAAATTTATTCAATTTCATTTTTAAATTTGAAGTTTTTATTTTTCTTATTTTTAAATTTTTAGGATGTTACACAAAAGGGCCAACATTTACATTTGTCAAATGAAAATGATATGACTTAAATGGGTATACATTTTACACTAGAAATCAGGATATGAAGAGCACAAACTAAAATAACGGTGTCTGTATTGATGCGTTCAATAACGCTGGATCGATGAAGAGCTCCTACTATGGGTTGACAAAGGAGATTTGGGAGCTCAACTACATGCAATTCAAGATCCTCTTATTTTGATACTGTTGGGTTCACCTCTAGTAGGTAAGGGTTGATAAGTACGATGTCACAACTGTGGACCTCAAACATATTGGATAGTAAGATGAATTTTTCGTACTCTCTAACCAAATTGTTTACATCTTCTACGTAATCGACCCATCCAATAAGAAGTTTCACAGAGTTTTTAGGAAAAAAAGGAGGATTGTCAGAGTTAAGAATATAATAGATGAGAAATAGTATAATCAATTTGATGAGTTGCCTCCTGTCGAAAATACCATCACTGTCCAGAAAGAACAACCTTAGGGAGCTAACTACACACGTATCGATCATCGTGAATGGCTAATTTTTATACAAAAGAATAAGCAAGTGGAGTTATGAGGAGGGTTGTGTTGTCATTTTTATTTGTCATGTGTAAAATGTTGAATTTATAAGCAAGTGGATGATTGTGATGAACTTTGCAAAATCTACAGTGCATATGTAGTGATTGATTATGAATTTATGATCAATTGCTAATATACTAACCTTTATGGTTTTGGTATAAAATCAACTTAAAATTCTATTGAAAATATTAACAGTAAATTTTCATTGTGATCTAGAATAATATATTTTGCATATTGTGATGAGAGACATCACATACGGTTCTATAATAGAACTGTTTGTAATACAATATCACAAACAGTTCTTCTTTGATAAGTTACATCACAAACTGTTCTATTATGGAACCGTCTGTGATAATATCACTATAAATATAACCGTGCTTACCATCTCTCCAAACCCTAGCCATCCGCACGTGTCATCTCTCCCAAACCCTAGCGACCTCCACCTCGATGACTTGCTTCTTCTCCCTACCTTCAGGTCTGCGTCCCCACCGCCAGATCGTCCATCCCTACAATCCTAGTCGCCCCCTCTCCTCCACTCCTGGGCACCGCCTTGTCACCAGCCCAGTCACCGCCTCCTGCACTCCCAGTCGTCCCCTCGCCCGCTCCCGGTCGCCTGCCTCGTCCCCTCCCGGTTTGCTAACTGCTTTACATCTACTATAAGTCATTGAATCGTATTGAACCCAATAATAGTTTTTGGCCTAGAAAAATTATGTGGAGTTATTGTATTTTGTGGCTAAACTTTGGGCATGAAGTAGTTTAGCTAATTTGTTTGGCTTTTGGAAGAGTCAAGCATGATTAGTAATCTCGATAGGAGCAGAAAGAAAAGGGAATAGACACACTGATCATTGGGGTTCTTATTAAAGGAGACTCTCTACTTCTCGTGTGGAAGTGTGGCTTGTGTCAGAGATTCTAGTTGTAGTTTGGGGGATTTGAGAGAATACAGTTAAAAACAGTTTGTCAAATATATATAATTTCTGAGCTTTTAGTCTAGAGACACTTAAAGTAAAATATCAAACAAAATTTGATAACCCAACTAGTTTGTTAGGCAAAATAGATCTTTATCTTTTTTTTATTTTTAGTCAAAAAAGAGAGAAATGAATATTGTATAAGTGTATTTCAAGCAATTTGCTTTTAGTGTGACCGTCGAATTTGTTTTTGTGCTATGTATGCCACTGATGGAGCTATCGCCAAGATCTAGTATTAAGCAAATGATGGCGTATGTATTTTATTTTCTTTTCCTTGTTATTCTAACAAATATGAGGTAATGATATCGTTTGAAATGGTACAATAGTTGTACTATTTACTATCTTGCAAAGAGGCCAGACAATTTAATTGTCTTGGGGACCTTGCATGTGGAGAGGTATTTGTTCAATGAGGAATTTGAGTTCTATGTTTCTCAAGTTGTATGCTCAATGATGTATTTGGGTCTTTAGATGCTGATTTGAACAATTACAGTAGTAAATTTGGTCTTGAACTAGATTGTTGCTTCCAGCTAATTTAATCATTAGTTAGGTTGGAAAGGCAAAGTGGTCAAAATTCATAGTGAATAACCCATCACAACTGAATAGTACTAACACATATAACTAATTCCACTACCAATCACTGTCACACATATCATTCACAACTGCAAAACAGAGTAATACCTAGCCATACATCACAATACACAATCTCATAAACATGGATCACAAATTAACATTCATAGTACATATAGTAGAGAACAATTAACCTTGAGCAACTAATCTTTATTTTTAGTAATTGGAGGCTCTCCTAGAAGTCCACACATTAATTGTAAAAAAGAAAACATTATAACCATCAAACTTTTATAATTCATTCATCCTACGGCAACGAAAGAGTTTAATGTATTGGGAGTGGTGCATAATTTATGAAGGTAAAGAGTTCAAAGCCTTATTTGTTAAGATAATTGTCTAGTTCAACTTATAATTAATTTGACTAGTTATATGGAGGTAAGAGATTAATTTCTAGCAGTCCTACACCTTGTGGTGAGGAGGCTGAAGGTCCAACCTGCAGCAGCCCGACACCTAAGAGCACATCCAACCTACAGCAGCCCAACACCTAAGAGCACACTTTGTCATTTAGTTGTTCATCAATTTGTTAAATAGACATGATTCATTGCCTTATCGACATAAATTTTATGAATTTCTTTATCTCTTTAATTGGTTATTGTAATTAATCCCCAAGTATTGAAATCTGATTGATAAGACTATTCATTGTCATATACATACTTAGATACTTGAATATGAGCTGCTCATATGCTTTGATTACCCAGCTCAAAGTGAATGGAGAGAGAACCCCTGTGCCTTGGAAGGATCTGAAGCTGTTTGGACACTCATAGACAAGTGAACTCCAAGATAATATTGTTTTTCGGTAACAATCTCTTTCCTTGTTCTAAAAAAATACGGAAACCCTTTTTCAACTGTCTAGTAAAAAAGAAGATGACGTCCCCTCAATCCTCGCAGCCGAATAGATCTAATGAGTCGAAGATAGAAAAATTGAGTTGCGGTCCAAGAGGTATAATAAAAGGCCCCAAAGCCGATATTCCATCACGGTGGTCAATCCATAGAACGGGGTCCCCATCCAATCTCCGAAGGCAGTGAACGCATTCTGAAGCTTATGCGGGATAGTTGGACAGGAATAGGCGCCCATCGCCCGTCCATCTTAGAAGTTGCTGACCGACGAGGAGCGCAACAACATAGTGATAGAAATTTTTGCATCATTCAAGGCCTCGAAAGATGCCGTGCGCCTAGTGCGATGATACGCGCTAGTGTTAGGAAAGTGTGGAAGAACTTCAAGAGCATGCTTATCACAAATTACATTAAGAAGGAAAGAACTTCATTCTCTAAGTATGGTTTTATTGACGAAACCATATGATAATAATTTATTGAGATGAGGACAACAGAAGAATTCATGCATCAAAATAAAGTTCTCAAGGCCCTCCAGGCCCAATACACCCACCCCCACAAACTCGACATCACTGGGTACATAGGTAAGAGCGAGCAATGGAGGAGGGAGGACGAGGAGACACTTATGACGGGGGTGTCCCCACCATTTGCCTTGATCGTAGACCCACCCGCCTAAAACTTGCTAAGAGTGGGGTCAAATACCACGTCTTCGGACATCGTCCTTTAGGAACCCCGCAAACAAGGAAGTGTCCCAACGTCTGGTAAGATATCGAACTACGTAGTTTGTAATTGCTTTATAATTATAAGTGATATGACATGCTGGGCTCATACAAGCCACGTTGAGTTCAAAATCATCGTAAGTTTCTTTCTAGCCGGACAGAGAGAAAGATGTACTATCAACGGCCTTGGGAAGTAAGGAGCACCCTGGTTGCACGTGAGGCTTAGGTATTTTTGTTCCCTAGAAAACAGGATTCCGATAGGACTCCGACACATACCAGAGTAGGAAAAGAGCCAAAATCGGGAATGGCTCATACCTTCCATTAAGAAAAAGCTTAAGAAACAGATCGAGGCATGGCTAAAAGCGCAATTTGATAAAAAGCTAAAAAGCCTTGAGGAAAGGTGGGAGCTAAGAGTGGCTGCAGACAAACTCACATAGACTGCGCAAGCTCCAGAAGCGTCGACACAAATCAGCCCCACTAACCAGTGAAGCAACTGTGCGTCCGCCCCTGAGACAGACGTACATGATGGCAAATTTGTTGTTGATAACATCCAGGTAATACATATGTCTAGAATACTCTGTAGATAGAATCTGTTGGATGTCTTAGCTAATTATGTACAGTTATATAGAAGGCCATGCTGTGCATTCTCCAAGTGAGGCTTGCCGATAGCTCTCTTCCCCTGCAGGCTAATCAATGAAGGGATGACTATTTATAGTCATCCGGTAGCGCCAAATTATATGAAGGTCAATGTGGACTCTTTGAAGCCCATCCCACAGGATATGCCCTTAAACGACAAGATTGTGATACTAGGGGATGTTGTTAACACATTCATCTAGAGTAAGGCAATTGTTGTACCGTCGCACCCATTGAAACCCTAGTTGTCTCCGCTCAGACCCTGCTGTGCACGTTGGTTTTAGGGCATTGATGCACGTTGTTCCTTCTTCGAACGTGTGGATTTCAGTAGAGACGTTGCTGCTACTGCGGCGCTGATTGGGATGACTGTTCATGACGTTCGATCACCACTGAAAGGCGTACGTTCGATCACTGCTGAAGGATGCATGATTGATCACTATTCGAGGACACACGCTACGTTGAATCAGGCAACAATATCAAGTCTCCTTCCGTTGCATTGTACATCTAGTGGTAATTATCCATGACCTCTTACATGCTTGGTATTCTAATTTATACAATAAATTTTTTAATTCGTGCTAATGTAGCCTATCCGTATTCCTTCCTAGTGTCCATGCATATGCTACTGGCTCTGCTCATGTCATGCCCTCATGGGATCGCATCACATGCATAAACCTCCACTCGTGCAATTCGCACGCGCATGAGATATATCAGCTAGTACAGAGAACCAGAGGATAACGGTGGGACGTTCTGATGCCGGAAGCTCTGCAGTATGGTCGCGATCGTCAGTGACTCGTCATCGGCTCCGACGTCCTCTCCCGCCGAGAGATAATAATACTCATCGGTGGCAGTGCCGCTCTCCTCGGAGAACAGCGACGTCGGCGGGGGAGGAGGCGGCTGCACTGGCAACGGCACTTGAGGGTGCTGCTGTTGCTGCCTATCGCCGGCAGCGACGGGGCCGTGCATGGCCGGGTAGTAGAAGTTGGTCCGCGCCCTTGCTGGGCCGGAGATGGAGATGGCGGAGAGGTCGTAGGCTACTGCGGCCTCCTCGGCAGTGTCGAAGGTGCCGAGCCAGTGGCGCTCCTTGGTGTACGGGTTGCGGATTTCCGCCGCGTACCGCCCCCACGGCCGCCGCCGCACGCCCAGGTACTCGCTCGACGCCCGTGCCCGCCGCCTCCGCTGCTGCTGCAGCACGCACGCCACCGGCTGGTGCTCCTGATCATGTGCCGCCGGCGCGTAGTCCGCCATTGTCTACACCTGGAAGGATTGTAGCTACGCGCACGTACTAGGTGTAGCTTTGGTCAGTGATGATGGAGGTGAGCGAACAAATTAGCAAAGTTAATCAGGGATCGCTCTTTCTTGCACTGTATATATAATACCAGCTAGCATGCGGCCATGACGATCTGTGGACACGTTTAGCGCGAACTGGAATGTCCGGCTCGTTGGATGCGTGGAGGGCAAAGCGAGCGCTTTTCTCCTCAATTTCCTCGACATGATTGGGCCAAGATGACTCTGCATGTCCGCAATTTCCTGAGCGCGCGGCGTGTCTGATGAATGCGACAGCGTCAGACGGCACGTGCTGTACTTGTAGCTTGCGACAAGACTTCCCCCCACATGTGATGGTGACGTGGATTCCTTAATAATTACTCTCTCCGTTCAAATTTATAAGATGTATTTCATCTTATTACGTTAGTCAAAAAGATATAAAAAATAATTACTCTCTCTCCGTCCAAGTTTATAAGGCCATTTCTAGTAGCAAGTTTTATTTCATGGTTTTCAGGAATGCCACATCATCTAAAGGGGTTTAGATTGATAAATAAAATAAGGTCTTCTAATGCATAGTTTCATTTCGCAGTTTCATAGGCTAGCCATAGCATTTAATTATTGCATGGTGTTGTGATCAAATGTTCTATTTGGTGCAGTTTCATTCAGTTTCAGTGCGTGGGAATGCGTGGGATGAAACGATACGCTCTCAATGCAGTTTCATTCGGTTTCCAATGTGTTGGAAACGATGTGCACCCGGTTTCAACCAAATGAAACTCGTCTCCTCTTTCTCCTCATAATTTCTTTGCCACGTCACCATTTTTGCTGATGTGTCACCTTATTAAATGATAATGAAACTTTCACTGTGACTGGCCTAAGATGTATTTCATCTTATTACGTAGACCAAAAAGATATAAAAAATAATTAGATTATCTCTAATTATTATCATTAAACATTATATTTAATATATTCATGTAGAGCATATAAAATACAGATGTATATTTATTAGGGATATAGAGGGAATATCATATTAATTTTGTGAGGTAATGCAGTTGCGGAGTTTGAAAATTTTTAGAGCCTAGGCAAGCCACAAGGCTAACTATGGTGAGCGTTTGCCCGAAGACAACAGCAGAACCATGTAATCCTAGCCAAACCACGCTGCGGCCACACAGAAACCCCCGCGAGGCTTTAGGTAGATGCGAGGTAGAGAGATCACCTCGTGTTACACCGTCGCCCAGCGCCAGGGTTCAAATTTTCGCCGAAATTCGGCGATATTTCAGATTTCGGACCCCCCCCAGATTACAAAAGCCGGGCAAATTCAAAAAAAATTTGAAAATGCTACAGTAATTTCGGAAATTTCAGCGAAATTTCGAGATATTTCGCCGAAATTTTCGGGTTTTGAATCCGGTTTTTGAAGTTTGAGCACCGGATTTGGTCCAATAACCTATTAGAAAGTGATATTCTATGAAAATTTGATGAAAAACTAATTTTTTGAGATTTTTTAAAATTTGGGCAGAAACACTATTAGATTTTTCAAAAATTTTATAAGCTTGATAATGATCTAAAAAACTTATGGTACCATCCTTAGTAGTTTAGGATCATACACAAAAATTTTAAAAATAATTTAACATCATTTGTTATCTTTAAAAAATCAAAAACAGAATGGACATAATTGGGACAGTAAACTTGTTAGATTTTTCTAAATTTTCTCGAGTGTGATCATCATCTATAATTTTTATGAAAGATTAATAATTTCTTCAGTACCATCCTATAAAATTTTCAAAAAATTTCAACTTTCTTGGTATGCTCAATAAAATCTATCAATGCAGTAAGCACTCAACTTAATTTGTTGTATTATATTTCAAAAATCAAACAGAGAAAGAACATAAATGGCACTGTGCCTTCTACGAATTTTATAAATTCACTGGAGCATGATAATGATTCAAAATTTTTATGAGATATTAAGAATTTCCTTTTCACCCTTATGTAAAAATTTTAAAAAATTTAAACCTTTTTTATTGCTAAAGTAAATCTATTTTTGATCATTGGCCTTTTAACAGGATAGTAGTAATGTTAGAATTTTTAAAAATTCATGACACTTGATCATCATATGAAATTTTATAAGAATATTATGTATGTGTCAGGATCATCTAGAAAAATTTTCAAAATTTTATAACCTAGTTTGTTCTAATTTTCATTCAGATGAAACTTGCCGCTCAGCACTTTACCAAGACAGTACCAATGTTTAAATTTTTAAAAATTCCTCACATTTTATCATCATCTGAAATTTTTACAAAAATATTATAAATATGTCAGGAATCTTCAAAACAAATTTCAAAATTTTCTAACATCGTTTGTACTATTGTTCATCCGGTGCAAACTTGCCGATCAACGTTTCATCGGGACAGTACCAATGTTTGAATTTTTGAAAAATCCACAGAACTGATAATCACCTAAAAATTTTATGAGAACATCTCTAATGTGTCAGGAACCTACAAAAAAATCAAATTTTTTTGACATCATTTGAACCAATTTTCAGTCAGTGCATTTTGTCCGAAATTTCGGGTAATTTCGGCGAAATTTCGGAAATTTCGGTGCCAAACAAACTGGATTTGAATTTTGCTTTTTGAATTTTGAATGTACTTCGGCCGAAATTACCGAATTTTGTCTGAAATTTCGGATTTCGAGGGGGGGTCCGAATTTTTTGCCAAAACGAAAATTTGAACCCTGCCCAGCGCGTGATGGGCGCGCAACAGATGTGGCGTTACATCTTAGACATATCCAAGTACTTCTCTAGCTTCCGCGGGGCGTCGCAGCGCCACAAGCGGGAGTACACACCGATCGTCGCCGCTGACTCCCTACTCGGGAAGCGGGGCCCTTGCACCCAGCGGCGGATACGTCCGCGGCGCGACCACCCCTGCGGATCTGAGGGGCAACGTGCTCAGCCATCCTACCCGAGCCTCGACGACCACTACGCACTCGGGCGCGAATTTTTCACTGTTACAGTTCTTTAATTTTTTAAAAAAATTAGTCCATCACAAAAAATTTCAAAATAAAAATTACAAAAATAATCTCTGAACCTGCAAAATCCATGCCTCCCAAGTGCAGCTCACTCAGTGCAGTGGACTGGAGGCGCTACAATGCCCCCAGGCCCCAATCCAACACGTGTCACTGCAAAAAGAAAAAAGAAAAGGAAGAAAAACACACACACAAAAAAGAAAAGCATGCAGCTGACTGGAAGCGCTGCATGCCATAGTCTGCTGATGCTAAAATATATATTTTTGCTGTGCGGAGCTAGTAATGGAAAAAAATACATTTTGATTTTATTAGGTTTTATAAATACATTACAAAAGAAAAAAAATTGCATGTCGGCTAGTTCTGAAAAAATCGCACATTGTACCATAAATATTTTGAGGATCCATATTCTATGGAGTGGCATAATATAACATAATATATTTAAGGAGGCTAGTTGTGAAAAAAATATATTTTAATTTTATTAGCTTTTATAAATGCATTATAACAGAAAAAATTGCACAGTGGTTAGTTCTGAAAAAATCGCACGTTGTACAACAAATATTTTGAGGACCTATATTCTATGGAGGTGCATAATATAACACAATATATTTGAGGAGGCTAGTTCTAGAAAAAAAATACATTATAATTTTATTAGGTTTTATAAATGCATTATAATAGAAAAAAATTGCACGACGGTTAGTTATGAAAAAATAATCCTACGAGTAGTTCTGAAAAAATAATTCCACGTGGACCCATAAATATTTTGGGTCCTCAATTTTCAGAACTAGCTACCATACGATTTTTTCAGAACTACTCATAGAATTATTTTTTCAGAACTAACCGTCATGCAATTGTTTCTATTATAATGCATTTATAAAAGCTAATAAAATTAAAATTTATTTTTTTCATAACTAGCCTTCTCAAATATATTGTGTTATATTATGCCCCTCCGTAGAATATGGGTCCTTAAAATATTTGTGGTACGACGTGCAATTTTTTTAAAACTAACCGACATGCAATTTTTTCTATTATAATGCATTTATAAAACCTAATAAAATTAAAATGTAATTTTTTTCATAACCAGCTTTGTGCAGTAAAAAAAATAAAACCAAAAAATAATGTACCATGCAGCACTTTCAATCCGCTGCATGCTTTTCTTTTTTTCTTTTTTTTTTGTGGTGACATGTGCCGAACTGAGGGCATTGCAGTACCCCCAATCCACTGCACTAAGTGAGCCGCATCTGCGAGGCACGGTTTTCACAGGCCCGGAAGCTGTGGTTGCAAAGCTAGGGGTCTTTACGAACATCGTGAAAGGCAAAGAACAGAGGCGTATATGTAAACACCAGGCAGGTCTAAACACAGGGAATTACTTTCTCCGGTGCCATCGGATTTTCTCGGCGATTCAGGCTCAGGGGCGGCGTCTTTATCGTGTGTCTAGCCCTAGTCTAACGTTTATTCGTGCTCCGTAGCAGATTGTAGTAGAAGTGTGCAACGTGTAGGATGATGAGCTCCTGGCTCAAAAATAGGGGTGAAACCGGATCAAATATTTCTCGTCCATTCTGAGACCAGATGGTCAGGATCGGATTTGACTATCCAGCTGGATTCGGATGAGATCTGAATACTTGGATCTAGATTCGGGATCGGATTTTGAACAGCTAATATCCGGTAGATATGGAACGAAATTCGGATATCCAGATTTTTCCTAGTAAGATCTAACCCATTTTCATCATATTTTGTCGATGATGGCTCATTTATATTGACAATTTGTTGTTTCTATTAATCTTCAGGTAGCATATTATTTCTATGACATCAATTATGTTTGATTGATATATAACTTACTACTATGGTCATGTACTCAGATGGTTTTAATTTAACATATATTAATCTATATATGCGTGCATTATCCGTATGTTTTTACCCATTTTCGACCCTAATCCAGGACATATTCGTCCTGTATTCGTATTTCGAATACCCGAATTCGCATCCGTATCCAATTCCAAATTAAAAAAATATGGATTAGAATAAAAAAGTGCGACATCATCCCCTGGTCCGTTTTCACCCCTCTTGAAATAAAGAGACGAACGTTCTCCCTCTTTCAGGTCACGTATCAGACATCACAAGTACAAAGTACTAGTACTGATGGGTATGCAAAATTTTATCTGTGTCGTCGGCCAGACTTATGCCGTGGACATAGACCATTTTTATCGTCAGCTGTTTCTCTCCCGACGACAAAAAGTCTTCGTGCATGAGCATTCTGCAGGTTGGTCCCACATGGCGGAGTGCCTGTATCGTCGGGTTTATGGTAGCCGCCGACACAGCTTGTGTTGGCGGGATCTGAAATTCAAATTTCATCACGCTGCACTCCTGCTTGGGCGGAGTGCTCGTGTCGTCGGGTTAAGTTAGACCGAGGACACAGCTCGAGCTCTATGTCGTCGGGTTAAGTGCGGGCGAGGACACAGCCCTGCTTGGTGTATATATGTCGTCGGGTAGCATTATAGCCGTCGACAGAGGGTAACTTTGTGTCGTCGGCCTTTTTACCGACGATAAAAATGTTTCGGCCGAGAACACTGTTCTTGTTTCCTGTAGTGCTCGCAGGCAACAGATCGACGCACGAGCGATTGCGGGTGGCATGCGCATGGGTGGGCATGACCACGCGACGGGTGGCTGATTCGCGAGAACTCGCCGTAGCAAGCCGGCACCGATGGGCGCCAAGCGTGCACCAGGTCCAGGGCAGGTGGATAGCCGATAAGCGGCAGAGGCCTGAAAAGAGTTATCGGCCACTTAGAGCACGGAGCAGAATGCGCATCGCCAGAGGAGCGCCAGGCGGAACATGCATTGTTGGGAGCTAGGCGGACTGCGCATCACTAGAGGAGAGGAATCGGTTGCTCGGACTGCAGTCTGATTTTTTTTATTTCTATTGCCCCAAGTCTATATTCTATTGACTGATTGATTTTTTTGTCTCTCTAATTTAATATGTATGAATTTGAAATTTAGTTGGCAATAGATCGATAGATGTATCATTAATATGTTTATATTGAATCAGAACTTCGATATAGGAGCTCTACCTCTATTTTTATTCTAGATTTGCCACTGCGACCTAACCCATTTTCATCATATTTTTTTGATGATAGCTCATTTATATTGACAATTTGTTGTTTCTATTAATCCTCAGGTAGCATATTATTTCTATGACATCAATTAGGTTTGATTGATATATAACTTGCTACTATGGTCATGTAATCAGATGGTTTTAATTTAACATATATTAATTTATATATGCGTGCATTATCCGTTTATTTTTACCCGTTTTCGACCATAATCCAACACATATTCGTCCTGTATTCGTATTCTAAATAACCCGAATTCACATCTGTATCCGATTCCACGTTAAAAAAAATATGGATTAGAATAAAAAAAAGAGCGACATCATCCCCTGATCCGTTTTCACCCCTCTTGAAAGGAAGAGACGAACGTTCTCCCTCTTTCAGGTCACATATCATTTCAGGTCACAAATCAGACATCACGAGTACAAAGTACTAGTACTGATGGGTATGCACAGTTGAGGGACAACTCAAGTCAGAATGGCATAAGTAATTAACAAGCTAACGAAATAACAATTCCTTTCGAATATATATGTGCATGCAGCATCTCTGCTCCTATGTGCTCTCTTGGTTAACGGTTACTTATCAATTTTGACTTTTGAGCTATCAGGCTTTCGCCAACGTTAACTACATTTACATCTATTAGATTTCGTACTGCTTAAAAACAAATGTCAAAACTCGATCTATCGAAGTCAAAACCGAAGAGGAAATGTGAACCGAGGGAGTATCTCCAAAGGAGAGGCACTACAACAAGCATCTGTGAACTGTAGTGTAAAAGGTTGTGTCTACTTGCGACTTTGCAAGGCCTACTTTTGGGAGTTTTATGCAGATGTTAATTTGGGCGCTGCACCCCACTAGCCAGGCACCTCGCCTTGAAAGCCTCTACAGAGTCAGTACACCTTGTTTCCTGACCTTTGCCGATTGCTACGTTACCATCCAAAGAGTTGGATTTTAGGAAAGAAAATAAGTAGAGATAGCAATTGGACCTATGGGTTTAGGTACTCACGGGTTTTGCATTCGATTGGGTCGGGTTCAGATTTTAATTTTTACCTTTGGGTTCTTCGGGTCGGGGTTCAGGTCAGGTACCTGAAATAGGTTCGGGTTCTAATTTTCACCCGCAGGTACCCATCAGGTACCCGAAATACCACATATACCCATCGGGTACCCACCGGGTTTAGGGTCAGATTTCAGGTACCCGCCAGGGTCGGCTCTGTTTTTTGGGGTCGGGTTTCTTGTCGGGTCAGGTTTTGCAAAACCCACACCCAACCCAATCTATTGCCACCCATACTATACAAACCAGTCGGGTACCGGTCGGATTTCGAGTCCAACCGGGTTCGGGTTTGAATATAGTTTTTTACCCGATAGAGTATTCGGGTTCGGATAAGGTTTTTCAATTCGGGTTTTAGATCAGATCGGGTTTTGTAAAACCCTCACCCGACCTGACCCATTGCCATCCTTAAAAATAAGTGCAAATGTAGCTGTAGTTACCATGATGATTGATGAGTAATCTGAAGATCTCATCAAAAACCAAATCTATTAACAGGCCCAGCAGCCCAAGCCCATGCTTAATTGGGCTTATTTTTACTTGGCCATCTCATTAGAATTTCCAGTCTCCCCGTGCGTCTAGATCTCACAGGTTCCTTTCGACTGTGTTACGGTACTAGCGACGAAATGTTCACTGTATTAGCTCTGATTTTATTTGTTTACAAAACTATAGCCTCCATGCGGATTTTTTTATATAAAAATAGCCCTCTTACCCATACGTTTTGTACACGAGAAGCGCGGGGAGTAACTTCTGTGCGCACAGGACCCTACCACGCTGCAGGACCCCACCTCCCCGTGTGTTGTAGGCATAGTTCCCATGGTACCGTAGCACAGAAAATCAAGATGTCGTAGCGCCGATCTCTCATGCTCTCTTGGTTAACGGTTACTTATCAATTTTGACTTTTGAGCTATCAGGCTTTCGCCAACGTTAACTACATTTACATCTATTAGATTTCGTATTGCTTTAAAACAAATGTCAAAACTCGATCTATCAAAGTCAAAACCGACGAGGAAACGTGAACCGAGGGAGTATCTCCAAAGGAGAGGCACTACAACAAGCATCTGTGAACTGCAGTGTAAAAGGTTGTGTCTACTTGCGACTTTGCAAGGCCTACTTTTGGGAGTTTTATGCAGATGTTAATTTGGGCGCTGCACCCCACTAGCCAGGCACCTCGCCTTGAAAACCTCTACAGAGTCAGTACACCTTGTTTCCTGACCTTTGCCGATTGCTACGTTACCATCCAAAGAGTTGGATTTTAGGAAAGGGAATAAGTGCAAACAGGGGTGAAGCTTTGTGGTACGTGAGCTCTAGGCAGTTGACGTTTTGGGCCGTGGGAATCTCGCTCTTGGGTGTTTTGTCAATATGCCGCCAAATTGTAGAGGTCACCTTGTTATTTACGGTGCGAGCTAATATTTAGCATATGGGTATAATAGGCTAGCAGAAAATCACTGACACCGACGCTTGACTGTAGCTCCGCCCCTGAGTGCAAATGTAGCTGTAGTTACATGATGATTGATGAGGAGTCTGAAGATCTCATCGAAGACCAAATCTACTAGCAGGCCCAGCAGCCCAAACCCATGCTTAATTGGGCTTATTTTTACTAGGCCATCTCATTAGAATTTCCAGTCTCCCCGTGCGTCTAGATCTCACAGGTTTCCTTTCGATTGTGTTACGGTACTAGCGACGAAATGCTCACTGTATTAGCTCTCGTTTTATTTGTTTACAAAACTATAGCCTCCATGCAGATTTTTTTTATATAAAAATAGCCCTCTTACCCATACGTTTTGTGCGCACAGGACCTTACCACGCTGCAGGACCCCACCTCCCCGTGTGTTGTAGGCATAGTTCCCATGGTACCGTAGCACAGAAAATCAAGATGTCGTACCGCCGATCTCCCATGCTCTGGTACCGCGGCACGACGATTCCATGCAACCCAAGCACGAAATGTGTCACGTGTCATGCCGTGTTCATTTCCGTGTCCCCTATGCGTGGAATGTGCAGGCTAAGGGATTATTTTTGTAAAAAAATAAATTCACACCAAAGCTAGTATTGTAAAAAAAAATTAAGGGGCTAATACATTGATCACTTCAGTAGCGACTTGGTACATATGACAAGAAACGAGTCAATATATATTTTGAAGGAAATAAAGGCGAAAAACACACACACAGTATGCAAAGACTACTAGCTTATACATTTTTATATGGTACATACATATATATGTAGATGTGAAACAGGCTAGAAAACGAACAATATAGGTAAGACTTAAAACTCCTCCCTCCGTTTGTGATAACTTGACACCATTAATTTTGACTTATTAAGTTTTGAATATTACTTTTTAAACAACACATAAACAAATAGCTGTAAATGTAGACTATCAGTAAAGTATTCTCTCTGTTCAAAAATATAAAGCATATAGTTTAAATAGTCTTTTTTGAAATATGAAACTTGCATACAGATTTAACGGGTTTTTTTTTTACTATACCTCTGGTTATTCTCTCTCAACATATGCATTTATTCATTACCACCTACACAAAGTATTGTCTCTTATTTTCTAAGGCAATTAAGTAGGGCATCTAAGTTATTTTATCTCATATTTTTCACAATTTCACTACAACTTTAATCCTTATGTAAAATAAAATACTGAACAAATGTGGTAGTTTTTATTACAAATCTACCAACACCAATTTTATGTTTTATGAGCACTACAGCAAACGAGCTCCGTGTCCTCAGCCAAAACATTTTTATCGTCGGTAAAATGCCCGACCATACAAATTTTACCTCTATTGACGGCATCACTGAAAACCGACGATATATATACGCCAAGCAGGGCTATGTCGTCGGCCTCGCGCAAACCGCCGACACAGAGCCGCACCTGTGTCGTCGGCCCTACTAACCCCAAACGACATTGCACTCCGCCTAAACCTAAGTATCGTGCGTGATGAAATTTGAATTTCAGATCCCGCCAAGACAAGCTGTCGGTGGCTACCACAAACCCGCCAAACACGAGCACTCCGACATGTGGGACCAACTGCGGGATGCTCGGGCGAACCAAGGGTACGAAGACTTTTGTCGTCGGAGAGAAGCATGTAAGCGACAAAAATTAGCCTATGTCGACGGGATAATTCTTGCCGATTTACACGTATAAAATTTTGTCGACGGTTTTATTTTAGCCGCGACAATAGTAATTTCAGATTAATTGAAAACCTATTTGAAAATGTTTTTGCTGTTTTTAAAATTAAGAAAAATTAAATAGAGCTTTAGAATAGTTGTTAGGCAACATACATCTATATGACATGTAATTTTTATTATTTAATTAATTGGTATGTTCTACATGTGTGTATGTGTCTCCGTAACGTTACCTCGAGTACTTTGAGTTGAACCTTGTGACGATCCAACGCAGACCAATTGCAAGAGCGAGGAATGACTTAGAATAGGCTGTGCATGTTGTAAAACCTTTAAGTGACCGTAGAAATGTTTCGTTCGACCCGTCGTAGGTTACAAAAGTATCGAAGAAGAACGTACGGTGGTGGCGACTCTGTTACTCGATCTCCTTGAGTTTTCAGAAGAATTTGTTGTGACGATGAAATGCCGGGCGAAAGAAGAGCGAGCAATTAGCTGGAATAGGTTGTGCATGTTCTAGGAATCTTAAATTGGCCTTAAAAATGTCTATTGAACGTTTTGCAGGGTATTAATATCTTGTGAATGGGACCCAGTGTCGTCGGTTCTCTGTTAACCGCGGACACTACATTGTCTATTGCACGCTGTGTACGTAGGACCCGTGTCTGTGTCGGCGGCTTAAGGGTGATTTGAACTAATTTTCATTCGGTTAAAATTTACCAATCAGCCTTTTATCGTGATAATAACACTGTCATAATTTTTAAAAATTACTCAAGATTGATTATCATCTGAAATTTTTGTGAAAATATTAATGATATGTTAGGACCATCCACAAAGATTTTAAAAAAAGTATAACATCATTTTAACTATTTTTTACTTGGTTGAATTTTACTAAGATTTCGGCAATTTCAGTCAAAATTTCAAAAATTTCATTTAAAAAATTCTGGATTTTAAATTTGCTTTGTGAATTTTGATCGAATTTCATCTGAAATTCTGAGATTTCATCGAAATTTTAAATTTCACCTATTTTCAAAATGTGAACCGAAAACAAAATTTTAAACCCTGGTCGGACCCGTGTCTGTGTCGGCGGCTTAAGTGTGGCCGACGACACAGATGTGGACCCGTGTCTGTGTCGGCGGCTTAAGGGTGGCCGACGACACAAGTGTGGACCGGTGTCTGTGTCGGCGGCTTAAGGGTGGCCGACGACAAAGATGTGGCCGTTATCACCCCGTGCGCGAACTTGACTCTCTGTCTCTCTCTCCTGCTCGCCATTTCTCTCTGCCGCTCGCGATTTTGCGTTCTTCGCCTCACTGCCTTGCCGCCGCCTCCCGTCCGTGGCCCGCCTCGCCTCCGGCGCCTCCACGCCCTCGCCGGCCGCGCCTCCCGGCATCTGGCGGCGCCTCCACCTGCCCGGCCCGCCTCCACCGGCGCCTCGCTTTGCCCGTCGGCCCGCCTCCAAGATCCTCGTGGCGACTCACCGCCCGGCCGGCCCGCCTCCACGGCCCGGCCGCGCCCCGCCTCCACCGGCGCCTCGGCCGCCCGGCCGCCCGCCTCCAGCGTCTCGTGGCGCCTCCACCGCCCGCCCTGGCGCCTCCACCGGCCCGGCCGCCCGCCTCCGGCCCGGCCCGCCGCCTCCGCGTCCTCGGGCGGATAACTCAAGCTTCAGGTCAATTCCTATTGCCACTACTTCAATTTTAGTCATTTTGCTAGCCTATGGTGTGCCATTAGCCCATTATGACATTGAACAGAAAGGGGGAAACGAATTACATTTTTAAGTTAATGCTACTGTATGAAAGGCAGTGGCTTCTGCTTCTTTTAATCTACATCTTCATACCAGTTCTTTTGTAACTTGATTTGAGATTTCAGACGTTTAGGTTGATTTTCACACAACAAAGTTGATGAAAGTTAAGACAATTGATTTTTCATGCTGTTGTACCGATATAACATTGATGCATGCTGCCATGTCATCCTTGGTTTAATATTTGCTATGGGCCAGTATATTTGAGTGGATTTAATATAAAGATGATGATTGATTTGAATTCACTGTTGGATGAAATGAGTCAAACCAAAGAATTGTGTGTGTGTGTGTGTGTGTTTTGGTAACCAACAGATTAGGAGAAAGCACTTACATAGCGCAGACACCCTTCCTAGAAAAGAAAGGGGGGAAACAATGTAGTTGAGAGCTTGAGGTCTTCTTATTTCTTAGTTAGTGATAATTTAAAACCAGACATAATTCACTATTGCTGAATGAATGTTTCATGTGGGAAAGTTTAACTAATTTGCCAATGCTTGTTACTTTAACTACACCCATTGATCTATCAGATAGATTAAGTTCTTGCAGCTTATATGTTTGAATGTATGACTACAGCTTGAAATTAATAGTTTTCGATTTCAATGTATGTGCATAGATGCATATATAGATCTAGCTTGCAAATGCTTATAAGAGTGTGCCAATGAATTAATTAAAGTATGTATTGATGGCCAAGGTATGTAACAAAGATGCATAATATGAACCTTAGCCCGGTTTTGGATATGTGTATCGTGTAGAATGCTCATGCAAGGTGTCAATGACACGTGGTATTAATGTTAATCAAGTCTTTGCGTATTAGTTGCTATATGTGGTTGTTATTATATTAAATACTGTCTTTTGTCTGCTGAGTGGATGTCCTAGTTTTAGGGGAGGTGCTGCCGAAATTTCTAATAAATTTGTAATAATTTCAGTAACGTCAACCGAGCCAGAGTTAAACCCGTTCGGGGGCGCTGCATATTTTCGTAAGGAGCTCAGACGGTGATTCGTTGGGTTCCATTACGAAAAGTGTTGCGCTCTCGAGCTGTCCATGTTTTGGACAGCCCACGGATGTGCGCTTGAGTACAGTGGTCGTGACACGAGGGTGTACGGGTTGGGATTCCGGCGGTATTTCCTTGTCGTTCTTCTAGTGCATAACATAAGTGGTACGCCGTGCACCGTCGTTGCACTCGGAGAACAACGGGTTATCTGCCGAATTCGACCCGAGCACCCTCGTACACCACCATCAGATTTAAGCCCACATCAAGGTGGGTAAGCCCTCCTATTTAGCAAGGCTTAAACCTGTCTAAATCTGAATTTTGGATGCATGCATTGACGTTATGTAGTGCGATCTTTGGATGGAAGATCGGCGGTGGATGTACGATGGTTGGATGAAGTCCGGGAGACACACGGACGAGTGGATCGAGAAGGCTAGAGCATTCGTGGATGATGCTTTCAAGATTCCCGACCCTAATGCAATGCGCGGTGGTGTCCTTATGCTGCGTGCTCGAACACCGAGAAGAGGACCAAGAAGGATATTAGCCATCACTGTGTAGGCATGGCTTCAAACCAAATTACTTTGTATGGGTAGCTCATGGCGAGAGGAAGCGTCCCCACGGTGTGGCCCCGTGGATTTTGAAGAGGGCTACGACGAAGTCAAAGTTGATAGATTAGACGAGCTCACGGATGATGTGGTTCGGGCTTACGATCTCTCCCCCGAGGAAGAGTCCGAGCCACTTGCCGAACAATTCGAGAAGCTCCTTGATTCTGCCAAGTTGCCGCTGCATGAGCATACCGATGTGACTGTACTCTCGGCAGTGTCGCGTCTAATGGCGGTGAAAACCAAGTACAACCTGTCAGCCAATTGCTTCAACGACCTTTGCAAACTGCTGGATAGCCTCCTTCCGAGTGGACACAAGATGACTCCGAATCTTTACGAGTCGAAGAAGCTTTTTGCGTGTTAGGCATGCCGTGGCGAGAGGATAGACTATTGCCCAAAGTTACGCATGCTTTATTGGAAGACCGATTCGGGCCGACTCACTCAGAAGCATTGTAATGAGAGTCGGTATGAGGAAGTTAAATGTACAGAACGTGGAATGAGACAGACGACGGTGGCGGAAAACATTCCGTTTCTTCCGATCACTCAACGTCTGCAGCGCTCAGACATATCCAAGGCCACGGCGAGACACATGAGGTGGCACAAAGAGGGCAAGCGAGAAAGGAGGGCGTGATGATTCATCCGTCGATGCGAAGCTTGGAGGCACTTTGACCAACAACACCTCGAATTTGCGGCGGAGCCTAGGAATGTGCGATAGGCCTCTCGACCGACGGGTTCACGCCATTCAATATGATGGCGCACCAGACTCGTCTTTGCCGGTGTTCGCAATCCCGCATAACTGCCGCCTCAACTCGCTTGAAAGAAGAGTATATGTTTTTTCGTTATAATACCGGGCCTAAGTCTCCGGAAAAACTTAGATCTATTCATGCAACCTCCGTAGAAGAGCAGATCGACACTGTGGACTAAAGGAGTCTTGACACATGATAGCTACAAGGGAAGAACTTTAGGATGCGTGCCGCATACCGTGGTCAATACACGATTTTCTGCGTATGGCATGTTCTCGGTGGAGCACGATGGAAAGTTGTCATGCCCTATATGCTGCGTAACATCGATGCTTTCACCTTTGAAAAATGGGGGTAAGTCTGTTGGTTCGATTGTCACCGTTGTTTCTGGAGCCGAAGCACCCATTTAGGAACCAAAAAGGCATTTCGCAAAGGCAAGATCGTGAAGAAGGGCAACTTAACGTTTCAAGTGCGGATATCATCGATCGGCATGACGATCTAGCGGATATCGGGTATGTGAAAGACTATGGTGAGGAGCACCATTGACTCATAAGTGCAGCATCTACAACCTTCCTTATGCAAAAGACCGAAGCTACCTCACAACATCGACGTGATGCACCAAGAGAAAAATATGTGCGAGTCGGCCGTGAACACAAACCGACATCCCACGTAAGACTAAAGATAACAAGAAAGCACGCCCGATCAAGGCCACGATATGTGATCGCCGGACATGAACCTCGATGAGAATGGGAGGAAACCTAGGGCAAAATTCGCCTTACACGTGGGCAAATAAAGCGATTCTTGATTGATTAAGGAAAAGGTTAAATTCGAGATGGTTATGCGGCGAACCTTCGACATGCCGTTAGTATAGAGCAATGCAAGTTAAATGGGATGAATGCCCACGACTACAAAGTCTTCATAGAGCGTCTGCTTCAAAAGACAGAATAAATTGCCAAAAGAGTCGGGGTGGAATAAATTGCCAAAGCCCCCACAGATCCAAATTGACGGGATCTTGATAGTTGTTTCTAGCGCGCGAAGGTATGTGCTACAAATTTTCGATGTCTTTTATTGCTAACCACAAACTTGATAACTACTTGTTATGAATTCTTCATGCAGAGGCTTGGTTTGCCTCAACAAGGGTAAGGTGAGCCGCCACTTGCTAGGGGTGATCTTGAAGCGGCTCTACCCCGGGCGAGTGGGCGAGGTGGTGCTCGACGCCCGGTGACTAGATGGAGCGACTACTCGCCGTGGAGGACGACCAGGAGGCAATCGTCGCGGATCATTGCATAGCCGAGTTCTGGGTAAGTTGTCATTTCTATTAATGTTTTCGTGTTTATAGCTTCACGTGTTTGTTTCGTTTCAGGCGAGGTATTAGCTTGGCCCTGACGCATCCCAGGACGACTATCATGCTTGTCGCCTGCGTGCTCGACATAATGGCGGCAAAGACGGTCAGGGACGCCATCAGGTTATGCCGCCGGGACGCGGTGATGAAGCACTACAAGAGCACGGGGATGAAGATCTCGAGGGCACATGCCTTGTAGCAGTACCTCGAGGCGAAGGAGTACCTACCTTGGCGTCCGGACCGATGGACAAGTGTCCACACGCCGAAGGATCTCTGCAAGATGTGGGCATCGAAGGAGTGGATCGAGAGGTCCAAGAGGAACAGGGGAATCGAGAAGCCAACCCCGAGATCTGTGGTGACCTACCTAGGTGGACGAGGCATGGGTCACGTCGCGCGATATCGTAAGTATACTAAGTACAACTCTAGCATTCTTGTCAATTCAGCTTTTTCATTTCACATTTGAAATTGAACTGCAGGAGTCGGAGACGGACTTGACCCCGACGAGTTCACCGTGTGGACGCAGCACACACGCCTGTGTCCGACTCGACGGTACACAACCACCGATGCACCGGTTTGCCGGAGAAGATTGTAAGTGACTTTCTCTTTTCACGCTCTATAGCTATTGTAGCTCGTGGGCGAGCTAATCCACTTCATATCTTATTTGTTTCGCAGATACATAAGGCAGCCATGAAGGAGAAGCACGGTGCCGATCAGGACCCCTTGACCGTGCGGTCAACCTCCGGTCATCTACGACCGAGTTCGGTGGGAGGAGTCACGGAGGCTCGGCTTCATGGACTTGGTGGTGGCGCCCGAATCGTCTGAGGCCAAGTCAGACACGCCGACAAGAAGCGCCTCTTCCGCCAAAGGCACGCCTAGAAGCCCAGGCGAAGATGATCGCAGAGTTGCAGCAGCAGATGCAGGCGGATGAGCAGCGGAGGCAGGCGGATGAGCAGCGAAGGCAGGCGGAGCGAGAGGAGGATAGGAGGCAGATGAGGCCCTCCGAGTCGAACCTCTGGATGTACAACTATTTCGTGTAATTAAGATTGTATACGAGCTACGTTGTACTTACACGTTTCAGATGCTAACATATCATATCCACAGTCGTTGCAGAGGGCGGGACCCTCCGGCCAGCCGCAGATGCCACCTCCACCGCCGTTCTTCACGCAGACACCGACGCCGACGCCGGGGGTAATGCATTTTGTTCGCCGCTAACTATTCATACAAGTACACAAATGCACAAGAGTTTTGAAAATTGTGGTTTCCTCTATTCTTGTAGGTGTCCACCTCAATTGCGCTGCCTCATGATTTAATGCTCGCAGGAGGTGATTCCGATGGCACTAGATCTATTGCAGATCAATTCGCCGACGCTGTGTTTGCTCGATCCGCTTCTGTGGTTCATGAGACTTAGTTAGTTATTGCTTTTGCTGGTTCATAGACACATTGATTGTGAATGTGATGTACACTTTTGGTTTGTGAGCTGAATTTGTGAATTATTAATGCATTTTGCTATATGTGCTTGGTTGGCTATCCTAATTTGCTTTATGTTGTTATCATATCAACTGTTGTCTTTTGTCTGCTGAGTGGATGTCCTAGTTTTAGGGGAAGTGCTGCCGAAATTTTTTACTCTTTAAGTGCATTACAATCTTTTAATAAATGGAAATTGCTTTAGGTTGAGTGAAATATGGTGTTGATCATAGTCTTCAGAACTTTGAGCAAAGCACATTAGAAACAGCTAGTGAAGAAGTTGCATCCAAAATAAGAACAATTGCTCAGTGGAGGGAGAGTTTGGTTGTAAGTACTTACATACTTTTGTTTTCTTTCAATATGTATGCCTAGTTATTATTATGCTTTATTTTGTCAAGAAAAGGAGTTATTATTATACTTTATTGATGATTGAGAGAGTTTTAAGTTGTTTTATTTTGTTTCTGCAGTACAAAATGTCGAGAATCGGGAGAAACTAAAATGCCCCCATATCCACTAAGTAATCGTGGAGCTTGTAAACTTGCTTCTAGGTACATCAGAATGAGTTTAAAGCACACTATGAAGGTATTAAAAAATATATTTTTAGAGTTTTATTTTTCCTTAACAGTTTTGCTAGCTAATTATGGCATAGCTCAGTGTCCTGATGTTTTGTTTCTTTGGTTTCTTGTGATGTCCATACCTGTGGTCAAGAAGCTGTATCAAGCTGGATTCATTAATTATCCCAGGACAGAAACCGATAATTTCTCTCCAAACAATGACCTACATGTCAGTTTTGAAATTTACTAGTGTGGCTTGTCCATGTTCTTATTTCTTGTCTCGATGATTCATAGTCTTTAACTTTGAGCAAAACACATTGGAAACAAATTTAGTGAAATTATATTGTCATTGTTCTGGGCAATATATTTGTGAATGTGAATGTGTCAATGGAAACTTTGATCATTTGTGAATTGTATTGATGAATGTGAATGTGTGTGAAATTATATGTTGTCATTGTTCTGGGCAATTGGGGATATAAAACTGCTGGGAATGGGGTCTTTTTGCAGGTTAAAATTGGATTTTTTTTAAAAATTCCCATTATTTTTTTTTTATTTTTACAACCTGTGTCCTCGGCCCCAGACGAAGCTGACGACACAAACTTGCATTAGGCCTAATCCCAGTCGGGGTCTGTGTCCTCGGCCCCAGATAAAGCCGACGACACAGATGTGACATCTGTATCGGCTGCTCTAATAAAGCCAACGACAAAGACAGCTTCTGGCCCCAAACCCAGTAAGGATCTGTGTCCTCGGCTCCAGGTGAAGCCGACGACACAGATGTGATATCTGTATCGGCTGCCCTAATGAAGCCGACGACAACGACAGCTTCTGGCCCCAAACCCAGTAGGGATCTGTGTCCTCGGCCCCAGGTAAAGCCGACGACACAGCTTCGACCTCTGTATCGGCAGCGATGAGGTTACCGACGACAAACGTCTGGGTGTCGGGCCGGCCCCGGTTGGCATCTGTGTCGTCGGGGTTTGTTCTAGCCGACGACATAGGTTGCTTGTGTCGTCGACTTTGTGTCGTGGGACTTGGCCGACGACACAACCCTGTGTCGGCGGTTTTGGCATCTGTGTCGTCGGTAAAAGCCGAGGACACTGACCAAGATCCCTGTGGTGGAGGATATAGGCAGTAGCCCAGTTAGTTCCGGAGCCAGTTAGCTTCCGTCCGGTTGCAAGTTCGATCCTCTGGATCAACTCGCGGGCCTTACTCAAAAATAAAATTAAAATGGATATATAAATACGGATACATTCAGTAAGATAGTTAGTTAGAATCTTCGGAACTTCTACAAAACATTATGCGTGTGTAAGACAGACACAGGTATGTACTTGTGGGGTTTGTGATCTGTGTAAGTGTTTGTCGTGCCGAATCTTTATATCCCTAAATTTTTTTATGTTATATAATTAGGTATTTTAAAAAATTGTCGTCCATGAAAACTAGCAAGTCAAAGCTAGCGGGGTCGGTTAAAGGCGGCAAACCGAGGGATACAGACAATTCGACTAAGACTGACGAGACAAGAAGCATCGATCGGTGCCCCATGGAGGCATGGATCCGATGAATCTTCATCGCCTAGAAGCCTTGAAGCCTTCATCGCCTAGAACCATCACTAGAGTTCAGGAATGATGTGGCACAGACAAACTTGTTGTACGTGCACAAGACAACAAGGCCGGCCTCATGCGTAACCGATGATGGCATGTTGCACCTTGCACGCTAGCCTTTCGCTCTCAACTCTGAAACGGCAACGCAAGCATGCTTCCATGCATTACACGTCCATCCATTGAAGCATGGAAGCTAGAGACGGCAGTTTAATGTTGCAGTCATGCCAATATGTACTCTCAAGTCAGGGTTCACAACACCAATATCGCGGTATTCAAACGATTTTCAATTTTTAAAAATCAGTAAAAACTGAAAAAAAAAATGGGTAAAAAATTGAAGAAGTTCGAATTCAAAAATTTTAGACTCGGCAGACAAACAACGACTAAAAAAAAGAAACCGAGCGATTTTACCATTTTTTTATTTTTGAGTGATTTTTATCGATTTTTAGCACATCGAAGGAAAATTTAAAAATCCCAATTAATCAATAAAATACCTCACGGAAATTTCAAAAAATTTTGAATTCATTTAGTGCTTCTGAAAAATCAAAAACAACAATTAATGAATAGGAAAAGAGAAACTGTCAGATTTTTATAAAAATTTACGAGCTTGAACATGCTCTTAAATTTTAATGATACTATAAATAGTTCCCAAGGATCATGTATTTAAATTTTCAAAAATATTAGACTTCATTTAGTGCCCCTAGAAAATCAAAAACAAAAGAGCATATACAAAGATAGTAACACTTTCAGAATTTTAAAAATATACACATGTTTGATCATCATATAAAAATTTTAAAACATCATTAGCGTAGCCTCTTGTAACATCCCAAAATTTGGCTATTTTTAATTTTCATAAATTATTTTGAATTTTTGGGAATTTCTGGAATTTATTTGGATTTAATTAGAATTTTTGGAAATAAACTTTTCTATGGAAAATTTATTTAATAATAGAAAAGTTATAATAAAATATAAATGAAAATATTTTATTTGAGTTCAAAATGTTGTAAAGTATTTTCTAGAATTTTTCCACAATTTTTTCTGATATTTTAGAAGCCTCGAATAATTAAAATGAATTTCTGGAATTATTTTAATCGGAAAAGCTTAATAAAATCGTGATGAACAGTAATAGGCCGAGCCCATTACTGTGCACGCCGCACGGCCCGCTAGGCCGGAAACCCTAACGATGCCACTCGTCAACCATCCGATCCAAATCGGGCGGCAGTGAGACACCCGTGCCGATTCGCCGCCCCGCACCGTCGGATCGTCGCGCAGATGTCTGCGCGAGATCACGACCATGTAAACCGTCTGCGAAAAGGAAGCGCCGCCGTCGGCCGTTACCGCCGAGGAATCCGCACGTCGCAACCGCCGCTGCGTCTCTTCCCCGTCTATATTAACCGGCGAACCTCGTAGAGCACTTCTTTCCACGTATTTTGAGACCCTTCACGCCGCTCGAGACACACCGTAGCTCCCACGCGCACTCGCCGTAGTTCCGAGACACTCCGCCGTTGTTCGTGCCCGCTCCGGTAAGTCTCCGCTGTGGTTGTGACCACCGGAGTGATCCTCGTGTTGAGCCGCGTCAGAGGAGCCGCTTGTCGCCGAGAAAAGATGCGAGCGCCGTCAACGACGTCGTCTTCCTCAACTCCGGCCACTTCTACTCGCCGCGCCTTCGCCGAGCTCGCGAGCAACGTCAACCGTTGGATCTACATCGCACCGAATCTGGTGAGTCCACGTGTTCCTCTCAGAGACCGAAACAAAGGCCGCAATAGATCTTAGCCGTAGAATTCTTGATGGACGGATTAGATTCGGACACGTGCCCATCTTCGGGACTGCCCACGTGTTCCTTAGATTCATTAGATTGTAGCCGTTAGATCTTGGATGTATGGTTATGATGCAGCCACGTAGTCGCAGTTACAGTAAAGTTCATTTTCATATCTCAGCCGTTAAATCTAATCAACAGTCTAGATTGCTCGGTGTAGAAACGTGTTGATTTATGTTGACCGTTAGATCTAGATCCATTGGTTGTCGTGCCGCCGTGTGTCGCGCATCAGTGAAGCCACGTAGCCGGTCGCATCGCACGTATTAGAGTTAATCTGAGCCGTTGGATTTTGAATAAAAGTTAGGGATTGCACCGCGCGCCGGACCAGTTCCGTGCCGACGCGTGTTGCATAGAAATCGAGGCGTCAGTGCCGTCGCTGGCTGTCGACGTCGTCGATTTGGTCTCAGCCGTTCGATCTTGATCCGACGGTCACGGTGAAGACACGCGTTAGGTTTGATTTGAAACGTCACTTCGATCCTGGCTGTTTGATTTGAATCGAACAGTCAGATTTTAATCGGACGTTCGGTTGATAATTCCTTGCCATGTGTTGCGCTCGGATCTTGCCATGTGTCAGCACCGCAGTAATCCAAACCGAAGCATCGCGTCGATCATGGCCGTTTATTTTTAATCGAACGGTTGAGATTAGATCAAGCCGCGGATTAATAACTCGTTGACACGTGTAATGACCAGATCGTGCCACGTGTCATGCTGACGTCATCCGTGGGGCCCACATGTCAGACGTGATACCGTGGGTGCTGACGTCATCCGTGACGTCATCAGTGACGTCATCCATGACGTCAGCAGTGGGGTCCACGTGTCAGTGTTGGCACAGTAGAAGCTGACGTCATGTTGACGTTATAATTAATTTTAAAAATGTATATATATATATATATATATTTCAGCTAAAAATGATTTTGGTGCTGATGTCATTAATGGTAATGCTGACGTCATAATTTTCGGATTCTCCGTATAAAAATAAATAAAGAAATTCGGTTTATTCTTTTTGATTTATTTTCAGATTTCAAATGGCTATAACTTTTGCGTTTTAACTCCGAATTGAGTGATTCTAATTTCTAAAAATCTGTAAAATCAAGATCTATTTATTGGTGAATTTTGTAGAATTTTTAGAGTTGAGTTTGATCTCTATAAAATATATTTATTGTGTGTATATTGATTTTAATTAGACGTTGATCTGTCGGGAAGTGTCGAGGGAGGATTTTCAGACCAAGACCTAGCTTCGGATCAGGACCAGCAGCTTTTTGAAGGCAAGTTGTGCTTTGACCATATTGCTCCTAAGTTTTGAAAATGTATTTTGATTCAAACTATGCATGCTAATTCAACTAAAAACGGATTTAAAATAATTTGGGTGAATTAGCTAATCAACCTATTTGTTATTGCCACCTTTTTGTTAATATTTGTATGCCATGATTCCTTTGATAACCTAAGTTTTGTAATATTAGTTGGTTGATAATATTGTGCCAACACGGGAGGCTAGACCGTGAATAGTTGCTTAGCTTTGCATATATCGTGAATAGTCTTTTAAAATACAAAGATCAATATTGAATAATGGAATATGCAATGTATTTTGAAAGGGTGTGATGTGTTGCCACACGATGATGTTGATATATGGAGGCTTGTGTGGTTCCATATGGATGTTGAGTTGTTGTTGGCATGTGTTGCACAATAATCAATTTGGGATGGAAAATAATTCAGATCGGAGCAAGTGGTTGGAGCAAGTGTGACTGGTGGGCCCGAGGGGCGGAGGGGTTTGTGCAAGTCTTGCTCTGATCAACCCTAAGGACTTAACCTTGCGAGCCTTTGACCTGAGTCATTCATACAACCACAAGTTCCGGTATGGGACGGACCTAGCTGAGTAAATTGTGAAATTTATTCCTCGGTACTGTCGTGGTGGAGTGAGGCCCAGGTGTTTGGGTGGTAAAACTCACAGGCGCAAGAGGGGGGCCCTGGGTGTGGTAACCAGTCCCTCCAGTGTTGAAACCTTAGCGGGCAGTACTGGGTTTAGACGGACCTTTGGAAAGGCTTTGTTATAGTCGCTCGCCTTTGTGGTGTTTGACTGTATCTTGTGGGTAAAGTGTATAACCTCTGCAGAGTGTACAAACTATTGAATAGCCGTGTTCACGGTATTGAACATTGCTCGGGATTCTGACCAAGGGGTAGAGTTTTGAAAATAAAATGGGGTGGAAGGCCGTGTGCGGTGTTAATGGTGAAATTTGATTAAGGACTGTGCGTCCAAAATTTTGTGGAAGACAGTTTGAGAAACTTGTTATAATTATATGGTTTTGACGCTTTCTATCTAGATAAATAATAATTCAAAAATGTTGATGCAAATGCAAAATAGCCAATCGAGCCATTCCTTTGTAATAAGCCATGCATGTAGTAATAGATCTCGATTCTGTATGACTTGTTGAGTACGGTGTGTACTCACCCTGCGAGCAAAATTTTACCAGAGGAGGAGTCTACACCAGTGGGAAAAAGAGTATCTTGGAGGCCAGAGAACTAGGGAGCAAGCCTCTGTCAAGGCGCCTGTAGCGAAGATGGATCACCTTAACGTTTACTTTCCGCTATTGTTTATCTTTTACTCTGAATAATGTAAGCCCTGCATGGCAAACTAATGTAAGGTGACCATATGGTCTAACAACTCGTTTATATACATGTTTGAAGTACTTATTTGTTATTCCGCTGTGTATGATTGTGGTACTTTAACCCTGTTAAGCCTGTGTGCACTAGCGCGATCCTGGACTAATGCAGAATACACAGAGTGTCCGGATTTGCAAATTCGGGGCACTACACCTCTGGACATAAAAAAAATGCAGAAATATTAGACTTCATTTAGTGCCCCTAGAAAATAAAAAAAACAGAATAATATATACAAAGATAGTAGCACTGTTAGATTTTTTTTTAAAAATATACAGATTTAATAATCATCTAAAAATTTTACTGAATTATTAGCATTGCCTCAGGACCTCACACAAAAAAATCCAAAATTTGTAACAAATTTTTATAAATGTTTCTAAATTTGCATTTGAATTCCATCGATTTACCAAGCGGTTTTAGATACTGAGCCGGCTCGATATGCTCGGTAATCATGATATTCGAGTGATTATTGATGATATTGTGAACCCTACTCAAGTCTCAACTATATATCTGATGTATCCAGAAACACTAAAGGAAGGGATTGTTTAGGTGTCATGTCAAATGATTTTTGGGTGAAAATCATTTGACATAGCTACTCTACAGTCCCACATGTTGCTACAGGCAGAAAGAAGTATTGAGACAAACAAAGATTTTAACAGAGAAAGGAATTTTTTTTCAAGAAAACCTCAAAAAAGGAACAAAAAATACTTATTCTCTTTAAAAAATTGTAAAAATATTACTTTAAAATTTTTAAATTATTCCTTAAAAATTAAAAACTTAATGACACGTGTCAAAATAGTTAGATTAAAAAATTAATAATTTAATTTTTTTATTTTTAAAAAAATAATAAAAATACTGTAATGACTGTAGCTTAGCACTATAGAAACTACAATATTTGGCGCCAAGTGATGAGGTGTGTTCAGACTACAGTACTTCTCCAAGATTATTTATATAGTTAGATTCTAGGCCATCCTGTTAAAATCATGCACTACATGATTCTATCACGTGCCCCAGCCACCATAACATTTCCTACTTCCCATTGGCTTTCTCCTCTCATGCAAGCGCCACTAGCCCCGATACCCACTAAGCTTCTCGGCATGGCCTCTAATGTTGGCACCTCTATCTGCGAGCTCTGCCTACTGCTACTACCTCCTTCCCTACCACCACCTCATGCACTACTACTCGTTACCTCATCGATGTCCCCTCCAAACGGCCACCCACCTCCTTCCCTGTCACTGTGACCTCCTGATGCAATTGCCGACGTTGCCTGCCGCCTCCTTCTCCATCCTGTCTCTACCAAAAGTTGCCGATGTTGCCTGCTACCTCCTTCTCTGTCCCGTCTCCACCGGATCCTACTGCTATCATTGCCTATACCCTTCTTCCTCATCTCCGACAATGGTGAGCCACTGGATCCACTACCCCAACCGCGTGTCACCATCAGCCACCAAGCCAACGGCCAACGACATACACCCTTGCATGCCCCGCCATCACCACAACCCACCATTAGTTGTCCTGTCCTCCCTCTAAATCCTAGTGTAAGCATCTAGGCCCTTAGTTTTAATAAATTATATGTTTCGGTGAATGATAATATTTGATTGTCAAAACTAATAATGTTTAAAGGTTTCAAGATGGGTTGGTGCTTTACTTTGGTATAATAGGAGTTTTTAGTATTCATAGATCCCCGAAAACATATAATTGATAGCAAAGCATGAAGATTAAGGATATTGTATTTAGAAATGATCCAAGGTGTTGAGAATGGATCATTGTAGTGTATGTCTTTCTTTTGCTTTGGTCGTACTATTAAAGGGGGTCTAAACTTTAGCTTGCTTGATTAGGTTAGATAGCTTGTGCTATTGGTGATGCACACTAGATTTGTCTAGCTCATCTATAGTCAAAGGAAGCCCATAAAAAGTTGAAGTTATAATGGAATCAAATTTAAGGTAATATTGACTTAGTTTTAAAATTGTCAATGCATTTCAAATGATCCTATATCTATCGGATAAGGTAAGGGATCAATGGAGCCGAAAGTGGTATTTTTCAATGTATTAGAAAGTTACATATTCCAAATGATCCTATAGCTATTTGGACAAGGAAATGGATCATTAGAGTTGAACGTGGTGATTTCCATGTTGTTGAAAAGTTACACCTTCTAGATGATTCTATAGCTACCGTACAAGAAAGCGAATCATTCAGACATATAGTTGGTTTTTGGCATGAGCTGAAATTTTTGTATATTCTAGATGATCTGGTTAAAAAGGATCATTTAGATGTAGTGTTGATCCAGAAACGACCGGATAATACTTTAGGCATATAACAACTAGTTTTTTTGACCATTGAACATCAAGATTTAAGATAATTCAAAAGATGTTGGTTTATCAGGAAAGTGAGTCTCATTGCTAGTTTTTTTTAAGGAGTCTATAAATACTTGACATAGATGTCTTTGTGAGGCCTATTGGCCACTTTACAGGTTTATCTCGTATCAAGGTGTGGGGGATATATACCCCGGGGGCCCACGAGGCAGACTTGCAAGGCCTAACTGGGCGTAACTAGGCCAGGCCGGCGGCAGAGGACTGAAGGCATACTGGGCCGAGCGAGCTACGAATAATCAGAGCAAACTCCAGTTAAGGAAACCGAAGTCGATAGACAAAGGATGATTGTAATCCAAACCGATATAGAGTCGGATAGATATAAGGGTGCAGATTCCATCTCAGATCCGAAAGTGGGATTCCCTATTGTAACCGCCCTTCTCGCTATATAAAGGGAGGTGGGAACCATCAATGAGACAACATCATCGACAAATAAGTTAGCCACTCATAATTCCAGAGCACAGACTAGGGTATTATCTCCACCGCGAGAGCCCGAACCTGTATAATTTCTCGTGTCTTGTGCTACCATCGAGTTTCCGATCCAGCGCTTAGCCCCCTTTTAATTATTGTCGGTAACAAATCTCGACACAAGGGAAGAGCAAGAGCACCCAGGAGCATTCTAGAGTATATTTTGAGAGATTTGAGAGGTAGCATAGACCTTTAGTGTTCATCACTCTAGTTGATTGACATTTTTATATCCAAGAGATAGTTTAAACTTGTTAGCTTTGAAGATCAGCTTCTCCTAGACTGCTTGGAGGCATGATTCTCGGTGAACATCCAAGAGGAGCATATGGAAAAGTGTTAGGAGGTTTGTGAAGGTTCGGTGTCCACCTATCCAGAGCGGAAAAAGGCTACCATGAGTGAATGGCTTGATTCTTGTAACATTCCGAAAATTTCAAAATAAGAAAAATAATAATTTGAAATTTAAAAATAACATTAAATAAAACTTTTAAATTGAAATCAGGATTTTTATTTAAATTATTAACTTTACTTGTTTTCTTGAAAACCAACCTTAATAAAAGAATGAGCTACAATATAAAACTCCTCATTCTAAATTAAATAAACTATGAGAATAAGTGGAAATAAAAATTTTACTTTGAAATTCCATATAATCTGAATTTTCTTATCTTTTCTTGGATTTCCTTATTATTGCTCCAAAGGAAAAGTCCTTTTTCCATAAACTTGAGTAATAGAGAAAAGAAAGAATAAAAGCATATATATATATATATATATCAGGAAACATCCAAGTGACTCAATTATGATTTAAAAGTCATATCAAAGTAATTAAGTATGAAATGAAAGGAAATTAATGGTTCTTCGCTAACAAGAGTAATAGTGCCGATTTAAATAAAAATAATACAACATTATCTTGATATAAAAATTTTATATTATCCTCTGTATGGATAAAAAATCAATATCAAAAATATTAAAAATTCATAACCAATTTTTTATATTTAAAAATTCAAAAATAGAAAGATTAAAAATCTAAAAGTAACAATGTCGAATTTTTATAAATTAAATGCAAAATATATTAAAATTAAAATTTTACTTAAGGATTATATTGCTTTTGAGAAACTCTTGGAAAAGTTTAAGAAATTTTTGATGAGTTATATATTTCCATAAAATTTTAAAATAGAAAATAAAATTTCAAGCACGGTATATTGTCAGAATTTTCATAAATTATATATAGAGTATTTTGCAGTGAATTTTTTATATGATAAGGAAAATTATCTAATCATCCCTCAAAAAAAATTTCACATAATTACTGACAAGATAGGTAACGCATTCATTGAACCTAATCCATCTCAGCACTCAGTCCAAATCCTGAATCCATTTTCTTCTCTCACCGACAGGTGGGCCCATTTTCCTATTGGAACCCATTTGCCAGCGAGAACAAACCAGCCACTCACTTTGAGACTGCCCATGGGACCCGAGTTTTGTGCCGGCCAACCTGCCAGCCGAATACATCCTTCTTTTTCTTCTTCCTGCATTCACCGAAACCCTGAAGCAAATTGTCGGCATTGTAGCTTGCGTCATCTCTGCAAATCACACCGCCCAAGGACTCCAACAGTGCCACCTCGCCGCCATGCAGCAGCCTTGGCCACATTTCACGCTGAGTCGCCCATGTCGTCTGCTATAGAGGCATCTCAAGAACCTCTTTGAGTTCACACGGTGATCGAGCTCAGCTACACCCCCACCGGCTATAAAAGGCACCCCAGGGTTCGCATTAGTCTGCACTTCATTTCCCCTCTACTCTTCTTAGCTGAGAAGTCCTAATTCCACCGTATTTTCGCCATTGTCTATAACCCTTGAGCTCGGTTAGAAATAAAATTGAGACGAGCCACTAAACCATATCCAAAATTGTTTTGAACCTTAGCTTCAATGAACCACAAGGATCAAAAGCCCTAAAAAAGTTGAAGTTTCTTCATCTGGAATGTAGCCGCACTGGTAAGCCTTCTTCCCTAACCACGGTGAACGGTGGCAGGCCACCTCGATTATCTTCCGCAACCAATAACAGGTAAAATAAGATGCTTAGAACTCGTAGATGCTAACTCTGGAACCGATCATGCCTGAGCGGCCACCTATCGTTGGCGTGGTTTGCCACCATGGCCTCCGCCACATCACCATGGTGGCACACCATTTTTCGCCTTCACCAGTAGACATGGCCTCTACCACATCACCACAGTGACACACATGTTAGATATTTTAGTATTTTTAAAATGCTTGTTTCTATATGATTTGCCACGTGTTGGCAAGAACCATGTTGTGTCATGTTATTACAGGAATTGGATGATTCGTTGCTCATGAAGGACTGTAAGTATTACTTATGCTTTACTTATTTCTTATCAGTCAAACTTACTCTTACAAATTTCGTTTGAGAAATTACAACTTGATTTACAAATTAAATTTTGCTTTATGCAAAATTAACAGTAGAAGCCTTCTTTGATATAACTTGCACTATTGTATTTTGCAAATACCACCTTAAATCTTGCTGAGTACAAAGTACTCAACCTTGCTTATTTCGTTGTTTTAGGTGAAAAAATTAGCGAAGCTCCGAAGATTTCTTTTCTTCGCAGGACACAAGAACATTAATGAAACAATCTTTTTAGGGATTTATGTCTTGTCAGTTGTCTGAGGGTTGGATGGGCACACTACAAGACTTTGCATCTTTCTGCTACTATATACTTTGAGTTATAAGGTTACATTGTATAAATAGCTTTCATTTTAATAATATATTGTATGGTTGTGATTCCAATTGTTGTAAATATGTATACTAGCCACTGATCATGGAATTAGTATTGTATGCACATAGATTTCTATTTTTGTATTTTATTCAAAAATGGGGGTCGTTTCAATTGTTTACGTGGTTTCAAGTCAGAGCGATACTCTTGTAAGAGTACTCCAACGAAGAGTAGAGGAGATCGTCAAATCTCCGAGACCTCGGTAAAAAAATTGGTTGTGTCATGTGTCTCTTTTACATTTCCACATTTATTTCCATGTTTTTCAATTCCTAAATACTAGTGTCGGCGTATTCCGCCTGACAGGCCCATGATCTACAGACCGGGTTTGGTTCGATAGGAGGGCGTCTTCGCGGCTGGCTAACCCTAAAGGGTGAAAACCCAGCGACTCCCACACGGCGAATTCCGGCGGCTATGAACTAGGGATGACACAGAGATTTTACCCAGGTTCAGGCCCCCTTTGCCTTGGGTAATAGCCTTACTTCCTGCTAGATTGTTTAAAGAGTGTTTGAAACTAGTACAGTACAGAGCTTGGGAGTTACAAGTTCTTCCTTAGGCTCTACTGCAGAACTCTTGCTTGTTCGACTCGTCGTCCCCTTTCCCATGCACCAGAAGGCCCTTATATAGGCCGGGCTAACGGGAGTAGGTAAAAGGGGGGTCATCATGCTGATCCTTATACATTTATTACTCCTTCCTGTGCTGTCCCGTTCCTCCAGCCTCATTAAATGCCGACGCATGGCCTCGCCCGGTCCGCCCGGTATGTGACCTCTCTTTGACGGGTAGGTGAGAGGCGTCAGAGGAATGGGCTTGTTGCAGAAATCCTCGCAGTTGATAGGTCTGACACAGTAGGCCTGCCGTCTGGCACGGTACGATAGGGGAAGGAGACTTCGAGGTGAAGCTACCTCGCACCACCTTTTTGCCTTGCGGCGGGGCGAGCAGGGCGTCCTCGCCCACCTGCTTGCCGGGCGCCACGTGGGCAGCACTGCGGCGGGCGTGCTTTCGCCGCCCGTCCGCCAAAGCCGCCACGTGGATCGGGCGCCGGCGCAGCAGGCGCCTCGCCACCGCCGCCGGCGCCACGTGGGTCGGCACTGCCGACGGGCGTGCTTCGCCCGCCCGTCCGCCGGCCGCCATGTGGACTAGGCGCTGGGCAGCAGGCGCCTCGCCACCGCTTGACGGACGCCACGTGGGCGGCACACTGGCCGGCAGGCGTGCTTTCGCCCGCCCGCTTCGCCAGGCCGCCACGTGGAACGGGTTTGTGCGCCGGAGAGGGTACCCCAGCGCGAAGTATGCTGACAACTAGATTTATGTAGAATTGGAACTTAGCTTCCAAAACTTCACTAGACTTATGTATGATTCGAACTTAGGTTGCAAAATTTCACTAGACTAGTGTAAGAGTTGTTTAGCTAAACTAGAACTTACACATAGATTGGGCTAGAAAAAGGTTAATTTTTTTAAGGTTTTAAGTCATAATTTTCACGGCTTTGCAGCAAGGTCCAAAAAAACTATAGCAGCTATCACGAAAAATATCCTTTGCTGTGTTTTCAGTATTAAAAATTAAACATGTATGCAATATAAGTCACCTCCAAATAAATCATTAAAACATGAAACTTTAGAAGGTATTGATATTTTTATAATAAAATATGAAACAAGTCCGAATCAACAAATATGTTAATACATATCAAAGACCATAACCGATAATTATATCATAATGTTCTTAACAAGTACTTAATCACTAAGAAATATAAATGCTGGATTATTGTAAAGGGGCGAAATGATATCTTTTACTATGTTTTCTCATAGTTCAGACTTATAAGATATGTTTTTTTTTTAGATAAAAGACTTATAAGATATGTATTTGAGTATTCTAATAATATTGGATTTCAAAATAGACTCAATGTTTTAGCCCATGGATACATACGTAGGATAGTGAAGTTATAACTAGCTACAAGTTATAGCACATAGCAAAGCTATTGCTAACTATAGCTTTTGTTGATAATATAGCGGAACATTGGCCTTGTAACTTAGCATTTAGGGTCAAAAAAGTTATAGCTAGCTATTTAGAATAATATAATTTTTAAATTTGACAATTAGCGCATAAGAATCTTAAACCACCCCTCTTAGGCATCCAATCCACTTCACCCAGTTCCGGTGAACCACAAATCCTAATCTGGTGAACCCGAGTCCTAACTCGGCAAACCTCGCCGTTACTGTCGGAGAAGATGACCTCGTTGCCTGGAGTACAAATCTCCAGCGAATCACAATGTCGGAAATTCAAATGATTTGGAAAAAAAAATCATTCCCATGATATATAACAATTCTGCTAAATGAAATACAACTCTGTACTGTGAGCTAGCCGCTGCAATACCAAACTGAGCCTAATAAATTTCGTGTCACGCCAGCTAAATCACTGTGAATTTGTCCGATGCCAAATTAACAAGATCGATGATTTTAATTACTTCCTTGCGACGAATCTTCGAATCGAGTAGGGAGGACGGTAGATGTACAACCCAACCAAGAAAAAACGAAACAATTAATTATTATTGGAGAATTACTAAATCAGAAAAACTAACCAACGGTATACCGTTGCAACGGTATAGGATGAAACTTACCCGTGAAACATAAAACTTTGGTTGAAACTTATCTGTGAAACTCGAAAACCTGATGAAACTTACTCGTGAAACATCATGAAACTTACCCGTGAAACCTAGCAATGAAACTTACCCGTGAAACTAATGAAACATGCTATACCGTTGCAACGGTATACCGTTGGGTAGTTGCTCTCTTACTAAATTGGTAAATGGTTCTTGGATCTTGGCGCTACTGTGTATGCATGCATACGGTTAATACGAACTATGATGTGTCTTGGCTTCTTGATTCGATCCACTGCCTGTCAGGCTAACTAGCTAGCCAAGGATGCTCGCCTTGAAGGCCTCCATGTGCGCCGGGTCCAGTGACACGGAGACCTGTACCTCGCCGTCGCGCCTGCCGCCGACGAGCACCATCTCGCCGTCGTCGTTCATGGACACCAGCTCCACGCGCGCGGGGCGCCCGAAACCGAAGTCGGCCGAGTCGTACGCCCGGAACCGCGGGCTCGCCGCCACGTTCGCCACCCGCGCGAACGGCAGCTGCATCACCCGCTCGATCCACGCCGGGCCCGTCCCGGCCAGCGGCGCCGCCTCCATCTCCGCCACGGCGGCCTGCACCGCTCGCGCGGCACGCAGCAGGCCCGCGTCGCCGAGGAGCTCCGCCGCGTCGGAGCAGCTCGCCAGGCACGCCCTGACGCAGTTGCCGAGGTAGCCCTCGCCGACGGGTGGGTCGAGGCGGGAGCGCAGGTCGGCGAGGAAAATCAGGTACGTGTCGTCCCCCGCGGCCAGCCCCTTCGACCGGACGAACGCCGTCCAGCCCAGCGCCGACAGCGCCACGAACGTCGACACCGGCTTGTTGATCTCATCGCCGACAGCAGCGGCGGCTAGCTCGGCCGACGCGAGATCGTCGATGCGCCGCTTGAGCGACCGGATATCATCGGCGCCGAGGAAGAACGTGCGGCGCGCCAGCCGGAACCGCTTGCTGAAGTCGTACTCCGTCGCGTTCACCTGCGGTTTCAATTTGCAAACTGCAATCACACGAATTCACGATGCATGCATGCCATTGCTTGCTCGTGGACGTCTCCACGACAAACTAAAATTGTTCCGTGCAATGCACTGTAATCCATCTCTGTGGCGCCATACGGTTGGCATGGCGCAAGTGTGCAACCAACCAACGAACGAACGAACTGAGCCTAGTTGATGACGACACTACGTACAAGAAGCTGTGTGTTCCTGATTGCAGATCACCTAGGGCCCACGTGCAAGGGCAATACTGTCTTCTATCGTAACGGCAGAGGTTACGCTTTCATATGTTCCTACCTGCGTTAACTCACGTTGACCATAAGAAAACATTTTTTGAGCATGTGGAAGCCTCTAAGTATTTTCTTATTAGATAGTAGCACATAAATTTAAAATCCTCAGTGATAGATCGCACTTAAATTTAAAGTCTTTAGTGATAGGTCAAATTGATAAAATCAATTTACCTTCTCACCTCATATTTAAGTATTTTATAGATAAAAAAATCAAGTACTCGTGAACCCAAAAAACAATCGAGTACCACTTAATAATTCCTAATATTTTTTTGTTAATGCTAGTGCTTACCACGGGTAGATTGGG
The DNA here is from genome assembly GCA_036346375.1 of Guadua angustifolia. Classification (NCBI taxonomy): domain Eukaryota; kingdom Viridiplantae; phylum Streptophyta; class Magnoliopsida; order Poales; family Poaceae; genus Guadua; species Guadua angustifolia. The sequence goes on from CM070514.1 coordinate 48,487,421, forward strand.
CGCGACCATCTTGAGCATGTCGCGACCGAGCTCGTCGCCGCGGTGGAAGGGGACAGCGTCGCGGCCGTAGTGCGGCGGGGCGAGGGCCTTGGTCACCGGCGAGCCCTCGCGGGAGGAGGACGCCCAGGCCTCCATGAACCGCCACACTGCGCGGCCGTCGGCGACAGCATGGTGAATGGACAAGCCCAGCGCCAGGCCGGCGCCGAGGCTCGTGGCCTGCACGGACAGCACGGACGCCGGGAGCACCCGGGCGTCGAGCTCAGGCACGAGGCCGAGGAACGCCGTCATGTCGTGCGCCTCGTCGCCGGCGAGTCTGTGCACGTCCATGCAGGCGCTGCCCTCGGCCTCGACGAAGGTGACCCCGGCGTTGGAGCAGTCCACAACGACGTCTCCGGTCTCCGCCACGTAGGCGAGCCTTCCCGCCAGGAGCAGGTAGTGCGCGAGAGTGGCAGCGAGCGATCCCTTGAGACGCTTGACCACCGCTGAAACTCATCGCCGTCGCCGGGCAGCTCGTAGAGGAACACCCGCTGGATCGGCGGCAGCACGACCCACGGAGTGTCGAACAAGGAGAGCTTGACGACGTGGTCCGCCGGAGCCGGCGCCGGCGCCGGCGCGATGCGGGACACGGCGAGGACGCGCACGGACGCAGCCGCGACGTCAGAGTTGGCCTCGCCCATCGCGCGCGATACTAATCAGGTCGTCGCGTTCCTCTGGTGTTTCTTTGAGGTGTTTGCGAGGAAGGAGAGATCAAGATGAGGATGCTTGCTTGGCTTGCAACCAATTTATAGTTAGGCCATTGTCGTCTCGTTTCTTGTGCAGGGGGAAATGGAAAGGATCGAGTTTGACGAAGTTTAGATACTAATCTTGAAAAGGTTGTATTTGCGTTGCATGTAACTGTGGGATAGTTGCTTGCGTTTAGAATTAGGTTGTTACATCCTCCGTCTAAATTAATTAGACGTTTTTTTTGACATACTCCTAATTATTTTCACTAAGCATTATATTCAATGCATACATGTTTAAAATATAAAGTAAAGATGGATATTTATTAAAGGTATAGACGGAATATCACACTAATATTGTATTAGAATATAAAATATATTTTATATTTATGAACAAAATTATTTAAAAATATACTTTATAAATTTAGACGGATGAAGTAGTTGCCTAACCACATGTCCTCGTATAAGTTGGGTTGATTAGTGGAATAAAGAGACGAGGAATAGCACGAGAAGAAAAAAATAAAAGCACTGCTAGCCTGTTGCGGTGGTGCGCCAAAAAGTTACTCTTTCTTCTCCCACCATGAGACTGAGTGTGTCTATGTGCATTGAAATATTGTGTGAGTGCATCAGGTTAACAAAACCAAAATAAAAAAACCGTCGCGCAATTCGTGGTATGATTTTCATAAAAACCGCTCAAAAATCATAAAAAATCGAAGGGTTATGAAATCAAAAATTTTTGAAAAAATTTTAAAAAATCGAAAACCACAGTTTTTCACAAAAACCACTCGGTTTTTACGAAAAACCAACCCGATCAATTGAATATTTTTCAAAAACGGTTTTTGAGTGGTTTTCAACAAAAAACCGTTGTTTTTCACGAAAAACCGCACACATAATTTTTTTAAAAATTTTTAAATTTTTTTAATTAGAGCAGTTTACCAAGCGGTTTTGGATTTCGAACCGAAGCGGGGTTTTCGACCTGTTTTCACCAGTTTTGTTAACCTTGGAGTGCACTCTTGATTTCCAACATTAACAAGCAACGGCCAAAAGTTTCAAGAAGTTTCATAGAGTTTCAGCCAAGTTTCAAAAACAACCATAAAATTTCGAAGAGTTTCAACAAAGACTAAAAAAAGTCGAGCAAGATTTAAGAAAATTTCCTGGGCGAGTAATGAATAGATCGAAAACCTCGCGAGTCGCTGCTTCTCCCAACCTCGGCGAAGAGCACGCAGCGAACGCGCCTTTGGGTGCGCAGTGAGTTCGGCGGGCGCCGACTCGCCCGGCCTGCGTTCAAGCCTCGGCTCCCGCAGTTCGCGCAGATGAGGCGAGGGCAAGCGTGCAGTTGCTATGCGGGCATGCATGGTGGGTGGGTGGGTGCGTGTGTACGCTTGTCGCCGTCTGCTTCTCTCTTCTATAATGCATTGCCAGAGCTCTGGCCAATTTTCAAAAAAAAGATTTAAGAAAATTTCAATCAAAAGTTTCATGAAAATTTAGAAAATATTTCAGAAAAAGGTCATACAAAATGGTTTTTTTTTGGGGTGGGGGGGCACTCGCCGAGCTGACGCTAGTGGACGCCACCATCATGTTGTGTCTGCTCCTCCACAGAGGTACCTCACCTACCCATGGTTGCTATGGCTATGGACGCGTATACTCGGGGGTACCTCCTCCACCCTCCTGTGCTCGGGCCTGCAATCGCCACAACCTTCTCGTGCTCATCATCGTCGGGATCTACACATGCTCGCGAACACCACCATCATGTCGCGTCTGCTCCTCCACAACCAGGGCCGGCCCAAAGGGGAGGACAGCCGGTGTGATCGCCAGGAGTCTCCAATTTAGGAGCGCCTCTAAATTGTATCTAACATAAATATAGAAGTATCATTCCCGATAAAACGCCGAGCTACCCGAAAAAAGTAGTTTGATGGAAGTGATTATAATAAAGATGTTTTATCAGCTGAGAAGTTTTTTGAGGTAAATTACTTTCTTATTATGGTGGATGTAACAATTTCTTCATTGAAGAACAGGTTTGAGGATTTTACTACATTTAAGAGTATATTTGGTTTTTTACTTAGCTCAAAAAATTTAAAGTCATTGGATAATATTGAACTAAGAAATTGTTGCACTAAATTTGCAAAAACATTTTCGCATAATAGTTCATGTGATATTGAGTTAGATGATTTTTTTTGAACTAAAAGTGCTACAAATTACTTTATTTGCTCACTCACAGTCCACCATAGAGATTTTTTAGTTTGTTAAGGATTTAGATTGCTATCCAAATGTTTCAATTGCTTTTCGAATCTTATTCACCATATCTATGACTGTAGCCTCCGCTGAAAGAAGTTTTTCAAAACTAAAATTATTAAAAAATTACTTGAGGTCATCAATGTCACAAGAAAGGTTAAATGGTTTGGCAATTTTATGCATTGAGAAGGATAAATTGGATGAAATTAATATTGATACTATTATTGATGGCTTTGCATCTAAGAGTATTAGAAGGAACTTTAACTTGCCCATTTAAATTTGTAGGAGTTGGTGAGATTGGCTTTTGTCGCAGTATTATAGTAGTGATAGCAATGTGGCGCGGGTAAACTTAAAGGTGCATCTTGGAGGCTAGAGCTCAATTTAGTTGAATAGCACATGAGTTTGATTATGTTTAAACTATCTTTTGGTTGTGACTTGTTCTCTATCAAGTTTATTACATATAAAAGCATTCGATATTTTATCTGCAATAATTATAGTAGTCAATAAAAAGATCACTTGATTTAACTCGTACCGGACCCCTAAAATCTTTGGAACGGTGCTGTCCACAACGCTACCTCATCTGCCCATGGCGGTTGTGGCTATGGTTACATCTACTCGGGCGAACCTCCTCCGCCCTCCTGTGCTCGGTCTTGCCACCACCACACCCTTCTTGTGTTTATCATCGTCGTGACCTGCACACGCTCACCGCCGTCGCAACCGGTGGCCACCATACCACACGCGCTTGCTGTAACTTGTAGTAGATCGGATGCCCAATAAAAAATGAACTGGGATTTTTTTTCACAAAGGCTAAATTAAAAAAACTTAATCTTTACTAGCCAATCTAAATGGCTATGGTTACTAGTGAAGTTTACCAGCCTAATTTCAACCATACACAAGTCTAATAAGCTATGAAACCTAGTTTCAACCGTAGACAAAGCTAGTAAGCTGAGAAATTAAGAATAATAAAATAAATGCAAAAACATAAAAGAGACGTGTACCATAGTCAATTTTTTTTACCGATGAAATTCTGAACATAAAGAACAGTGGTTGGTATAGCACATGGCTGGAAATGGCTGCTAGGTGCTAGCAGAGGCCACCTGCACCTTGGGTAACGATGCATGTGAAGATCGCAGTGCTGCGCAAGCATGGATGCATGCTTCTAGAAGCCTAGGACACGACGGTGGAGATGACTGTCTGGTCAGGGCCGGCCCTGAGGGGGAGGGTGGGTGTCCGCCCTAGGCCCTTAAATTTATAGGACTCTAGATATGTAAGTACACCATAGGCAAAAGTAATGCAAAAAATTTATTTGATGCACTTGGCGCTTTTGAGTTTCTGCTTTGTATGGTTATCTAGCATGATGTTTTATTTGATATAAACAAAGTGAGTAAAAAGCTGCAATCGCCGGCCATGTGCATTAACTCTATTTTGAAGCAAATACAAAGTTGACGAATACTCATACCAGGGGTACCCCACAGCAAAGTATACGTCTATTTCAAGATCGTATTTCTCACCATCCGCACGACACAGAAGAAGCGGGCGGCGGCGAGTGTTGGAGAGGGTATTACCAAAGTCTCCATCCTTCACAGATGGGATTGTCGCTCAATATTGGCTGAAATACCAAATGAGCCATCTTGGGCCCAGCTCTTCGGCCCAGAGATCAGGAAGGATTCCCGGCCCCGATCGAGCCCACCAGGACGACTCCGACCTAGCCTCGAGTCAGGTGGCACTGCTGGCTCCAACCTGAACCCGGGTGCGGCGCCAAGAAGTTCGACCAACCGGATCCGGCGCCCAGCCAGTCCGACCGACCTCGGTAGGGACTCCAACGAGCTTGAGCCCTGTGCCCTCCGTCACGCCAACGGTCGACAGCGGGGTGGTCACCTGCCCGGCGGACATGACATCGTGCTATGACGGGTGGCTCCTTCCCCAAGGCGCGAGGGCGCCGAATAAAACATCCATCCGCCACGCCCCGACAGCACACGGAGGGCTGGCGCCTTCCCAATGGGCTGTCTGCCAGGTTCATCGACCCAAAGATGGGATGAACAGGATCCGCTAATCGCTAAGACCAAGACCGACACCCGGCGTAGTGTACCCTATCTTTTTCTCCAAAACTCCCGTGTAACCTACCCCCTCCACCTATATAAGGGGGGCAGGGCCCTTAGGGAGGGGACACGCAGACATCAACCGATCCATCCCTTCTCGTGTAAATCGGTTCGAGTCTTCCGACTCAGGAAAACACTCCCGAGTTTCTCCACTCGGACGAGCGCTAAGGGCCTGTCCTCAGCTCTCGCTTGTAATCGCTTGTAATCTGCTACACCCAGAGCAATAATCACCACAACCACGAACTAGACGTAGGGACATTCGGCCCGAACCAGTATATATCCGGGACTTCCTTAGTCTAACCATTCAAGGAGAGGGGACGCGCGACCCCTATACTTACAAATTTACTTGCCGGTTCTACGAAACACCAACAGTTGGCGCGCCAGGTAGGGGACTTCGCGCGTCATCTTCGTGATCTCCGGATTCCCATCTCCCTCCTTGATGGCTTTCTTCACCGACGATGACACATCTGCGTCAAGGAGCTGGATTCGCTTCGGCTCCCTCGACTTCATCGCCACCCCGGCGGGAGAGTTCATGCTCATCCCCGCCACTCCTCAGGATTAGGCGTTCGCCTCAAGCCTGGACTCCGTTGCCAGTACCCTCGGCGACCTTCGGCTTGGGGACCCCGTGCGGACCCAAATGCCAGAGCCCATCCGCGCCGGTTGCCCCTTGATGGCGTGCTGCGTGGCTTGCGTGGCGGCGTGCCTCCCGCAGCTCGCACTCGTGGCTATAATCGGCCACCCACCGCCTCCGCTTCACGACTTGTCGGAGAGTTCCTCCACCATTTACTTCAGCTCCGACACGAGCGCACTCTCCGACGTGTCGTACCGCGAGTGCAACATGGCGGAGTGGAAGAGCCGACCGCCACCTCTGCTGGCCGGGAACTGCTGCCCGTGCCGAGGCGCGAGAGGCGGAGATTCAACATGAAAGCACGATGAGAGCTCAAGCTCGCCTATGACTCTCGGCAAGAAGATTAACAAATTGAGGCCCAAAGCTGCTTGATTTAACCTGTGCCAACTCGGCAGGGTCTCAGCCGCATGCAGGCGGCGCGCGCACGACGCCAGTTCACTAACAACTTGGCCGAGGGTCACACGGTCTTCCGATTTCCACACCATTGGGCTAGAATGTCATTGCAGCGGCGATCTTTGCTGCGGTATTCCCGAGCCAGAGGACCCGGGGCTAAGGCCACCTACCGAGAACCTCCGGGGTTGGTCGAGCGTCTTCCAGGCAGCACATGTGCACTTTCCGGTTCCTCGCCGGGCTTCGAGCTACTCGAGCCAGACCGCCGGATCGATGGCTGGGTCCGGCATTGATAAAGACCGCCCGAACGGCCCCGGCTCTCCCGACTTCGGTCTGCGGGCGCTGGGCGAAGTCGCGACGTTCATAGGCTACCGAGGTCGGAAGAGGGCGGCCGACGTGATGGCCTAGTCGCGGGCCGTGGGATGTGGCCGGCGCCATCATCAGAGCCCGAGCCTCCGACGGCCCGGATCGTGGGCGCTTGGTCGGGAGATCTACCATGCGGACTTCCCGCCGATTCTCGCCCCCGCCAACATAACCAAGTACATCTGGGCCACGAACCCCGATTGTCTGGTTGAGGATTTCCGCTCGCATGATTGGGCGGGGAGCTACGGATGATCTTTTAGATCATCCAAGACCTCTCGATCTACTCGCGGACTCTACTCGAGCCTGGCTCGAGTACTTACCCGCGAACACCATCAGAAGTCTGGGCCGACCTGAAGAACCTCTTCGTCGGTAATTTCCGTGGCACTTACAAGCTTCTAGGAACTCTGGGACTCAAGAGTCAGAAATACAGCTCGGGAGTCTCTCGGATTACATCCGGCGATTCTCCTCGCAGCTAACGAAGCCTCGACATTCGCGACGCAGACGTCGTGCTTGGCGTTCATTTACGCACCACTTCAAAGCTCGTGCACATGCCGGCCGCGCCAAGCCCAAGACCACTAAAGAGCTTCGACATCGCCATTTCAACCACGCCTCGGCGAGGAGGTCAGAGGCGCCATCTTCGATAAGGGAAGGCTAAGCGGGAGGCTTCCCAATGCCGAGCAAATTCCCCGACCGCCCGGACAAAGCGGAAGCGGAGGGGAAGCAGGCGAGGGGTCGAGGTCGCGCCGCCAACCGCCTCGCTAGCAAAGAAAGGCCAGACCCGACCATTTGAAAAAGCGATGGACGGCCAGAACCGTGATCACGGGTACCTGTTAGGGCACAAGTACAGGGATTGCGAAACCCTAAAGCGCTTCATCTCCGGAGCCCCCACGCGGGGCAAGGAGAAAAAGCACGCAAGCGGCGGATGCCGAGCCAAAGGAGGCGGACGCCGAGTTCCCGGAACCCGATGGTCAGCCTCATGATCTTTGGCGACCGCAAGCCACGCCGACAAGCGGCGTGCTTGCCTTCATGAGGTCCACACGGCAGCCCCCGCCGTGCCCAAATACCTCCGGTGGTCGGAGTCACCAATCACCTTTGATCGGGGCGACCACCCTGACCACGTCCCGCACCCGAGGAGATATCCCCTGGTCGTAGCCCCCATCGTCGGGCCAAAGCGGCTCTCTAAGGTGCTCATGGATGGCGACAGCAGCCTCAACATCCTATATGTTGAGACCTTCGACGCCATGGGGATCCCTCGCTCGCGTCTCCGACCGAGCAAGGCGCCTTTCCACGGCATCGTCCCTGGCCTGCAGGCCCATCCGCTCGGGCAGATCGACCTGCCTGTTACCTTTGGAAACCAGGATAACTTCCGCACCAAAGCCCTCACCTTCGAGGTCGTGGGGTTTCCAGGCTCCTACCACGTTATCATGGGGAGGCCATGCTACGCCAAGTTCATGGCGGTCCCCAACTACACCTACCTCAAGCTGAAGATGCCGGGGCCACGGGGAGTCATCACCATGACCGCGTCTTTTCAGCTCCCCTACAACTGCGAACAAAGCAGCTGCGAGTTGGCGTCAGCAATCATTGCGTCCGCCGAACTCGAAAACCTCCGGAGGGAAACCTCGGAGTCTACCCGCGACTCCAGCAGGTCGGGGTCCGGATCCTTCAAGTCCACCGAGGACACGAAGGAGGTTGCAGTCGATCCCGAGGATCCGACCAAGACCGTGCGGGTCGGAGCCACGCTCCCCGCCAAATAGGAAGGCGCGCTCATCGACTTCCTCCGCGCCAATCGGGATGTTTTCGCATGGAAACCGTCTGACATGCCAGGCATCCCGCGGGAAGTCGCCGAGCACTCCTTGAATATCTGGCCCGGCTCAAGGCCGGTCGTCCAACACTTGCGTCGCTTCAACGAGGAGAAGCGCAAGATCATTGGTGAGAAAATCGCCAAGCTTTTGGCTGCAAGGTTCATAAAAGAGGTCCGCCACCCCGAGTGGCTGGCCAATCCTGTTCTTGTAAAAAAGAAGTCAGGGCAATGGAGAATGTGTGTTGACTACACGAGCCTGAATAAGGCATGCCCCAAGGACCCTTTTCCATTGCCTCGCATCGACCAAGTTGTCGATTCCACCGCAGGTGCGAATCTCGTCTTTCCGGATGCCTACCAAAGCTACCACCGGATAGCGATGAAAGAGTCCGACCAGCTCGCGACCTTTTTATCACTCCGCTCGCCTGTTTTGTTACGTAACGATGCCATTTGGTGCGAAGAACGCGGGTGCTACATACCCGATGTATGCAAACGTGTTTCGACGACCAAATTGGGCGAATATCGAAGCGACGTTGACGACATCGTCGTCAAGACTAAGAAGGTTGACGATCTCGCCGCCGACTTAGAGGAGACTTTTGCGAACCTCCGGCGGTTTCGCATCAAGCTTAATCCCGAAAAGTGCGTTTTCGGGGTTCCTAAGGGAAAGCTGCTGGGCTTCATCATCTCCGAGCGTGGCATCGAAGCCAACCGGGAGAAGATCTCCGCGATCATGAAGATGGGCTCGATTTCTAACCTCAAAGGAGTCCGTGGTCGACGTATGCCTTGCGTGACCCTAAGCCGCTTTAAATGTCTCACCTTGGCGAACGAAATGCTGCTCTACAAGCTGCTCAAGAAGTCCGACCACTTTATCTCGACTCTGAAAGCTCGAAGCCTCAACCGGTGAAGACCTTCCTGACCTCGCCTCCGATCTTTGATCGCCTTGCCACGAGGAACCGCCTCCTCTACATCTTCGCCACGACCCAGGTCGTTAGCGCGGCGCTCGTTCTGGAGCAAGCCGAAGAAGGCCGTGTGCTCAAGGTACAACGGCCGGTGTACTTCATCAGCGAAGTGCTCTCCGAGTCCAAGGCTCAATACCCACAGGTGCAGAAGCTACTCTATGCAACCCTCATCACAAAGTGGAAGCTGGTCCATTACTTCGACCGGCACCCCGTCTCCGTGGTGACCTCCTCGCCACTCGGCGAGATCGTCCGCAGCCGTGACGCCTCGGGAAGGATAGCCAAATGGGCTCTTGAGCTCAACGGCCACGATATATCGTACGTCCCCCGGACAGCGATCAAGTCGCAGGTCTTGGCCGACTTTGTTGCCGAGTGGACCGAAGCCCAGGCACCACCGGCGCTTGAGGACCCCGAGTACTGGACGATATACTTCAACGGGTCCTACACTAAGAGCGGGGCAGGTGCTGGGGTTGTCCTTGTTTCCCCGCTTGGAAACAAGCTCCAGTACGCCATCCGGCTCCACTTCGACGCAACCAACAATGTCGCCGAGTACGAAGCACTCATCAACGGTCTCCGGATCGTCACGACTCGGCACGACTACTTATCTCGACACGGCGACTCCAAGCTTGTCGTCGACTAAGTCATGAAGGCCTTGAGCTCGCGACGCTCAAGATGGCGGCGATTGCGCGGAGTGCGCAAACTCGAGGAGAGATTCAAGAGTTTCGAGCTTCATCACAGCCTACCGACGCTCAACGGTGAAGCCGACTACCTAGCTTAATCTTGCCTCCAAGAGGGAAACAGTCCCACGGGATCTTCGCCTCGACCTCCACAAGTTTTCGTCCGTCTCGACTCGCCTCCGAAGCGCCGCCGACCCACCGGTGCGCCCACTCCGACCGACCACCGGCCGGACCCGGTTCCTTCGGGCCCGCCACGACGGCCGATTGTCGACTCCGATCGAGGAAGCCCTTCGTCGACTTGGCTTGATCGACGGATCACTCTCGCCGACCAACCGAGGCTCGACGCCGCCGATGGGCGAAGTCCTTCATCCTGGCTCGGAGAAGACCTCATAAGAGGAGCCCTCCGAGTCCTCCGTGGCGCATCCCGACGACTAAGGGAAGCGGTGCCGCCGACATCCACGGCGGCGTCTGCGCGCCACCATGCCGCCGCGCCACGATCCTCGTGGGAAAGGCCTTCCACAAGGTTTCTATTGGCCAACCGCCGTGGCCGATGCCGAGCAGATCGTTCGCACCTGCGAAGGGTGCCAATTTTTCACTCGGCAGACGGACCTTCCAGCGCAAGCCCTGCAGACGATCCCCATCACTTGGCCATTCGCCGTTTGGGGACTCGACCTAGTCGGGCCCTTCAAAAAGGCGCCCGGGGGCCTGACTCACCTACTCGTTGCAGTGGACAAGTTCACCAAGTGGATGGAAGCCAAGCCGGTCGCCACCATCACTTCGATGCAGGCGGCCAACTTGTTCCGCGACATCGTTTATCAGTTTGGAGTCCCGAACTCCATCATCACCGACAACGGGACGCAGTTCACAGGGAAGGAGTTCCTCGAGTTCTACGACGACTTCAACATCCGCGTCGACTAGGCAGCTGTAGCCCATCCGCGGACCAACGGCTAGGTCGAGCGCACGAACGGCATGATCCTCCAAGGGCTCAAACCGCGAATCTTCACCGATCAAGAAATTCACGGGCGATGGGCAGCCGAATCGCCCTCCATTCTTCGAGCTCGCGGATAACACCGACCCGGCCGAATCGTTCACACCATTCTTCCCGGTGTTCGGTGCCGGGCCGCTCGCCGACCGACCGAGTACAGGGCGGCCCAAGACTGCAAGCTTTGACAAGGCTCGGGGGCTCGGCTCAACAAGACGCCATCGACCAGCTCGACGAGGCGCGCGGTGTGGCCGTCCTGCGATCGGCCAAGTACCAGCAGACGCTGCGGCGTTACCATGATCGTCAGGTTCGTGGGCGGTCCTTCGACGTTGGTGACCGGTCCGCGCCAGATCACCCAACGCTTAGCGAGCACAAGCTATCCCCCCATGGGAAGGGCCCTTCACCATTGTGGAGGTCCTCCGGCCCGGCACCTTTCGACTCAAAGACGCCGATGGCAACATTGTACCCAACTCATGGAACATCGAAAAGTTAAGAAGATTCTATCCTTGATTTTCATCTTTTTCCTCGCGTCTCCGCCAAATCCCCCGGACTCAGAGCACTGCGTGCCGATCACACCTTAGTCCTCACGCGCGACTCGGGGGCTGCTTGTTTGCCTGCTTGCTCAAGTCCGCGTCCTAACCGACCATCGGGTCCCCCGCGAGCGGTAGCCCACTCGACCCAAGTGCTACGGCCTACGCCCCAGCAGCTACAGCTGCGAAGTAGTGTCTTGCGGAAAAGGAACTACCCGTGCGAGGCGATCCATGGTCGACTTAGGGCGCGCCTCCGGGCCGCTAAGTCCTTGGCTATTTTCGCATTTCCTTCAGAGTGTTAGCACTTCGACTTATGCTCTAACGACCCCAGCGGTTCCTAAGAGTTACGGTCGTTCGACGAGTGCTCATCACAGAAAGGAAACGTGGAATATCAAGCAAAGTCCCGGAGGTCCACGGCATAGAATGTACATGCATTACATCACACAGAAGCAAAAGTTAGATGCGCTACTGGGGTGTTCCTAAGTTGCTTTAGGCATCGCCGACGGTGTCGCTGGCTTGAGTCGTTGCCGCTTGGCGACGCCGCCACCCGCCACCCTCGCCGCTTTGCCGACTGCCCACACCTAGTCAAGATCCCTTCAATCCGCGACGGCCGCGATCGGGTCGGCGAGGCGCTGGTCGGGCGCAAGCAGAAAGACGTACTCGCGCCGGCAACGGAGGCCGACCACCTCATGAAGAGAACACTCGCAAGGCGCGAGGCAAGTCGGCATATGCGTCATTACCGGTGAGGCGGAAGGCATACCCCGACGGGTAGGCTCCAACGGCTCCCGCAGCCTCACCCCGAGGCTCCTGTGCCCCGTCCATACTCTCGGTCGGGGAGCATGGATAGAGGCTCTGCGCGAGGCCACGCGCTCCTCAGACATCGAGCCGAGGTCCTCCACGACGGCCTCGACCCAGTTCCCGCGACGACGCTGGCCTTGGCAAGCTCCACCTAGGGCGCTAACCCGAGCTGCCAGCCCGCCACCTCCTCACAGACTCGCCAGCCTCCTCCTGGCGGCCTGGCCCGAGTCCACTAGGCCACTTCCGCTTCCGCCCGAGCGGCAACCGATGTGACTGAGCCAGGAAGCTTCCACAAGGCCAAGACGGCCGTTATACCAGTTGCTCACCTTCGCCGAGACGGTGGTGTCCACCTCTCCCGCCGAAGCGACCGGGCGCATGAAGAAGAGTGGCTCATGAGAGTCTGAAATGGTTGGCGCTTAGGAGAAGCAAAGAAAGTGTTCAACATCAAGAATGTAAAGAAAGTCGAAACCATCGTAAAGTCAAGCAAAAAAAACTCACTTCGGGAGAGGATTCCGGATGCGGAAGATCGACGAGGGCAATATGAGCCCTCCTCTCCTCGCGCGCATGGAGGACCCAAAGCACAAGGGATTTCTTGGGGTTCGACTCGGGTCCGCCGCCTCCGCGCTTGTGGCCTCCAACCATCGTCTCCGCTCGCCATCAACAGTTGAGTTTTCCTGGTCCTCCCTCTCTTTTTTGCAGAAGGGCAAAGCCAAGGCAGGAAGATGAAGAGAGTGGCTATGCGTGGTTGCCTTCGCCGCCATATTTATAGGGGTGGGCGGAGCAAATAAGCGGAGTCACCCGGCACGCGCCGCGACGCCATTAACTCCACGCCCGCGGCGACAGACGTGCCCTGTCCACGCCTCCCATCTCGCATCAAAATGCAACGCGACTGTTGGGGCGAGAGGACGCCGCCGCCGTGAGGCGCAGCGACGACTTCGATTTCGCCCGGCCAGCCGATCGCACCGACATAGCGGCGAGGGCTCGACAAGCCGCTGGCAGATTAAGGTGGTCAAGGCCCATTGACCCGACCTCCCCGCTCGAAGGTTGAGCAAGGGGCCCAACAGCCACGACATCTCCGACATGCGGGATAAAAACGGTAACCCTTTCAACCCAAGCACTCGCCACACCGAGTTTACAGGCATCGGCCGGACGCGTGCCGACCGGATGCACGCCATCCGCTGGCGCCGCGGCCACCGTAAGACGACGCCTCAATCATTTCAAGATCGATTTAATTCCGCACGCAAGATTAAATGCTAGCAGAGGCGCCAGGCATCGCCCTGCGGGGACGCCTCGACCTCCTCGACCTCGCCGGCCGGCTCAAACTAAGCCGGCAGTATGAAAAGCCCACCGGGCCAGAGCGGCCTCAAGGTGGCGAGAAGGCTTGAATGCCTCGCGATCAAGACCTGGTCATGGTTCAAGGCAAAATCCACCAAGTGGATCCTTAGCCGCCTCAAAGAAAGTAAACGAAGCGAGGGGCGAGTCCAAGGCGAACCTCGGCGGGTCTCTAGTTGGGTTGGCGGACGACCTAATCGCTTTGACTCGTGTCCGAGACCATACTTCAAACTTCCCGGAGCTCCTCGGCGGGTAGCAGCCAACGTGCCGTGTTACGAACGGCTCCGGGTCCGATACGGATCGAGTAAAGAAAGGTTTTTATGGTCGCTTCACCGGTCGGACACTTGACATAGGATCGTCTGCCGGAGGTCGCGTGGACCTCCAGGCCCACTCGATAACCCGTTAGCGTACCCACGAGCACGGTGTTCGCCGACGATGGTAAACACGCTTGCTCACCCTCCAGTCCCACACCGCGGATGGGCGACACGGGACCGATAAATGCCTCCTCCGTGAGATAGCCTCGCCCGACGAGGACTCGATCTAATGCCCTTCGCTTAGCTCCGTGTTAAACCAGCCCTACTAACTCGCTTAGCTCCAAATAAGTTAAACCAGCCTCTACTAACTCGCTTAGCTCCCGCATTAAACTAGCTATGCTAACGCTGCTCAGCTATGACGAAACGCAGCATTCGGGAACTAGAACCTCTCGCGAAGGCATTCGACATCCTCGCCGACCACGGCCAAGATCCAGCCACGACGTAAAACGAGCATTCGGAACCGGAACCTCTCACGAAGGCATCCGACATCCTCGCCGACTACGTACCCGTTTAGCTACGACGAAATGAGCTGAACCGAACCTCTTAAGGCATCCGGCATCCTCACGACCACTACCGCCAGCTACCACGACGAAACGAGCATTCGGGAACCGTAACCTCTCACGAAGGCATCCGACATCCTCGCCACCACGGCCGCCGCCCACCACGACGTAAAACGAAGCGCTCGGGAACCGAGCCTTTGCGCGAGGCACCCAGTATCCGCTACCGACCGAACGGCGTTGAACAGGCCTCCACCGTTGGTCGGGCTCATTTGGCAGGGTAACCCCCAACCACCTCCGACCGCCAGGCTCTGGTTACACTCACGGGTGCGCTTGCGCGACGACCGCCGAAAACCACCGACTAAGTTGGTCGACCACCAACAAAGTCAGCCTCCGATCCGCCGGGGCTCTGAGCTAACCGGGTCCACTCGATCCGCCAGATAGGATATTTACCGACCAGTAACCCCGACCACTTCTTCGACCCGCCGGGGCTCAAGACCACCGGGTGCGCTATACAGACCCGGCCGAGACCGGACAACCGAGTCGGACGGACTCGGCCACTGTATGCCACCCCAAAGTTCCACAAGGAGGGCCCCCCATCATCTCCAAAGCTGAACATCAAGAAAAGCCGAAGCGTCGTCACGCCAGTTGAGGGAGACCGCGCCGCCGAAGACGAAGGGTCCAACCGGGAACGCACGCGTTTCAGGATGGCCCCGGGGGCTACTGACGAATACTCATACCAGGGTACCCCACAAAGAAAGTATACGCCTATTTCAAGATCAGATTTCTCACCATCCGCACGACGGCAAAGAAGGCCGGCAATGGCGCAGAGGCCGAGAGGGTATTACTAAAGTCTCCATCCTTACAGATGGGATTGTCGCTCAATATTGGCCGAAATGCCAAATGAGCCATCTTGGGCCCAATCTTCGCCCAGGATCAGAAGGATTCGCCCCGATCGAGCCCACTGTAACGACTCCGACTGCCTCAAGTCAGAGGCATCGCTGCTCCATCCTGAACCCGGGTGCGGTGCCCTAGTAGGCTCCGACCTGAACCCGGATCCGGCGCCTACCGCTCTAACTGCTCGTGCCGACTCCAACGAGATTGAGCCTCGCCCTCCCACACGCCTAACGGTCGACAAGGGCTGGTCACCGCCTGGCGGACATGACAAGTGTGGCTATGACGGTGGTTTTTCCCAAGGCGGCCAGGGGCCGCGTAATAAAGCATCCATCCGCCACACCGCTCGACAGCACACGGAGGGCAGGCAAGACCTTCCCAACAGAGCGCCGTCTCACAGTCTCATCGACCAAAGATAGGATGAACAGGATCCGCTAATCGCTAAGACCGAAGACCGACACTGGGCGAAGGCACTCTACCTTTTTCTCCAAAACTCCAGGTAACCCCGCCTCCACCTATATAGGGGGGCAGGGCCTCGTGGAGGGACACGCAGACATCAACCGATTCATCCTTCTCGTAAATCGGTTCGAGCCTTCCGACTCAGAAAAACACTCCCGAGTTTCTCCACTCTGACGAGCGCTAAGGGCCTGTCCTTAGCTCTCGCTTGTAATCCGCTATACCCAGAGCAATAATCACCACCACCACGAACTGGACGTAGGGGCATTCGGCCCGAACCAGTATAAATCCGGGACTTTCCTAGTCTAACCATTCAAGGAGAGGGGACACGCGACCCCTATACTTACAAATTTACTTGCCGGTTCTACGAAACACCGACAAAAGTATAATGGAATACTTTGAGAAGTACAGAAATGATGGGTTTCCTTCTTGTTTGAACATTGCCAAAGGTATTGCAAATGACATGGGTATAGAGGCATCGTTTCCAGTAAAGCGTCGTGCCGTGAGGAAGAAATAATTTGATGAAAGTAATTGCCAAGAAGAAATTCTAGAAGCTGAGAGCAGGGATTTTTATTTCGGCGAATTTTCAAAAATTTCGGCCATTTCGGTCCAGAGCAAAAGGGCGAAATTTTGGATTTTGTTGTTTTTTGTTTGAATTTGGCCGAAATTTGACCGAAATTTCTACTGCTTTTGGTGGAGATTTATATTTGTACCAAACCGAAACAAAAAATCCTGGCTGAGGGCTTTTGAAGTTCAAATATTTTTTGGTTTTGGTTTTGATAGACATACATACATACATACATACGTACGTACATATATATATATATATATGTATATATATATATATATGTATATATATATGAGGAGGTGGATGGGGCCTCCATATAAATTTTCGCCCCAGACCCCCAAAATACCAGGACCGGCCCTGTGCTTGGTAGGAGGTGTTAGAGCAGCTCCAAAAGCTTCGCTGTCTCATTTCTCACCTGAAATTTGAGGAAGCAACAGTACTGTTCCTCAACTCATTCCCTATTGCTTGCTCACCGATATCTCCACGACAAGCTAAAATTGTTTCGTGCAATGCAGTGTAATCTATCTCTGTGGCGCCATACGGTTGGCATGGTGCAAGTGTGCAACTGTTGTAAAATCAATCATAAAAGAACAAGAACATGGAACATAAATTTTTACGTGAAAAATCCTTATGAGAAAAAACCACAGACACCAATTAACCATATCACTATTTTGTAAAATTGAGTACAAATGCTTGGCATTACAATGAGGTGTCTCACCTCCCCATGCAGCTTACAAGAGATATTTATAAAGTGGACAAATCGACTCGAGTCTAATATGGGCTACACCGAAATACTGGCCAAAAGCGTCCCTAAAACCCAAAAAGAATTCGGATCAACACCCAACAAACTCCACCTTGAGAAGAATTCCCTCTTGTAGCAAAAAAATCATCACTGAACTCCCTTCAATAATAAATATCACCAGCACCAAAAGTCTCTAAAACTTAAACTGTAACTCGAACTAAACTTGAGTATAGCTCAAACTTAGTAGCAGAAATTGACTTTCTCATCATGTCAGTGGGATTCTTATGAGTACTTATCTTGGATATTTTGATGTCATCTTGAGCAATGACATCTCGAATGTAATGATACATCATATCAATATGCTTTGTTTTTTCATGATACATCTGATCCTTTGTGAGGCAAATAGCTCTTTGACTGTCACAAAATAAAGTAACACAAGAAGTAACCCCGCTGAGCTCAGTGTACAAACCTCTCAACCAAGTAGCTTCTTTACATGCTTAAGAAATAGCCATATATTCAATTTCAGTAGTTGAAAGAGCAACAATAACCTGTAAGCTTGCTTTCCAACTAACAGCACAACCACCAATAGTAAAAATATAACCTGTGAGAGATCTCTTATCTAAATCACTAGCATAGTCAGAATTAACATAACCAACAAGTCCATCTCCAAATTTCCCAAACTGTAAACAAACATTAGAAGTACCACGCAAGTATCTGAAAATCCACTGAACAGCTTTCTAATGCTCTTTGCCAGGATTAGCCATGTATCTACTAACAACACTTAGTGCATGAGATAAATCAGGACGAGAACAAACCATGGCATACATGAGAGAACCAACTGCACTGGAATATGGGACTCTAGACATGTACTCAATATCATCATCTGACTCTGGACATAAAGCTAAAGATAATCTGAAATGTGCAACTAAAGAAGTACTCACTGCTTTTGCATCATGCATATTAAAGTGACGAAGGATCTTCTCAATATAACCTTGTTAACTAAGGTATAATTTATTAGATTTCCTTACTCTAATAATTTCCATGCCAAGAATTTTCTTTGTTGCACCTAAATCCTTCATCTCAAATTCTTTACTCAATTGTGCTTCAATTTAACTATTTTTGGTTTGTCTTTTGCAGTAATTAATATATCATCAACATAAAGAAGCAAATATATAGTTGAACCATTCACAGTCTTTAAGTAAACACAGTTATCATAATTAGACTGCTTAAAACCATAAGAGAGCATAAATGAGTCAAATTTCTTGTACTATTGTCTAGGGGATTGTTTCAAGCAATAAAGGGATTTCTTTAATCTACAAACAAGGTGTTCTTTTTCAGGAATAACAAATCCTTCAGGTTGGTCCATATAAATATCTTCCTCTAACTCACCATGCAAGAATGTAATTTTGACATCTAATTGCTCAAGTTCATAGTCATACATGGCAACAATACTGAGTAGAGTGCGGATAGAATTGTGTTTCACAATAGGAGAAAATACATCATTGAAACCAATACCTAAAATCTGGCTATAGCCTTTAGCAACCAACCTTGCTTTATACTTTGTTGAATCAATAGATGAAATACCTTCCTTTCTTTTGAAAATCTATTTACAACGGATAGTCTTCTTATCTTTAGGCAATTTTATTAAATCCCAAGTATCATTCTTTTCAAGTGACTCCATCTCATCTTGCATAGCGGTCATCCAATTTTTGCAATCAGCAGAAGTAATAGCCTCACATAATTACAAGGTTCTGCATTATTTTTAATTTCTTTTGCAACACTTAAAGCATAAGAAGAAATATCACATTCTTCAACGAATCTTTTAGGTGGATTAATGGACCTCCTAGGTCTATCAATAGCAATAGAATATTGTGGAGGCTGCACAACTGGAGAAGAATGCTCAACAATATGTGAATCATCAATAATAGATGCATCCTGAACAGCAGTACTATTATTTTCTAGTGTATATTCTGAATCAATAAAGTGCTCCACCTGCACACAAGTTTTCTGTTCTTTCTCAATAGGAACATTTGTATCCAATTTGTCATTTAACATAACAGATTCATTAAAGATAACATTCCTACTGATAACAACCTTTTGTGTTTGAGGATTCCACAATTTATAACCTTTAACACCATATTTATAACCAAGAAAGATGCACTTAATAGCTCTAGGCTCCAATTTACCATTATCCACGTGAGCATAAGCAATGCAACCAAAAACTCTCAATTATGAATAATCAGCTGGAAAACTAGACCATACCTCAATTGGAGTTTTCTTATCAATAGCAATGGAGGGTGACCGATTAATAAGATAGCAAGCAGTGAAAGTACCTTTAGTCCAAAAACGCCTGTGCAAACCAGCATTAGAAAACATAAAACGGGTTTTTGAAATGATAGTTCTGTTCATACGCTTAGTTACACTGTTTTGTTGTGGAGTATGAGGAACAGTGTAGTGCCGTACAATACCTTCAGTTTTGTAATATGAATTAAATTTATCAACAGAATTTCATCCTATTATCAGTGCGAAGTTTCTTTACCTTCTTTTCAGTTTGCTTTTCAATTATAACCTTCCACTCTTGCAATGCTGAAAATGTTTCTGATTTATGCTTCAAGAAATAAGGCCAAATTTTTCTAGAATAATCATCAATAATTGTTAACATATAACGAGCACATCCAAAAGAAGTCTTACGAGATTGCCCCCATAAATCAGAATGCATATAATCAAGAATACCTTTTGTAGCATGAACAGAAATGTTGAATTTTACCCTCCTATGTTTTCCAAATATGCAATACTTCCAGAATGCATATAATCAAGAATACCTTCTCGTGTTGTCTACCATGGACAGACAAACCTTTTGTATGCATACTTGAACTTTCACCGGAAACTATAAGTTTCATCTTCTCCTTAGCATACAGTGCTTCATAAATTTCACTAGGAGTAAGAGTGTCTCAGCTATATAAAATAGTATCTTTGGAAATATAATACAAACTGGACAACTGTAACATCCCGAAAAATGCATTAAGTAAAATAAATATTTTAAATTTGAAAATATTTATTTCGAGTTCTTGACATTATTGGTTTTATTTGGATTTCCTTTGGAGTTTTGCATTGCATGAAAAATCAAATAAAGAGAATTAAAGAATGAAAAAGAGGAAAATGCAAAAATGTAAAAAGTAAAAATTTAGAAAATAGCCATGAGAACACTGGTCATTCAACTAAATCATTTTAGCCAGCAATTGAAATTTTATGCATAAAATAATGAAGAGATAAACTGAAAAGATAGCTTTTAAATCCAAAATAAAATATTGTCGGAATTCGCATAAAATAATGAAATCACAAATGGAGCTGAAAATTTTATAAAAGCAATCTGAGATCGAATCCTTTTGAAAAACAAAATTTCAAAAATAATAGACTTCATTTGATCTCAGGGAAAAATCAAAATCCGAAGCACAGTTTGGATTGGTCGCCGACGCGTGGGCCAATTCCTTTTTTTCCGCTCGTTGGCACAAAGGAGAAGTCTCGACCATCGACAATGGACCCTTGCAAGCCACCCTTCTCCCCAACATTGTTCCTTCCATCGGGCGATTCTTCCGGCCGCTTGCTCCATCGAAGAACCTTCCCGCCGTTCCTTCCACTAGCGAAGTCACCAAAGCTCAAGTCGCTGCAATCCTGGCTATAAGCCTCTCCTCCCCGACCGCAATGACTCGAAAGGACCGATATGTCGCCAGAGGGGGTGAATAGGCGTTAATTCAAATTTAAATGATAACGAAATTTACTATTCGGATAGTCCGAAAATACCTTGATCGTGTCGAAAGTGGTTCGGATAGTCCGAATGTCTATTCGGATACTCGAATCGCCGCAAGGAAACCCTAAAAAGTAGATCTGGGTTATTTGAGAGGCTAGATTACTACCAAATGAGGTTTCTAAGCTAGGACAACTTCAGATTATGAGATCCACCCAACATCTATTGCAAGAGGCTACTAAACCCTTGAATCCCCAAAAGATTAAGCTAAGCACAAAAGGGACAAGTGTAAAACTTACAAACAAGAGAGATGCAGTTGATTTTTCTCCAAGTTCGGATCCTTGAGGATCCTACGTCTCCGCTGAGGCGGCACAAAGCCGGGTCTCTTTCAACCCTAATCCTCTAGGTGTTGCACCAAGCACTCACCTACTTTTCTTTGAATCCTTCCTGCGGAGGTGGATTCAACCTTCACAAACTTCGGCAAGGCCCCACACAAGCTTGGGGCTCACCAAGAACTCCTAGCCGCCTAGGAGTCCTCAACCTCCAAGAGTAAAAGATCCGCAAGAAATTCGCTTGAAGATGACCCAAGTGCTCAAGATGAATCACAATCTCTAGAGCCTTCAAACTCTCTACTAGATTTCCCCCAAAAGATTTGCTAAACAAGAGATCAAGAGGGAAGAACACTAGAGCTCAAGAGTGAGAGGGAGCACACCTCAAAATGAAATGAATGCACTTCTTAAATGGTAGGTGGGAGTTGGGGAGGTATTTAAAGCCCCCCAAAACTAGCCGTTTTCACTTCACCGATTAATCGTTCGGATAGTCGAACCAATGTTGGGATAGTCCAACCAATTTGAACTAGGGCAACAGAACACTCGATTGAGACATTCAACGCCCCTTCTGGATAGTCCGAACTAATTTGAACTAGGGCAACAGAACGCACTGTTCGGACAGTCCGAACGAAACTTCGGATAGTCCGAACCAATAAGACTTAGCCCTAACCGAGAGGGGTCGTTCGGATACTCCGAACCAGTGTTCGGACATTCAACCAAATAGAATCGACCAACAGAGAGGGTCACGGATACTCAATCGAGGTTCGGACATTCGAACTCGAATTTTGCCGAAGCAATGAGGGTCCAAATGACATTCCGAACAAATTTTCGGATACTCCGAACAAATTTGAACACTTTGCCCCTAGGACTTCACACAATGACCCATACTAAGACTAGGATTCATCTTTGAGCACATTGGATCATTTTAAAACGATTTCTTGCCACATCCCTCTTAATAGTACGGTAGTCCTTAAACTCAAATAAAATTTAAAAGCATATACATCCGTTGAGTTTAACCGACGCCTTTTCTTCTCGAATTTGAGGGACCTCTTTCCTTAAGCGACTTCCCATGAGCGTATTCATCTGTACATAATACTCACAAAGCTCATTAGTCACTTAATCTTGTTGTCATTAATCACCAAAATCATTAAGGGGCCTAGATGCACTTTCACTCCCTCTCCCATTCCCCTCACTTCCCTTCTCCTCTCCTCAAGCCAGGCGCAAGAGAGTCGCCCCAGTGTTCCGCCATTGCCGAAGCTCTGTGCTCAAGGTGCGAAGGAATTCGAGCAGCAGAGCCACCCATTCTCCAATTCCTCCGAGCCAAGCATCCCTGTGCACCGCTGATCAAAACCCTCAAGAACATCCGCCTCCTTCATAAATCGTACACCGCCGAGAGCACCTTCTTCCCAAAGTCCGTGGCAGGGCGGAGCTCCCGATGAGTTTCCACCTCGTTCGACCTCTCAAATGGAATCTTTGGCATCCATTAATGCTTAAACTTCCATCGATTCGAGCTCTCATGCTTTCGTTTCTCTCCCACCGACGCCATTTTCGCCTTGTTGGACCTTGGCCGCAGCAGCCTCGGCCTCCTCCGGAATCGACTCCACCTCCGAAAGTCTCGCCGGCTTGATTCTCCCATGCCCTCGCAAGATTCGCCAGAGACCCGCCGGAGTATCCTCGCCGGCCACCCTAGGAGTCCTCTGTTTGGTCTCTCAAGGCAAGGGCCCGAGAAGTTCTGGCGTTGAGGAAGAAGAAGCCCGAACCCAAAAGCCGCCTCTTCCGATGGAAAGTGCCTTTTTGTTTTACAATCAACCTTAGCACATTCAATCACTATTAACTTGTGCATTCTTAATTAGAGGCCGATGAAATAAATTTATATAATTATATAAAATCGGGATGAACCTAAATATACAAAAAGATTAAATGTTTGGAGTATAGGATTATTATTTAAATTAAACATTGATTATGGTGTTAATAGGGTTTATAATGGAACCTTGTGAA
Organism: Guadua angustifolia; assembly: GCA_036346375.1. NCBI lineage: Eukaryota > Viridiplantae > Streptophyta > Magnoliopsida > Poales > Poaceae > Guadua > Guadua angustifolia. The sequence goes on from CM070514.1 coordinate 48,510,468, forward strand.
TAATAAGAACTAAAATGATAAAATAAATATTCATGTGATGCTAAGTCCGAATGAATTCAAATATATATATATAATTAATTTATGAGTTATAGAACAATTATCGAAATCAAGAAAGAAACAAATACACCATTATGGACATTGTTGTTCATATAGACAATATAATTCTTAACATCATTAAGTAAATCTTTATGTGTCCTGAATCATAATAAACTCAAACATATGAAAATGTTCAATTGTTGAATTAAGTTGGTACTGGTTGCTTTGCCATCCTTAATGAACCTTATTATGGCCATTAGCAAAACACTAGCATAATGGCTTACAAAATGATAATGTAATTTGTATTAGATTCCTAAATCAGCAAGGACCCATGTATGTGAAAATATATACAGAAGATTCAATTTGCATGTTCTTAATGAAAGAAAATGTTAATGATAACAATAGGTATATAGATAATCTATTGCAATTTAAGTCAAATTAATGCGAACCAACTTTATAACATTTCTAGGATGGTATCTCGCTAACACCGAAAAATGAATCAAGAATCATGTGTAATGTAGTCGCAAACATAAAATGAAGCTTGGCCGATTCAATGTTACCCATGTGGTCATTTAGACTAATTCAGCCATTGATAAAATAGCTCGTCTGAATGCTAAAATATGTAAAACTAGTTTAGTAACACTCTACAAAGTTTGTGCTACCATATTCTATAAAAAGAATCATATTTTGCTTAGGTTTGCATATTAATCTCGTTAGCCCAAAACCCTTAAGTGCTAACCTGTCATTTCACTTTTTGGCCGATTCCGAAGTGTCAACTTTACAATGCCACTTAAGCCTTTTCAACAATGAATAAAATGTATCAGCCAAAGCCTAAAATTTATGGAATTAGCTTAGAATTGTTATACAAAGTATAAATCATCGTATTATGAAGAAATAACCATAGTTCATCATGTTTTGCATACAAATCCTAATAGCCAAATACCCTAAGTAATCACATTGCTTTAGGCCTTAATGCTAATGAGTAAACTTTAGGTAATAATGAAAGAATCCGTAGTTAAGTTGTTTTTATCACCGTAACCTTCTCAAATATCATGTAAATTAGTCCAAGAGCCTAAATCAAGAATCTAACCAAATAAAAACTAATTCTAAGCTTAAATCAATTAAAGATAAAGAACTAATTATTCATAGTCCAACATGATCATTTAAGCCTTTTCATTAAGTCGCAAAGTAGTTCATCTAAATCTGAATTTAGTACGTAATGACTTAGAAATGATCTTTAGGATATACTCTCTGCACTCTAAGAAAATATCCTTAATTTATCTTGCTTTGACTCGAATTCTCATAAAGCAAAACCTATAAGTATTAAAGATTGGCGAACTCATATCATGAGTAGTAAATCAATGAAATCTTGCAACTAATGATTAATCCAATCAATCTTTGCATCCGAATTAAATGAATTAAGATTTATAAAATCATAAAGAGCGATCCTCGTTTCTCGTGCGAGTTTTATTTGTTCTTGTTATCTATTTCTTTCGCTCTTATTGAAGTTAGTGTTTTTGCTTTATTTTCCGTTGATCGACGTGTAGAACCCGACGCCCCTATTCTCCGTCAGTCGCCAACCGCAATCCTCGTATTAAATCGTGATTCGGTCAATTAAGCAAGGCAAGCATCCTTTGACCATATTGATCCCAGATTTTATATTCCTTTTGTGCATCAAATTGTTTTATGCATGCGTTTACTTTATGTAAATTGCTATTTTGTGGATTTGGTAGTTATACTGTTGTCTCGTGAATCTCCTTTGATGATTATGGAAATGTGAATCTTGATAACCATAGATTAAGGTTAGGCGTTACTAAATGTCATCATGGGTATATCGCTTATTTTATTCTCGCTAGCCATGCTTTAGAATCAACAATGTACATGATCAAACCAAGAATCGCTTCTCGAAAACATTGAAAATGGCCTTTGTTGGTTGCGGTACTTTGATTAAAAACCCAAAATGAAACTATGCTTTGATGCGGCGATTATTGGCAATAGCCACAGTAATAAAGGGCTTTGCACGTAGTGTAGGGTGAAGTGTCGCCGTGTCACAATTAAGGACCGAGCAATGGGACGCTATTGATCCGAGATTTCCGTGCAACCACGAGGGCTATTACGGGTAGCCTTAGCCTATTAAGTTATTTAGATGTGGCTTTGTTCATTGGTAGGCGGAGCTAGCACAAGCATTCCCGTTTGGTCCTTGGACGGGTCCCCAAGCATTCCGTTTGCTTGCCTTGGGTGGGGTTTCCACCCATGCAACGGTGTACATACTGCCGTGTTTAGAAACGTTGTGTTGGGTGTGAATGTGGATCCACGGCTTGGGTGTGTGTTTCTAGTTCTCTGGCGGGGTTAACGTCCCGGCCGACCAAAGCCATGTCTAAGTAATGGAACAAATATGTATGATCGCTGGCGAGATACAATGTCCTATTGAGGCGTGTGATCTTGCAAAAGGTGGGTCATTCCTTGTGAGTAAAGTTGTACACCTCAGAGTTTAAATCTAATTAATTAGCCGCTCATGATCATGAGCACTCGGTGAAGTCATTCCAATGTTAGCTTTGGCATTTTCAAAAGGTTTATTTTACAAGTTAGCTTACCCCACGATGACCCAATGCTATACCTGTGTGGGCAAGTGTTGGTGTCATTGTTGTGCCTGTGTGGACAAAGAATCGGATATATGCCATGCGATGGCAAGGATCGATTCGAACTCACGCTATGGAGGACGGTGAGTGTTATTTATGCTTTACTTATTTGTTATCAATTAAATCTTGCTCTTTTAAATTCCGTTTGCAAATAACTTGGTTTCCAATTCAAATTCGCTTTATGCAAAATTAATCGTAGTAGCCTCCTTTGAAATGGCTCGCATGTATTGTAGGATTTGCTCAAGTCTTCTTTGAGTACGTAAAATACTCACCCTTGCCTAATTATATTGTAGGTGCGTGCTAGCGAGCCGAGTCTCTTTTCGCCGCAGTTGCGGATCCTTTTGCCGTGGTATTATTTCTAAGGAGTTATGCGGTGGGTTACTTCGCGGATTGGATGGGCAAACCGCAAGTTATACTTCTTTTTGTCGCTTTATTCTCTCGACTTGTAATAATTATTTGTATAATCGCTTCCGCTTAATTATTATTTTGTATGGTTATGATTTCCAATTGTTGTAAACATGTGAGTGCTAGCTATCGATCCAGGAATAGCACAAGAATCACATGGAGGTTCCTGCTCATCGAGCGGGGTCTCACAACAACAAACATAACAGAATAAAACCCAAATCTTCATTATTAGATTTTACCGCCATAGCCACTTCATCAACAACTTCTTCAAAAGTTGTCCGGTTGTTCAACACTGATCCGCTCTCCGCCATCTTGTGCAAGTAAAACTTTTATTTTGGATGCATCTTATTGGCCATATCCTTGATCATGCGAATTTGTTTTAAATTCAACCATAATGCGACGGCGATGTTCTTCTTCAAAACCTTATGTAGAATATTATTAATAGATGAAGATGAATATGAAGTAAAGCCTTATGATCTTTACGTTGTTTCTATTCGGTGAATAGTGTCACAGGCATATTGTTGATCCCTAAAAGTGTGTCATCCAAATCGAGCTATGATAGAGAATCTCGTATCTTATGTATCATAGAAAAAAACTCGTGTCTCGACCTAGCAGCAGAAGATTATACTTTAGAGTCATTATGGAAAAAAAACTCGTATCTCGACCTAGTAGTAGAAGATCATACTTCAGAGTCGTCATAGGAAAAAAAACTTAAATATGTTGTATAATTTTGTGTATACTTAGCAAAATAGTACACGACTCATGATAGACTTAGGCCCTGTTTGTTTCAGCTGGAGATTGTGGAAAGCAGCTTTTAAAAACTAGATTGTAAAAGCTGGATTGTTAAAAAGCTGGAGGTTGAAAAGCTCATGGTTGTTTGGTAACCCGATTATAGTGTGTTTGAATTGTCAATTTCGCTTGATAAAAGTCTATAGTACCCTCGATTGCTTTGTTGCCTTATTTTCATTTTTTTCAAGACTTGTAGCTTATTTATAAAATACTAAAATGCATAATTTAATAGCAAAAAATATATCATTCAATTTTTTGGATGTGTAGATGCTGAACCGATCGCTTTGTGCTTGGATGTGAAGATGTGAACAGATATGGGCTCGGACAAGTGAAAGCCGGGGAAAGTCAGGGCAATGGTGGGTAATTTTGGTTGAAGTTGGATGGGTATTATGGTCTTTTACAAAAAAAAAAGCTGAGGAAAGCTGGGGAAAAGTGGATTGTAGGATTGCTACAATCAGGTTTCCAGATTGTTACAATCTAGATTAAAAGTTTGCTGTTTGTTGCTCTTCCAGCTTTTAAAAGCTGATTTTCACAATCCCTAACTGAAACAAACAGGGCCTTACTTGAGCTCGTCTAGCAAAAACTTGTATGATCTCCTGTACATTTTCGTGTCCTTTTAGCAGAAGTCGTCGGAATCAAACAAAAAAAGAGTCGTTACGTGCATGCCACTGCGCTACATACTACATATTAGATGACAAAACACAAGCAATTAATCAGCAACCTTTCAGCGAAGTCCTCGGCGAACTCTCAGTCAGACAATCCTAGCCGCTGTTAGAATAATCACGTCGTGTCACGATCCTTTATTTATTTTTTGTTTTCACTCTGGTCTACATGTGGTAACAGTTCGTGGTCTACATGTGGTTAGGGATGAAAACGGAACGGAAACGGTCGGTAAATAGTTGTTCCGTTTCCGTTTCCACATTTTTTACCGGTACCGAAAACGGAATCGGAAACCTCGAAAACGGATACGGAAACGAATGGTAACGGAAACGGATGCGGAACGGAACGGAACGGATACGGAAACGAAAGTGGAAAATTCCGCAAGAACGTAGTACATGATCACAATATACATGACCGCAAAAATAATGCAACTTATTCTACTTCGAAGGCGGATACAAAAACAATGTTATGTTCACCGGTATTACTAGAAAGTTTTTCCTCAAATTTGTCAGTTGAAGACTCGCTATTTGTCCTCTAGATCAGACCATCATGTCCTCCTCCATATCATTATCATCGACATCCTCTTACTCCTCCAACTATAAAGATGTAATGCCCTAAAATTTGCATATTATTGTTCAATTTTCATTTATGATTTTCTGAGATTTATCCTAGATTTTCTGGACTTTATAAATGCCATTATGCTATTTTTTAGATTTATATAATTAATTTATTCATGAAAAATGAAGCTAAAATTATGCTAGAAATAATTTTCTAGGTTCAAAATGTTCCAAAGTATTTTGAGAATTTTTTGAAAATTTTGAACTCTATTTGATATTTTCTATAAAGCTATTTGTATTTCTGAAATTATTTTAATGCGAAAATAAATATAAATTCTATATTCTCCTTTTTGGGCCAAGTGGGCCAAGTTTCCGACGGAATTTCCGTTTTCACTTATACGGAATTTCCGATTCCGATTCCGTTTCCGACGGAAATGGCTCTCCGCTTCGCTTCCGCTTCCGACAAAAAATTCGTTTCCGCTTCCGCATCGATATTTTCCGCTTCCGCTTCGAAAAAGGCTTCCGCTTCGCTTTTCTCCGGAACGGTCGGAAATTCGTTCGCTTTCACCCCTACATGTGGTAACAGTTCATGCATATTATGTGGTGGAGTTAAATAGGTAACAATTCTTATGTATTAACTTTACAGTAATACTAGGTATCGGACGTCCTAACACTCCGCAACATTTTTTTCTACGCGTGCAACATTTTCTACCAACGCGTGCAACATTTTCCTTCGACAAACAGTGAAATTTGCTACAGTAAAAGAATGTTGCAAGCGTTCAAAAAAATGTTACACGCGTTGGTAACAAATGTTGCACGCGTAGAAAAAAATGTTTCGTGGGCGTCCGAAGAAAAACAAAAAATCGGACGTCCGACTGGCAGCACGTGCCTTAACTTTAATTCGTAGGAGTTTTATGCATATTAATCCTAGTCCGTAGGAGTAGGAAACGTTACGCATATTTACTTTTTCAGTTTAGCTACTAATAAAAGGAAGAAAGAAAACCTCTGAAAAATGGTGCAGTTGGACACACAAAAATTATTTTGTTCCCTGCGTGGATTGCTTCTGTCTTGGGTGTCCAGGTTCTGGCGTGAGTTGTGTTCCAGGGTGATAGCGTGTGTTCTCGAGAGGTCGGCAACAACAGCCGCCGCCTCCTGCTCTCGGTCGGCGACCACCACCAAACCCGTCCGTCTTCGCCATGCTGTCGGTCGAGATCGTCGAGGTCGTCCGCGTCGCCGTGCCGGCTGCCGCCGCGCTGCCGCAGGAGCCGCTCATCCGTCTGTCCGCACTGGACGCGCAGTGGGTCACGCACCCGCTCATCCAGCGCGTGTTCCTCTTCAACGGCAGCGGCGGCCGCCTCCCGCCCTTCTCGTCCGTCGTAGGCTCCCTCCGCGCGTCCCTCGCGGCGACGCTCGCGCGGTTCCTCCCGCTCGCCGGGAGGGTCGTCTTTATCCCGTCGTCGGGCGACGCTGCCATCGACTGCTCCGAGGAAGGCGTGGCCGGCGGCGTCCGGTTCGTCGTCGCGGAGAGCGACGCGGACGCGGGGAAGCTGGCCGGAGACGAGGACCACGACATGGAGGCGCTCGCGCGGCTTGTCCCGGAGCTCGACGCGGGCGCGCTCCCCGCGGAGACGACGGCCGTGCAGGTCACGCGGCTGGAGCAGGGCGGGCTGGCGCTCGGCGTCGCGCTGCACCACGCCGTTGTCGACGGCCGGTCCGTGTGGAGGTTCCTGGAGGCGTGGGCGGAGGCGTGCCGCGGGGACACGGGCACGCCACCGCCGACGTTCGACCGCGCGGTGATCAAGCTCCCTGACGGCGAGGAGCTCGCGAGGGGCACGCTGCGGAAGTACGCGCCGGATCTCCCAGTGGTATGTTAGCTCTTCCTTTCATAAAAGTGACTACACGAGAAGGCAAATTCATTTTTTCTTAAATAAACATAGTTGGCCACGATATTGAATATATCACATATTCACGTCCAAGGGGGTATAATAAGATGCGAGGGAATTCCGTATATATCACTCTATTTGTTGGTATAGTAAGAAATACCACTCGTTATCTTGATGACATACGGGTTTAGATGTTATTAAGATAACGAGCGGTATTTTTTAAAGTACCAATGAATTGAGTGGTATATCTTGATTTTTTTCTAATATATGTGATGCACCTTGATGACAACCAAGTTTTAACTTTTAAGCGCTTCACTCCTAAGAAAACACGGTGCGTTAGCTTTTCTAGCCCTCACACATTTTATGTGTAAATCTTGTTTCATACCAGTAAATTTGCAAAAATAAACTTCTTCCTAATCGCAGAAGCAGCAATAAGTGACATATCACCTATCGGCATCTGTAACACAATATGTGGCTAGGCCCGTGGTAGCGTGAGCGATCATGGCAGGAGCTCGGTGCCAATCTAGGGTAGCACGGCAGATGGGTACCGTGGTACCTGAACCCGGTAGGTATTTGTTATGGTACCTAAGCTCGCTAGAAAAGGCAGCTACGATACCGCAACTTGTTGCGGTAGGAGAACGCGGTACGTGGTACGTATTGTATGTTGGTGGTTTTGTAGTTAAAATGGGGCTAAATTTATAATTTCATTTGAAACAAGGATAAAAATGAAAAAAAAATCAAAGGGCCAAGAAGGGCAAAGCTTCAACAAACATAGATGGCCATGCGAACCGGGCTACGCCCGGTTGGTGAGCGAGGGCGAGACTGCGCCGCCGGCGCTCAACGCTGGCTCAAGACGCGACACGATGGCCTCCTTGTTGCTTCTCGTCAAAAACATAGATGGCCATCATTTTACATTCCGGTCCCTAACCCTGAATATGGGTAAAAAATTTTACATTCAGATCCCTATCGCCTGAATATAGGGCGATCGCCTCATATCCGGGCGACGGGTGCCTATTTTTGCAAAAAAAAATTCCGTTGATTAGTTTTGAAAAAAAAATTTAAAATAGATATTAAATAAAAAATAATTCACCAGATCTAACAGCGCCTAGGTGGTCCATTCATCGTTGAGTTAAGGGCCCGGTCCAGACCAGCTTGTAGGCGTTTTTGTCGATTTTATTTCAAGATGAAAGCCTAATTTAGCCCATTAATGGGGGCCCATTAAAGCAATTGCGCGACGCTCTAACATTCTTGGGGCGCGCGTGGCGCCTCGCCCGCATGCGTGCAGGCCACCGTGCCGCAGTTCCTCATTGGCCCGAAGCTGTCCCGCCGGACGTTCACCGTCTCCGCTGAGCGCATCCACCGCCTGAAGCGGCGTATCGCCGACCTCCTGAGCCCGCGGTCGCCAGCGCAGGCCGCCGCGGCGCCGTCCAGCTTCGTCGCCGTCGCGGCGCTCGCCTGGGTTTCCTTCGTCCGGAGCAAGCACCCGGACATCATCTCCGCCGACGAAGAGGTGTACCTCTTCTTCTTCATGGACTGCCGCGGGCGGCCGGGCATCGACCCGCCGGTGGGCGAGGACTACTTCGGGACCTGCATCTCCGGGTGCCTCGCGAGGGCCACGGCGCGGGACCTCATCGCCGAGGATCACGGGGTCGCCGCGGCGGCGGCGGCTGTGCAGGAGGAAGTCCGCCGTGCGGCGGAGGACCCGCTCGCCTGGTGGGATTGGATGGAGCTGGTTTTGCGGACCGGCCTGAGCCAGCTGGTGAGCATGACCGGGTCGACGCGGTTCCCGGCGTACGAGGCGGCCGACTTCGGGTGGGGCACGCCGAGCAGGACGGAGCTGGTCACCATGAACCACGACGGGCAGGTGGTGCTCGTCGCAGCCAAGGGCGGCGGCGGCGGCGTGCAGGCGTCCGTGTCGCTGCACCCGGATCACATGGACGCGTTCAAGTCGCACTTTCTCAACCCCATAGGTTGATTTGTGTGTATGTAGAGAATGCAGATCAACACCCCCCGCCCAATTCGAACGATTCTAGCTTCGTCTGAAACTTATAGATTAAAATAAAGTGAATTAAGTTTATATATTTTATCTAAAATGTAAATAAGATGATCTATCTAAATACTTTTAGTGTACTCATAGCTCTAGTTTTACGGATTTGGTGAATTCATGAACGTCTCGAATCATAAGGTTCCAAATCAAATAAGTCAAAAATTAGCAAATGGTATCGTGAACCGTCGCACATTTGCAAATGTTCCTTAATTACAATTCAAGATAGTACAGAATGTTCTGTACAATTCAACATCTCAAGACCAGAGATTTATTTCGGATTCATGTTCGCGAGGATGGTTTGCCGTGCCTTTTTGGATTTGTTTTGTACCCCTTATATGTATCCCTTTGTATGCGTACATGATTGTTGAGACGTTGTGTAAAATTCCCTGCTTCGTAACTCACCTCTTAAGACTTGATCATTCTGTCTGTGAAAACAAAAGGGACGATCGAATACATGTGAAACATTTTATATTATTAATTATGTGTTAAATATACAAAATTCTATACATCCTTAGGAGTTCATCTTTTGTCTTCTATGCCTTTGCTTAAATAGAATATCTGATTAGAGATTGTGCAGTCCGCTGATTCCCGACGCCTTTGCATGGTGTCCAGTTAATTATATCTGTAGGCTTGCTAGCGTAATACATCCAATTAAGTTGCACTGCGGTAGTAGTTTTTTTTATTTATATTGCTCTTCCATATGCATGTATGATATTGATGTAGATGCATGTGGTGAAGATACATATGGCTTTGTTTCGTCGATGCCCGATCACAATTACGCCATCATTTTATCAGTTCATAGACAAGATATGTTGATGAAGAGGATGACTTTCGCCTCGTCAGTGCCCAGCAACGTAGTATCCGATCCCATCTGTTTGGGACGTGTTGAAGTAGTGACGTTACCTTGTCAGCATTAGACCATAATTTTGTCTAGTCTCATCGGTCATAAACATATGGTAATATGTATGATAAAGTGTCTAATTTTCTTTTGTCACACCCGGCTATGGTGTCAATGTTTAAAAAGAATATGCTGATTGTGCGCCTCAACCCTGCAGTGGGCAACAGGCATACGATGCATTGGACGAGCTTGCTTTGAAGCATTAAATAGTTTTGCTCCCCATGGGAGGGGCAAGAATCAAAATTGTATGACACTATCCTTCAATGATTTTCATGAAGCCATAGTTGATCTTCTACCAATTGGAAATTCAAACTATGATTTTCCATAGTTAGTTCTGTCGAATTGAGAAAAATTCATATCGCGCTCGTATGAACTTCTATGGTCGGTTCCATCTCATTAAGAGAACATGCACCATTTGTCGCGGAGATTTTCGGCTCCTTTTGCCGGAGGCAAATTCCAGTCCTCTTGCAGCAATGCTGGCCTTGTTCCTGAGTCCAATCTCGGCGATGTGCAACCGGATGTGCAGGATATTGGGTGACGATGCTTTAAGAATCAATTTAAAGCAGTCATGACAGGTGGAACGGCGGCTGCTGGTGGCGATCGATTTAATGGTCGCAGCTATGGTGGTCCAATTTGTCTTGCTCGTGGTGGTCTTCGTCCCCCAAAATTTCAAGTTGGTGGTCATGGACGGTATGGAGTCCGTGATCGCGTTCAAGATTTTGGGGGGCGCAATGATTCAAATAGCCGCGGTGTTCTTGGTGGTGGCGCCCAGAATGTTGGAAATCCAGGGGGTTGCCGGATTGTGGCACCCAGAATGTTGGAAATCCAGGGGGTTGCCGGATTGCTTACGCGTTCTCTTTTTTCCTTTTTTGTTTTGTTTAAGGGCTGTGTGCTTCTTGTTAAGCAGAGACCGGGAGAAATTTTAAGGACTTGTATCATCTTGATGTAATGTTCTTGAGATTAATAAAATCTTCCTTCATCTAAAAATGACCGTTCTGATCTATAGCCAATCTCAATTCAACGGAGAATATGTGGCGCAAGTTGTGGAGATTATTATTCTCATCGTGTAAGATCAAATTTCTTATCATCAAACTCAGACGCCGTGAGCTGTAGCATATTGACAATGATGCACGGAGCCGATGGTTTACCGTAGGAGGCGAAAGAAATCATCATCACTGTTTTGCTATTTTTCCTTCGCTTCGACTGGTTGGCGTGGCTTTGATTTTCGGGAACATATCCTGTGCGATCAGAGAATTGGTGAAACCACGGTGCAACTCAACTAGAAAAAGTTTCAAAAAATTTTGAAAAAATCATGGATGTACATCTCAGCTTACCCCATCTACATATAAAATTTCATGATCAAATTCGTCCTGTGCTAGAAGTTACAAAAAAGACAAAGTTGATCATAAACAGTAACTGTTACTGTTCATGATCAAGTTTGTCTTTTTTATTACTCTTAGCACAGGACGAATTTGATCATGAAATTTTATATGTAGATGGGGTAAGCTGAGATGTATATCCATGATTTTTTTCAGAATTTTTTGAAACTTTTTCTAGTTGGGTTGCACCGTGGTTTCATCAGCCTGTCTGATTGCACAGAATATTTTTCCTTGATTTTCGCTGCTTGGAGTTGTGCTGAGATCTTATTCCTTGGGATGGCTCTGCCTCTGCTTGTGCTGGCGGACGATGGCCGTGTATGCGTGCCTCCTCTGTCTCCGCGCGCCTGCGTATTCCCTCAGTGCGTGTACTCCGTATACTAAACTCTGCAAGTTTCCCGGTTCCTCCGCACGCTGCCTCATCTTCTGGATGACATGGGCGCGCGGCCACGTCTAGCTCAGATATTTTACCGTCGTCGATTTTTGCTTCCGAGCGCGCAGCACAGCCAAAGGTGAGTATTCGATCGGGCTCTTTTAGGCCAGCTCAGGTACGATGTTATGGTCTAGTCTAAAGTCTGATCCGATACAAAGTGAGTCGTGTCAGGGCTAGCACGGTACTGCAGCATGGATATACCGGGTTTAAGAATCGAACACGATTTGTGGTACAGTTCGGCACGATACTATAGAATGGATCGTAAGAGGCCTAATAACCCAGGGCATGAGAAATAAACCTAGCATAAAGGTCACCGACTCACACAGTATGAACACTATAGATGCACCTAGCAGCATGGACGTTACTCCCACCGCCGACACCTAAGAGAGACAGGTAAAAGGGGAGAGCTCGTCTCTCAATCTCTCTGAGTTCTCTCTTTCACCCGTCTCTCTCAATCTCTTTCATCTATCTCGCTCACTTTTTTTCTCGCCCATTGCCCCCTCTTTCGCTCATATTCAGCACATCCCTTACTCGATGTAACTATTCAAGAATAAATAAATCTTAATTCTTTTTCTCATAATATTTGCATCCACTGTTTCAACTCTATGCATCTTCAGCTTCTTTCCTCTCGTTGCAATAGTGCAAATGGGTCGGGTCTGAACTGGCACGGCACGAAACAGGCACGAAGTGTAAATGGGTCATGTCTGGACTAGCCGAAGACGAGCCGGACCGGCATGGCACGGCAGACATGACAGCCCGTCGCGGCTCGGCACAGTTCAAACACGAAACACGATAAATCCATACCGAACCGACCCAACATGACACGACGCCCACCTCTAGACATAGCGGTGAGGTCACTCGCGTCCAAAACCGCGACTTGTGTTCGATTCCTCCTCGAGCGCATTTTTTTGCGCAGTCGCGCCCTCGCGCACCACCACCGCCTACCAGGCCTTAGCGGCAGCAGCGGTACGGTTTGTGTGATTTGATTTGGTTTTTGGAAGAAATTTCTTGGGCCAGATTTGGTTTGTGTAGATTTTAGATGTTTGTTCCCTCCGATATTTTTAGTAAGTGGGCTCGTGTGATTCTTGCGTGTTCAGGGTTTAGGCTGCGACAATGCTCATGTAGTGTGATTTTTGGGGGCTCTATTCCGATTTTTGGGGATTCGGATTGGTTTCGATCAGTTTCTGGATCGAGTTTTATCGGGGATCGCTTTGCTAATTTCAGCTTCTTTGTACTTGGGGGCGGCTGGAATTTTGGTGTTGGGATTTCCTCTTGGAATGTTCTTAGCCGTTGCTCTCACGTGATCTGTTACTATTCAGAGTTCTGATTACGCCGTTTGATTGATTGGATAAATAAAATGGTTGGGTCTAATCAGATGGGTACGGTGGTTTGGGGATTGAGGTGAAGATGCTAACAAACGAGCAGTGGCTGATCAATTTTGTCGCTGTGAGAGTTTGAACGGAGTTTAGCAAATCATTACATGTATGGATTGTCTTAGTGCGTATTTTTTTGAGAGCAAACAACGGGGGAAGCCCCTGCCGGGAAATATATTAAAGCAAAAGTAATACAAGGGTACAAAGCCGGCGAGCCACCGGCCCAAGGAAATTAGAACAGTCTATAACCCCAGGCTAGGAAAGCGTCACGAGAATTAACCGGAACCCTAAGAGATTGAAGGCTAAATTCCGAGCGGCACCAAGCCTTCCAATCGAGGAAACTAGGCGTGATAGACCTAAAAATCTTGTCGTTCCTCTGCTTCCAAATGCCCCAAGCAACAATCATGAAGGCATCCATGAAGAACCGTTGATGCGTCGAAGAGTTTGCAACCAGGAATCTCTGGAAGAAATCGCCGCGAAGATCCCAAGCAATTTGCAAAGCATTCCAACAACGATTAGAAAAGTGGCAGCCAAAGAAAAGGTGATCACGGGATTCTTCAACGCCCTCATTGCAGAGCACACAGTTATAGTTCGCATCGGAGATAGGGCAATTCTTCCTGCGGAGCATCTGTCTAGTGTTGAGACGATCACAGCAAAGGAGCCAAGTGAAAACTTTGATTTTATAAGAACATTTGGCTTTCCAGATCCAGATAATCGGGGAAGGAATGGGAATTTGACTGAAAACCCTCTTGTAGAACTTGCTGGCTTTGTAATCAGTGGAATTCCAGATATAAGACCATTCGTCCGAACTGTCATTTAAAATACCCACCGACTGGATTAGGAGGAAAAGCTGTTGGAACTCTTGAAAAGCCCTATCAGACAGAGGTAAATGAAAATTGAGGGAAACCGCAGGATTGTGGATGAAGGCAACGACACTGGGGTTATCAATCCTGACAAACGAGTGAAGATGAGGAAACCGATTTTTGAGGTGTAAATTGTTCCACACATCATCCCGAAAGGGTCAGATACCTTCCCCACCGACAACGAGCAATCCCCAAACCGGGTCAAGAAGAGAGAGTACATCCTTCCACCAAAAGGACCCCCTCTTAGGCGAAGCTTGAGGAAGGGAGGAATGATAATAGGAAGTCCAGAGCAAGCGAACCCAGGGAATATCATGATTATTAAAGAACTTGTGCAAGAATTTGAGGAGAAGCGCAGTGTTGTGAGTCGAGAGGTTAATAACCCCCAGACCACCTTTTAGCTTTGGCTTACAAACCTTATCCCACTTCACGAGAGACTTACTTCTCCCATTGATCTCATTTTTCCCCCAAAGACATTCTCCTGGCAGAGTCAATGCTGTGGACAACTGCGACGGGAATCCTGAGGGAGCACATAGCATAGGTGGACATCGAGGAAACCACCGAATTGACCAGCTGGAGTCTCCCTCCAAAAGATAACAGAGAGGAAAACGAAGACACCCGCCTTCTGATTCGGTTAACCAGAGGCTCAAAGTCTTTGATAAGCGGCCTAGCCGAGCCCATGGGAAGACCCAAATAAGTGAAGGGGAAAGACTGCCCCTTACAACCAAAGAGGCCAGCCAGCGGTTCCAACTCGGAGTCAGCCAAGTTAATCGGGATCATGCAAGACTTGGAGAAGTTGATGCTAAGGCCCGTGGCATCCGAAAAGGATTGGAGAAGCCCTTTCAGGACGAAGAGCTCCGGCTGAGATGCCTTGGCAAATATTATAGTGTCATCAGCATATTGGATGACCGGGAATTCTGACTGAGCAATGAAGGGCAGGGGCAAGGAGAGAATCCCGGTCAGGGAGGCCTTATTCAGATGTATCAGAGCGGATCGTGGCAATAGCAAAAAGGAGGAGAAATAGGATCCTTGCGGACCCCTCTTGCAAACAAAAGGGCGCCTTTAATACCGTTGAGTAACACCGAGGTAGAAGCCGACCCAAGAATTTCGGTTATCCAATCAATCCATTTATCTGGGAAACCTAGAGCAGAAAGCATAGCGATGATCGCACTGTGCTCAATGGTGTCAAAAGCCTTAGCAAAGTCTATCTTAATAAGCACAATCTTTCTTTTGGAACTCTGACACTGATGAATGTATTCGAAAGTCCAAGCCAGACAATCATGAATAGATCTACCCTTAATGAAGCCATACTGATTGTTATGCACAATGGAAGAGATGACCCGATTAAGCCTAATGGCCAAAAGCTTCGTAATCAATTTGACAGAAAGGTTAAGCAAAGAGATAGGTCTGAAGTCATTCGGGTTTTGAGGATTGTCAGCCTTAGGGACAAGAACAATGAAGGAATGATTGATAGGAGCAAGAGAAATGGGCCCATTATGGAAGCTATGGCAAAGCTTATAGAAATCCTCTTTAATAATAGGCCAACACTTCTTGAAAAACATGCCATTGAAGCCATCCGGGCCAGGAGCACTGTCCGAATGGAAAAGAGCCACCACATTGTCAATCTCCGAATCGAAAAAGTTGGAGACCAAATCCTGGAGATCAGTTCTCCTCGGGATGATGCTTTGGAAGCTGGGATGCATAGCCGGGCTTTCAGAGACCCCTATTCTAGCCGAAAAAGCAGAGAAGAGAAGATCCGCCTTGGCATTGTGATCATACAAAATGTCACCTGCTTGAGAGGTGAGCGAAGTAATCAGGTTATGGCGATATCTCTCGGAGGCTTTGCTGTGGAAGAACTTGGTATTCTCATCCCCGAAACGAACCTACCTGATCGTGCAACGACTTTTCCAAAAGGAATTCTGGAACCTAAGCAGGTTAATCAGATGAGAGTTAAGAACCTCCCTGAAGATTCTTTCGTGGCTGAAAAGAGTTCTGTGCTGCTCGATACAGTCAAGAACAGTAATGCAATGCGAACTGTGAGAAATTTGATCATCTATAGTGGAGATGCTCTTACTCCAACTGCGGAGGGAAGACCTGAGACGGTTCAGCTGAGTTTGGATATGAGCAACAGTCGAAAGATGTATTTGACAATGATGACTCCAATTGAGCTCCACTAAGTGGAGGAAATCCGGCCTGAGACACCAGAAATTTTCAAACCTGAACAGTGAACTCTTCGGAATGTTAGTTTGAATCTGGGCAACGCACGGGACATGGTCAGACATGGTTCTGGAGAGGGGAAGCCAGATCGTAGCAGGATAGGATATAGACCAATGGGCAGAAGTAAAACACCAATCAAGCCTCTCCAGTAAAGGGTCATTCTGCATGTTGCTCCAAGTGAATCTCAAGCCCTTCAGAGGAATTTCGGCGAGACCCAATTGCAAGATGATGTCATCAAAGATACGGGCGTCACGAAGCCGCCCCCCGGGTTTGTTTCGGTCTAGAGAGCTTCTGTACAGATTAAAATCACCCATGATCATAAGATCCTCGTTATCCGGAATAGAGAGGTTGGACAGCCAACCCAAGAATTCAGCACGGCCAGCCCCATCACAGGGGCCGTAGACCGAAAATAAAGTCCAACTATTGCCATTATGCTTGGCTTTGAACTTAACAGAGAGAGCAAACGAGGAATTCAGAACGACTTGGCTCTCCAGGACTGACCCAACCCAAGCAATAAGGATCCCACCAGAGGCCCCAACAGAAGGAGAAAATGCAAACTGATTGAACCTCTTAGGAGCAAAAGACTTGAGGATGGAGTGGTTGACCAGATCCCTCTTGGTCTCCTGGATGGAAACAATCGAACAACCAGAGTCCCGAATCTTCCTACGGAGCAGATTGCACTTGTTCAGATCATTCAAACCCCTGACGTTCCAATTTAGGATATTCCAATTTCGATTGTTGTTATTAATCGACATGAGAATGATTGAAAGTGCCAAACCCGGCGCTAGGGAGGCAGCACCCGCTGCAATTGGAATCAATCCAAAAGCCAACTCCACCAAGGCAGGAAATAGCAAGACTCAAAGCCCAGCAGGGACAAATAAGATAGCTAAGCAACACCAACAGATAATTCATAACCGATCCCAGAAAGTAAGAGTTCCAGCAGTTAAAGACCTGATAGTTGGCGGGGACCCCGTCACCCGAGTTACAGCAAAACATAAGCAACACAAAAGGAAGGACCAACCCACACACCCAACACGAACGAGCCGGGAGGAGCATCATTCCTGAAGATCATCTCTTGAAAGCACATGTAAGGCCACCTCCTCAGGAGCGAGACCACACTTCTGAACCGCAATCTTCTGGATGGCTTCCACAGACACCATAGGCGTTTGGTCCTTGAGGAGTTCTACGTCCATGAGGGAGGGAAATTGGAGCAGAGCGTTTGGCAATTGAGACGAGTTGTACCCGGGAACTGCACAGGCTTCATTCCCCATCTAGAGCATGCTGACCTTTAGGCGCCAAGGACTAAAACGATTTGAAAAGAGAAGCGACACTGGGTTGCCTTAGGCCTCTGTATTTGTCTTGTAGCCTTTTACTCCTCCTGGTGTTAGAGGCAAGGATTTGGTGCACTGGGACATCCATCCAGTCCGAGCAGAGACTTGGAGATTGAGGGTTAGAAAAAGTCACCTGAGAAAGCTTTCTCTTTCTAGCATACACCACCGAAATTCGAGAGTGACACTCCGGGACCCTCACATGGGGAAGCTCAAGAACGGAGGCACAAGAGCCCCGACAGCTTCCCAGTCAGAGGCGGCCTGGGAGGCCGGCAGGCTAAGCGGCGGACTAGCCCTGGACGGCAGTCTGGGGCAATACAGGAAAGGAGGAACGAAAGAAACCTTGAAGACTTTCCCGATGACAAGGCCTTCCATGATCCAAGACAAGGGAGATGAAGCCGGAACCACAATTCTGACCGAAGGAGGCGAGGAGAAAGGCCCACCTCCCAACTTGATCTGAGAGCTGAGGATGACAGTTGAACTAGCAGAGCGGCAAACCGAGACCTCAACCGGCGTCTTGGACCTAATGATTTGCAATGGCAGCTCCGACTCACAGACATTAGCACTGTTCGGAGCCAAGGACTGATCCCAGGGGGGTTGGTGGTCCGCATCCATGACTTCATCCTGGTCCGGAGGGATCAAGTCAATAACTTCTCCATTCTTGCTGGTGTTTTGAGGGAAACCGCTCGATGGCTCACTGGTTCGAGCCGCCAATCCTGCACAGGTCACAGTCTTGCTCAAAGGGATCATCTCTTGTACGGGAAGAGCTTCTTCCTGGAAGGGTAAATCATCCACCGGGTCCTCATCAGCCAGCATGTTGGCCTCAGCAAATTCATGAAGGAGAATAATCACAGGAATAGTCCAGGAAGAAGCAGCCCCATTGGGGCCCGAGGCGACCCTAACCACTAGCCTCCTAGGAACATCCTCTGGATTATCAAACATGCATTGCACCATGACATGAGAAAGGGTTCTGGGGTCTAAGGTCCACCTGATCAGACGACCAAAAGAAGCACACGCTTGTTCAAGATACCCCGGGGATCTCAAGTCAAGGGGGAAACCCATGAACAGAAACCAGCCTACTCTGATGTACGGAGCGTTCCTGGCATTCAAAGCCCTGTCATGGCGGGAGAAGCGAACTCTGATACCGCCAATGAAGTGATCTCCAATGTTGAAAATTCTGTCCCGGTTGAAAATGCTGCTCAATTGCAGGAGACCAACACCAAAAGGACTGCGACTGGTGTGCAGGACAGGGAAACCAAGATCATCTACAATGTAGTTTCTGACCTGAAGAAGAAATTCGTCGTAATCTTGCAGTGGAAGATCACCATCTTGATCAGCGGCAAGAATCCAATCCTCATGAAGTGAAAGCGGGTTTCCACTGATGTGCACATTCCTTCTGTCAATCCTTAAAGGCCCCCCCTCGATCACCTGAACAAGGTTCGGGATGAACCTAGCAGCATCAAAAAGGAAATTCGCCATAGGGGGAGCAACAGGATTGGGAGCCAGGCGGGAAAACGAAGAGGACTGAGTAAGGCGGAGGGATAGATGGAAATGCCGGGGAGGGGAAGAGCCTCCAGAGACACTGGCCCCAATGCTCAGAGGGGCAATCGAGAGCAGAGAATTAGTACGGGACAACTCTACCCTCGAAGACCAACGGCCTGAGACAGATAAAATACCGAAGCCTCTGATCAAACGGATAAAACTGGGGCAGATGAAACGACCAATGGCCAAACCACCAAGAAAGCTAAGGCTAGAGTCGGAATTAATCCGAGAAGAGCGGCAATTGACATGATCGCAGGGCTGATTCCCAATACACCTGCTGTCAAAACACCTCCTGCTGTCAAAACCCTGACAAAACATTAAGGCCCTGCCAGAGGATGCCTTGGGAACCTTACAAATCTTTTGTTCTGGTGGCGAAAAGTTCTGAGCCAAAAGAAACGGATTTGAATTCAAATGAATCCCCCTTGAGCTATCAGCCTGACCGGAAAGATTGCAAGGGAAAGAACAGTGACCAATGTGCCACGGAGGATTGCAGCAGCGATTGAGGGGCGCCACTATGGGGCAGGAGAAACCCCCCACTGTGATGAAATTGGAAGAACAATCCAACGAAGCCCGATCGAGAGGAGGGTGATCAAGCAAGAAGGAGACCCTTTTTTGACGGCAGGAACCTCAAACATCTGAGGGCGACCCAACCGGGACGACCGAGCAGGAGCCCTGCGCTTCGGGAATGGGAAGATGCGAATCAAGAACAAACCTGACTTTGTCCGCCCGCCAAAGAGGATCACGATCTCTCCAATGGAAGAAATAGACATCAAAATGCTGAGAAGTAATCCTTTTGAGGGCAGAGGTGGTGGCCGATCCGAGCATTCGCCACCGAAATACGAAAATGAAGGCCAGCAATCTTGCAAACTTGATACCCGTCCGGGAGACCCCAAGGATCGAGCTTAAGGCAATGGCAGCCGAGGAACAGGACAACTGAAACGTGTGCCGTTTGAAGAAAGCCAATAAGAAGAAAGGGGCCTTCGAGGAAGCCACAGCATGATGGATTCCCGGACCAAATTTCCTTGAAAGACTACGCTGGAAGAGATGGCCAGCAGAGAAATCCAAACCCACATCGGCAACCGAGGGACGGAGATCACCATCCCCGGAAGAACACCCAGGCTGAAGAACAGACCTGGCGAACCGGTTGTCAGGGATCCTCAAGGGCACCTTGGGTAAGCGCCAACTCCCCAGCTCTTCAGAGCACCAGACATCATACTCTTTGCACCAGTTAGGACCACCGTCTCTCCAAAAGAAGAAAGAGAGGTCAAAGCTGGAAGAGCAGATACGGTTAAGCCTAAGCACCAAAAGCGCCACTTTCTTAGAAGCCACCGAAAATCGAAAGTGAGAGTTCGAAGCCTGCAAGACGTGGAAGCCAGCCGGGGCACCTCCAAGAATGGAATGCAAGGTACCCGCAACCGACCGGGGATCAAGCCTGAAAGAGAAACGCTTAAAGACTACTAACAGGAAGAATGAGCCTTGGGGCGAAGAGGATGCGTGATGGACCGCGGAGCATGCAGACTGCAGCACCCAAGAACGGAAAAGGTTCCCCAGCGAAGGGAACCAAAGGATGGACTGAGACGAGGGCCGCTTGCGGAAGAGATCAAACTGAGGGGTCTTGGAGAGGGGAGCAGTTCCCCCGCCAGCAGCCCCGGAGGCAGGAGCCGTCGCCTTCATCCACGCTCGAGAAGCTTTGCTTTCACTTTATCAAGCTTCCCTACATTGCCCCGTCTTAGTGCGTATTAGCACCACATAGCTTAAAGATGCTGTAGAAAATGATTGCATGGGTTGGTTGGATACATTACGATGTCTGTACCGCGTCCTACACTACGAGTAATCATGGTCTGTTACGATGGAAATGCTAAGTATGAGCTAATCTTTTTGCTTCTTGATGTCATACAGGTTGCACCTGTTAGAGTTAGGACTTTTGCTTGGAAATTAGACATTGGGTTCAAGAAATTTGGTGTGACGTCTCCTCTTTCTGCACCTCTAGAGCATGGCAGCCACTCCATGCAAGCTCTCGCGCCGTCAGCCTCCTGTGCTCCAGAACCACAGCACACTAGCTTTCCATGCTCTCTATGCATAACAGGTGATAGATGTCGTTGTAGCTTCTACTGTGATAAAGAAGGCCAAAGAAAGCTATTTTTGTGAGAAAAAGGAGAGGTGCGGCCAAAACAGTGATCAATTCAACCGACTGCATGCAGCCGATCTCCAGCCTGGCACTGTGCAGACCGATTTGCAGGGAAAAAATTCTATGCTGTCGTGCTGCTTACGGGCGGACGTGCAGCACGACTGCCGATGATCGCCACTTGGAATCGTGCCAATCGGAGTGAATCTCAAAGCTTCTCCGCTCAGGGCTCGTTCGATCGATGCTCGTGTTCATCAGCTACGGCTTCCGTTCGTTACCGGGCGAAACAGAGCGAGCCGACAGCCGAAGCACTCTCCCACGGAAACCCCGTCCTCATCCCCTATGACATCGCCGGACCCGCCCTCATCGCGCCACCCGGCCCCTCTCCCACAGTTCGTCGAGAGCACTGCCCCATCCATTCTTCCCCTTCGTGTCGTGGCCACCCCCCTCAGAGGCCGAGGTGAAGGCCCCCTGCTTCCTCCCATCGATCCACCCCAACTTGCGGCGCGCCCAGTTCGTGTGCTTACCATCATGGCTCAATAAATAAACATGTCAAAACTTGATCCAACTTGTCTTGTTATCTAACTTGTCTTGCTCCTCGTCCTTGCCCCAGCTTGCGGCGTGCCAGCCCCCCGCAGAGGTTTTTGAAGCGCAACGCTATGTTGAGATTAATGTTGTGCATAAGAATATCAGTTTTTGTTATGGTCAGGAGTCCAGTAGGTTTCTGTTTTTTGAGTATTCTGTTATTTAGTTTAGAGTCTAGGTTGTTTTGGCTTTGTTTTCAAATTCAGAGTTTGTATTGGTTTTGAAGTCTGGTGTTGGACAAGCACAGTAGTTTGTTTCCGGTCGGAAGTTTCAGAGTCAGAGTTAGAGCTCAGTTAGTTATACAATCCGGATTGTCTTCGTAATTAAGTTTTGATTATGTCTTTGTAATGTCTCGACTATATAAGTAATAGAAGAGAAAAGAAACCGACAGAAGTATTTTGAAGCACCAAAAGTCTGAATTTTGTTTGCCGTTACTTTCTTCATCTTGTTTATTGCTTTTCGCATTGCGTTGCTAGTCGCCCAAGAGCGTAACAGAATCAGAATACAGAGGAGCTAGTCCGACCATTGCACGTGCTAAATTTCGCAACACAGTGTCAGGACCCGAGACTCATCCGAACCAAAGTCTGAATATGAGTCGCTAATTTTAATGGAAAACTACAAGAGAAATAGGGTTCTAATCTCTGAATGAGACCGGTAGCTATGAAATTGGGAAAGCATGCTATTCCATATCCATTCTCATGCATACATAGTCTCGAGTTCTTGAATCATGATGAAAAGTAAAAGTGAAAGTAAAACAAAGGTAAATGTCTTTTACTGAGCGCCCGAGCCATGAAAATAAATGCAGATGCTAGTGTTTCGCCAAAATTATCAGTAGCCAAACCATTCATTGTCAGATTAGGACGAAACCTTCGGAGTTTTCTTAACCGTTGATGTTCACTTACTCACTTCAAACGCCGATCAACAATGCCACCGATTTTCAAAATCAACCTTCCATGCCTTGACCACTTAGTTGTGTCTGAATATATTTTCAAGTTCGACAACATGTTACTAGTTCGGATATACGTAAACTTGTCTAGATAGTTTCGTGTGAAGAACCGCAATATTCGAAGGACGTCCGAATACTTCGTCTTTGCATCTTCGATAACGAGCACGATCATCCGACAACAAGAAGCTTTGTTCAAGTTCTCAAGAGAAGCAATTCAAACAATCTGCAGGAGGCAATTTCAACGAGCTAACGCTTCATCAAGAGAAGCAATGTTCGAAATCATTTCACATGTTCAGAAATCATTCCTCAAGGACAAACACTTTCTTAAAAACTATATCACCATTCTGAACCATTCTGAGACCAATTTTGTTCTCAATTTTGTACATCTGCAAAACTACTGTTACCTATCCAGCGCTTTTGTCCATCTATGTGCCAACCACCAGGTACCTGTTCCACAACATTTATGGTACACACTATTGCATACCCATTAAAAAATTCAAATAATCCATAAACATCCCAAAGATACCTCAAGACTATTCAATTTTAGTGAGGGACTCCACGGCGTTCTTCGTGCGCAGGACTTCGGGATCATGCACTCCTCTGTTCATCAGCCGCGGCCATCGTTGAAGGCTTTGCTAATTAAGTTGCATGCATTACGGGACTGCATTATTGACGAACGGACGACGAGGAAGCATGTACAAGATCGGAACAAATCCTCTGTTTGTCGGTGCAGAACAGATCGGAACAAATCCTCCGATGATGCGGGCGTCGGTTTTGATGACTTCACGATCGGAGCAGTTTTGATCATGAGACTTCCCGAAGAGTGCTTCGGTTGTGATCGCGATCGGCTCGTGGGCGGAAGAGGCGCAGCTCGCTTCGTGGGGCGGAAGCCTCTTCCTCGCTCGATCTATTTCGCTCGGAGCGAAGAAGTCTTGATGGAACGAGCCGGTAGCTTTGAGATTCACTCCGATTGGCGCGATTCCAGGTGGTGATCATCGGCAGTCGTACTGCACGTCCGCCCGTGAGCAGCACGACACATAGAATTTTTTCCGATTTGCATGAGTACAGCTGCACGTGATGATGACGTAAGCACTTGAAATAAGAATTTCTTTTTCTTGTTTCGTACTAGCTTTATCACTAAATTTTTGGGCCATATCTTTTAAACCAAGTATTGGATTTGTGAACCACCGGCTCCTTGTCGTCGTCCTCGATCCTCACTTGCCATGTCGTCATCGTCGTTCGAAGTCCACGTCGCCGTGCCAGCAACGGCCGCGCTGCGGCCGGAGCCGGTCAAGGCGTCAAGCTGTCCGCGATGGACGCGCTGTGGGTCACGCACCCGCTCATCTAACGCGTCCTCATCTTCGACGAGGACGGTGGCCGCCCCCACCAGCCCTTCGCGTCCCTCCTCAACCCCCTCCGCGCGTCCCTCGCGGCGACGCTCGCGCGGTTCCTCCTACTCGCCGGGAAGGTCGTGTTCCTGCCGTCCACCGGCGACGCCGCCGTCGACTGCTCCGCGGAGGGCGTGTCCGGCGGCGTCAGTTTCGTCGCCGCGGAGTGGGCAGCGCCGACGGGCGCCACCTCGCGGAGCACGCGGACCACGATGTGGAGGCGTTCGCGCGGCTTGTCCCAGCGCTCCACACCCGGGAGCTCCCCGCGGAGTCGCTGGCCGTGCAGGCCACGTGGCTAGACGGCGGCGTGGCACTCGGGGTGGCGATGCACCATGCCGTGGCCGACGGCCGGTCAGTCTGGAGCTTCCTCAAGGCGTGGGCGCCTGCTTGCCACGAGGAGGAGGTGCCGGCGAAGGCGGCCCCGACGTTTGACCGCTAGGCAGTCAGGCTCCTCGGCGGCGATGATCTGGCGAGGAGCGCGCTATGGAAGTACTCGCCGAATCTGCCTGTGGTATTTGCTAGCTACATTTGTTTTTTAAATGTTTTTTCTTGGTCGCGCCATAAAATTACTAGTCACAACTAACTGGGAGATTTGAGCCATTGACACTCTTTAATATTTATGATTCATCTCATGCCACTCTGGTCTATTGTCATAGACTCAGATGGACTCATATGTTATAGACACATCATTTAAAGCCAACGAATTGAGTGTCGCTGAAATAATTTTTTCCAACTAAGTAGGCGCCATAAATAGTGTGATGATTAATCACCAAACAATAATCGTATGGTTTGCAAAGTGCAAGAATGTAGCGGCAAATTATGCAGGAGCAACAAGTTTTTGAAGAAGTACAGTAATATCATTCCGTTTGTATGGACAGATCACAGGTCTAAACAGATTGTAAGTATTCACGGAGTTACAAATGGGATTGATTTGAACATAATGCATAATGGAGAAATATTACAGTCCCATCAGGAATTCAAATCTAGCATGGAAAAACACTAGTTCTACCTAGGGATGGCAATCAGGTGTGGCGGGTTTGGGTAGTGCTCACCCATACCTATACTCGCGAAGGGTCGCAGGCGAAGAATCTCACCTATATCCATCGCCCGTGGGTACCCGATACCCGCGAGTATACCCGTTTACCCGCCACCATCGACAATCTTTCTGACCAAATGGCACTAGGAGCTAATGAGCTATGATACTAATACAATCCTTTTGATGAAATTATGGGTATCAGCTACATTCTATGGATTGAAGAATGATTATCAACGATTCAAAATTTCAAATGTACATGAGAATAAGAATTAAAATAACACATACAGACAGATAACATACAGATGTCCAAATTCAACAATTACTGAAACGAGGTACCACAAATTGGGAATCAGGGGACCAACTAGGTGCCTGTTCTAACCCATATATCAATAGAAGGTGGTGGGTAATCGGGCGGAACAGGTATGGGTGAAACTCCCCTATACCATACCTATTTACCCGTCGGGTAAAGTTTGGCTCCCCATAAACATACCTGTGAGTAATAAAAGAGGAACATACCTATTCTATTAGAGTTTTTACTCGTGGGTACACGGGTAATCGGGTAAGATTGCTATCCCTACTTCTACCGTATTGATCTTTAGGTTTGCTGCCGCTTAAAACTTACAAATTATCATATATTATAAGCTCATCAAAGTCGCTAAGGTAAAAAGAGGAATTGGCTAGAAATTCTCATAAAAATCAAAACATCTATACCTTAATCTGGTGGACTCTAATTACAATTATTGTCAGATCTTTCTAACAAAAAATAAGAATATGCTAGAAATTTTCACTAGAAAATAAAATATCTTGCTCTTAATATGGTAGAACTAACTAAATCAAACTATATGATTATTGAATGTTATTATTTAAAGAATAACAAATAACCGTTCATCTAATAGGACCAAGTTATGACAGCTTATATTAAAAGAAAGACTTCATGCCATACAAAATAAAAAACAAAAATTTGGAACAAAAAAAATGAGACCATGTAACAGCAAAATTTCAGAATAAAAAATAAAAGAAAATTAACCATTTGATTTTCATATTAGCTCAAAATTTAAAAACATATATAGCTGAATTTTGAAATAAAATTATATTAAAATTAGTAGTTGGATTTGTATACTTATTCTAACGTAAAACTAATATTTAAAATTTAAATAAATTAATATAAATTTGTAATTAAAAATAATAGAAATTAGTAATGTGATTTTCATTCCAAAATCTAGAATAAAAATGAGATAAAATTAGCAATCGAATTTGTATATTAATTCTAACTTAGAATTGAAAGTCAAAATTAAGTAAATAGTAACAACAAAAATAATATTATTTCAAAATGAAAATAAAAAGGAAAATAGAAATTTGATTTTCATATATACTCTGAATTAAAACCCTACATAGCTGAAATTCACAATAAAAATTAGTAGTTAGATTTGTATACTGAATCCTAACCTAAAAATTTTAAAATAAAAATAATATTTAAAATTCAATAAAATTAATTTCATTTCAAAATAAAAAATATTAGAAATTAGCAATGTTTCATTCGAATTCAGAATAAAAATTAAACAAATTATCAATTGGATTTGTACATGAATTCTAACATAAAATTGAAATTTAAAATTAAATAAAGAATAACAACACAAATAGTAGAAATTCGGAATAAAAATATAAAATTAAATATAAATTTGATTTTCAAACCAACCCTGAATTAAAGCCCCACATAGTGAAATTCGAATAAAAATTAGATAAAAAATTAGTAGTTTGATTTGTATATGAATCCTAACCTAAAGGCTAAAATTGAAATTCAAAATTTTAATATATATATATATATATATATATATATATATAAAGAAATATTCCATGTTAAGTATAGTAAAAAGTAAATAATAAAAATAAATTTTATATTAGAAGAAATAGTACATATCAATTAAAGAAATAACATATATTCAAAATTAAATAAAAGTAAATTTTAGATTAAAAGAAAGAACCTATGAGAGTTACAATAAAAATAGTATATTTTAGAAATAAAAATTAGTAGTTGGATTTATGTGTGAATTCCAAACTAAACTGAAAAAGAAAGTCTATATGACATGGAGTCCAAAAAATATGCAAATTTCGAATAAAAATCAAAAGAAATTAGCAATTGTTTTAAATATCAAATTTATTGGGAGTTAAAATTCCATAAATATGCTAATTTGAGAGAAAAATAAAACAAGGTAAAAATTTTGATTAATGTATATATACAAATTAGGAATTGAAATCCATTATATAATACAAGTATATGATATGTAGTTTACAATCGCTAAGTAGAAAAGGAATTTGCTAAAAATTCTCAAAAAAAAAATATATTAAGAAGATGATTTATTGACGAGTGTTTGCTCGACTATATCTGTATAAGCTATGTGATGTGCATTGTTAACATGTAGCATAGACAAACATTACAATAATAAAAAAATGTTATATTATACTATATTTAATGTTGTGCCATGCTAGTATTTACGGAAGAAAATTTAGTCACAGATAACAAGTATAAGGAAAAAGAATGAGTATTTTTCTCTTATAATATATAATATTAAAATATCTCAAAATGAATTTCTGCAACGATCTATTTTTTAAACAAGCAAAATCATGTATATATTACAAAAGTCATTTAAATATGCTTTATGAATAATGTCCGCGCAAATGAGCAGGCCGCTACGCTAGTTTAGCAAAAAATTCCAGAGAAACTACCGTGCACCTTAAGGCCTTGTTTGATTGGGCTGAAATACAGGCTCATCCATATAGATGAACTCGGATCTCTCAAACGAATCCTAAGGAATTTATATGCTCCAACCGGAGTTTAAGCCTTTCAATGTTGTTTCCAACCGAGGTTTAAGTCTGGTTTGTAACACATAATTTTTTTCGAATCATATGAGAATTAAACTGTTTGTCGTGAATATGTCCTTAATTACATGTTACTTATGACATTCTTCGTGGCTTGGTGACTCTCATGCAGCCGGCCGACATGCCGCAGTACCTCGTCAATGCCCGCACGCAGCTCTCCCGCCGGACGTTCGCAGTCTCCGCACGACACATCCGCCACCTCAAGCAGCGCATCGTGGACATGGACGCCGGCGGCGCTTGGCGGCGGCTGTTGCAGCCCCCGTCCAGGTTCGTCGCCCTCGCCGCGCTCGTGTGAACGTCCCACCTCCGGTCCAAGCGGGACACCATGCATCTCCCCCGACGACGACGACATCTACGTCTCCTTCGCCGACTGCCGCGGGCCGCAGCGCCTGCGGCCCCCGGTGGACGAGCGCTACTTCGGGACGTGCATTGTCGGGTGCCTCGCCAGGCAGCCGCGCGGGACCTCTCCTCGTCCAGCCCGGCGTACGAGACGGCCGACTTCGGCTGGGGCCCGCCGGGCCAAACGGAGCTAGTCACCATGCTGCGCAACGGGCAGATGGTGCTCGTCACCGGCAAGGGCAGCGACGGCGTGCAGGCATCCGTGGCGCTGCACCGAGAGGTGATCGGCATTGTGCCGTGTGGGGTTGACGTGGTATGAGTTTATCGTGTTTCGTGGCTAAACAATGTTGGGCCACAACGGTTCACCGTGCCGTATCGTGTCAGCCCGGCTCACCTTTAACGAGCCCAGATACGGTTTATTTGTGCTTCGTGTCTGCTTCGAGACGCGCTAACCCGGACTCTACCCATTTGCACTATTGCAGCGAGAGAAAAGGAGCCAGAAACGCATGAAGTTGAAGCAGTGGACACAAATATTATGGAAAAAGAACTAAAATATATTTATTTTTAAACAGTTACAGAGAGCGAGGGGATTGAGAGAGACCGGTAAGAGAGGGAGGGATTGAGAAAAACGGGTGAGTGAAAGAGCTGAGAAATGGGCGAGGGAGAGCGGCTTCTTGTACCGTCTCTCAATCTCTCTCAGCTCTCTCTTCACTTTTGCTCGTCTCTCTCAGGTGTCGACGGTGGGGGTGACGTACATTCTACTGGGTGTATCTATGGCACTCATGCTTTGCGGGTCGGTGACCTTTATGCTGGATTTCTTCCTTATGCCCTAGGTCACCGGGTCTGGCACCGCCCATGCTACAGTGTCGCGTTGGGCCGTACCGTCCATCATACCTAATTCTCAGGCCCCGGTACGGCCGTATGTTACAGTATCATACCGGCACGACACAATTATGTAATTGATTAAACATGGATAATTATGCAGTGAGCAGCTGAATTAAGCAAAATGCTGATTGTAATTAAACATGGATAATTATGCAGTGAACCTTATCAATCCTTTATCAATTCCTATCATGTAATTGTTACTCTCCGTTTTTTAAGTGACGTTTTAATTACAATTCATGCTATCAAACTTTCTAAAGTTTTATCATTGTTTCGTTCAAAACAATCTAAATTGGCTACATAAAAACTATATTATTAGATTTATCTCTAAAAATATTTTTATAATATTATAATTTTATTAGTATATAATTAGATAAAGTTAAAAAAAGTAACAGTTAATATAACATGTGGAAACCTAAAAAGTCAAATACGTCACTTTAAAAAAACGTAGCGAGTAACACATATTAATGAGCATAAAAATCGCACAAGGATCCTCTGATTCCAAACGGGCCTCAAATTCTCTCATCTTTCGAGCTCCCTCGAGCTCCCAACTCAAGACAATTCTTCGAAGTTGAAGGAAGAATTTAAACCAACTCATCAAACATTTCATGCAAAAGCAGAACTAGGGTACTACTATAACAATAATTAACAGCAGCAGCAATTAATCATCACGCAAAATACTCCCTTCTATTTACAAAAACTTGTCAATTTAGGATATATACAGTCAAACTTTGAAACTTTAGTTATCGATATCTTTTTAAATATTTAGATTATATACATTTCGAAACGTACATTCATAATATTATGGTTTTATTAAATTCTTTAAATATATTACAATACAAATTAGTTGTCAAAGTTGAGTTTTAGAGATTGTGTTGTTGTCTAAAACGACAACTATTTATTACTAAATGGAGTAAACAGTAATAGCATCATGCAAACCTCCCATGCATGCCTAGCTAATTAAGTCCTCTTCACCATTTCACGCCGTGGAGGTGGCCAGCGAACCCCCTCTCCCCGCCTCCGTTCTCCTCCTCGCCGCACTCCATCACCTTCGCTCCCTCCCCGACGCCGTACGCCTTCCTAGCTGCCGCCGTTGCGAAGAACGTCCTCCCAGTCCCGGCGCTGAACCCCACGTTTACGCCCATCATCAGCCCGACGTGCGCGTCTTGGCCGCCGTCGGCGCCATTCTGGTCGGTTCTGTCGGGGGGCGTCGCGAGGCCGGCGGCGAGCGATGGATGCGTGTCTTCGGCGCCGCAGTCCCCGTGGCGGGCGCCGAGGACGGCGGCCTTCTCGCCCTCGACCTCGCGGTAGCGGTTGAGGTAGGCCTTGAGCGGGCCGACGTAGGCCTCGAAGCCGAGCGTGGTCATGGCCCAGAGCAGGTCGTCGCCGTTTATGGTCTTGCGCTTCTCCCGCTGGCACTTGTCGGAGGCCTCGCCGGTGACGAAGCTGATGAACTCGGACACGCACTCCTGCACCGTCTCCTTGGCCTCCTTGGAGATCTTGGCGTTCGCCGGGAGCGAGCGCTTCATGATGCGGCTCACGTTCGCGATCGGCAAGAACCGGTCCTGCTCCTTGGCAGGCGAGTCACCGCCCCCGCCCCCGCCGTACCCCGCGCAACTCCCCCCGGCCGCCGCAGCCGCCGCGCCGGACTCGTTGTCCGACGAAGGGCTGCCCACCGGGCTCAGCAGGTGTCTCTGCTGTTCATAGCTCTTCCTACTCTTCATGTGCAGCAGCAGCTGGAGAGAGGAGGAGGAGGTTATGGGAGCTGAGGATCGAGTGGTGCTCTCCTTTTAAAGCTGGAAAGGAGAAGCAAGCAGAGATGCGAGTCGGTGGACAGTATAGATGCGGACACAAAGCTAAGTAAGGCAGAGCAGTACTCTGTGAGCATGTGCTGTACAACAGTAGAGATAATTATTGTCTGTATACTTTTTCACGCCATCTAAAGATAAAAACTAGATATGACTTCTACAATGGTGATTGACTGATTGTTAAGCTTGTCTCTATAAAATTTTATAATTTTTTAATTATGGTATGGAAAAAATATTTGTTATTAGTAATAATAACTTATATAATAATATTTTGTGCTATCTATATACCTAAATACACGGGCTTCGGTACTCCATTTCACAAAAAGACAGCTACACACTCTCTTTCTCATGTTAGCAAAAATCCCATATGGTAAAATTTATAGATAATTGATGTCACACTGTTGTACATGCCACTAGATAGGTGTTGACGTGTGTTGCGTAATTCAATTCCCGTCTTAGTTTACAACAAGACTATAGACTGCCATAAGAGCATGTAATAGTTCAACCGTTAAGACCAGTTAAGATTTTGTAGAAACGATGCATATATCTAGTTCCACGACTTTCAGCTCAATTGGAGCTTGGACATGCCGAGAAACAAGTTTAGAGCATCTCCAATAGTCAAGCCTTAAAATAGAGTCCTATACCTCAAAATAGGGTCTAAACTAAAAAAATTAGG
Organism: Guadua angustifolia; assembly: GCA_036346375.1. Taxonomy (NCBI): domain Eukaryota; kingdom Viridiplantae; phylum Streptophyta; class Magnoliopsida; order Poales; family Poaceae; genus Guadua; species Guadua angustifolia. The sequence goes on from CM070514.1 coordinate 48,542,173, forward strand.
ACCCAAGATAGCTATTGACTCCAGCAATTAGACCCTAAATCTCCAATCCTTCATTCATCCCTTCTTTAGGGCCGGAGAGGAGCGTTGCTAAATATAGCAACAGGGCTCCGAGTCCTAAACCTATTTTGATAATTTTTCTCAAAATACAACCTCTGTTGGAGTGCTTTTTTTTCATCAAAGCCCTATAATTACAATTAGCAACCTATTTAGGGCTCCTCTTGGAGATGCTCTTATATACGACCCTTGGCGACCGACTCGACTCAGATGTGAAGTTCTAGAACTTGGAGAGCAATGTTCCAAAAGATAAAGGCAGAGGAAACAGAAAGATATTCCATAGGATAGCATGGCATTGGAATGGTCCACAGGCTGGCTGGCCACTAGCCATGTCACTTGAAGAGAAGGTATCTACAAAGGTTTGATGTTCCTACCTAGACCAATGCCAAGGCATCACATTAGTGGCACCGATGCACTGCAAATCTTCTTTTTACCAACTAAAGGGTTTCACACGGAAAGAAAATGTACCCAAGTTCATAACTAAAGATGTTATCTAGAAGTCCATGCATATTAGGTATGTACAATAGTATGATACCAGTTGTCTACATGTTTTACCATATAAAACTTTTACTGACATAGAAGAGAGAGAAGGAACGAGTACAGTTATCTCTTGGTAAAGAGATCCCCTTATAGACAATATAAAACACCATTATGTGAATTATTGTCTATTATGCTATAATTAAAATATCATAGAATCTCATAAAAACAACTTAAGATGCCATCAATTGTAGAATCTATCTTTAGTTTTGTCTTTATATAAAATGAAAAAGTATATAAATAACAGTTGTCTCTACTACTGTACATGCTCTCTTATCAGGGCTTAAGACTCCAAAATATCTTTGCTGATGGAATATGTTATCTTGTGCATCCGAACCAAAAAAAAAAAAAAAAAAGCCGGGATGACAGAGGGCAAAGGAGCCTGGTGAGAGATGCCTCGCTTATCCCCCTCTCCTCTCTTCTTTCTTTCTTTCTTTCTTCTTTCCTGGCTTCAAAGCGCCATGGATTATTCGCGCCATCACATCGCGCAATAATAGAAGAATATATGGGGACAAGTTGGGCGCAGGATGGGGGATTAATTAACCTAATCAGGAGATCGGAGCTTAATTAAGTTAGCCACTTCGGCAGCAGGCTCTGCATTAGGAAACTAATTAATGCTGGCGAGATGCTACGCTTTTGGATGTTTGAATGGTAAACGGGTGACAGCAGCCGGAGGATAATTGTAAAAGAAACAAAAACTGGAGTGTGCCATTTGTTAGATGCCTGAGCAAACACAGCCGTAATTGTTTGTTTTTCTTAATACTCCTTCCCTTCACTTTTGTAAAGTTTATTTTTTAAATGGTTTTGTTTAAAAATATAAGACTTGTATGTAAATTTAACAAGGGCAACGTATCCTATGCACACATGCCCTCCCGTGTACATACCGTACACACCAACTAAAAAAAGCCATGAAAAATTCTAAAAAAAATTGTAGATGTACTTCATAGATTACTTTACCTATGTCAGAATTTTCTCTTTTTTGTAACTCTCGATATATAATGAATTTGAACCTACAATTTTATACATAGATAGAGTAATCTACAAAGTACATCTACAATTTTTTTCAGAATTTTTCACAACTTTTTTTAGTTGATGTGCACGGTGTGTACACGGGAAGGCCTGTGTGCACAGAATACATTGCTTTTAACAAGACCTTTCTTTCTATTCCCCTATTTATTCTCTTTTAACCATATGCATTTATTCACTACCACCCATACAAGTTATAATTTTCATCTTTCTAGACAATTAAGTGAGGGGCTGAGGGCATGCAAGTTATTTTCTCTCATAACTTTCTCAATTTCAACGCAAACTTAGTCATTGTGCAAAGTCAAAATACACCTTATAAAAACGAATGGAGCAAGTATTCTATTTCATGTATGTGTAGACAGTTTCGTAAACGGACTTATATGATATTCTTAATTAAGACTTAGAGTTCCAGTAGATACTTTACACTTTCTTTGTTACAAGAAAAGTCACCCCCTCTACATTAGTGTGATTCTGGACTAGCACAATATATATAGAGGGTCCAAATTTGCATATTTGAGTCATAACAATTTACATTTTATGTCTCTATTCTGATCTCATGTTTATGCGGAACAAGGCATAAGAGTTAGGCACAATCCCTTCGGATTAGCACGGGAATACAACTAATCTCTAACCACGCACACAAGCTCCTAATGGGCCGAGCTTGGAAAACAAGGCCTATGGCCTAGGTAAGACCGTCTTGAGCCCATCTTGGCCCGTTCTCTCACACCTACAATAGATCCAGCCTGGTCCGAATGAACCGAGGGCCAGCCCAGCCCAACAAATGCTCATACCAACAGTCTGTGGGATCATCTGGCAAATAACCTAGATCAACACAAGTTACACGAGCAAGCTAAAAACAGCCTTTGCTTAAAGATTTGTGCTGTTCATACTTCACACTGCTTTTGAGAAGGGAAAAAAAAAGGAAATCAAATAGGCTTAACCACAGCCCAAAAGCAGCCCAAGACAAAAGGAGCAGCAAAGTAGGCAGCAGCAACACATGCACTAGTAAGTAAAAAAGGGCCTGTACTTTTCCCCAAGGGTTTGGCTCCTTTCTCAGGACCTGCACTTTTGTGAGCTTTCAGTCTTTGTGCAGCATATGGTACGAACCTCCTAACAGAACCTGATGTTAGGCTTTGATTGTTGCCTTTTAGGTTTTACTGATCAAGCTTTGATTGTTGCCTTTTAAGCAACACAAAAGCAAAAAGCTCTAAATGTATAATATTAAGGCCTTTCAGCTTTGGATTCTCCAAAAGTTGATTCTAGATTATGATGGTAGAGAAGTTGATTCTTCAAAAACTAGAATCCAAAAGTACATATAAACTGGATTGTGGATTCTAGTGTATATGTATGGGTGGATTGTGAGAATCGGATTCTAGAATTAAACTGTTTATTTTGTATTTTGCTTTTGGAGTCAGAATTCAGAATCAAAAGCTAAAACAAACAGGCCTTTAGTAAAGTACTCCCTCCGTCCAAATTTACATGACGTATTTTTTAAATGGTCTTATTCATAAATATAAGGCGTATTTCGTACTTCAATATAAATTAGTATGATGTTGCCTTTATAACCCTAATAAATATTCAGATTTATATGATATTTTCTACATGCATTAAATATAATGCTTACAGATAATAATTAGGGATAGTCTGGTCATTTTTAATATCTCCTTGGTCTATATGCCATGAGAAAATATGTCATATAAACTTGGATAAAGGGATTACCGTTGATTTCAAATCTAACAATACCACTTTAATGTTACATAATTATATATTTTAAAGGTTACTATTGGTCAAAGCTTGATTATTTAAAGTCAAAACTGACAAGTAAACGCGAACGGGTATTAATTGGAGGGTGCATTATATAGTTTTTTTTTAACAAGTGAAAGAAAAATTCTTTTGCGCTTGCTGAACTTGTTGACTTGGAATTAGACACTTGGTTAGCTCAATGATGCCGACTAGCTCTCAAATACTAGTACATGTCAACATGGGCGAATTATTCCTGCTCACTCCCACTAATCTTCTTGAAATAATTCTAATCAAGTTCGAAGTAGACTAAATAGTTAAGTTTGCCGTCCAATCGCAGAGAAAAAGAGAGAATATATAGTTTGCCGTCGATGACATTAATCCCAAGTCATATTATGTATATTCTTCTTCATGTTTTTGTCCAGCAAGCTAGCACAAGATGTATAGTTCCATCACGAAAATTAAGATAGGGAAGAACACTCCAAAGTCGTAGGCCACCACCACATCATATATATATCCTACCCTATCCATGTTGTACTTGATTGAACCATGAGATAAAAAGGATACCTAGTTGACATTGATAATCAACAAGGGATCTAATGGATCATAACCTCATCCTTACATCTTTTTTGTCCAGCTAGTTTTGGTGTTGCTATCACTAACCTCTCCTCATTAAACTACAAGTTACACACAACGACTTTTGGCTTAGTAGGACATTAATTTATTTCTTCATGCTTGTCCCCATCTCTCTCCTGGTATATATTTCCTTTTAATGAGGTTTTTTTTTTATGAAATGATCTCTGCACTATATTTTTGGGTGCGTGCGCTCGTTTGGCCTTGATCCCTACATATTTGACTACTAACAACGATCGAAAGTGAATTTCACAAATGTCCAATATTCTCTACTCAAACATTTGAGTTTCTTGTTCGCTAACATAGGATGAACAACTAGATACCAAATTGTTTTGAAGGTATATATATGATCATATACATATGAATCATATGTTACGCTGCCAGGGTATAAAAGTACTGTAAGGGCTGTACCAAAGAAAGTCCCAAAGTTGGGTATCTCAAAAAAAGCATGGATGAGAAAACCAGATGCCATTTAGATATTTTGGAACGATTGCTACAAAAGTAAAGACAAAAAAAAAGTAATCTTTTCTTCCCAATTTCATTTTCATTTTCTCGCTATAGGCACATTGGCTAAGAACTCTCCTTTTTTTCTCTCTCTTATCTTATGTGATAAACAATCCAGTTATTACATCTAATCTCTTACCTCGATCTAGTACTCTATTGCGATCGAATGAGTGTACGTGTGATCAACCCATTGCTACTAATTGACATACTCTCTGTTTCTTGATTGGTTTGACGAATAGAATAAGCTTACTCGTGCTTGTATTCCTCCTTGCAACATAAGGCAGTAGAGGAGAAAAGAATTAGTTCGGTGAAAAAAATATAAAACACTAGTATATGATAAATCAATAGATACAAATGTCCTAGCACCTTTCAGCGTATTTAAAATTTTCGACAAAAAGCTACACCATCGAACCTATCAAAACTAGAAAGCTTAAAAGCGAATGGCTTAAAAGCTACTTAAGCCAAAAAAATTTCTTAAGCCATAGGAAAAAAATCTAACACATACAAATAGGACCTTAATGATTTTAGCCACAATGATTAAAGTCGGTCACAAGAATGGTTTCTCCGTCTAAATTTATAAGGTGTATTTTTTAAATGCTCTTATCCATAAATATAGGGCATGTATCATATTCCAATACAAAATTAGTGTATTATTCCCTGTATACACATAATAAACATCTAGCCTTACTTTATATTTTCTACATGCAAGCGTTGAATATAATATTTAATGATAATAATTATAAGTAATCTAGTTATTATTAATATCTCTTGATCTACATATTAAGAAAAATACATCTTACAAAATCGGACGATTGAGTACCACACAAGCGTTCTGTCCTGCCTTTTTGCAACATCTTGTGGACGCCCTTGGCTGCCTAAATCAAACCAGCCGTCAAATCACAGACGCAAGTGCATGCGGAAACCCATCATCCGCCCGTCCATCCGTGCGTGCAGGTCACGCGCACGCAGCGCCTCACTTTTCGCCAGCCCCGTAATAATGGCGGCGTTCGCTCCGCACGAGCGCACTAGCCGTTTCGTGTTTCTTAAATGCAGGGGGGGAAGTACTAGGAGTAGCTGGGCCCACCCCACCCCACCCCCCCAGAACGGAACGGAGTGCGGCGGTGGGATGAAGGAGAGGGACCCCGTTGACCGGATCCCGTGCAGGCCCAACAGAGACCGGCTGTCCACGCACGTGTCACGCCGCCGTTCGCTGCGGCTTGATCTTGGTTCATCTGTACAACCTGTTACGGCAAGCGCTAGCGGTTGAGTACAGTAAGGGCATATACAATAAAATCATCTCAGTTTATTTTTAGTATATTTATATCAGGTTTGTTCTATACAGAGAGTACGAAAAAAAAGAGAAGGGAGTAGACTCTTATTTAGTAGTAAGCATTGTACGGGAGTATAGGTAGATTAGTTATGTACAAGAGAGAATAGATAGTTAACGCACAACGTCTAGAGCCAACTTTTAAAGATAGCTATTGTATAAATTGGTTTTAGTGCTTACTCTAGATAATATAGATAGAAGATGAAATAAGCAGCTGGCTTTGTTATTGTACTTGCCCTAATTGAGTAGCGAGCAGCCCAGCCTAGTAATAATGCAAAACTGCTAGTTCTCGTAACTTAATAGTAACGAAAAAGTATTTTTTAAACAAATAATTAGCTTATGCTAGGTGTTTAAAATAAGCGTGCTTACAAAAATAAAATTACACTTTTGAATTACCACGGAGAGAGAAGTAGGGAATAGCCCAAACTAGAGGAAGCAAGTGTGGACAGAAAGAGAGAGATACAGTTGGTTTTCTTTTCATTTGTGACAGGTGAGGGGAGTGTGTCGCAACCCGCAGCCTATATGTCAGCGTGTTGCTTATTTCAGAGATGAAAGGGAGGACAGACGACTACTACTAACTCATATTTATATATTACCTCTAATCATCATCACCTAAATAAAGTTGGAAGGTTTCCAGGATGGAGGGCGTGCCACGTCATTGTTTACCTGCAAAAGCGCTCTAAAAAATTAGAAATTATGAATAGGTCCTTCCACGGTAAATTAGAGATCGCGAACGGGTCCTTCTACACGTTATTTTGCAAAAAAGACTCCGTAGTCCTGTTCTTTCGACCCATGAGATTTAAAAAAAATGAAATCGCGAACAGGTCCTTTCGGCGGTTTTTTACAAAAAGGACCTTTTGGTTCAATAAAATCACATATTTTTCGTGAAAGGACCCTAAATAAATGCTGAAAGAGAGCGTAATTACGTTTAGACTGTTCCAGCTATTTTTCATGAGAAGGACCTTTCAATTTTTTGCAATCGCGGCCAATTAAAAAAAACACCGTCGAGAAAAACGAAATTATATTTTTTTGCATAAAAATTCAGGTTAGATTTTTTTGACGAGTGTGACATCACGCGTCTCACGTCCTCTCTCCACGAGCGCCCCTAAAAAAAATGTGGTTATGTGTAGGTCCTTTCAGCAGTTTTTTACGAAAAAGATCTTTTGGTTCGGCAAAATAGCGAAACTTTCATGAAAAGATCCTAGATAAATGCCAAAAAATGGTGTAATTAAGTTTAGATGATTCCAGCTGTTTTTTCATAAAAAGGACCTTTCGTTTTGGCGCAAACGCAGACGTGCGCGACGAATGCCGAAAAAGAGTGTAATTACATTTAGACCGTTCCAGCTATTTTTCACAAGAAGGATCTTTCGATTTTTCGCAGTCGCGGCCAATTTTTAAAAAAAACGTCGTCAAGAAAAACGAAATTGTATTTTTTGCATAAAAAAATCAGGTTAGATTTTTTTGACGAGCGCGACATCGTGTGCCTCGTGTCCTCTCTCCATGAGCGCCCATCAGAAAAAATATGGTTACATGTAGGTCCTTTCAGCAGTTTTTTGCAAAAAAGATCTTTTGGTTCGGCAAAATCATGAAACTTTTGTAAAAAGACCCTAAATAAATGACAAAAAAATGGCGTAATTACGTTTAGACCATTCCAGCTGTTTTCCACGAAAGGGACCTTTCGTTTTGGTGCAAACGCAGACACGTGCAGCGTGTTACGCCGCGAAAACATTCCTAGTTATTACTACTAAGCATTATATTCAATGCTTGCATGTATAGAATCTGAATTAAAGATGGATATTTATTAGAGATATATAGGGAACATCAAAATAATTTCGCATTGTAATATATAGACGGAAGTAGTACCAAAGGTTTATCTGTATGTCGTGATGGTTTATTTCATTTTATATATGACACTATATTCGAGTTCTACACTGGCGTTGTATGAAACTATCCGGGTGCCGCACTCATCGTTTCTCTCGGCCGCTAACAAACGTACAACTGATGCTGGTATGTTTATCATCCCTTTCATGCATAGTCAGCGTGGCTGAAAGTGCATCTAGGCACTTATGTTATTTTAGTGATTAATGACAAACACATATAATGATAATCTATGTAATTGAATAAATGCTTAACTTAGTGCTTAACAAATGACAAACCTTTAATATGATTATATTGCTATGAGACTAACTTGTTATTGCCTAGTTGAGTATCAGTCTCATCCATTTAGAGGAAAATCAAGTGGGATGGTTAAGCAAAGATAAGGTATGTAATTTTGGTATCTCTTCTATATTTGTTATTGCATTACTTTTAGAGGAAATGCATAGTGAACTCCAAGTAGCATGTTGATTATATATATGCACATTGGTTCATGTCATATTTATTTGTGTATATATATTCATTTGAGTTCATTATGTGCTTTGTTTTTAGTATGCATGTATTAACTAGAGTTAAACTTCATATTGCAATAGATTGACTTGGTGCATGAATGTTTTAGTTGTGTATCTTCTCATGCACCTCCCTTAGTGAAGTTTAATCTAGAGTTGGATCACATATTTACTCTTATTCCAAATATTATTTGCACATGTACAATTCGTGTATATTCTATCATGTGCTTCATTTAAATAATGACTGTGATCCTTGCCATGATTTAACCGATTCATCATATCGGCAATTATCTCTCTAGTGCATATAGATCAATTACATATTCATCATGATGCACTTAGTAAAGAACATTTCTTATGTCAAGTGTTTCCATTTATATTATGCTTCTTTATATGAAACACTTGTGGTACTTAATTGCTCACAAATATCAATTTATTCACATCTCTTGAGCTTTTGGGACTAATGTCTTTCATGAGTGGTTTGGAAAGAATTAGGTCCCGTGTGTGTATGATGACCAAGGTATCGTGGAGGATGATCGTTAAGCGAGGTCAACAAGGCAGCGGTGTCACCAAGAGTTGAGGACTAAGTCAAGATCGACTTGGCATGGAGATCGTCGAGAGGATGATCAAGTCAAGGTTGATAAGGCGAGAGTCTCATGAGGTGAATCGAGTCAAGTTGGACAAGGCGAAGATGTAATCAACTATAAGGTAAAGGTCTTCATGCACCGGCATTAAGAAAGAAGACGGCATGCGAATTGAATGTAAGACTTAGATTTTTCGTTTGAATTTGAGTCTAAGGATTGCCGTACTATTAAGAGGGATGCTCCGTCGAATGACTTTTAGATATGTCAAGTGCTCAAATGATCCATCCTTGTGAAATTTAGAGAGAGAGTGGTATTGGTGGTACCGGAAAGTGAGAATTGTAGGTCTCTCTTGGATTCTTGGTGAAATCTGGATTTATCCTTTAAGATTTGGGTAGTGAGACCTTGTTGGTTGTGTAGCCCTTGTTCTTAGCTTTCAATAGAGTCCAAAATCACTTAAATCGGAGTCCGGAATCAAAAGTTATGCTCGTTTTGGTCGAGCTGCTCAGTGCACATCGGATAGTCCGATGTTGACATCGGAAAGTCCGATGTGGACTTAGAAAATTTTGTGAAGCATCTTTGAAAATGGGTTCTCTCTGGAAATATCGGATAGTCCGATGTTGATATCAGATAGTCCGATATTCCAATATCGGATAGTCCGATGTCTGATATCGGATAGTCCGATGTTCACTTGGAAATCTGGAAATTTACACACATCGGATAGTCCGATGTTCCATATCGGAAAGTCCGATCTGTGCTTTTTATTCACAAAATTTGAATTTCGAGTGGAGTCGATCTGGAGTTTACACACATCGGATAGTCCGATGTTCAACATCGATAGTCCGATGTGGGTCGACGGGGCATAACGGCTAGTTTTTGGAGCCTCTATTTAAAGCCCTCTCCTCTCCATTTCAAAAGTGGCCGTTATCCTGCAGCTTTGAGGTGTTCTCCTCTTGTTCTTGAGCCCCCTAAACACCTCTTTACCCTTAGATCTAAGTGATCCCCTTTGTGAGAAGGGTAGGGAAGAGTTTGAGGAGTGAGGTGTTAGATTGAGTGGATTTGAGTTGTTGAGCACTTGATTTCATCTTCAAGCTTGTTCTTCGTGAGCATTTGTTACTCTTGGAGGTTGAGGACTCCTAGGCGGCTAGGAGGTCGCCTCTGAGCCACCGGTACTTTGTGTGGTTGGCCGTGGGAAGTTTGTGAAGGCGGATTCCGCCTCCAAGGGAAGGAATCAAAGAAGTGAAGACCCATGAGTGCATTTGTGCAACACCGGAGGAAGAGGGTTGAAAGAGACCCGGCTCAAGCGTCAAAGGAGTTGAAACCGGCGAGTGCATTTGTGCAACACCGGAGTAAGGGGTTGAAAGAGACCCCGACTCAAGTGTGACCGAGCCGCCCAAGCGGAGACATAGGATCCCCTCAAGGATCCGAACTTCGGGTGAAAAATTATCGTCTCCAAGTTTGCTTCTTACTTTTGCTTTAGTATTTGTTTTTTAATGTTGAAATTGCCCGATCTACTTTTCTAGTGAGTTTTCCGCTTAGCTAACTAGCTTAATTTGGTATAGAAGTAATTGTTATAGCTAGCTTACTACTCCTTTTGTTACTTAGCCTTGCCTAGCTCTAACTTGTGATAAATCTGATTGTTATCGCTCTGATCGGATAATCCGATTGTGCATGTCGGATAGTCCGATACATATCGGATAGTCCGATATCCAAAGTCGGATAGTCCGATCCTTTTCAGCTGCGAATTAAGATTTAATTTTATAAACGCCTATTCACCCCCCTCTAGGCGACATCCCTGTCCTTTCAGTGGCAACCGGTTTGTAGACCATGGTTTAATCCCTTTCATGCTCGAATTCTTACTTTTTAGATCATCTCTAAGAGCTTCCCTATCTCCGTTCCTTACCAGAAAAATGAGGAATTCGTAGCATAGTATGGCGAAACGCAGCCCCAACAGATTCCCTATCTGGTTCGCTATCTTTATGGGTAAGAGAGAGAATTCTGAAATCTTAAGATTCTCTCGCCCTTCCTCATCGCGTTCACCATTCGCTTAGAGGGCAACGGCGGTCCTCCTATGCCCGCAAGGATTCTTGAGGAGGCTAGTGCCCTGGACGAGGCGAGGCGCCGCTCCACTGGTCTATTCCGCGCCATCGAGGAGGCGAGTCTACGCTCCGCCGGTTAGTCCCGCGCCCTCGAGGAGGACAGCCGCCGCAACGTCCCACGCATGAAGAGGTCCTGGCGGCTTCCCTCTAGCTGGATATGGTCCCCGGTTTTGTCCTCCGTCCACCTCGCTATCATCCTCTTCGACCTCGGCCACCGCGGGATTGAGCGGACCCACTAGGTATGAACCCTAACTAGTAATGTATATGAGGTATGAACTCAAGATTGCAATGGATCAAGAGTGAATGTTGATATGTGTTTCTATGTATGGAACAACTTGTTAGCACTTGTTGTGAGTTGATATTGTCACGTTGAGTGAATAGGAAGATTGTTGGTGATTATGTTTGCCTCTTGTGTTGAATTAACGGATGGAAAGTGCTTTAGAATCTTAAGGGAATTGTTTTGAAATTGTCTCAAATTACAAGCGTGGATAATTTGATGCCTCCTGACTTGCATTAGGCTTTTGAAGATCTTGTGTCGGCTAGCCTACATAAGTGTTTTGAATCTTCTAAAGAAAGGAGGAGGGCATGTAAAAATGTCTTGAAATAATGTGTATTCCTAGGGTTGAACCTCCTTTTAAACTGCTTCGAAATTTAAAAGAGGCACAGTTGAACGTTTATCTCACTCCAAACCTTGTGCTTTGCTCCCCTTCACCCCCTTGTTTGCCCCTACCGCACTTATAATTTGCTGCAAACAGACAAAAACAAGTGGATAATGGTATTGGATATGTGCTGTCCAGAAATATTGCTATCTTTTGCTCACCTTTTTGGTGCCTGGAAACTGTAAAGAATTGGATACCATCGATTTACTAGTAATAAACTCACAAAAACCCAGCTTGTAGCTGGTGAAATGATAATTTCTGTGACTAATAAACTACTTGTTACATTACTGCATCCTAAATTGTTAAGAAGTACAGAGCTTTCTCTTTAAACATCAGGAAAAGGAAAAGGCAACTGCAACATGTGGACATAGGTTGTTTTGATTGGGGAAAAATATGTCTATCCAAAGAGTTTTTCTTTTCCTTCTCTTTTTAGTGCATGTCTGATTAACCTGCCTTGGTCGCAGCTCTGCGCCAACCTTTGGCTCAATGTCAAAAATAGCACTTTAATGAGATATCATCAGTTCAATGATCCAATTGAGATATTCCTGCAACCGACAGGTAGCATCATAGAAACTAACCTATGATCAATTTGCTGAGCTCAAGGCAAAAAATCTAAAATTTGTTTACAAATCCAGTAAGCTACAGTATGGGAATGATTTTCTGAACATTCATAGCTGAGCAAGCTTTGAGTACATTTATGGTGCCCTGGACAGTAGGAGCCATCATCTCTTTCTGCACAATTGTTTTAGGATAGGATCAGTAACATTGCAAAGAACTACTTTCTCAACAAAAAAAGAGTTTTGAGAAGAAATCCATCTTCACATCAGTGACTTGTAGTACTTATAATTTACCTATAAACTCATGCAGATTGTTCTTTTGCACTTGTTTGGTTGTTCCCTTACTGAAGCTCCCATAAGAGAATTCCTGACTATCGTGTGTTAAGTCGTGATCTTCAGTCATAACCAAAAATACCGAAAATTAGGGAAGATCTGAAATTCCTGGGCTTGACCCACCTAAAACGCGCTCTGATCGGGAGCAACAAAAGTTCATTTTGGTTTGGTCCCGATAACCTGCGCCATATAAAAAAACAGGAAGAGGCCAGTACTCAAGATATTAAGAAAAAGCTTGAGCTTCGCCATCCTCTTGACAACCCTTCCGATCTAGGGTTTTTGGCGCTGAAGTTACCGAAGAGCTGAATCATCACCGTGAAGATCATGGTACCCCCATCTTTCTTCATCGCGCATTAGTACAGCCCTCTTCTACACCGACACTCAAGAACATCGACAAGAACCCTAATGGCTGCCTCCTCCTCACGGGTCAATGACTCATTAAAAGTTTTACTTCCGCACTACGTTTAGTGATCATGTCTTAAGGCTAGTTCATGTTTTAGTTAAATCTAAGTCTAACATAGTGCTGCTGTTGGAGTCAACCCAAGGTTTTTATAACCTAGATTTGTCTAGCTTTAGGAAGGCAAGCTTCCATCAGGAGCATTAGAACCATTAGCATTTAGCAAACGGCATTGCTTAGAATCATTTGGGGTGCATTTCCAGCTTTAAGAGCAGCCATTAACAAAGCTTGCTGCTGGTCCTTCTGCTAGCTTTGTAAAGAGAGAGGAACGGTGAAGAACATTAATATTATTGTGAGATCCTGGTAAACCAAAAAAGACATACCAAATCCATAGATCTTGTGAAGCAATGGCTTTTAGAATTATTGTTGGCTTGTGTATATGTCCAGTATACAAGCCTTGCTATGCTGTAGGACAATTTTCCCGCCTCTAATATATGCAATCTATGCTTCTTAGCATTATAGGAAAAACTCTTTCCTCACCGATTGCATGTAATCTAGCAGTATTATTCTCATATGGAGATCTCAAATACTCATTTCCAAAGAGGACAATAATAGCTCATACAAACCTTTTAAGACTCTCTATGTCAGTACTTTCTGCAATCTATAGAAAATTATCAATAGCATCTGCTGGTACTACATAAGCTATCATCCAGAATACTGCAGTTATCTTCTATAAAGAAGAAGATAACCCGATTAGGGGTGGACATCGAGCTAACTTGACTCGACTCGTTAAACTCGTTAAGATAACGAGCTAGCTCGACTCAACTCGTTTTTGTAACGAGCTGAAAGCTCAACTCAGCACGACTTATTAAAAACTCAAATTGGCTCGTTAGCTTGTTACGAATGTAAGCAATGGAGCACGCATTGGAAAGATTTGAACACCTAAATATAACCAACAGCATGATGCTAATAAGTCCAAATAACAACATAAATTGTAAAGGGCTTGCTTAAGTACAATGCAAAGTCCAAATAAAATATACTGGTGCAACCATGCAATGGACAAAATGGCTTGCTCAAGTATAGCCATTAACACACAAAAGAAAGTCTAGAAACTTGCAGAAACAAGCCATGGCATAGCTTCAAGAAAATTCTGTTTTGGTCTGAATTCCTTATTCTTGACAAATAGCAGCAATAAACTTGACAGCTATGGCACAATTTTGGTTTGAATTTCTCATCTAGTAGCACATTGGATGCTTGGAAGTCGCAACCTGTAATATAGAGAGCATTATAACTACATAATGTAGACAATAATCATAAGCACATGTAACTCACAAATATAGACCGCAATGCTAAATTGGAATATTATGTTTGAGCTAACAAATATAGACTAGCAACCATGCAATGAATAAATATGTGATTTATAAACATGTAGAAGCACTTCTTCATATAAACATGCAGAAGTACACTTTTTTTTATAAAAAGTAAACTTTGATGAGAATGAATTCACCTCACTCTTGGCAGACTAGCTGCTTTCCACCAAGCTATCAAGAAATAGTACCAATTCAACATCATCTTCGTTGTCATCTTCCTGCAAATGAAAATGGTATTTAAGTTAGATATAATATTTAATAAAGTTATATGAAAGACTGAAAAAGGACACCCATACCATTATTATTAGAAGTTTATTATCATTTTTGGATCCTCGGATGAAGCAGAAGCACATACTAATGCCTCAACCATTGATGGGCGCAGAGAATTACGATAATCATTAAAAACTCTACCTCCAGTATTGAATGTGGACTCTGATGAGACACTGGTAGCAGGTATATATTGTCAAGAATTTTTTTACCATCTTTGACACAGCAGGGAACCTATGAGCATTCAACTTCCACCAATCAAGTAATACAAACTTTGAGTCCTCTGGAGAATGGTTTGGTTCATCTAAATAGATGAGTAATTCTGACTTAGATGGCTCTGTAGCTGTCACTTGCAGAAAGGATTGAAACCCACTTGACACTGTGGCTACTGAGGTCCTTGTTTGCAAACTTGAAGGTGACTCAGCCCTTCCACTGGCAACCTTGCTGTGGCGATATTCAACCTCATAAATGCCATATAGATCATACAACTCATGTCTGACATCATTTTCCTCAATAAAGGCCTTGCTCTCACTAAACATTATTTTAAAACAGTAACTAACAAATCTTATCTTAAATCTAGGATCAATAATAGTAGCAATAACCATAACATTATTCTTTTCCTCTTAATATTTATCAAACTTGTCTAACATGGCTTGTCCCATCTTGTTCATATGCTCATCCCCAAAATTACATGCAGCTACCAATGCAATCTTAATATTCACCATGTAAGGATAGAAAAAATTTGCAGTGAGGTATACAGATCCTGATAATACCTTAGTTACTTTAGCAAATGTAGCCAAGATTGACTGAATTTTGCTATATAATGTTCCATCTTGATGGGAAGGCTCCCACTTGTAATTCATATCAATATCACTATACTCAGTGAAAGCAGCCCTATAGGGAATGCAAACATCAAACATTTTATATGTTGAACCCTACCTTGTGGACACATCTAGACACAACCCTAGTCCAATTTTCAAATTCATGGATTTACAAACTTCCGAGAATTTGTACATACAAGATGGTGACTTCTTAAGATACTTCACAGTTTCGCTGAGCTTGGCTATCAAAGGTTGGAATGATTGAAGGCCATCATTCACTACTAAATTGATTATGTGAGCACAACAACGGACATAAAAGTAATTTGGAATGAAGCTGCTGCTTTCCTAGCAATAAACTTGGACATCAAAATCCTAGCAGCAACATCATTTGATGCAGCATTATCAAGAGTGATTGTTATGATCTTGTCTTCTATTTTCCATTCAACTATACATTCAAACACTGCCTGAGCTATGATGTTCCCTATGTGTGGTGGATCTAACTCAATGAAGTTCAAAACACGGCATTGCATAACCCAATCAGGATCTATGTGATGCGCCACCAAAGCCATATAGCAAAGATTTTGGTTCGATGTCCATAAATCATATGTCAAACTAATATTCTCAACGGTCTTAAGACTCTTTCTAAGGAGTTCTTTTTCAGATTCATAAACATTTATGCATTCATTTTGTATGGTCTTCTTACCAATGAACTTGTATAATACATTCATATATTTCATCAAGATATTAAACCATGTGTGCTCTATCATCCGAAAAGGATATTAATGCACAATTATCATCTTAGCAATGAGCTTACAGGTTTTCTCATGATTATATTCAGTAGGAGCAATTGTAAGAGATGAACCTGGCGTGTCAAGATTATAGTTGAGTGTATCTTGAGCTAGTTGCCTTCCCTTCAAGTTTATGTAGGGTATACACTTTGGCAAATGCCTATTCAAACTAGAAGTTTGTCCCCCTTGAGAGTAACCAAATAGAGTACCATAATATCTACACTTGGCCTTCTCAACGGTCTTCCCTGGCTCCCTCTTCGACACAGCTTGGACCACCTTAAAATGCTTCCAACAGACTGCACGCTTTCCTCTCACTTTCTTCGCACTCTTGGGAGACGATGGATTGCTTGTTTTCCTTTTGCCTCTTCTATTTTGTTTGGGAGACCCAGAGCTAGAGTGTGTAAGGTCGAGGATGCTGACTAGAGAGGGGTGAATAGGTGGCTTTAAAAATTACTTGTACAAATTTCTCCAAAAGCAATTCACTCTAATTACCCTAATGCCAAAATCTTAACAATTATTAATGTGGAAGTGATAAACTAAGGTTTTGATAATTAAAGCCTGAATCAATTAGGCTCACTATGTGCACTAACTAATTTTGTCACTAACAAATATTGCAATTCTAAAGACATGCAATCAATCAATTTAATTCTATGAATATAAATTGTTTGAATATAAATAACGAATATAATGTAAGCACAAGAGACAAAATACTTTTTACCGTGATGTTTAGAGACTTGCCGGTCTCCCCTAATCCATGTTGAGGTTAGCCCAAACGAATTGGACCAGCTCCACGAGAGCACCCACTTCGAATCCACTAGTAGTTGCTCTTTCCCCCTCCGAGTAGGCGAGCATCGACCTTCACAACTTTGCCGGGGTTCTCACAACCTCCATTGAGAGCTCCCGCACACGATGCCTCCACACGATGTCTAGGGTCGGCAAACATCAAAAGTAACAAGTTAAGCCCTCTAGCTTGAACTTCACCTAGTGCAACATATGCACTCCGGTGACCTCCTAAGTGCAACACATGCACTAGGATCCTCCTCAAGTGCAACACATACACAAGAGGCTCTCAATCCACTTCCTAATTGCAACATATGCAATTAGAGCTCACTCTTAGCTCAAAAACCAATTGAAAAAATGCAACACATGCAACCAATTCCCACAAAACTCTCTCTAAAGTCAGTAAACCCAAATGCCAGCCCTTGGCATCCTTTTATAGCCCCCCATAGGAAATCTAGCCATTGGAGGCAAGATGGGCAAAAACAATATTTTTCGGTACTATCGCCCTTCTAGGGCCGATAGTGCCGACCTCTTGGGCAACGACTAGAAAACTAGCCGTTGTGTAGGAAATCCAGTACTACCGTAGGCAATAGCTTGGTAGTACCGGCCTCCACAGGCGGTACTGCCGGCCTCAAGTCACCTCCAAAGCAGTCTCTCTGGAAAATAACTACCGGTGGCTTGGGCCCGATACTACTGCACCTCTGGTAGTACTGTCCATTGATCGGCGGTAGCTCTAGTCTTCAAAAACCGAGAAAATGTGCTCTTTGGAAAATAACAACTGGCCACAAGCACAGTACTACCGACCTCTGGTAGTACCGGCTCCCGAACAACGGTACTACCGACCCTGTGGTAGTACTGGCTTTACACCTGCAGTAATGTCGGATTTCCAGATAAAATTAGATTTCATACAGAAATCTTTTCTTTTCAAAACAATCATCAATAAGGATTGATTCTTTAAACCATATGATGATCAACACATGATCATGCAATTTGCAAAATACATTTGAAAACCAAATTCATATGCTCTAAAGAATCGTATTGAACTCCAACTTATTTGCAAATCACATTCGCAAATAAAACCGAGAACCTATGAGATCAATACTCTTAGCAATGTAAGGATCAACACATGATCCCAACATTTTGCAAAACACATTTGCAAATAACAAATCCAATCACTTAAAAGCACACCTTGAGTCATGAGATGATCAACACATGATCCCAACATATTGCAAAACACATTTGCAAATGCTTATCTCATGCTCTAAGATAAGAAGTATAAACATCAATATTCTGCAAAAACACATTTTACAAACTTAAAGCACAAACCAAGCTTAGCCTTGTGATGATCAACACATGATCCAATCACAAACTTAAAACACCAAAGCAGCTCTCTATTTGTAACACACAAAAATCTCTATCACCATGCAAACAACCACTATTCAAATCAAGTTGCATGAGCTCTTTCCTTTTGCAACATATGCAAAACTTAGCTCAATGCAACAACCACATAAATCAATATTACATGAACTGTCTTCCTTTTGCAACACATGCAAGACCGTAGCTCCATGTAAAAACAAATCGATAAGATTCAAATAAGATGCAAGTATGAGCACTCTTATTTGCAACACATGCAAATACTTAACTCATACAAAATCCAACCATAAGAGTGAGCTAGAGTGAACGGATTGAGTTCATCAACACATGATGAAGCTCAAGCTAAAAGACTCAACCCCTCTTAATAGTACGGCACCTAACTAGTAATCCGGTCTCTCATCCAAACACCGAGTCCGATAAAAAATTAGGAACACATCCTTAGCCCTAACTAGTTATACCTTTGCCTCTAGTGATCCACTTAGAGCTTTTATGATTTCCAATCATCTTCTCTCTAGGATCGAACTTTCTTCTTCTTATTTATCAATACATGATGAACTTTCTCTAACCCTTCTCTTCACTTCGGGATCACCTCTTGAAGCTCATCAACACACGATGACTTCTCGTTCCTGATGCTTTATCTTCTTGGACTCAACCTACTTCACAACTTATTGAAGGTCGTTAGTCCAATAAACATGGTTGTCTCAATCATCACTTGCACTCCATTAACACATAATGGATGCCTCTAAGATCGATTGAGCACAACCAAAATCAATTTGAAAGATTTAAAAGTGTCTTAAGTACTTTGATGCAATTAATGTTTCATTATACTTAAAAACTTTCCGCTTGCCCTTAATCAATGAAGAAACACCATCAACACATGATGAAGAGTTCTTTGATTGATTGAAAGACAACTGAACTCAATTTAAATTTTATTTAAATTGACATAAGTATATATTAACTACACAAGTTTCATATACTTAATTTGATATAATGTAATGATCCAAATATTATATGGAGTGGTGGAAAAAGATCAATACATTTTAAACCATCAACCATAGAATAAACTCTATTTAAATATGTGCATATAAATAATTGAACTTGGAATCAATATGCACATAATCAATCTTATAAAACATTTGAATTTATCCGATATTAACATGAGTATACTACAACTACACAAGTTATATATACTCAAAAGATTGTTTCAAAGTCTTGATCATATATATTATTTGGCAAGAGGACATAGATCAATACAATTGAAATATCAATTTAAATTATGAACTTCCCCTAGATGTGTGCATTCATGTATATATGGATTTAGAAACATAATGCACATATTTGAACTTAAGCAATGGAAGAGTTCATCCTTTAACTTGAATCCTAAATATGCATTAAGACAATAGAGTGAATACAAGTGCATTTCTTGGGTTTTTCATTTTCCATCAAAATTTGAGACTAATAAGAATGTAGCTCAATTAAACATGTTAGTCTGATAATAATTAGATTTGTCATTAAACAATGATTAAACATTAATATTAAACTAATTACCAGAACTAATAGCGCTTGAACTTACAGAGTGTTCACCACCATCAAACACCCCATGTTGCTCAGTATGAGAAGGTTCACTCTCAGACATAACATCATTCATATCGTACTCATCTTCCTCACGTACAAATTCACCATTGTCATACACATACAAAATAAAAGAATAATATATAATGTCCTACCATTACTTTGCTCATTGATTAGAAAATTGGTAGCAAAATCAGTTAATATTCCATACCTTACTCACTGATGTGGGCATAGATGAGGGAGCAGGGGGAAGTGGTGGAGGACCGAATCTCCGAGGCTTTCCACGATTCGCCATTGCTGTCGATGTGGAGGAACCAGATCCACAAGACCGACTCAGCTTCACTTCTTTGTTCTTGGACTCCATGCTGCTCGGTTGATTTTCCAAGCTCAGAGACTCTTCAGCCTAACAGATTGTTAATAGATCTACTAGTCAACTTAAGGACACTGTAAGCCCAAACAAAGCACATAAATAGATAACATCGATGTGGTAATTGAAGACTAATTAGGTTGAACACAAATAAAGACATCAAGCCCAGCCAGCATTCATGGAATATATCAGAATATTCGACACGTAAGAGTAACGTAATGTGTTCACAGGCCAAAAACATACCATACTCAGACAATTTTTTTTAAAAAGAAGATGAACTCTTTTCGAAGACATATCAACTGTTGTTGAGGACATTGTTGTATTATAGCCTAGTTCAATTCTTTTGTTCCTGTTGTAGTAAACAGCTAACATTATGTGCTTTCGTAAAGAAACTGACTTCTTGAACTGAACTTATATTGAACAATGCTGCTGCTTTCAACCAACAATATTGAACTGAACTTGAATCATTCAACAATAGTTTTTTACTCCCAGAACATTGTACTCACAATACATGAACAAATTTTTCTGCCGGTTGTCTTTAGCAACTGTGTTACAATTTTCCATGGTACACCGCAAAATGAATCAGTGTAACAACACCAAACACAGAGTTCTAACATTAAGCAGATCAAGAAGCAACAATTTTGGGGAAAATCAAATCAAATTCGGGGGAAATAGCATAAAACAATGGCAGATTTGATGGGAAAGAATTGGGGGAAGACCGCAGGAAACTAACCTCGATTGGGGGAAAACGCGATCGCAAGGGGGACCGAACCCCGACGACCCAGATGAGGAGCTCAGAGTGGGGTGCTTAGAGGAGTCTTGACGACGGCGGGAGAGACCTGCTAAATTTTACGATCGCCTCCACAGACGGAGGCGGGCTTGTCGGTGGAGGAGAGAAGCACAACAGCGGCAAAGGCATCGGAAGCAAGTGTGAGCGTGGAGCCGTAGAGGCGCAACCGAGCCGAGAATTGGGGAATTGCAAAATGCGGAAGGTTGAAGGCTTGAAGTGAACAGGGTTAGGTTACAGATTGTAATTTTTTTATTGGTTTGTTAAGCTTGTTAGCTTGCTCGTTAAGCTCGTTATCTTAACGAGTTCAAAATCTAGCTTCGACTCGACTAGTTAAGAAAAGAGTTGAGTTGAATTTCCGAGTACTCGTTAAACTCGCGAGTTTCGAGTTTTTTGCCACCCCTAAACCCGACAATTCCAACACAATTCTTTTTTTAACAAAATAATCATCATAGGCTTCTATAGTATGCAATATGCCAAGAAATAAAGAATAATTCATTTTAAACCTGTGCCAAAAAGAAGAATAAGCCATAGACAAGATGATCAAACAAAAATACAAAGAAATAAAGTATTTCTCATTGTAAACCCGCACTGAAAGAAAATTGGTCTCAATATAGTCTGACATGCCATTCCTCTCTATTGCGATCTACATTTTGATGGCCAAAAATAGAACCCCATGGCGTCGAGCATTCGCACACTCATCTTACTCTGTTCTAGGTATGCTACTGTAAGAAGAGATTCATCGTCGTGAGTCTTCTGAGAGAAAATGCTTGACTAATTTGCAACAACTCATTGACATGTACTAAATAGTAAACATTCAAAAATGAGCAAGGCTTGAAAGTGCAAATGGCTATGTATATATAGTCCAAAAAAAATATAGCCGTTATAGAAAAATACAAATGACCGTTACAACATAGCTGTTAGAATAAATTTTTAATTTTCATATTTAAAAATAGACATTTAAATTATTTCTAGTAAAAAATAAACGTAGCTCGTTCGGCGGTTACGAAATATCGTTACGTTGGAGATGATCTTACCGACCTATTGTTAGGGCCTGTTTGGTAGAGCTCCAGATTCCAGTTTCTCCTGAAATCTGAAACTTGTAGGCTAAAATAAAGTGAATTAAGTTTATATTTTTGGTCTAAAATATAAACAAGATGATCTATCTAAACACTCTTAATGTACTCACAGTTTCAGCTTTATGAATCTGATTAAACTAAAATTTTCAGCTTCATCAGATTCTCAGAATTTAGAGAAACTGAACTCCAACTAAACAGCCTTTAGGCGCGCTTGCCGTTTTACCAGCAGTAGACTCCGAACTTACTACTACTAGTACACAGCTAGCCTTTCGCTGCCCGCTGTTCGCTCGCCCTCACGCGATCCCATCATCTCAGCTCAACAGATCCCGTTCCGTTGACTCCGTTCCCTCACTGCCCCGCTCCCGCAGCTCCTCCTCTTCTGCAATTTGCTCATTTCACCGGTTCCCTCCACTAATATTGCTCTTCTCCTTGTAAAATAAATAAATAAATATTGCTCTCCGCACTAATTAAGCTGCTCTGACTCTTAAATCCACCTCGCTTAATTAAATCTCTCCAAGTTAAAAGAAACCCCACGGCCTGATGAAGTTTGTAGCCTGTATTTTTTTCTTAAGTACATAGATTAATTAGATGTTAAAAGTGACTAGACTATTTTTAATTATTATCATTAAGCACCGTATTAAATGTACTATAGAAAATATCGAGTAAATATGAAAATCTTAAGAGTACAAGAAAGCATATACCAATTTATCTAAAAAATATACCAATTTACAATAAAACACATAATACACTACATATTTATAGATTGACTGCTAAAAAATAGTGGCGGTAAAATTGAAGGGACACATATGTGTGTATATATATTTATTTGTTTATTCGTTTATTTATTTATTTATTTTTGAGGCGAGATGAGTATACCCATCGCTCGAACCTACCCGTGTCTCATACCGTAAGAGCAAGCAAAGCAACCGCAATAAAAAGGAGACGAACCAAAAAGAAAAATCACCAAAAGAAGTCGTTGAAAAGTGAGAGAGAGTGAGGGAGGAGGGAAGAGGGGATCGACTCGGAGAAACAGGGGTGGTAAAGCGGACGGGAGGAGGAGGAGCCCAAAAGCTGCGGCCCGAATCTTCTCCGGATCGCCTTTGCCTGCGCTGGGCGGACGCTAGGCGGTTCTGGGGCGCGCGCGTCCGATCCGGCGGGGGAATGTGCGGCGGCGGCGAGATCTAGGGCGCGCGGCGTCGGATCGCGGCAATGGCGGCGCCGCGGTGGGCGATGTGGGCGCTGCTGCTGCTGCGGCTGCTCCACCCCGTCGCGCGCGTGCTCGCCAACACCGAAGGTGGGTGGGTTGCTACTAGCTTGGCCTGTCGAGTTGCTCGATCTGCGGGTGGGGGGTCCCCTTGCTGGTTTGGACTGGTTCGGTTGCCGGTTTGGGGGCGGTTGCTTCCTTTGCTTCCCGTTTGAGCTGCTTGGGAGTGTGTTTTTGCCGTGCCATTTGGATATTTTCGGTTTTCAGATGCGTGGTGATTTGCTTCGGTGCTCATTTCTGCCTCTCGCGGGCGAATCGGAGCCTTTTGAGAATTTGCCAGAACAAATTTGAATTTATGCAGTCTCGGCTCCAGTGCGAATTCGACCGGTTTGTTAATCGCCTGTAAAAGATTTCGTGCTGTTTCGGCTGCAAATTCGGGGATATTTTGCGCTCGGAGAGCGAAAATCGTCATAGTTTGATCTGATTCTGGCGTGATTCGGCTCGCGTTTCGGAGGCTTTGCGTGGTTTCTTACCGAGCGGTCGTCGAGACCCGAGACCACTCGGTGCTGGAATTTCTTATTACTTCTCTGCGTTTTGGTGCGCTTCCGAGTGCTACTGTTGCATTGAATTGATTTGCCATATGTAGCTTGACGCTGGCTTTTGTATCGATCTGCTCGGGCAACGTTAGTCTTCGTCGTGTTCGCGGTCGTTAGGTTTGATTAGGACGTCTCCTGACGTGCTTCTGTTGGTACGGGCCGCTGTTAGATTCGACTTGATGGTGCTAAGTTTGCGACATGATTGGCTGCTTCCTTGTGTTGTGGTGTTTCTAGTTGGTGGCTGGGCGATTTTCACGTGGGCCTCTGTGTTCGGTTATGCTGCTGCGCCGAGCGAATTGTTTTGTCCGCCTTTGATTTGCTTGAGCTTGGCTGGTTTACTGTCGGTCTTCCGTTGCTGGCGTGGTTGGTGCCTAGGATTGATTAGGAGATTTCACGGCATGCCTATGTTGCTTCAGGCACTGATAGGCTCGAACGGACGTTGCGAAATTGCTAAGTTGGGTTATGGTTGGTAGTTTGTCTCTAGTTCTAGTTGGGGATTGGGTAATTGATTCTCATGTGGGCCTCTGGATCAAATTCTGTTTCTGTTTCTCGGAGCAAAGTGTTGATGGTAATCCACGCACAATCAGCAATTGTCTTGCTGAATGGTTTCTATGATTGTTCTATAATCGAGATAGGGATAGTTGGTATATGAAGTATGAAGCTAAAGATGTAATCATCGGAAGTTGATTGTTTACAGGAGCTTGTATTAGAAAACTCGGTAGCATATATAGCAGCTGGTGCTCCAAATAGGCACGATGACACCAACACCAAACACAAAAACCTCATCCACAGCTCCCAAGCAAAGACTGGAACTAGTTGAGTCCGAAGCAAAGCACAAAGCTGAAGAAACCTGTCTCTTGCGAAGGCTTGAAATGCAATTGTCCACACCAGAGTGTGCACCATGGCAGCAGCCCCACCTCGGTTCACTAGCGTGAACCCACCCAACAATAACTGACTGCACCAACACTGCACCATGAACAACAACACCAGCACTACAAGCCACAACAAGCACGAGGAAGTGCAGCAAGCACGACATTCCGAAAGCAACCGGCCAACAGAGATTGAAAGATGTGGGTGAGGAAGCAGCCCCTCTGCTCTCACCACGACAAAGACAAAGGACGACACACAGGAGAAGCAGATCTTCCGTCGCGCACCACCTTGATGCAGCAGCTCCGACTCTGTCGCTACCTGCCTCGTCGGTGTGTAGAAGCGCTGCACCTGACACACAACTGCGCTTGGCCTGAGCTTTCTCCTGACCGCCAAAAGCCACCCCCATCTACACGCCCCAATTCTCCACCACGACGACCGTCGTGTGTCATTGTCACTGCCTGTCGCACACCCGCGATGTGGTAAATCCAACTTTGCTGTGAAAACCATCGTCAAAGCGTCCAAAGTGACGCCTGTTGTGTCTTCCCAGCTGTGCGATGATGATGCCCAAGCCTGCGCTGGGCCTAAGCTCGCCCATAATCACTGAAGCTATTGCCAGCTATGTGCCCCAACGCCCTACCATGACGCCCCTCACGTGTCATCATTGCTGCTTGTCGCACACCCATGATGCGGTAGCTCCAACTTCACTGCGACACACATCGCCGAAGCGTCTAGAGTGATGCTTGTTGCACTACGGCTGAGCTGACGACGATGCCCAAGTTCTCGTCGGCCTGCACAGCCACCCCTCATTGCAACCATCAAGCTGACCGGATCTACAAGGGGGAGGGTAGATTTGGTGAAGAAGAACGGCCTAGCCGGAGGAGCCTCCTGACGCGCTCCTCCACTTGTTGCTTGAGCGAGGTGCCGCGGATAGGGCCACGAAGTGCCTCCTATGCAACGGGAGGGGCCACACCGAGGAGCTTCTCTTCACTACACCACCCTGCACGCGCGGCCAACAACGCCGATGCGCCGCTCGCTGATGGCCAGAGGAGGAACGAATGGCTCCAGATCCGACCTGGGGGGTTGGCGACAACGAGCCCTGGCAATGACCAGTACTAGAGGCGCGCCCTCTTCCGCTGGCACACTAGGGCGGCCTCACCTTCGGCGATGGTGAGAGGCAGCGGAGGTGGGGACCCAACTCCAAGTAAAATCAGATTTGGAAGGGAGGGAGGGAGGAAGAGAGGGAGTGGGGCTGCGGCTGCAAGGTAGAGGATGGGAAGGAGGTGGTGTTGACGCCCAGGATGACCGCCCATGGGACGACACGGGAGGCCACTCGTAAATTGGATGTCGTATCTTCTAGTATATGATCATTGTAATGACAAATTGACACCATGACAGACAAATGGGTTTGTGCCAGATGCTTTTAAAGCACAAAGGGAATTCAAGTTCTTCTTATTGTTTTGACTTCATTTTTGTCTGACCACTTGGGATGGGATGTGTTTCTTCAAATGAAAATCATGTTCAATCTACATCATAAAGGAATATTAGCTAGTAGCTACAATAACTCCACTGGTTGTAGTTGGATACTTTTACTCTTCTTGGGATAACGTAATTTCGGACAACTGGACTTATAATCCTAGTTTTAGTCTGGTTAGATTTTATCTAGCAGTTGCTCATTTCTCACCCAATTGTTGACAGGTGATGCATTGCATAACTTAAGGACTAACTTGAATGATCCTAATAATGTGCTCCAAAGTTGGGATCCAACTCTGGTCAATCCGTGCACTTGGTTTCATGTTACATGCAACAACGACAACAGCGTTATCAGAGTGTAGGTGAACCTTTCTCTCTACTATGCTGTTACACCTGTTCTGTATTTCCTACTGAAATTTATCTGCATTTTTCAGTGATCTTGGAAATGCCGCTCTATCAGGTACTTTGGTGCCACAACTTGGCCAGCTCAAAAACTTGCAGTACCTGTAAGTTCTCTTCCTGCTGCTAAGTTTTTGTTATCATGTAAATGGCATACTGGCTGCAAATGGTGGATGCTTGTCGTCTCTCTGGTCTTTCAACTTACATGATTGAATGTACAAATGTGTGTAAGGAACTATTTTATTTCCAAGATCTTTATTTCCTTTGATCTTTATTTCCTTTCACATAAACAACGCTTCAGTTAGTCGGTGTTAAAGGATGGAAATAGGGCTACATGCCTACGGCTACATCACTAGAATTTCTACTGTTATGTGGAAAAACATGTCTAAATACTCTATGGTGCTCAGACCAAGGCACATATTAAGCACATCTTATTGTCAAGTGAAATGTGCTGATATATTCAGTCTTTAGATAGAAAGCCTATGGTCAAACAACAAAGTTGTTAGAACTGTTGACCATGATAACAGTAACATAGACTAGTGCATGCAAAAGGTGATACCAGATAACATTGAAGGCCTTCACCGACCACAGTAACAAGTTATTACAAAACATCATAAATCAGCTACATTTTGAGTTCTTGGTCCATCTTTTTGTTGTTTTGACAATTTAGTCATTGGTTTAATCTTTGTGATGCAGGGAGCTCTACAGTAATAACATAAGCGGCACAATACCTAGTGAAATCGGAAACCTCACAAACTTGGTCAGTTTGGATTTGTACTTGAACAACTTCACTGGTCCAATACCTGATTCATTGGGGAACCTATTGAAGCTGCGATTCCTGTATGATTTCTTCATTTATTAGCTATACTAATTGTAGATAATTAGATATCAGCATGTTATAGTAGGGATGCTTTGCATGTACTGATGTACACACATTAGTATCTCAGATACATCGTCAGTCACTACATATTTTCATTACACTTTGCCAAGGAGATTATCATTAGGACATTGAGAATATCTTCTGACTTCATACATGCTAGTTGGTCAGTACCCCTGAGCTGCTAACTTGATGATTTTGGAAGTCGAAAGCATTTTTATAATAAAAACTATGTAAAGCGCAGTAATTTTGAAAGACTCATGGACGCAGACACTTTGTTTAACATTACTCTTTATATGAATCTAAAACATGTACTACCTGGTCTTACTGGGTACATGAGATGAATTTGATTTGTTGGGATAGAGTTGCTGTTCATGGCAACATAAAGCCCTAGTTTTGAAACCGGTGCTAGTGCAACCACATTGTCAAATTAGTTTCCTTCAACTATTTACTTGATATCAACTGGACAGATTAATCTTACATATTTTGGTCAGCAACTCCTTACATGCTTTGTCATTGCTTAAACACATTTACCAACCAGCACTTAGAATGCAAACGAAATGTTTCATGCGCATTCTGAAGAATAAAAGAATTTTATTTGATTCATTGTTCAATCCTTTTCTGTACTTATTTACATATTGTAGTTATATATATATTTGCCACACTAGTGTTTGTTAGATAGTCAGTGTTTAGCTTCTTGGCATTCCTTTTCTGCTGTTTTTAGGCATCTATCATGTTGTAAGTTTTCAAAGCAGAACTTCTTGTCAGGGATCTCTTCATTATATTCTCTCTATAGAATTCTCTCTGAATGTTACTATGTGTCTAATTTGGTTCATCTTTTTTTTTTGGGTTGTGCGGATAGACGTCTTAACAACAATAGCCTTTCGGGTTCAATTCCTAAATCATTAACTGCTATCACAGCTCTCCAAGTTCTGTAAGTGTTTATGTCTGAGTTTGTACTAGTTTACATCCTTATGCAGTGTAATCTACGGTTTCTATTCTGTGGTATAATTAGTAAGGAATGTTTAATGACTATTGTTTCTATTGAATTATAGGGATCTGTCAAATAACAACTTGTCAGGAGAAGTTCCATCAACCGGTTCTTTTTCATTATTCACTCCTATCAGGTAAAACTAAAAGTTTGGTTCATAGGTCCACATTTTTCTTTGCCTTGATGCTGCTTCTATTCACACTTGTTTATTTTGCAGTTTTGCCAACAACCCTGCCTTGTGTGGTCCTGGCACCACAAAACCTTGTCCCGGTGCTCCCCCCTTTTCCCCACCTCCGCCATATAACCCTCCAACTCCTGTGCAATCACCAGGTGATTTATTCAGATTCGCTACTCTTAGTCCATGCAAATCTTTGAATCCAATAGGACTTATATTGTTCTTCATTGATGTTACATCCTGATTGGGGTGAGTGTACTTCCAGAAACAATAAAATGCAACGGAAGCTGGAGACTACTTTCTATGTTGAACGTATTATTTTTTGTTAATATTAATAGGATGAGCTGGATTTTTTCCTGCTGAAAATCAAATTAAATTTTAAATTTTAAGAATGAACTGTAGCTTTACAAATTTGCAATTTTTGCTCTACACTGCACTATTGGGCTGTGACTGATAGGTCCGCATTGTTGTTTACGCCGCACTATAATTGTTTCCAGAATTGACATGGGAGTCTACAGGGACTGTCACCCGTTGAAACCATGACAAAATCATTCATATGGTGCAGCGGCACTAATTCGATCCCTAAATCCTCTTTTTCTTTGTTTTCTTCCCCTCCTGTCTTGGTACAGTGGTATGACAGGTTCCTGCAGCCACATTTTCGTGTTGCAGCGATTGCCAAATTTGCAAAACCGTAGAACTTTTGGCCATTTCTTTAAATGTAATTAGTTGTTAAATTATTTGGGAAAGTTTAGAAGAGTTTTTTTTATTGGCTTATAACATATGTCCTTTTGGATCCTTTTACCCTTCTGAGGATGTTATAAGGATGCAATGACCTATTTTCTGGTTTGGTTCTCTGATTTGTTGCATCTGATTCTGGACTGTTGCAGCACTTTTTTCTTCAGTGACATGTGGTACACTGGTACTTGCACCAATAATGGAGTAGATAATCTTGCTTCTGACTGCTTATTTTGGACAGGAAGTAGTTCTTCTAGTACTGGAGCAATTGCTGGTGGAGTGGCTGCTGGTGCAGCCTTGCTATTTGCTGTTCCTGCAATTGGTTTTGCATGGTGGCGGCGCAGGAAACCACAAGAGCATTTCTTTGATGTACCTGGTAAGCATTCAGCAAAGGAAAATTACTTGGAGGATAACATTTGAGTCAATTTATTCTGAGATTTCTTATTTTGGGTACAGCTGAGGAGGATCCAGAGGTCCATCTTGGCCAGCTTAAAAGATTTTCACTACGAGAACTACAAGTTGCAACGGATGGCTTCAGCAATAAGAACATTCTTGGAAGAGGTGGATTCGGCAAAGTCTACAAAGGAAGACTAGCGGACGGTTCATTGGTGGCTGTAAAAAGACTAAAGGAGGAGAGAACACCTGGTGGGGAATTACAGTTTCAAACAGAAGTTGAGATGATTAGCATGGCTGTACATAGAAACCTATTGCGTCTTCGTGGATTCTGCATGACACCTACAGAAAGATTGCTTGTGTATCCATACATGGCTAATGGAAGTGTTGCATCACGTTTAAGAGGTATTTTTTCCTCCAAACTTACAGCCTTTTCTTTATATCTTTCAGATTTTTTGTGCTTAACTGCAATATCAAACTCTGTATGATTTTATATTGTAGAACGGCCACCATCTGAACCTCCACTCGACTGGCAAACAAGAAGAATGATTGCATTGGGTTCTGCTAGGGGCCTGTCCTATTTACATGATCATTGTGATCCAAAGATTATCCATCGTGATGTCAAAGCTGCTAATATTTTATTAGATGAAGATTTCGAAGCTGTAGTGGGGGATTTTGGTTTGGCAAAACTAATGGATTACAAGGATACCCATGTAACAACTGCTGTGCGTGGAACAATTGGGCATATCGCACCAGAATATCTTTCAACAGGGAAATCATCTGAGAAAACTGATGTATTTGGTTATGGAATTATGCTTTTGGAGCTTATTACAGGACAACGTGCCTTTGATCTTGCTCGCCTTGCCAATGATGACGATGTCATGCTACTTGACTGGGTAATTGACTAGTGCCATTTCCTCGGTTCAAATTGAGCCATAGATGTTCATGCCTTTTTGTGGCTTGATAGTGTGTTGGTGCTGGATACTCACTCTTTCTATACAACTGTAAAAATCTGCTCATCTAATAATGAATAGAGTTCTGGTAGGGACATGCTGTCTAAGAATTAAGAAAGCACATATTCCTTTTTGAGGTTTACATTATTTACAGAAAACTAAGCATATGGTGGAGCAGCATGTCCCTGAACATTATTCCATTTGCTTGTATGGGAGCTGTTTTAGTGACAAAGCACCTATTTTGACTGGCAAGTTAATAGTGAGTTTCTGTGCTTTGTGCAGGTGAAAGGATTACTCAAGGAGAAAAGGCTGGAGATGTTGGTTGATCCAGATCTACAGAAGAACTACATTGATGTTGAGGTGGAATCACTGATCCAGGTTGCGCTTCTTTGCACACAGGGCTCCCCCATGGACCGGCCTAAGATGTCGGAGGTGGTGAGGATGCTCGAAGGAGACGGCCTTGCGGAAAGATGGGAGGAGTGGCAAAAGGTAGAAGTAGTACGGCAGGAGGTAGAGCTGGGTCCGCATCGGACCTCGGAGTGGATTGTCGACTCAACCGACAATCTCCACGCGGTTGAGCTATCAGGGCCAAGGTGATGACGGCGCACCTGTGACCTGCTGCTTAATTCTTGTGCGAGTAAGATCAATGTCTATCAATTATCCTAGTTGAAGAATCCCCATTTGTTCATATCAATCAATGGGCAAAACTGTGGTCGGCCGCAAAATGTTTTGATGTATAATGCATGCTTGCCCCCCTTGATGTGTCGCCATGGACCTATGCTAAAACAGCAGTTCCTGAGGAACCAGTGTCCTGAGCAGTTGTTGCGCGAAGGCCCCTCTATGTTTAACATGACAAGGTAGTAGGGGTAAGATGCTGTGGCTATTTGCCGGGTCTGTGATAATTGTACTGACAAGTGACATCTAACTATTTTGTACCAAATGTAAGGATGGAAGAACTTACCGAATCATTCTGTACCTCTCCCTTCCTGATATAGCTGCCATTACCTGTGTACTCATCTTGTTTTGGCCGTCGGAGGCTGATCCCTTGACACGATTTGTAGTGTTTTGATCGTCGAAGGTTAATCCTTTGATACGATTTGTAGTGTTGTACTGAATGTTCGTTTACAGTCCAGGATATAGCGGCAGAGACGTAGAGGCACCAATCGTAGAGGCCGTGCTCTCAACCTTTTCCTTTCTCCTGCAAATGAGATGTGACAAGCTCACGCCATTCGGCACTTTTGGAGCCGTCTGATTTGTCCTCCGTTTTGTCTTGCTCCGAATATGGCTAAGAGTTTGTTTGTTTTAACTTTTAATTCTGAATTTTGACTCTAAAAGTAAAATAAAAAAAAACAAATTGTCTGATTTTAGAATCCGATTCTTATAATCTAGCTCATCCATATACACTAGAATCCACAATTCATTTCATATGTGTTTTTGGATTCTAACTTTTGGAGAAGCAGCTTATCTACAACCACAATCCAGAATCAGTTTTTAGAGAATTCAAAGCTGAAACAAACAGACCCTAACCTTAGATCTTGGAGTTTTCGTTGAAACATCGTTGGTTTCTGATCTAATGGCTACCTCAGGGGCGAATCTATGTGTATTCATCGGGGTCAGTGACCCGATGACTCAGGAACTTTTTATACTTGTTATTTTTGGCCACATGCACCCGACAAAAAAATGTCTTACCGGCGCCCGGCAGCCCAAGTTAACAAAGGAGAAATTTGAGAAATTAGGGATGATGGTGGGATTCTCTATTAGGAATGTAGTGTCCTTTTGTAAAGAACATGGCATCCCGAACTTGGACATGGAACAAGAGTACATTGATCGGCACAAACCAAGAAAAAGACCAACCACACCAACTATCAACACTATAGATATGATTGCTTGAACTCGCTTATTGACTTGCGACTACAGAATTTAGTGACCGCTTCAATGAGGTAAATTCTAGATTGCTTACCCACGTTGTCTTTGCTTTTAGTCCTAAGAATTCATTCAATGCTTTCAAATTTGAGAGGTTGATGGAACTAGCTAAGGCATACCCTGATGATTTTGATCCAAGGGAACTAAAAGATCTTAGTCATGAGCTTCATATCTACATTGATAATGTGCGGGCTGATGCAAAATTTGCCCAATTGGTTACTATTTCTGAGCTTGGTAGATTGATGATGATACAAAGAAATATCTTGCTTTTCCTTTGATCTATCGGTTCCTCAAATTTGTGCTAGTTCTTCCTATCGCCACTACATCAAGGAGAGATGTTTTTCAAATAATATGCCAACATTTATTTTTCATTGTAAAAGCTAATTATACTGCAATATGCCAACATTTATTTTTCATTGTGTTACAATGTAGAAGTGCACTGACCCCGACGGCAATATTTCCTGGCTTCGCCCCTGGGCTACCTAATCCAAGTGTTAACGTTGATTTCTGATCGCGAACAGCTCTAAAAGACGCAAGACAGGATGCTACCATGACCGATAGTTTCTTCCAATGAGAATACGAGATTAGGTACATAGGTATTTTGGAACAAAGTACTACCGTTGATCTCCGCTCGAACAACCCTCGGAAGCGCAACGCTATGGTTGCCTATCTCTTCCAATTAGATAGTTCATGTAGGTAATTTGGATCAAAGTATAGGCGTTCATTTCTGCAAGAACTACTCTAGGAAACACAATCAGAAACCAACGATGGTTCGACGAAAACTACGAGATTAGTTCATATATTTCTGCATGCCCAAAATTGCCCAAATTGACATTTTTCACTTGGTTGATGTTTTTGTAGGGTTAATCATTTTCCCCCAAGTGAATTTGGGAAATGCATGCAATTTTCCATTGTACTCCGTCTGTTCTGTTTTATTTGTCGTTTTGGATATCTAGGCGTTCTCCAATATACATATTTGACTACTATCTCTACTACTTTTAATTAGGAGTTAGTGGTGTTACGTCCGTTCTCCACCTCCCACTTGTAAAGGGGAACTGAATGCATTTGCGTTTCCAAAAAAACGGATCTAGGAAATAGAAAAAAAAGAAACCCAGTCGCCATCGCATCATCGCGGACCTCAAGCACTGCCGCGACAACCGCGAGTGGCAGCGCCTAGCCGCCGCGGGGCTGCACGCGCCGGGCATGGAGGCGGCCCCCGTCCCTGAGGACTTTGCGGACACTGATGTCGACGCCGACGAGGACTACATCAATGACGCCGCAATTCAACGTCACGTGGCGCGTGGAGATGCTGTTCCCTAAGATCGACGTCGACCCCGCTGGCGGGCGCCGTGACGGGCGCGTGGAACCTCGCCTCAGCGTGGCGCGAGGTGCTGCTCCGCACCGCCCGGGAGCTCGACCTTCACGACCACGACCACGACGTACGGCCGCGTCGCCTTCTCCGAGTACGAGCGACCCAACTGGGCCTGGCGGTTCAACAGTACGTATTTATGTAGGATAGAGATCTTTGTACTAAATTTGGTTATGCGGCATTTGCCTACTTAGAAAGTTCGTTTTTTGGGATGACACTTGAACTATTGCAAGCGCAACTGACTAGCTGGGTAAGCTCAATATCTTGGTGCGGAGAGATGTTTGATCTTGTGTTGTAGTTGTTGGATCGGGGGATCCACGAGCAGATTTTGGGACTACAATTTGTGATATATAGTCATCTGCAAAATAGAAATGATTTCACGTCACAATGTAGTCCGAGAATCTTTTCTTACTAATCCATTTGCTGTGTAGGCTTCAGCCGTGTTGCAGCAATAGAAGTTTTAAATTTTCTCACATTTAGCTTGTGAAAGAAAAAAAAAACATTTTGTTTTGCCAAGGCATTGTGGATTTCTTTTCACCCAAATCTCCTAAGGCGAGCTTACATGCAATACTTTTTATGAAATTCGTAGTTTCATTTTTCTTTTTTACTTTCTATTTTCCTATGATGGAATATAGCTCAATGTCAATTCATCTTTCGGGCATTGATATTCATTTCAATGTTATTCTTGATCTATGCAAGTGTAGTGGCATAGCATGAGTGGAAAGAGTAAATTCCAGTAGAATATCGTGCAAAGTTGTTTGAACCATTTTGTAATGAACCATTTTGTTCTTATCCATCTTGAAAAGACTATTTGTGCATTTTTGACATGTTTTCTGGGTCAACCAGAACTTAGTCTTAGAACTTTTGAATTGATTTAAACATTCAACCATTGCACATTTAGAGTTAATTGTATTATTTAGATAAGGTTACTGCTCTTTGCAAATAATTTTTTTATCGTAAATTGAGTTTTCGTTGTAACGTATGGGCACATAGCTAGTCTTTTCTAATCATTTGCTACCATAAATTATAAAAAATAATGGCACGAAAGTATTTCCATGACATATCTACTAATATAATGATAAATTTAAATACTTTTGTGCATATCCTCCCCTAATTAAAGTTCGCAAGTTTCCTGGAAGGAGCGTCTATCCACGTGTCAATCCGGAAATTTTACAAAAAAGTACGTCCGTTTCTCTAGATTACGTATAGGTCCCTGCGAATTTACAAAATGGTCCTTAGTGATTTTTTGTGAGGTAAAGAAAATTTTTCCCGGATTGCGTTTGGGTCCCTGGTTTGTTACTTTACAAAAAAATGCACCGTTAAATGCGAATCGCGAACGAGCCCTTTTCTAATTTTTTGGGATAGCGATCGGTCCAAAAATATAATAAATAGGTCCCCGCTTTACGTGACAGTCATTTTCCGTTTTCCGGGAAAAATATTTTCGTCTCCGTTTTTAAGAAAAAATGTTTTGTCTCCGTTTTTCTCCGGAAAAACACAAATTGTTTTTCCCGGAAAAAATGTTTCGTGGTCCGTTTTCCTCGCTTTCTCCAAAAAATGTTTTCGTGGTCGTTTTCTCCGAAAAAACCACAAATTTGTTTTTGTTCACGCGCGCGGCGTGCCGCCGCGCTTCCTTATCTAGTTAATGATGAAAGTTTCAAAAGTTTGACTCTAAACACTCTAAAATGACGTCTTAGGAAAGGGGGAAAAACCCGGGGGAATACAAATCATGTTGTCTTAAGAAAACCCCACAAGCACGAGAGGCGGAGAGGAACGTTCCGCAGCCAGCGAGCAGCAGAGGTCGCTCGGCTCGGCGGCCCCATGCTCCTCCTCCCCGGCCTCCTCCGCCGCGCCCATTCGCCGCGCCATCCTCCCATCCGCCACCTCTCCCTCCTCGACCGCTACGGCTTCGTGCCACCCGACTCCCTGAAACCCAGCCCGCAAGAAACCGCCGACACCGCCGTCGCCAAGAAGCGCCGCCCCAAGAAGCCCCCCTACCGGCCTCCGTCCTCGTTGGACCGCGGCGGCCGCCCGGCCGCCCACTCCGACCTCCCCTTCGATTTCCG
Organism: Guadua angustifolia; assembly: GCA_036346375.1. Classification (NCBI taxonomy): domain Eukaryota; kingdom Viridiplantae; phylum Streptophyta; class Magnoliopsida; order Poales; family Poaceae; genus Guadua; species Guadua angustifolia. The sequence continues at coordinate 48,578,224 of CM070514.1, forward strand.
TTTCAGCTACACCGAGAGCACCCCGGACGCCAGGCCCATCGGGCTCCGGGAGCCCAAGTACTCACCGTTCGGCCCCGGCCGCCTCGACCGCCCCTGGACCGGCCTCTGCGCGCCCGCCGTCGACACCACACTCCGCGACGTCGACGCCGAGGACCCCGCCCCCGCTGCCGAGAGGAACCTCGAGGAGGCCAGCCGGCGCGAGCGAGAGCGCGTGCTCGGCGAGCCGCTCACCCCCGCGGAGCGCTCGTTCTTGGTCGAGAAGTGCCAGAAGAACCGCACCAAGCGGCAGATCAATCTTGGTAAGTTTGGTGTTGGATTGTCTAGCCTACCCATGTACACTAAAATTCACAATCTACTTCATATGTATTTTTGGATTTCAACTTTTGGAGAAGTAGCTTCTCTATAATCACAATCCAGAATCAGTTTTTAGAGAATCCAAAACTGAAACAAACAGACCCTAATCTTAAGATCTCAGAGTTTTCGTCCAAACATCGTTGGTTTCTGATCTAATGGCTACGTAATCCAAGTGTTAACGTTGATTTCGATCGCGAACAGCTCTGAAAGACGCAAGACAGGATGCTACCATGACCGATAGTTTCTTCCAACGAGAATACGAGATTAGGCACATAGGTAATTTGGAACAAAGTACTACCGTTGATCTCCGCTCGAACAACCCTCGGAAGCGCAAGGCTATGGTTGCCTGCCGAGCTTTTTTTAATAGTACTTTTTTCAAAATTTCAAAAATATACCACGGAAAAAAATTACATAAATATATCCTATCGCCTGTTGGTTGGGCGATATAATGAGACTTCGTCGCCACGATCGACGGGCGACAAAACGCTACATCTACTTTGTCCCCGTGCTGTTAAACGCATTAATCGTGCGACGTGCCCTCTTGTCGCCCGTTGGTTGGCGACAGGGGTATATTTATGCAAATTTTTTTCCTATGGTATATTTTTGAAATTTTGAAAAAAAAAATATATAATAAAAAAAAAATTCGTTGCCTATCTCTTCCAATTAGATAGTGCATGTAGGTAATTTGGATCAAAGTATAGGCGTTCATTTCTGCAAGAACTACTCTAGGAAACACAATCCGAAACCAACGATGGTTCGACGAAAACTACGAGATTAGTTCATATATTTCTGCATGCCCAAAATTGTCCAAATTGACATTTTTCACTTGGTTGATGTGTTTGTAGGGTTAATCATTTTCCCCCAAGTGAATTTATGAATGCAAGCAATTTTCCATTGTACTGCGTCTGTTCTGTTTTATTTCTCGTTTTGGATATCTAGGCATTCTCCAATATACAAGTTTGACTACTAATTTTTTCTAATTATTTGCTACCATAAGTTATAAAAAATAATGGCACGAAAGTATTTCCATGACATATCTACTAATATAATGATAAATTTAAATACTTTTTTTTTTTTTTTTGATCAGAATTTAAATACTTTTGGTGCATATTAATGACGAAAGTTTCAAAAGTTCGACTCTAAACACTCTAAAATGACGTCTTAGGAAAGGGGGAAAAAACCCGGGGGAATACAAATCATGTTGTCTTAAGAAAACCCAACAAGCACGAGAGGGTTTGTTCCGCAGCCAGCGAGCAGCAGAGGTCGCTCGGCTCGGCGGCCCCATGCTCCTCCTCCCCGGCCTCCTCCGCCGCGCCCATTCGCCGCGCCATCCTCCCATCCGCCACCTCTCCCGCCTCCTCGACCGCTACGGCTTCGTGCCACCCGACTCCCTGAAACCCAGCCCGCAAGAAACCGCCGACACCGCCGTCGCCAAGAAGCGCCGCCCCAAGAAGCCGCCCTACCGGCCTCCGTCCTCGTTGGACCGCGGCGGCCGCCCGGCCGCCCACTCCGACCTCCCCTTCAATTTCCGTTTCAGCTACACCGAGAGCACCCCGGACGCCAGGCCCATCGGGCTCCGGGAGCCCAAGTACTCACCGTTCGGCCCCGGCCGCCTCGACCGCCCCTGGACCGGCCTCTGCGCGCCCGCCGTCGACACCACACTCCGCGACGTCGACGCCGAGGACCCCGCCCCCGCTGCCGAGAGGAACCTCGAGGAGGCCCGCCGGCGCGAGCGAGAGCGCGTGCTCGGCGAGCCGCTCACCCGCGGAGCGCTCGTTCTTGGTTGAGAAGTGCCAGAAGAACCGCACCAAGCGACAGATCAATCTTGGTAAGTTTGGTGTTGGATTGGAGCAAGAATGGTGAATTTTGAGGTGCACTTCAAACTGTGACGATGATGGTGATTCAGTTGGTTGATGTTTGTGTAGGGAGAGATGGGTTCACTCATAACATGCTAAATGACATCCACAATCACTGGAAGCATGGCGAGGCGGTCAGGGTGAAATGCCTCGGCGTTCCGACGGTTGATATGCAAAATGTGTGCCATCAGCTTGAGGTAGCTTCATCTCTCCAGTCGCTGAGAAACAACAATGCTATCCCTTTACTTGCATGGACTGTATGAAGTAGTGTATTGCTGCACATTTTAGGATCTCTTATTTGATGTCAGTTGTTTTGATATTACTCTCCTTTAGAACATGAATAATTCTACCTTTTTCCCAGGATAAAACTGGTGGCCTTATCATCCACAGACATGGTGGTCTGTTGATACTATACAGGGGAAGGCATTATAATCCAAAGAAAAGACCTATTATCCCGTTGATGTTGTGGAAGCCAGCTGAACCTATATACCCGAGGCTAATTAAAACAACAATAGAAGGGCTGACAGTTGAGGAGACAAAGCAAATTAGGAAGAAGGGCCTACATGTTCATGTTCTGACGAAGCTTGGTAATCTTGCCCCCCCCCCCCCCATCACCACCACACACACACACACATGCTTAGACACATTAGACAGATGTATGGTATAGATATGTCTAACCAACCGTGCCATTTGACAGCCAAGAACGGATATTATGCTAGCCTTGTTCCAATGGTTCGAGATGCTTTTTTAACTGATGAGCTGGTTCGAATAGATTGTAAAGGATTGCCGAAAAGTGATTATCGGAAGATTGGAGTCAAGCTCAGGGTGAGTTTATCGTATAGGCTTATATTAAAATATTTATTTGGCTTGAAGTTGACCCATAACAGAATGCATTTCGCTCCCCTCCATTTTGCTTTAGGACCTTGTTCCTTGCATTATTGTCTCTTTTGACAAGGAGCAAATTATTGTTTGGAGGGGAAAGGACTATGATGGAAGCATACAGGATAATATGCAGAGGTCGTTCCCTTCAGTTCTTGAATCAGAGAGTACAGCAGTGAAGAATGAGAATGGCAATCAGGCACAAACATCAAGTGATTGGTTTTCTGATGAGTGTTCTGAGATCAATAGCTCTGATGAAGTGTCAGATGACAAGTCAGTCATTTCTGGGGTAGAATCTTCTTAGATCAATCTGACATATACGGAACACACAGTTAACGTAGTTGCCAAGTTGTCACTAGGTTTTCACAAAGGTTGCATGTCATCAGAGACTGCCAGCTTGTGTATTCTCTATCCGCGATAATTGTCTTCTATCACCAGTCGCAACGGCAATTTGCAGCCCTGTTTGTTTTGTAATCTTGCATGATTAGTTTGGGGCAATTTTTCAATCTTTGTCAATTTCCATATATTGACAAGAGTTCCTTTGGATGGAAGACTCACATCAGGCAATTGTAGCTCGAGGCTCCAGCAGTTTAGTATTCAGAGGACCAGAATGTTGTTCTTATTTTTCTGATACCAATCAGTTTAGTCACAGGAACAACATATAAAGCCTAATGAACAATGATTCAATAGTGCTATCCGATTTTCCTTCCACTAGAGATTCACTTGATTTTTTTCCCACCGTCAACTGAATTGTTTGGCCTTTTCTTTCTTTTTGGATTTATGGTTAGAGAACTTGTGGGATTCATTCCTGTAATTACAATCAAGAAGAGGGAATACCTCTCACATGTTCTGACCAAATTGTTTTCCAAATGGACCATTCAAGGTGAGATATTAGAAGAAACCGAACCATTTGTGTCTTCCCATGGATTATGCAGTTCCGTCTAATCCTTGCGTGCTTTAAACGCCGCATGTATATTCCTAGCTCTTCTGTTCATTATCTGTAGACTGCTGCGGCCCCCAGGCAATCGAGTGAAGGTGAGATATTGGAGGAAACAGTTTGTTTTCCCCCAGCTCTCAGTGCCTGACAAGCACATCAAAACTAGCTAGTGTTATGAATAGCATTTATATTGAACATGAGGTCAATGGGCCATTATATATACATGAACATGAGGGTATAGAAGAAAAGCTTATATAAGACAATATCTATACAAGACTAACAATCTCTTATATGAGGCAACTAGGATACTGTTTAACACTCCCCTTCAAACTCACGGTGGATCAACAACACTGAGTTTGGAGAGATAAAAGCTGTGCTAAGCTCTAGTCTGTGTTTTTATGAAGAAGTCTGCCAACTGAAGCTCTGAAGATACATACTGAAGAGCACAACCTGATCCTGTACATGTGACCGTATGTAGAAAGTATCAATACCAATATGCTTGGTGAGCTCATACTTCATAGGATCTCAAGCAATATAATAGCACTCAAACTATCAGATAAAAGAGCCATTGGTGTAAAAATAGAAACACCAAAATCCTCAAACAACCACCGTAACCTAGTAATCTCTGCTGTCAAAAGAGTCATAACTCGCAACTTAGCCTCAGCACTCGAAGGAGAAACTGCCATCTGTTTCTTAGTCTTTCAAGCAATGAGAGAACCATTAAGAAAACACAATAAACAGAAAAAGACCGACGATCAGAGGAATCATTAGCCCAGATAGCATCGGAGTATGCCTGGAGATGGAAGGACTAGAGTGAGGAAAGAAAAGACGATAAGAGATATTTCCTGATGAATAGCAGCATTGCAATAAGAAATCAGTTCAACAAGAACTACACCAATAAAGCCAAGGCTCTCAGGAGACTGAATAGACTGACGATCGCGAATTGCGTAGTGAGGAGGAGGCACTAAAGAAGGTGACTCAACAAGAGAAGATGACACATCAAAAGAAGATAGTACACTAGAAGAATTCTCAACTCGTAAACGATGAGTGTAGTATAGAGGATAAGAAGAAATAATATCAGAAAAAACCTTTGGAAGAGGCACCGAAGGTGAAGACTCATATGGAGAGGCCAATGAAGGAGATAAGTGGCAACTGGAGTATCAGAAAAAGTCAGAAAAAGTGGCTCGATAAGAGATACTGGAGTGGAAGAATGACGAGGGTAGAAGGCCGAGACTCATCAAAAGTAACATCCCAAGAGATCTGCATCCGTCGATCAATAGGATCCCAACAGCGATATCCCTTGTGCTCAGCACTATAGCCCAGAAAAATGCACTCAACAGATTGAGTGGTCAGCTTAGTGCATTCACGAGGTGCAAAGAGGACATAATACATACACCCAAAAAAGTGAAGACTAGAATAATTAGGAGGCATGTCACAAAGACACTCTACTAGAATTCCACCTTGAAGAGCAGAAGAAAGCTGAATATTAATCAAGTACGTGGCAGTGGAAACAGCTTCAACTTAGAAATGAGGTGGAATAAGCGAGCAATAAAAGAGCATGAATCTAAAAGATGCGATGAGCTCGCCACACCATTCAAAAGATGAGCACTAGGACAGGAAAACTAAGAAAGATTGCCTTGCTTAGAAAAAGTACGAAAGACTCCTGACAGATACTCCCCTGCTGATCAGCATGAAGAACACAAATGTGAGAATCAAACTGAGTACAGATTATAGTGACAAAATTCTTATAAATAGATAAAGCCTCGCTACAAGAATATATAAAATATATCCAGATATGACGAGAAAAATCATCTATAAAAAAATATAATATTTATGACCCTTTTGAAACAAAGGGCTAGACCCCAAATATCAGAATGAATAAGATCAAAAGAATGCTGGGACATAGACTCAAGTTGTATCTGCTTACCAAGCTTACAACCTGCACAATCTAAAGAGGTATCACCGACACAGATCCTAAAGGCCACGACGAACTAAAGAAGATAGACGTGAACCATAAATATGACCCAAACAATGATGCCATTGAGCAAACGATCAGGTGGAAGATGCAGCGGAGGTAGAAGCAGTAGAGGAGATAGAGAGACTGGTAGGGGCGGCAGAAGGAACACAAAATCAATCAAGCTCTCAAAGACGCTGAGAGTCATGGCGGCAAGGGACAATACTAACTAGAACCCCCGTGCGACGATCCTGAACACAACTAGAGTCAGAATCGAGAATAACACGATAGCCATGATCAATGAGCTGGCCAACAGATATGAGCTGGATGATCAATTTAGGAATATGAGAACAGCAGGAACATAAAAAGAGAAAGATAAAAGAGTGTCTCGTCCTACAACAGAAAGAGAGATACCATCTGTGGGCTGAACAGTGATGAGAGCAGCGAGAGAATGAATGGAATAGAGACTCGTGATATCAGATATCATATGAAAAAAGCACCAGAGTCAAGAATCTATGGAGAGATACCTTAAGAGGATGTGGAAGGTTGGGTCTTATAAGAAGACTAAGTGGTAGAACTAGTAGAACCTGACGATGCAGAGGCAGCCATGCTATGTAGCAATGTGAGAATCTCTTATGTGGAGTCAGAACTAGCAAAAGTCCGCTGAGGAGCAGCACCTGAGCCTCTAGTGCCGTTGGAAGGGCATCCATCTTCATGTAACAAAACTGCTCCACATGTCCATTTTTATTTACAGTAGATGTAGTGAAGCCCTTCACCCCCAACAACCACCAATGGAGTAGATGCTATTGATGGAGTAGCAGTACTAGGCATCACCAAGACCGAGGGAGACAACAGTAGATCAGCACTACTAAGACGAGTCTCCTCAGTACGAATAGCAATAAGAGCCTCCAGCAATGTCACACGAGGATGGCGAGTAAGCAGTGGGCATGAATTTACTCGAACTCAGCCCGAAGACATGTCAAAAAGTCCTAGATGCGGCGAAGCTCTAAATAAGAGTGTTAACGCTAACAACATTGGCAAATGCGGCAAACTTCCGGTTCAAGAGAGTCAAGCTGGTGCCATACCGAAGACGATCGTGTATAGAATTCATCCACAGTAGAATCACCTTTTTGTAGCACCTGCTCTTGTCGCACAATAGCAAGATACAAAGAATCACCAGCAAGCTCATAGCGCTCGAGAAGATGCGTCCACATTAAGGGTGTGTTTAGTAGAGCTCGAGCTCCACCAAATTCGTGAATCTGGTGGAGCTGGGTATTTCTAGCTCCACCAGATCCGTGGAGCTAGAGCTGTGAGTACATTAAAAGTATTTAGATGGATCATCTTGTTTACATTTTAGACCAAAAATATAAACTTAATTCATTTTATTTTAGCCTACAAGTTTCAGATCTCAGGTAAAGCTAAGATTTGGAGTTTTACCAAATAAGTCATAACTGTGCTGAAGACAAAGCAATCACGCCTCCAGTGAGATGCACCTCCATGCTAGCAACCAAAATAGTGTAGGCACAAGTATCTTCATCAATCCACATATTATATGCAACAAACTAAGTCTAAAAAGACTCAACAATATCATCATGATCATCAGACACCTTCTGTCGAGTAGCATCATCACCCTCCTTGAGATTAATAGGCATAGCGAGGGGAGCAGGACGAGGCGGACAAGATAGTTCATTGGTGAGAAACTCCCAAAGACACTGACCTCACATGTGAAGGCACATATGTAGAACTAGTCTTGATAATTGAGACCATCGAAGATGACCGGGCAGCGAGGAATAGAGATAGTGCCCGAGGAAGAGCTTGAAGATGACGACATGATTTTTCTTTTTTCTCTCCTTTTTGTTTTGTTTTTTTTTTACCTAAAGCCGGAACCAAATAAACCTGTTAAAAGGAACAACCTCATCGGATTGAAATCCGATAGGTCAGGCGGGTGTCACTGGAGTTGCAGGCAGTGTCCGCATAAGGCAGCGAGCGGCGATGTCACGTCTGGCGTCACCAGAATCTTTAGCGACATCGGCTGGGAGGCCTTGGGCGAGCGCCGAGGCAGGCAATGTCGGTGGCGTCAAGGTCAACGTCGGGCCCGTCGCCTGAGAAGGCAGTCGGCGACGACTTCGGTGTAGATGCGGCCCGGTGTTCGGCCGGCTCGATGGAGAGCGGCCTGCAGATCAACGACCTCAACGGAGTGGTGAGCGGCGGACAGGAGAAGCCACTGGTGGGCAGAGCGACCGATGGAAGAGCTAGTCAAAATCAAAGAGACAGTCGACGGGAAGAGCCAGTCAAGCAAGGATGCGTTGGGTGACACAAGCGCAACGTCAGTAAAACCCTAACAATAACCTTTGCTCTGGTCCCATGTTATGAATAGAACTTGTATTGAACATGAGACCAATGGGTCAATATATATACATGTACATGAGGGTATAAAAGGAAAACCTATATAAAGCAATATCTATACAAAGCTAGCAATCTCTATACAAAACAATTAGCAATCTTTTATATAAGACAACTAGGATATTGTCTAACAGCTGGAACAGTAAAACTATGTAATCAGATGCTACCCTACATTGAACCGTGAAGCTGTTGCTCTATAGCTCGACCCAACTTTATAGCCATCTTGGAAAGAAGATGGGTATTCAGAGTAGCAGCAGCAGCAGCATTTGTTTCTGTTACATCTGTTCTGCATGCCCATTATGCTGTGTCCTGAACACTCCCAAAAGACTGCTAGGCTTGGTGCCCTGTACTACTAGTGTTCCTGTCACATGCAATTGATCAGGCTTGAGTTTACTCCGGCATGACCTTTTTTTTCTGTCAGGAGATTGAACAGTAATACTGAAGTTCTGGTCAATCAGTACCTGCTTCTATCTGTGATTTTGTGATTCTGGGAAACTCATGAAAAATCCATGTGTGCTACCTAAGTATCAGGGTGAACTTTGTTATACATGTGGTGTAAGGATCTAAATAGAGCTACTTCCAAACACTGCAAACAATGAAACAAATGACCATGGTACATTTAGTCATCCACGCTGTTTCAATCATGAGGAATTCAAAGTAGCTAAGTAACACTTCTAAAAGAAACATACTAATACTACAGCAGTGCAGTGCATAATTAGTCTCTGAATAACGCCCTGAATAACAACAAACAGAGTCCGAGAGGAATAATTGTTTGAAATGTAGAGTATCATTCCATCTAGATTTTCCTGGGTGACAAGGAACAACCTTTACTGGAATTCAGTTTTTATTTCCTGTAGAGGTAGGAAAAGTTTCAGAATTTTGGTACAAGCAGCACACATTTACAATTTACAGACATTGAAAAGACCGTCTATTAACCTAGTAAAACTGCAGCAGCCTTCTTTATGTATCAACTCAGCATACAAAGAATAATCCATCAACAGCCGATACAAGAGGACCAAACAAGGCTAAAGAAGCGATATTGCAGACACTTCAAACTATGCTGAAGAACTAATTTGTGGACCACCAGTTTCCGCTCTCCAGCTTCTGATGAGAACAGGTTGGGATAGTTTCTGCCCTCAAGGTTTTGATGAGAACAGGTTGGGATAGGAGAAATAAGGATCGTCCTCCAACGATGTCGACCTCTGAGGCACATGAGAAGGTACATTCTCCTGTGTTTCATTGGAAAAGGAGTCCTGGTGACCAAATACTGGTTTCTGCATCAACTCAGTTTGATGATGGCTTTCCTTCTGGACACCATCACTATAGCTCTCATAAACCTTAGTATTCTTCTTCAGATCTGCAATGCGCAGTTGTGCAAGGTTTGCAGCAGCACGGGCTGCTGATGCAGCTTGTTCTGCTGTCTCAGCAGCAGTCTGGGCAGCAGACAGTACATCGTCCAAGTCTATATTTACCCCACTATCAGTAGGAGAGATCGAGTGTACATGTTCTGGTTGTTTTGAGAACATATAATCAGTAGGAGGTGCTGGAGTTAGGGTCACTTCATCAATTTTCCTTGTGAAGATTTCTGGCTCTGTTGGCTTCACTGGAGATGTAGGTGAGGAAATTGACTCATTTTTCTCCACTGTAGAAGCAGCAACAAATGGTGGTGGAGAGGCAAAAGGAATAAACTGCTTCTTTTCATTTGGCAAAGCTGGCATGCTTGGCTGAGCAAATGATGCAGAAACTGGAGGTTCTGAACTTTTCAGCTCAGTCTTGAAAGCAGCATCAGCTGTTGGATTCTCTTCTAAGTCAGTTGGTTTTGCTTCTAAGTCAGTTGGGTTTGCAAGTTCATGAGCAGCTGACTGGGAGCTTTGCACATATGGACCAATATCTGGGGTTGATGGAGTATCAGGAGCTGGGCGAATTGCTGCTTTTGGGACTTCAGGCAAACCCAGTGACTCAAAGCCGGTATCAGACTCATAGTCTTCATTAGGTTGTCCCGCAGCACTTGTAGCTACTGTTTGCTCATGTTTCTCCTTTGGAAGAGGAAGTGTAGAACCATTGAAGTAGGTTGGTCCATTCTAATGAAACGAGACATGTTATAATGTCAAATTAAAAATAATGAGCAAATCATAGTTTATGGAATGAAAATATTTACCAACAGATCTTCATGGGGCTTAAGAAATTCTGTCTCTGTGGCTGATGGATCCCAATCAATCTCATGCTCCTCAGCGATCTCCTTCAGCAGTTTCATCTTTGCATCAACAGGGGGAGGACGGATAGAAAGTAGTTCAATTATCTGCAGGGGTATTGACTCCAGTCGTTTCAGAAACATTCTAATCATTAAATAACATAATTAAATTACTTTCAACGGAAGGTGTCATATGACCTGCCGGTTGACCCCGCAATCTGGCATAAGCTCTGTTGCTGCAGCAACAAACTCTTTCCCATATTTAGTCGCAAACATCATTTGCACTTGCATCAGTTCAGGCAGATCTGCACACCTTGGAGCAGCAAAACAGATGCTGGATATTGCCTCTTTGAGATCTATAGGACATTCCCTGAGGCAACCAAAGAAATTTCACAAGTCAGCCCCATTCATTCAGCTGCAAGCCTATGGAAACAGTATCATTACCACATTTGAGTTCAAACAGAAGCACTCAATTTTTTAAACTAATGGAACAGTTTTTTTTAAAAAAACTTAAGAGCTGGTATCAGCATCTCCCATGTTATTATTCAAGCAGATACACTTCAAGAAAGACTTGCAAAATGCATATTAAAAGAATCATTTAGCGCCATATAGGGAATTCAGACCAGGCAGGTGCAGACCTAAAGAACTACATTGTGCAAAGGGGAGCACGCAGAGGCCAGACCGCCAGAGGGCATAAAAACGGGTCCTTTCCATCGGGAAAAAGGACGTAACAGTTGTGATGCTTATTAGGGACATAGATTCTACCAGATATGCACCGTTTTGAAGTTCAAGCAGACAAATAGTCCTATTACAGAACAAACACTACCATAATCTATTACTACCAACAAAAACTCAATTTGCGATAAAAAGTTTATTTGCAAAGAGTACTAACAGTGGCAAAGGTGGGTAATTAAAGAGCAGTGATAAAGGTGGGTAATTAAAGAGCAATGGCAAAGGTGGGTAATTTTGATGAAGTGACGTAGGAAGAAACTCTTGCTTTATATAGTAGAGATAGTGGTGAAATAACATTATACACACTTAAATTACATGTTTGACAAAGTGAGCACTCGGACAAATTTATGTATTATACAAATATACTAAAGAAAGCCATGTCGTCAAAAGTTAAATACTGGTGCCATTCGTGACATGTCACACTCAACTGCAAATGCAACCGAGCACTAACAACAGATTACAGTGATGCTGGTGCTGAAATGAAATCTTAACGCATCAAGCTGGGGAATTTGTTTTTTAAATAATATATATTTAATGAAAAATTACAGAAATAATATGCCGAAAAAAATGACAGATCTACACATTTGTCGTACATCCAATGTGCGACAGGCTCTCTGTCACAATTCCAAATTGTGACAGAGACTCTGTCGCAATTTGAAAACATTGTATCTCTTAGCAGTTAGCGGCTAAAAGCAGACCTATATAAATTGGATGTCTGACAGTGTGTAGAACTCAATTTTATTTTTGCATATTATTTCTATAATTCATTAAATATATTTTAAAAAATCTCAAGCTGGGCATGTGAAAAAGCACTTCACAGGTCATTAGTTAACAACAGTAAAAGTCATCTAGTCACTAGAAACCCCAGGTGAGCACTGCAGCTCCAGCACACACTGCCATGTCAAGGGGCAATCGAGCTAGATTTTTGACATGCCTAGACGAGGTTGCAAGGCGATTGATCCACAGAATGATAGCGCAAACCAGCGAATACTAGCATCTACGGTTACGAAATGAGGGAAAGACAAGGGACGAACTTCTGCGCCTCGATGATGGGCAGGCGGACGGCGATGAGCTCGCAGAAGAGCTCAATAATCTCCTGCGCGGCCATCATGTTCTCCTCCCGGATGATGTGTTCCACCTGCAACAACCGCAGAAGCAACACAGGACAAGCAAATTAGCCCTCATCCCCAAATCCAAGAACCCAGCCCCGCTCCAACCCAAGCAATCCCTACACGAATCTACGCACAAATCCATACCCTGATAGTTTCAAAAAAAAAAAATCCATACCCTGATCCGCGCGGTGGCCTCCTGGCCCGCCTCGAGGAGCTTGGCGATGTCCCTCCGCATCTGGCGCAGCTGAAGCTCCCGCCGGTTCCGCAGCAGCTTTATACGCGGGATCGTCAGCTTCAGCAGCGTCTTGCTGTTCGCGCGGATCAAGAAACCAACGCACACCACGAATCAAACTGAAACCACGCCGCCACCTTCCCAAGAAAGAACCAACCAATTTGCAGACCAAGAAACCGCGCGTACCACTTGGCGCCGCGGAAGCCGCCGCCGCCGCCTCCGCCCTTGCTGAAGAACGCGTCCAGCATCGACATGGCGCCCGATCGACCGGTGCAAGCAAGAGGAAGTGGCTGCTTAATCGTCGAGCGATCGTCAAGCGGGTTCACGCGTGGTGGGCTTCGATCTAAATAGCGACGCCGAGAGGAGGAAAGAGGAGTCGAAGGTGAGGTGGAGCCGTGCGCGCCGCCAGGGCGACGCCGGCCGGCATCCGCGTCGCCGAACTGCTCCACTGTAGGGAGGATCTGGGCCGTCCGTCCTGCACACGTGGACGGCGGATGGGGGACTCTTCGTGGGGTGGTTAACGTGTTGGCTTAACGCTGTCTGCTTGTTCCTGATGGGTTTGTCCGAGTGAGGATTAAGCCAAATTATTGTTTGGCTTTGCTTCGCTCGTAAGGTAACTTCAGATTCACATCTCCAGATTCGACGGTCAGGATGAGCTGAGTGCTTAGGGCCGGTTTAGGAGAGCTCCACTCCACCAGCTTTTACCATAGAGTAGTTTCACCATAAAGTTGAAGTAGAGAAAAGAGGTGTTTGGCTTGCAAATTAGATCCAGCTTCAAGAATAGATGGTTTTGGTGTGGATACCTATTCATGCCCTTGGATGTTGAACCAGTGGCAAAAGTGAGTAATTACCTAGGAACTTCCTCATGTGTGTAACCAGTGGCAAATGTGGGTAATTATAGGAACTTCACGAGTGGATACGAAATGGTGTTTCTTGGAGTATCCCTTGATGAGCTCCACAAAAACCATAGAGTAGCCCCTAGATACGTATTTTTCCTGGAGCCGGAGTTCTGTAGAGTTAGGGTGTTTGGCTACGCGAATTTGGAGTGGAGTTGAAAATTAAGGAGCAGAGCTCTTCCAAACACCCTTTAATAAGTGCACTGACTTTTGGAGAAAATTGCGCCAAGGTTGTGTACGCGCTACTGCTTCACAAGATTTTCGTTTTTTTTTTCCTGACACATTTTTTTTTTCAAATCTAACCCTTATGCGAACAAATTCGTAAACTAGTCATGTCTCCGACCGCAAAAGCAGAGATGACCAATAGGTGACATGTATCACTTGCTAGACTTCCATACCGCGGCAGCTCAATTCATCGTGGCAACAATATCTCTAGGCATGACAGATCATTTGCCGCACAGAAGGAGCTTGGTAGTAGGGACTTGCCTGGTGCTTGATTAATTAAGTGACCCAATTAAGGGACTAAATAATTAAAGTGATCAATTGATCAATGCCGAGGAAGGAGAGCTCAGCAGAAAACTTTACCGTATTACATAAGCGTAGCAAGTGATGCTGCCACACCTTTCGCAATCGAGAAGAGACCACTTTTATAAATTTATTCGGAAGAGAGCAGCTTTGGAAAAAAAAAAACGTGTCTTGGGATATAAAAAATGTTTCCTACTTCAGAAAGAAAACAAAGTCCAATCTGCATTTGTATTTTTCACAATTTTGTACCATGTTTAAACAGCGCTGTTTGGAAGCGGGACACCCGTAAGAAGTGAACTGTTCCTAATTCCGGTGTTGTATAGACCTATGGAGTGGTTGAGTGCATCCAAAGTGAGGTAAGTCTAAGTCACACGTGTCCTTCGTATAAGTTTGATCCCATATGCTAAACTGTGTCATCCCTCGATCAGCATAAACACATTTTTACCAACCGCAATGTTAGGCCTCCCTGGAACAGAACTGTTAGTGAAGTAACCACCTCAATACATCATCAGAACGCTGAACAGGTCTTATGAACAAAACAGCACGCTTTGGCATTCCTAATTCGCCTCAAGCTTAAGTCATCTGAACTTGATCAGATCCTACTGGGACTTCACCATCGAGATTTAAGTCATCCACGTGCTATACTACTAGTATACATTACAACAACTCCAGGCCACTGCCAGTGCCAGTGAGCCTTCAGTCTTCAGCTCTTTGCTGATCTGCTTCTGCAGCCAAATAAAAAAAAAAAACGGATGTGTTGTGTTGTGGATTGGGGTGTGGCCGATGTAATCGGATCGGATACGGTCGGATATTGTTCATCCCGTATTCATATCCATATTTTTTATCGAATACGAAGTCGGATACGAATGGTGTCGGATGCGAATACAAATGCGAATAATACGGATACTATCACTTACGAACACGGCGAATACGCATCGGATTCAATACGGTACTGAATATTTTAGCCGGATAATACACGAAAATATAGATCATTTATTGCATATGTAACATACTGAATGGTAGATTACTTATGAGTTATGAATAATTATTGACAAAATATGAAAAAAATAGTACAAGAATTTACTATAGTTGCATTGTACATAATTAAGAACTAATAATGAACGCACTAGAGATTATATAAAAGCTAAATGTAGAGTCATAATAGAATTATCAAAGACAATGGCACTAGCAAATTAGAAGTCACAAACTAGTAAGGTAAACATGATAGAATCATATAATACCATCGAGTTGAGCGGACGAGCGGCCGCGGTGCGGTCGGACCGTAGGTGGCTACGGGCTACAGCCTACGGGGCTGCGGGCTATGGCCAGCCGCGGTGCGCCAGACCGTCGGTGCCGTCTCGGTGCCTCCTTAACTCAAGCCACTCAGCTCAGTTAGGTTTTGTTTGGATTGAGGATTTTAGAGGAGAGAGACTATCAGACTAGTAGAGAATAGAGATAGAGAAAGAGAGTACGAATAATGGATTGGGGATTTTATGTTTTTGGTTTTGGGTCTCTTTGCATGGCGATGTCGCATTGCCTTGATTTTGGCTCGGCGCCGCCAATGGACAAGCCGGGAAATACTGGCACGCGGTAAATTTTGGTTTGGCACCGATTGGGCTGTGGTGCACTTGGCGTTAGCACTTTGGCGAAGGGCGATGTGGCACTTGGTAGAATGGTAATTGGTACTTGGCACTTGGCGATTGGCATAATCATCGTAGAGTACCAAGAGTGGTATTGGTACACTGGTACTAGTGCCTCCAGATTCTGGTGACTGGTGCTCTTTGATTGGAGAGTTACAGATCCACAGTCTTGGAGAAGTCTTTCAAATTTTCGGATAATATCCATATTTTATATCCGGATATTATCCGATTATAAACTCGGATATTCCTGTATCCGTCGGATAATTACTATCCGTATCCGTATCCTTATCCGAGATAACTATCCTTATCCGTATCCGTATCCGAAAAATTCTTTGAATATCCGAAAAACTATTCAAATCGCTATCCGAATTGATTCGATCGGTCGGAAAATATCCGTTCCAGTTGCACCCCTAGGTGTGGGGGGTACTGCCCTTTACAAGCTGGATGATCCTGGAGCTGCAGTCTATGCCGGCTCAATCCCAACATATTCCATCGGACGAAGTGAAAGAACAGCGTCTTGATTGCACTGGTGACATCTAATTTTGTGTTAGACAAACATGTGCATCTGGCCATGAAGGACAGAAGAATGAACACATAATGTGTCTGGTGGCATACCAGCTCTTTGCACACTTGGCGTCGACAGCCAGGTCGACCTTCAGGATGTTGGTTCCATAGAAAGGCTTGGACTTGCAGTCTACCACGATGGCCTCGGCCATTTCAGCAGATTCTGTAGGTCCTTCAAGCATCACTTCATCGTGCACCTGAGAAATGCAGAGAGAGAATTTGAAAACAATGCATAAGTTCACCTTGGGGATCAAAATAGAGTAATTTGGAAGGAACAGGTCTGCTATTTCTAGTGCAAGTACCGCCTAACTACTTTGCTTTATAAACAGAAGAGAAAGCCCGAGCAGTGGTCTCTGTAATAAACCTACAATAGCAGTCTCCAACCAAGCTCCTTAAGTCGAGCATTTGTTTCTATCTCAAGCATCGCACACTTAGCAACATCTGCTGCACTGCCCTGTGGATTGGAGAATGGAGACATATTTTCACACATTTCAAAACTGAAAATCAAGTTTGAGTATTGCAGCCATCGGGCTATGATTAGTAGCATGTACCTGCACATGTGCATTTATAGCAGCACGCCTCTTTGACCAGAACTTGCATGAGTCATGTTAGAAAAAGGAGAAAATTATTTATTTGCCACTAAAAGTTGGCCGGTTCCCCACAATATCATCGCGAAGATGTTGTTCTCTGTATTGCCATCCAATCTCAAATTGCCTTCCCATTTTGCCATTGCCGTCAAGTTGGTTATGAAGCCACCGTTAGTTGACACGCGAAAAGACCAAATTGCCCTCCTTTTGGGTGTGCTGCCCTATTTAGCCAAACCGAAGCAAAGGTTGTTTTTAGTGTCTGTATTACTACTAGCGTGATATAAATTTTATGCACGTAGTGTAACTGAGATACATAATTTATTTATTTTATTATGTTTGTAATATTACCCACGACATAAATTATTTATTTGTTCATTTCATTTTATCCAAACTATTACTCATAACATGGTAGTCATTTCAATATGGAGCCCATGTGCATAATATAATCGGATAAAAAATTATTATTTGTTTATTCCATTTATGCCTATATTACTACTCATGACATGATATTCACGAATACGCATTTAACCCATGTTCGAGAGCGTAGCAAAGAACAAAATTATTTATTTCTTTATTTTATCTCGTACCTGTGCTACTAAATTATGACATGGTACTCATTTGTATAGAGCTCATGTTCAATATTTACGAGCACCATGCAATACTAATAGTAATACTCAAAAGGGTTTTGGCTAAATAGGGCAGCACACTCAAAAGGAGGGCAATTTGGTCTTTTCGCGTGTCAACTAACGGTGGCTTCACAGCCAACTTGACGGCAATGGCAAAATGGGAAGTTAATTTGAGATCGGATGGCAATGCAGAGAACAGCATCTTCGTGATGGCATTGTGGGAAACCGGCCAACTTTCAGTGGCAAATAAATAATTTTCTCTAGAAAAAGAGAAATTTTTACGGTGGATAACACAAGTAATAAGTAATAGTAGTAGAAATTAAACCTAACCATCTATTTCTCAAGGATATTTTAGATTTTTTCTATTCATTCATCAGGGGTATTTTAGACTTTTCCTAATTGTTCATAGTTTTGGATTCACCGAATATCTGGTGATCTTCAGAAGTTTCTTATCCATTTATCCGCTATTCATCAGGATCACAAGACGTATTTTACTATAGAGGACAAATAGTATGACGGAATTTGTTACCATTTTATCCATCTCTAAATTTTACTATCAATACTACAAGTAGTAGTATAACTAGATCTAAATTGATTTCAATCATTAGATTTAAAGAAATAGACGGCTGATTTTAATCCACCGTAAAAGAGCTCCAGGGAAACTGCGTGATCGTCCAACCAGTGTGTAAACATTGCACTTTTCAAGTGCATACTTTTCTGCCTCTTTTGCTAAGCTGAAATTTCTTTTCTATCTCTATACCAGAGTTTGAGCGTATCCTTTGTCTCCTTACAGAAACCTGCTAAGATATAAGTTATAACTCTGGAAGTGATTGTAACACATTTTTTAAAGAATTTGTGATGCTTTTATTGACTGCAAAACCAAGACACGGCGCCACGGCGGCTACCTTCTTCCGCTGGCGAAGGCCGGGGACGACGAGCGGCGGCGGCAGAGAGAAGAGAGCCGCCGCGGCAACTATCCCGGGCACCTCCGGAGGTGCGCGGGCGCGGGCACGGGCATCGCCACCGCCATGCCACGAGCCGCCTCAGCTCAGACCTAGTTCGTTTCCTTGCTCCTCCTGCTACACCGCCACCGCCTCCGCAACCGAAGCCACAGGCGCGCCAGATCAGCGTGGACGCGAGAGAGCAGAAGGCGAGGCGCAGGCAGCGGAGGCGGAAAGGGAATAGAGGAGAAGGCGAGAGAGGGTTTGGGTCCCCTGCCTTGATGGTGTAGTGTGTACTACCCGTATTTCTACCATATGCACGTACTCCGCCCCCCCCCCCCCCGCGCGTAGAGGCGTATTTCGATTTTGAAGGGAAAGCAACGCAGGGACAACACAGATACGGGTACTGTTGTCCATGATGTATCATGTATCCAATACATCAACGTCCTAAAACTAGGGATGGCAATCGAGTGGGTACCTCCGGGTACGACTGGTGCCCACCCGAACCCAAAACCCGAAACTGAGCCGCCCGCCCAAACCCGCTAGACTTCTCGGGCACAAATCTGTACCCACACCCAAACCCAATGGGTACCCGAACTGGACCCGAACCTGAATGGGTACCCGAACAGCCGAACTGGACCCAAACCCGAACCTGATCGCTATCAAAAGATAAACCAGGTATCTGATGCTGCTTCCCATGACTACACCACCTAACCTGATCGCTACTGAACATTAGCACCTGCAAGATAAGTATTTAAAGGTACATAGCATAGACAGAACCCAACCCGAACTAGCAGGAAGGAATTAAACCATGTTAACTTCAACATGATACATTTAAAATGGAGCATTGTCTGCATCTGGAACTTGACAAAAGAATCATCCCTATTGGCATATTCCCATGATAACAGGGCAAAAGAATTATCTTCCAGGAATTATCTAGAACTGGAACTTGACAAAAGAATCATCTGGAGCATTATCTTCTAGGAATTAGATGCCAATAACAAACTACCACTACTCATTGCCGCAGGGTTGACCTATGCATGCTTGCAATGGATCATCCTTTCATACAAATACACTAGAATCATGGCATTGAACATAGAACCAATCAAACATTCAGCGATTCAAATTGATGGGTACAAGAAGCGCCTACCTGTCCACGAAACGAAAGAGCAGGCTTCAACTGGCTACAAGAAAAGGCAATCTCTCGACACACGGCGACGGCGAAGCCCGAATAAGCAATGAACTCCAACCTGCATTGAGACAACGAAGGTGCATAAGAATTCATCAAACGATGAAAATCAGGGGCAAGAGCCGAATAACTCTAGAAAAACACGGCCAAGGTAGTGAGAGTATCGGGGGACGGCAGGAGCAGAGGAACCCGGGGCATCCGGTTTGCTGGAGGAACGGAGGAGCTCTCGGCGGCAAATGAGGGCGAATCGAACGGAGAAGCTGGGCAGCGGCGGAGGCTAATCAGAACGGAGAAGCTGGGCGACAATGGGAGGGCGAATCGAGGCAACACAGAGGCGCGAAGAGGGCACAATGGCGCAGATTTAGGGTTAGGCGATTTGGGATTTTGGAATCGGGGAGGGGACTCGGCTCGGGGTCACAGGGCACGGGGGGTAGGGCTACGCGCCTGGCGCCTAAGCAGTACGAGTGGAGTGTACCGTGTACGATAGTTTACTGTGTATCACTGAAAATTAGGTCCCACATGTCATGGGATATTCATTGGGTACCCATGGGTACAAATTGATACCCATACCCATCCTATAACCTTATCGGGTACCCGAACCTGAAAACCCACGGGTCTCAAATGCTATCCGTACCCGCCCTTATCGGGTCGGGTACCCGAACCCATGGGTAAAACTGCCATCCCTACCTAAAACTGACAGAGGAGTGATTCCAGAATGTC
Source organism: Guadua angustifolia (assembly GCA_036346375.1). Taxonomy (NCBI): domain Eukaryota; kingdom Viridiplantae; phylum Streptophyta; class Magnoliopsida; order Poales; family Poaceae; genus Guadua; species Guadua angustifolia. Next base: position 48,598,562 of record CM070514.1, read on the forward strand.
ACAACATCTTCCCTTTTTTTTTAGTTTCTTTTAATTTACTTGAAGATGTTAAAGCCCAATCTACTCCGTTCCTTGGTACATAAGGATGTTAATGGGCCATAGCCCAGCATAAATCTGGTTCAAAGCTAATATTTTTTTCATAAATATGTATCTAGTTTGATCCAAAAGTAGTAAAGTCCAAATCTGGTCTAGACACAAATGAAAGTTTGGGCCTTGATTTAGGCTTTTATCTAGACAAATTATTTGTTTGATGAGTTACTAGTTTATGGCGCAATATTCAAGTGATAAAACTAGGTCTATATATTACATATTATTACATATCTTACTTACTAAAACTAGGTCTTTAATTACATACTAGTCATGTGCCCGTGCGTTGCAACGAAACCTCAGTTTACGACAAAAAATTTATTTGCAAAGAGGATTAACAGTGGCAAATGTGGGTAATTAAAGAGCAGTGACAAAGGTGAGTAATTAAGAGCACTAACAGTGGCAAAGGTGGATAATTAAAGAGCAGTGGCAAAGGTGGGTAATTAAAGAGCAATGACAAATATGGGTAATTTTGATGAAATAACGTGGGAAGAAACTCACTTTATATAGTAGAGATAATTACATATATCACTTACTAGATCCAGAGGTTGAAAGTTACAACTTAAAGTATACTGCTGAAGTATGTAAAACAAAAAAGAAAGCCCAAAAAATCCTAAAAAGAAATAAAATGTAATTTGGAATTTTGGTCTTATTATGAATTTCCACATTTTCTATGTTTTTCCTTAGATTTTGGTCTTTAAGAATACCTTTTTACATTGTTGAATCTTTATTTTTCAAACCGTGAAGATCAAAATCATATAAGGATAAAATCTGAAGAAAATTTATTTAAATCCTAATCCAACTCCAGAACATCTCCAAGATGTATCAAGAGAATTTAAAAGAATTTGATGCTATTATAAAATCAAAACAACATTAATTCAAAAACAATAATAACACTCTCAGATTTATATAAAAATGTACAAGTTGGATCATCATCTAAATATTTTATGATGTCATCTATAAACCTTTAGGATTATACACAAAAATTCGCAAATGAATTGAACCTAATTTGTTATCTCAAAAAATGAAAATAAAAAAGCTCATATTTGAGACAGTGCCCTTGTCAGAATTTTACAAAATTTCTCAAGTATGATCATGATCTAAAATTTTTAGGAGAACTTAACTATTGCCTTAGGACCATAAACAAAAAGTTTTAGATATTCTAAATCAATTTTATGGCTCAACCATCTTGAAAGCTCTCATTTGTCCAAAAGGTGAATATCATATTTCTTCTTTTCACTTTTTGATCTCATTGTCGTGTGGGACTCTTTCCTGCTCAGCCCCACCTGGCAGTGCCCCTCCAGCCTTGTTCCGCTGCCCCTAGACCCAAATGCCCTAGTTTCCTCTTCTCCACAGCTCAACCAGGCACCCTCCTCCTCTGATTGCTCCAGTCAAACCAAGCTTTCCCGAGCAGCCAGAGTAACCTCGCAACATTGATCGAGAGGAGACCGCTGTATACGAGCACCCAAGTCCCATGCCATACCACGACAAAGCTCCCCCATGCCCTGCGCTTACCATGGCGGTGGAAATCCCGTGGCACCCCACATGATGTCGTCCTCACCCTCAACCTCCTCACCAAGCACTCTCTTCCCTCCCTATAAAAGCCGCCAAGCCTCACGGGTCTTCCCCACGCCACCAAAGCCTCCTCCCTGCCCTAGAGCTACACCGTTGAAGCTCTTGTGCCGCCATTTGTCCAGAAACCAAAAGCTCGGATCAAAAACGCGATTAGAGACCTCGGTGAGATGCTCTCTAATTCATTCGGCCCAGAGCATGCCTAAGCTTCCCTAATCACTTTCCCCTCCCTTGTTCCCAGCTCTAGAAGGATGAGGTGCCACTGCGCCGCGCTCCTTCTTCCTCCTCTTCGACCACACGGCGGCACATCTCTCTAACCAATCTCTATCGCAACCAAGAGGTAAAATGACCCTAGTCCCCTAATGCTCTTTCTCCCATCAACCTAAGCCCAAACATCATCTTCCTCCCTCTCGGCCACCATCATCATCGCTGGCTAATGCTCAAAGACTCCTTGGTCCTCATGAGCTCCCTAGGTCCACAACCGGGTGAGGCCAACCCTTGCTTGCTGTCGGCGAGGACCTCCACAAGCAGCCTCTGTTTTGTGAGGTCAAAAGGTGGGCACCCGTCGTTAGCCCCTACACAAAATTAGAAAAGCCCGAGAAAAAGAATTGAAAAAGAAAAGACATTTTCCCACACAGAAAGCGTATTTTCTATTTTGAGGGATTTTCCAAAATCGACAGGATTCAAACATTAATAACTTTTGCAATATAACTCCAAATCAAGTAAAACAAATTTAAAAATTCATCTAAAATTATGAGATTCCTAAATATGCCAAAACATTTAATTTTAGATCTCTGTTTGAAATTTTGAACTTTAAATTTGTATGAACCCTAATATAGTCACTATTTAAAATTATTAAACACTAACTCCAAAAATGGTGAAATAAATTTATAATTTTTTGAGACACTAAGAATTATAGATCTACAAAAATATTTAATATTTGACTTATTTTGAACTAAGTTTATAAATAACTTCACCTCCTATGTACATAAGATTTGAATATAAATAACTTCCATAAATAAGTATTAAAACATGTGAGACTAGTTTCAATATTTTTCAGAGGTTAGGACTCTCTAATGCTACAAAAGGTAATTGTATTTGGACCTGTTTTGCACTTAATTCCTACTAGAAATTCATAACATAAGCAAACAAGTTTAAAAATTGAGAAACTAGTATCAAAAATATTTTTATCACTAGAACCTTATATTTTAACTTATATTTAAATTTAATATTATTTGTTTCATTTGCTTCTTAATGCTGCTTTACGTTAATCATGTGTAAATACCGACGTTCCCGAACCCGCCATTGTCGACCTCGACTCTGCTCCAGAAATCACTAAGTAAGGCAAGCACCTCCTTTGACCATGTTGATCCCATTATTTCACTTAAGTTATGTTGTTTTTTTGTCAAATCTATGTATGCATGCATTATTTTTTATAAATATGCTATGCTGTGGTGACGGTAGATATGACCCTTGTAACATGGAACTTCCTTAATAAATATTGACATGATATCCCTTATTAACCTTAAGATAGGGTTAGAAATCTACTAATGTCAAAATGGATATGCTCTATTATATATGTACTTGCTTAATCATGCTTTAGAAATAGGATAATAAAGGGTCGATCATACTAGTCTTTATAAATAAAAATGTTGGACATAGTTAAATGTTGCTCATATTTGGTAAAAATAAAAATAAAACTATGATTTGATGTGGGTGAGTTATGGCAATAGCCGAATGTGTATAGGACTTACATTTAGTGTAGGGGGTGTTCTCACCCGGATCAGATTAAGGACCGAACGTAGTATTGTATAATCCAAGAATATAAGTATAACCACAAGTGCTAGTATGGATGGCCTTAATCTATTAAATTACTTAGATTTAACTTTGCACATTGGAAGGCTGTAGTAGTACGGGTTTTCTGGGATGGTTTGCTCGAAGGGGTATCCTCACCGAGGTGTTGGGAAGAACACCTGCTAATACAACGGTGTACACCTTACTATACGGAGAAGTGGGACAATGAAGTGTATAACCATTAACAGTGATTGTACAATTATCTTCTATCGCTATAATAAGGGTTTGTCATCACCAGGGTGGTGCGAAGTTAGTCCTATGTAATGTAACAGTTATATTATGATTGCATTGCCGCACACAAAAGGAAGTGTGCTAATAGCTTGGTAAAAGAGTTGGTCATGTCTTATAGGTAAAGCTATACATCTCTGTAGAGTGTAAAATTTTTTGAAAAGTCATTCCTACGGTTATAGGAGACTTAGTGCACTCACACTAGTTAGAAGTTTTGGTATTTTTTTAAAAAAGGTTGAATTGGAAATATTTGTTAGAAAGTCTTTTTTGAGATTTTATGCTAGGGATTGGCAAAGGGCTATTCAATACTTATGATTATGGGGGGCTGTGAGTTATTATATGTTATGCTATTCTTATTTATTACATAACAGTCGAATTGCTCTTACAAATTCGGTTTACAATCTATTACTTGATAGTTATGACTCAAATTCGTTTTATGCAAATAAACCTAGTAGCTTTCTCTTTGACATAGCCTGTATTTAATTATATTTTTATGATACACTACAAGTCTTACTAAGTATGAAAGTACTTAACCTTATTGTTGTTGATATTCAATGGATGAAGAACACATAAAACCCCGATGACACGTTCTATACCGTAGGATACAGAGATTTTGTTGATGCTTTCTTCTAGGAGCTTATCCTTATCAGTTGACTGAGAGTTGGATATGAACATATTATTGGATAATTGGATTTTCTGCTGTATTTTGATTGGCCTTCTTAAGGCCTATTGTATAATTATATTTAATTATCATATGTATAAAATATTGTAAGGACATGATGATAATGTTGTAAATGTGCATACTATCTATTAATCATAGTACTAATACTATATGTATATGAAACCTTCCTTGATATTCAAGCCATAAAGGAGGGTCCCCACAAGCTGTTAAAAATAGTGGCGTGCAAGGTCTTTGTCATGTAGCCGGAGGCGACGAGCAGGGAGAATAGCTCGCCATCGTCATGTGTGGTCGCGACTATGGAGGAGTAATTGTAATGAGGTAAGGTTTTGTGAAATATTGTGACTATAATACCTGATGTTAAGTGGCACAAGTCATGATATATAGGGTTTTATGCAACAACGACAGTAAAACGGGTTTTATGAAATTTACTTATTCTTTCTTTCTTTTTCTTTTTTTCGAAGAAGTGATTGTTCTTTTGAAGGATAAGCACCACATTTGTGGCGGATTTCATTCATATGTAAAACTATATTTTACAGCATGCAGCCCGCAGTGTCCGACTAGGAAGGAATATGGTGGGCAGAACGAGATCAAGTGATCGATTTTTATGGGCCCCCAGTCAGGCACCCGCTAGGGGTGGGCATTCGGTTTTTTCGGTTTTTAAGACTGGGAACCAAATTTCTCAGACAAAAATAAAAAACCGAATCGAATTAACCGAAATATTTTGGTTCGGTTATTTCAGTTTTTCAGTTAACCAAAATATAAATAACATTAGGTAGATTAGATTTATTCCTTCTCATATTGCAACACAGAATATCCATAAACCCACACAATATTCATATGTCATTATAATATAAGCATAATAGAACATATAAATATACTAAACATATATATAAATGTATTGTAACATGAGAATTGTTTAGTGGCTTTAGGAAGAATAATATAAAAGTGGTATTGTATATGGGCTATTCGGTTATTTCGGTTTTTGAAAGCGAAAAATCGAACCAAACACCAAAAACTAAAAAAAACTAAAATAATCAGTTAATTCAGTCAGTTCGATTCGGTAATTCGATTTCTGTGTAAAAATGTCACCCCTAGCAGCCACCGGTGGGAACGAGCAATGTGTGTATTGACCAACTTTAGATTCATAGATTTCTCACCACATGCATGACCGGATCCGTGGCGCAATGGTAGCGCGTCTGACTCCAGATCAGAAGGTTGCGTGTTCGATTCACGTCGGGTTCAATACCCCCCGATCCTAATCCGGATATCTTTTTTTTCCTCCTTCTCTTTTTTCATTTGCCTTGTTTTCTTTTCTAATTCACTGTATTATTTTTGTTCCACCAATTTTGCAGTCTCCATCGATTCTCCACAGCATTATCCGATGATTCCTGATCTCACCAACCAAAAAAAAAAAAATCCCTCCCGAGAGGCTAGCCAGAAGCTCAGTTCTGTCGCTCTCACTTCTTTCTGAAAAAGCAAGGCAAAAGGCTGGCCGGAGCGGCGTAGCCATGGATCCAAGCAGCGCGGCGCAGGCGGCGGCGCACAGGGTCTCCGAGGACGAGGCGGCGGCCTTCTTTCGCGCCGCCCCGCCCCTCCGCAACCGCGACGACGTCGCCGCCAACCTCGCCGACTTCGTCGCCCGCCACTCCCCCTCCCATTCCACCGGCAAGTAGCCCCGATTCCTGGATTCTCCCTGCTCTATTCTCCAACCCGTCCAATTCATCATCGAACCTGCCGCAATTCGGCTCGATTCCTAATGTCCGATACACAAAAGATCGGATTTTGATGCGTGTATCGATCTGCAACGTTCTTGACCCGATCGTGTGGTGTAGGGAGCGGAGGGGGAGGGCCCGTCGGGTTGGTCTGCGTCACCTCCGGCGGCACCACGGTGCCGCTGGAGCAGCGCTGCGTGCGCTACATCGACAATTTCAGCTCCGGCCAGCGAGGGGCGGCGTCCACCGAGTATACATACGTCGTCTTTTTTCCTTCTTACCTATCTGTTTGTTACAGTACTGTTCGTGGCAACTCAGTTCCTCGGTGAAATGCAGGTATTTTCTCAAGGCTGGTTACGCTGTCATCTTCATCCATCGCCGGTGAGTCTTCTTAGTTTGAGATTTTTTTTTCTTGGTTGCTGTATTCACTTCAGTGGTGCTAAAGTAGCGGAGCATTCATATTTTTCGTTGAAATTGCCTAATTGGCTCTGCAAGAAGTGGTGTATTGTATCCAATCTAGAGTAGTGGCTTGCAGCCTTCTTTGGTAATTAGTGGCTCTTGCTGCAGTTAGTTGCAGGCAGCTCTTGTTTCAGTTATGAATGCCATAATGTATGAAGAAGTGACACCACCACGTCTTTGCAGTGGAAGCATGCAGCCTTACTGTAGATTTCTCCCAGAAGACTCGTATCTTGATTTTTTCGAGCTCAGTGAAGAATCAGAGATCCAAGGTTTGGGGATTGTAATCTTGAAGTATCTAAGTGATGCAAACTGACTTAAATCCATCTATGCTGCATGTGGTTTCCCTATATCTATATGATTTGGTTTAGAGTTGCTTGGTTTCTTTGCTCCTTTTTTCTTTTCTTCTTTTTCCCCAAAATTTTTAACCCCTGTAGTTGAAGACGTCAGATCTAGAAGACTAGAGCCATATTCCTTAGTAATTTTAGTAGTTTCATTTACTGAACTGGAAATTTTTATATTCTGAATGACTACAGTCTACACATCTACTTTTGGAACTATTGTTCTCATTTGAGCTACTTATCTCAGTTCCAGAGTCTCATTCTGCGGTGGTCAAGACAGCAATTGGAAATTATCGCAAGGTATATATAAGCATTTCTGTTGGAATGTCACTGTCTTTTCTAATGCATTGACTGCAAGTCAGATTGATATGGTACCGATCAGTGCCTTGTTTTCTTAATTCCAGGCAATTGATGAAGGCCTATTGCTGAAACTTCCTTTCACCACTATCTTTGAGTACCTTCAGGTATTGCATATCTATTTCCTAGTATCAAACATTGGCACATTGCCACGTTTAGATTTTCCGCATTTTGTCATTCAATTTATATTTTGCACACGCTGTCATTCTTGCACATCTATTGTTGCTGGAAATATTACATTTTGTACCCTACTGGATTAGAGGTATTTTATGCCTCTTCAAATTGCATGTCTCTAATACCTGTGAGGTTATATTGAGGATAAGGTGGGATGAACCTGAGATTTTCACATTTTTTTTATGACTCAAGCAGTCTTAGATAACATATTTGTTAGCAGCTTGCAAGCGTCTGATATTTGATACAATAATCTAAAGGTCATGATAACTTACTTAACCTTGGGAAAGATGTTGTACTGATGAAGAATCTGGATTTTCTGTTCTGTTGTATTGCCAACAGATACTGCAAATGGTAGCTACTGCAATGAATTGCTTGGGGCACCGTGGGATGTTTTATCTCGCAGCTGCAGTTTCCGACTTCTATGTTCCATGGGAAAGCATGGTAGGCTCTATTCTTCAGATCATGTTCTTGTGTGCCCATCATAGTCAAACAAACCAATCGATTACATACTGATAAGTGATAGCAGTTGGTGCTGGTCATATAATGATGCTGGTAGGATTCAAATGGTTACAACTATTTTTCTTCCCTGATGCAAATATTTTCACAGGCTAAACATAAAATTCAGTCAGCAGGTGGTCCTTTAAACATGCAACTTAATCAAGTTCCTAAGATGCTTTTCATCCTCAGAAAGCATTGGGCTCCGTCAGCATTTTGTGTATCATTCAAGGTTAGTTGCATGTATTTTGATGTTTTAGCACTTCAAGGTTACTTGTGATATTCAAACTCTTTCCTGCTTTGAAGAGAAATTACCCATTTTACTAGTTCTTCAGCACTTGTTACATTCCTGTTGTCTGGATCCGCCTTACTGTATCTGCAAATTGTAGCTTGAGACAGATCCAGATGTTCTTCTGCAGAAGGCAGAGATGGCTTTGAGAAAGCATGGTATGAATGTTGTGGTGGCGAACGAGCTAGCGAACTACAAAGATATAGTTGTGATGGTCACAGGCAGTGGGAGGACAGCTGTGAGCAGGCCAAGCAAGGAGGATGACGTAGAAGAACCTCTAGTAGATCGCTTGGTAAAGATGCACTCCGAACACATCATGCATCCCAAGTCAGACCATCAAATGTGCACGAGCTGATAAAGTTATACTAGATGAGAAGGCGATTATCGGTTACTTGTTGGCAACTACATCATCCAAAGTTGTAGAAGTTATATACGCCATTAAATCTTGATTTTGTCTTTGTTTTGGCGGATGTTCACAATGTTGGTTAGATTTACCGGTGACCATGGTATATACTGACAAGTTGTCAACGTGCTGCAGCAAGACTAGGATGAAAGAATTATGAATGGCATAGCTGTGCGTGGTGCTAAAATATATGTAAAACCTATTCAGGTGTACAGTCTGTTAAGCTGACATTGCTGCTCATGCAGTGCAGTACGGTCCTGTATGTCGATGCATACACAAAATAATAATAATAATAATAATAATAATAATAATAATAATAATAATTTGAGAAGTGCCTCGGGAGGTAAGCATGTCTTTTCATGATTGTTTTAAGATCAGCTGCCATGTTTGGACTTTTTGTATCGCTATTTCTGTTCCTGCTGCTTTGAGCACCCTATGTAGAAGCTAAATTAATGGTGTTGAGATTTGACCATTTGAGGGAGTATCTACAGTATGTTCATCTGAACTGGAAGAGGAAAACATGCACATCTTGTACCTGGCGAAGATTGCACAAGTCATGAATGGTAAGAAGTAAAATTCCTCACCTGTAAATGTAAGATCAAGTAATCTTCTCTTTGCGTCACATGCTCAGCCCATGCGGCATAACAGGACTGTGTGCACGATAGTAGAAGATTAGCTCTGGACTTTGGATAGGCTTCAGACAACGCACTTTCCTGATGAAAACAACGTTTTGTGAAATCTGAACCATTGTCAGGCTGGAGTTCCTAATTCCTATACAATATCCTCATCTCAAGATTTTGCTTCAATACATGTCGAGGCCAGTAGGAGTATAGGACAGCCTATAGGAGGTGCCGAACCTAACCAAACATTCCTCCAGGTGTTTGATTTGAGCATTGGATTGGTCCTATGAGGCTATGACCTGATCCTAGCTCTCGATTTGTGATCTGAATTTCATTATGGTACCAGACTTTGCAACAGGAAACTATTATTCTCATTTGCAATGCTATTTAGTCGTAATACGAAATAATACAGCTCTAAAACAGCTCGTGCTCTTTTTTATTTAATGGAACAAAGAGAGAACCTTATTCAGCATGAAAAACAGTTGTAGAATTTACAATAAAACATCCATGCTTATTTCAGATCGTTAGAAACTGTTAACATTTTTAATCTTTTATTTTTTTTAAAAAAAAAAAGAGAAACGACGGACATTTATAACTGACAAACCAAACCTGCTAGAACTTTCACTCTATCAGAATCCATTTTGACATTGACATGTGAATCATCACTTCAACAAATTGGCTAATACAAAATTCGAGTAAGATCAAAAAGGAAACATTTTGTAATGGGAAACAGTAAGATCAAACTGCAGCCACGTGATCTGGCGAGCATCAGAAGCAAAAATAATGAAATTTCGGGTAGCTTTTGCGTGCGTTCAGAAAACGCTAGCCGAAGTAGTGCGCCTTTAGGAATTGAAGCAGCGGAGCATCTTCCGTCCAACCGCAAATTACACATCTTTTCAAGCTAGCAGAAACTTTCATGTAAACAGAACATATTCTCGAATTCTCAACAGCTAGAAGCAGACCTCCTGCCCTCACACCGCTACAAGCTCACAAATCCTCATATTCATGTAGCTCAGACAAAAGAGAGCAATGGCGGGGATGATCGTGGACGCTTCCACGGGGGTGATGAATGTCCTCCTGTTCAAGCTCTCCAAGCTGCTGGCAGGGCCGGCCCTATAGTTTGGGAGGCCTGGGGCAAATTCCAGACAACGGGCATACGACCTATGGACTATAGTGAAGTAATTCTCACTTGAAAATATGCCACTTAAATCATCGAACCTTTTATAATGACAAAAAATAAATATTGATAGGATAAACTTTCATTAGCAAATAAGGTCCAATACCATAGATATATATAGTACGAGTTTCAACAACATGCTCTTAAAAACCAAAGAAGACGGAAAAAGCAATACAAACACTAAAAGGAATAGGAAAAAATACTAACAAAAGCCTCTTAAGTCTTCACTACGAAATAAGCTTCAAAAACAAGTACATCAGCGGAGAGTATAAGAGCAGCCATTGTGTCTTTCACCTGAATAACAAACCGGGACATGATCAGTCAATGGCGTTTATAATCATGAAAAAATAACTCCTTGGAGCATTTCTTGATGCAAAATCATCAAAGATAGTATCGAGATCAACATGGTCTAACATATTTTTCTTAGTACATAACATGGCCAAACCATTCAATCTTTTTTTGACATAGACGACCTTAAATAATTTTTCAGTAATTTTAATTTAAAAAAACTTCTTTCAGCTAACAGAACGGTCAGAGTTATAGTTAAGAGGACCCGGTAGGCAATTGAAACATTTGGATAGCAATTTGCAGCTCTAATGAACTCAAGAATCTCAATTGTTGACATCAATGCATCGGGCAAAGTCACTTGCAACACTTTTAATTCAGAAAAAAAAACCATCTAACTCAACATCAGATGAGTTATCATGAAAAAAGTTTTTGCAAAATTAGTGCATCGAATGGGAAGAGGCCCTCAAACCTCATTGGTCTGAGTAAAGGTAACATATATATTCGTATGGTTCTAGACTTACTTACTATCTGTATATACTAGTGAAGGGTGCACAAGGTTTAGGCCCCTGTTTGAGCTGGACCCTAGGCCGTTGCACTTATTGCCTTGGCCCAGGGCCGGCCCTGGCTGCTGGTGGACGAGTACACCAAGATCAAAGGCGTGCGCCGTCAAATCACCTTCCTGAGAAACGAGCTGAGCAGCATGAAGGATGTGCTAGAGATGCTCGCAGTCGCAGATGCAGAGCAACTCGATCCTCTGAGGAAGGAATGGCGGGACAACGTGCGTGAGTTGGTCTATGACATCGAGGATTGCATTGATGCCTTCTTGGTCCGTGTTGACCGTGAGCATGATGAACAATCTATGGGCTTCATGGGGTTATTCAGCAAATTGAATGAATTGATCGATAGCCATGAGATCGCTGATGAGATCGAAGAACTCAAGGCCCGACGTCCAACTCTAGCATTTTTGGTTCACTGTAAATTCCTGTGAATCGTGAACCAGATTCGTCGAACTCAAACCGATTTTGGGTATGTAGTTTATGTTCACAGTGAATATTAAAAGAAATGGTGATAAACCCTAATCTCGTATTATGGCCAGTTTAAATGTGCAGCTTTTGTGTCAGTGTCTTAAAATCCTTATATAAGGAAGATTTTTGGACAAATCCTAACTGAAGTAGGCATCACCGATTACACATTGGATGATGAACGGCAACTCATTGATAGGATAAGAGACCACTTCAAAGATAAAAGGTATAAACCTGGTAACTCACTCATAGCCCGAATATTTGTGAAGTCATTTTCTTTTTTATGAAAGTTTTTTTACATTATGTTAACCACAAAAATCTTAAATTAACACAGTACACTGAGCGATAAACAGTGATGGGAAGATTGTGTCCAAAATACTGTTCCCCCCTAAAGTGCATAACTGCTCTATATTTTTAAGGTCGAAATTACATAGTTTCCAAACCAATGTTTTTATAATAGTATAATTTTCATGAAAAAGTAGCTATAATGTTATAATATAGGGCAACTGGTTACAAGTAGTATGTTTTGGGAAATGCAAATTTTCACATGGTAGCATAATATGTTGGAAACTAATCAAGACTTGCTAAAATTGTTGACTTGCCGTGTCGTGTAAGTCAACTAAAGATCACGATGCAATCAGCAATCGGATCAAATCAGTTAGTTTATTTCCTTCGTTAAGATTTCCAGGTTTGTTAGTTAGCAAGTTGACTGGGTTGTTCGTTCCTTATAAAAGGCATGTATCTCATGAGTTTAAGAATAACACAAACTAAGAATAACACAAACAGAAAACAACGGAAAAAGAGAAAAAAAAGAAAAGACGTCAAATTGTGGTGAAGTAAAAAAATCTCTCCGTGTGCAATTATGTTCTTCCTCGTGTTCGCGTGTGTTCATGGTCCAGGGCTAAAACCAACAATTGGTATCAGGGCCTAAGTTATTAATCTATGTATGCTCAAGATCATGCCACACTCTCCGAAAAGTGGTGTCACCGGTCATGAGACGATGTCGGGTGCAATGACGAAGGAGAATTCCACTGTCTCACTAAATTATTGGATGCTCACGAAGAGCAATTATGCAGCATGGACAATCGCGATGAAGGTATATATGAGGGCTCAAGGACTATGGTACACGATCAAGGGCGTAACGTCGATGTGCGCAAGGATCAGAAGGCTTTGATGGCCATCTATAGAGGCATCCCAGAGGAAATGCTAGCTCTTCCAATCGGTTGAAAAGGAGATAGCCAAAGCTGTGTGGGAGTTGTTGAAGACGATGCATCTTAGCGCAAATTGTGTGAATAAGGAGAAGGTGCATGCATAGTTTGTTGGGACAGATGCTGAAGACAAACCGACATTACTCTGATCCTGAGTTGAGTCCGTAGAGTTGAGTCCAGGATGTTGAGGAGATGTGTTCGTCGTCCTAAGTCGAGTCCGTGGGAGATGAGTCCAGGATGTTGAGGAGATGCATTAGCTGTTCTGAGTCAAATCCGTCGAAGATGTGTCCGGAATGTTGAGAAGACGTGTTCACCATCCTGTATTGAGTATGAGTTGGATAAGTCGTAGTTGAGACCGATTATCTGAACGAGTTAGAGTCAATAAGTCCTGATTAGATAGGAGATTGTTGGTAACTAATCAAGACTTGTTAAAATTGTTGACTTGCCATGTCGTGCAAGGCAAGTAAAGATCACGATACAATCGACAATTGGATCAAATCAGTTAGTTTGTTTCCATAGTTAGGCTTTCTATGTTTAGTTGTTGTATTGGTTAGCAAGTTGATTGGGTTGTCCGCCCATTATAAAAAGGCAAATATCTCATGAGTTCGAGAATAACACAAAACAAAAAACAATAGAAAAAGAGAGGGGGAAAAAAAGAAAAGACATCAAGTTATGGCGACATAAAAAAAAATCTCTATTTGTGCTATTGTGTTCGTCCTTGTGTTTGTGTGCATGTGTTCATGATCCAAGACTAAAACCAACATAATAGACGGTAACTGATCACAATTAGGACTACGTTCTTAGAAATGCACATTTTCACTTGGCGACATATGCACCCATGTAACATCCCAATTTTTGCTTTTCTTGCATTTTAGTGGTATTTTGAATTTCTGGAATTTATTTGGATTTATTTGGAATTATTTGGATTTATTTTGAATTAAACCATTTATCAAATTAATTAAAAGTTAAAATAAGATTTTGCTGAAAATATTTTATTTGAGTCACAAATGTCCTAAAATATTTTTGGGAATTTTTCCGAATTTTTCGATATTTTTAATGCCCCAAATAAATTATTTTATTTTCGGAAATATTTTTAATCGGAAAAGGATTAAAATCCCGTGAACAAGATCGGGCGAGTATCAGGCGGCCCACTCGAAAACCCTAGCGCCAGAGCCGTCCGATCTCCATCCGACGGTCCACGTCGCGCCACGCCGCTTATTCAGATCCCTCACGGATTCCGCCGCCGCCGTGTGGGCCTCGGTTTCAAGCATTTCGCGGACGTCGAGGGCACTATTTAATCGCGCCGCCTCTCCTGTGTTCCTCGGTTTGCGACGATCCATCCGTACACTTCACCGCCGGCGGCGCCGCCGCCGCGACGAGTTCGCCAAGTTCTCGGTACCCGCCCGCCGCTTCTTCGCATTGTTTTCGCCGCCCGGTGATCCTCCGCCGTCGCTGTGGCACCTCAGACTCACCTCTCGCCGCGTCGGAAGGGCCACTTCTTCACGCCGGAGGAGCACGAAAACGCCGCCGCCACGTCTTCTTCTCGCGCCGGTGAAACCTCGTCGCCGCGCCAACGCCGCCGAAGCCCGGAAGCGTCATCCGCCGTCCGATCGCGTCAACGACTTCGATTCGCCACGCCGCTTGAAAACAATAAACCCCATCTTCAAAACTCCACCGTTAGATGCAAACCGAGGGCCACCGTGCGTGTCACGCCACCGCTTCATCGCGGCACGCGACGCCGACAAGGCGGACCCACATGTTCGTCTCACCGCACGCTCATCAGGCGCATGAGTCGCCGACAAGGCGGACCCACATGTCGATCGACGAGCACTCAGGCGCATGAGACGCCGACAAGCACGGGCCCACCCGTCGCCGCGACGCACCGCGGCGTGTGACGCCACGATGGGTCCCACTGCCGCTGAGTTGACCGAGTCGGCCGACGCCACGATGACGTCATGCCGACGTCAAGACGGAGCCGTCAAGGCTAACGTCGGCAAGGCCACGTGTCACTCTGGTGACGACACGTGTCACAGATGACGCAATAATTAATTTTCCAAAAAGAAAATATTTATTTAATTCGGTATATTGATTTTAAATATATTTTGAAACTTCAAATGCTTATAACTTTTATGCGTTTTAACTCCGATTTGAGTGATTCCAATTTCTATAAATTTGTAAAATTGTGATCTTTCTGTTTATGAATTTTAATTGAATTTTGAGCACTGGTTGTCTACTGTTTATTTATTTATTGTTGTTTAATTGCGATACGGCGTAGAGCGTTGAAGTGCCCGAAGGTTTCGAGGAGAAGTTCGACCAGAGCAAGTTCAGAACCGTAACCAGCACTTTTTGAAGGCAAGTTGTGTTTGATCATGTTGAACCTATTAGAGCAAATTATTTTGATTTAAACTATTGCATGCTAATTTGATAGAAATGACTTTGAATAAATTTTGGGATTAGTTAAAAGCCTAGTTGCTGTATGCCACCTTGTCTTATATAATTGTAGGCCATGAATCCTTTGTCACCCTAGGTTATGGATTAATAGTTGGACATTAATAATTTGCCAACATGGGTTGAGTAGACCGAAGTAGTATGCTTAGCCCTGCCACGTGGACATATCATGATTTTGGAATACCAAAGTAATTATTGACTTAAAGAGATATGGAACATGATTTGTGAATGAGACATGTGTTATTGAGTTGATGATGGCACGTGGTGCAATGGTAAAGAACCGGGTGGGAAAATGATTTAGACTGGGGCAAATGGCAAGATTGTTTCGTGGGCCAAGAGTGGCAATCGGGCGGTCGATTTGGTTTTTATTGGTTTTGGATAATTGAGATCACACTTGGTTAGTCTTGCCTCGGTCAACTAAGGACTTAACCTTGCGAGCATTTGAACCGAGTCTTTCATACAACCACAAGTTCCAGTAATGGGACGGGCTTAATGAGTAAACCGGGAAATCTATTCTTTGGTCTTGCTGTGGTGGTGTGAGGCAGGAGAAGCGGAATGAGAACTCACATGGCGCAAGAGGGGCCCCTGGTGTGGTAACCATCCCTCCAGTGTTGAAACCTTAGCAAGATCTTGGGTTTAGATGGAACTTTGGAAAGGCTTCGTTACGGTTATTTGCCTTGGTGGTATTTGACTGTATCTTGTGGGTAAAGTGTATAACCTCTGCAGAGTGTACAACCTATTCAAATAGCCGTGCTCACGGTATTGAGCATCGCTCGGTGATTACGGTCAAGGGTTAGATTTTCATGAAAATGAATTGTCTATGGAAAATGCTTGGGTTGGGAATGAGGAACTTGACATAGGATGGAAATATGATTTACAATTGAAATGTTGTGAAAGTTACAACCGAGAGCCCATCGAGGAGGAGGATGCCACGATCACCCACCTGCCGATATGTCATCGCCAAGAGGATGTTATCGACGAGACGGTTCAGAGCCGCAGAGGTCTCGTGACGAGTTCACGCAGCAAGGGCTCATCTGCTGTGACTTGTGAGTACTTGGCCCACTCTATTCGAGAGGATTGGGGAGCCGGAGACAACTGCACGGACTGAGTCGGAGCTTGTCGAACTACACGACCTGCATCCTGAGGAGCCACAGCAGAGCCGCAGCAGAGCTGGAAGTGAAGTCGGAGCCAATGGAAGTGAAGCCGAGCTAGTGGAAGTGAAGCCGAGCCAGTGGAGGTTGAGCCTGGCAGTGAGGCGATCCAATGGAGGATCGTTGGGATAGGTTTGTACAAGACCAAGACACCCGCTGCTGTATCCACCAGAAGTTCCGGTGGGGTTGGCTAGAGGAGTGAGCGTTAGGATTAGCAGCTGAGACTCCTCGCTGAGTTATGTCTTGGAATAAGAGTCACCCTTAGAGGCGTTTGACTCCGTGAGTATTAGTTTGATTTGCTTCTTTCATGCTTAGAGTGATTGGTATGTGTTGCAAGGCCCTTAGGCATTGTGAGCAACCATACCTAGTTATTAATAAAGTAATAAAGTTAGATTTTGTGTTACGCTTTGACCCCGCATAAGTATTCCATTACTTGTCTATTCTTATTTCCTCTCGCCTCTAAACCATGGAGCAATCGGCAGATGGTGAACACTGAGGAAACCAAGGAGGAAATGGGAGCTGTTCTCGCCACCGAAACATCGATGGGGAAGGACAAGGACCTCAACCAAAGACCGCCATTGATATGCGTAACTTTGGAGCCTTTATTGCCTGCATGCACCAAGCACGCATGACATGATGCAGCAGATGCAAAGAAGTCATCGCCAAGCCACCGCCGCCTAAGTTAATCAGTCAACCCAAAGGCAGAGGCCACACTCGAGGTCGCCGGAATTCATGAGGACACGACCGCCACATTTTTCGGGAATGCCAATCCATTGGAGGCGTATGATTGGCTAAGGACGATAGAGAGAAAGTTGCACATTACCCAAAGGTGAAGGAAATGAGAGGGTACTCTATGCCTCTCATCGCCTTGAAGGAACCGCAATGAATGGTGGGAAAACTATCACGCCGCCATGAGCACCCACAGACATCACCGAGGAGTTCACAATTGCTTTCAAGCAGCACCATGTGCCCAAGGCATCATGGAGCTGAAAAAGGAGGAGTTTAGGGCATCAAGCAGGCAATCAATCGTGTCTCGAGTATCTCGAATAAGTTCACGCACCGCACGCTACGCACTGAGGACGAGTAACCGGATAAGGCCAGCGCCTCGATTCATGAAGGGATCAATTCAGGTTGCAGTGGGACTCATAACCCACACCTTTCCGGACTTCTGTGAGCTAGTGAACAAGGCGCCGATATTGAGGACAACCGAAGTGCAGATGGCACAACAGGAGCACGCCAGGAGCGCAGCTGCTTGAGGGTTGCATCAAACCGCTTCTTGTGTTTCAAACCAAGGAATGTGATGACAACGCCGCCATCAGCATTCAAGACCGCCGGACAAAATTTCTAGACACCAACACCGCTTGGGGAACACACCATGAAGCCAGCCAGCGTAGGCAGGAAGCGTTGCTTCGTCAAGAACGAGCCGGCACTTTGCCAACTATTGTCCTAAGAAGGAGGAGGAGTGACACCAATTCGCTTCAATCTTGGAACTACTCCAACGAAGACACTCGCGCCAGAGCAAGCCGGGAGTTACATTAACTGAGCCGCCACACGATCGTGGTAAGAGGCGAGTGAATCATGTCATCAAGAGATGCAAAGCAGAATACATCGGACGTCAGACGGGTAAGTTACTTGTCAACTCAAGACTGCAATGCTTTTATTTGATTCTCGAGCTTCGATTCGCTTATATCCCGGATTTTTGCTGTGAACAATGGGTTGAAAATGATGAACCTTAGGCATGTATTGCTAGTACAATCCCCGGGATCAGAACTCCGATCTGATGTAGGATGTTCTGGGGTAAAATTGATTATAGATGGAACTGAGTTCTTAGCAAACTTAGTGGTGTTAGATACCCAGACCCTAGATGTTATTTTAGGAATGGACTGGTTGTCTAAACACAAGGTTGTATTAGACTGTGGACGAAGAGTCATATCAGTCGAGAGTCCTTGTGGAAGAAAAATAGAGTTTCAGGCAACTGCCGCTCGGGATGGACAGTTGATGGTCAATAGTGTGAAGGCCGTCAGCATGGAAGATGTACCAGTTGTCAGAGAATACCCGGATGTATTTCCAGAGGATTTACCTGGGATGCCACCAGACAGGGACATAGAGTTTGTAATCGAGTTAGTACCGGGAACAGCCCCGATAGCTAAGAGACCTTATCGGATGTCGACCGATGAGTTAGTGGAAATGAAAAAGCAGATTGAGGGGTTAATGGATAAGGGATTTATCAGACCAAGTTCGTCACCATGGGGAGCATCGGTTCTGTTTGTCAAAAAGAAGGATGGGAGTTATCGGATGTGTGTGGATTACCGAGCTTTGAATGAGGTCACTATAAAGAATAAGTACCCATTACCCAGGATCGATGATCTATTTGATCAGTTGAGAGGAGCCGGAGTTTTCTCCAAAATTGACCTACGATCAGGATATCACCAACTGAAAATTAGGTCGGAGGATGTGCCGAAGATCGCATTTTCGTCAAGATATGGGCATTACGAGTTTACAGTTATGTCCTTTGGTCTGACAAATGCACCTGCATATTTCATGAACATGATGAACAAGGTTTTCATGGAATACCTGGATAAGTTCGTTGTTGTGTTCATAGATGACATTCTAGTTTACTCCAAGACCAGGGAAGAGCATACAGAGCATCTGAAGCTAGTTCTGGAGAAGTTAAGAGAGCAGCAACTTTTCGCTAAGTTTAGCAAGTGTGAGTTCTGGAAGAACAAGGTGGAATTCCTTGGACATGTAGTGACCGCCGAAGGAGTCGCAGTGGATCCAAGTAAGGTGGAAGCAGTGTTGTATTGGGAGCCACCCAAGACGGTGACTCAAATCCGTAGTTTTCTTGGAATGGCCGGTTATTACCGCCGATTTATTGAAGGATTCTCAACGATTGCGAGACCTCTTACGCAATTGTTGAAGAAGGAGAAGAAGTTTGCATGGACGCCGGAATGTGAACGGAGTTTCCGGGAGTTGAAGAAACGATTGACATCGGCACAGCAGTTAGTTCTACCGATTTAAGCTTTAACTTTGATATATACCGTGATGCATCGCGCCAAGGACTAGGGTGTGTGTTAATGCGTAATGTAAAGGTCGTCGCGATATGCATCAAGGCGCTTGAGGCCGCATGAAGAGAACTATCCGACGATGATCTAGAATTAGCAAACCGTGGTACACGCCTTTGAAGTTATGGCGACACTATCTAATTGGGGAATGATGTGAGGTGTACACGGACCATAAGAGTCTTAAATATATATTTACTCAATCGGATCTCGAACATGAGGCGAGGAGGTGGTTGGAATTAATTAAGGATTATAACTGGGATTCATTATCACTCGGGAAAGCCAACGTGGTGGCCGATGCTTTGTCGAAAGAGCCATTCGGTGAACATGTTGGTGGGAGAAAGTCAGTTGAGTTATGCAAGGAATTTTGTCAAGCCGAGGTTGTACCTAAAGGATTTTTAGCCACACTAGAAGTGAAGCCTACCCCGAAAATCAGATTCGTGAAGGATGTATGACGATGTCAAGATTCAGAGGATTAAGTCTAAAATGGAGGAAGGCAAGGCGAAGGATTTCGTCGATGAGCAAGGTACACTATGGATCAAGAATCGATTTATGCATCGCACTGAAGGAACTCAAAAAATTGATTCTCGAGGAAGCTCATGACTCCAAGTACTCTATTCATCCAGAAGCGCTAAGATGTATCAAGACCAAGGAAAGATTCGTGGCAAGCATGAAGCGTGAAGTTGCAGAGCATGTTATGCAGCGCATATATGCCAAAGAGTCAAAGCAATGCATCAAAGGCCACGGATCAGCATACCACCGAGGATACCGAGTGGAAATGGGAAGAAATCGAATGGATTTCATTACCGGTTTACCAAGGACCCAGATAGGTATGACTCTATATGGGATATAGTGGACCGCTTGACAAAGGTTGCCCACTTCATACCGGTGAAGACTACCTATTCGGGGACCGCTTAGCGATGTATATATGTCAAGAATTGTATGTCTACATGGAGTTCAAGAAGATTGTGTCGGACCGAGGTACCTGGGCTTACCTCAAGATTTTGGGATAAGTTGCATGAGGCCCTAGGGACCCGCCTCAACTTCAAGATTAAAGATGTCACCCACGCATGATGGGCAAACGAAAAGAGTTAATCGACATCGGAGGACATGTTGAGGGCATGTGCATTGGCTTATACAACTTGGGATAAGTGTTTGCCATATGCCGAAGTTTAGCTATAACAATAGCTACCGTGCAAGTTTGCAGATGTCGCCATTTGAAGCACTATATGGAAGACCTCTTAACGCCGTTGAATTGGAATGAGACCGAGAGCGCCATATGTTCGGGCCGACATTCTTCGAGAAGTCAAGAGCAGTAGCCATGATCAGGAACGATTGAAAATTGCGCAATCAAGATGTAAGAGTTATGCCGATAATCGCCGCAGGATCTCGAGCTTTGAGCCCAAGATTTTGTGTACCTCGAGTTACCCCACTTAAAGGAGTTAAGAGGTTTCACACTAAAGGGAAGTTAGCGCCAAGATATGTTGGCCCATTCAAGATTCTAAGTCGAGAGGTGAGGTAGCATATCGCTTGAGCTACCGCAGCCTCTAGCAGTGTGCATGATGTGTTCCATGTGTCACAATTAAAGAAATGTCTCCGAGTGCCGTAAGAGCAGATGCCGCTAGAGCTCTGGCCGAGTCATGCAGGAGGATTTGACTTATAAAGAGTACCCAGAAAGATCTTGGACACGATGGATCGAGAAACGAGAAACAAATCGATTCGCTTTTTGCAGAGTTCAAGGAGTAACCATTCCGAGAACGAAGCAACTGAGCGCTAAGAGGACTCAAGAAGGAATTCTTAACCTATTCTCACAAATTTCAATCTTGAGTCGAGATTCCGTTAAGGGGGAGGTTTGTAACATCCCAATTTTTGCTTTTCTTGCATTTTAGTGGTATTTTGAATTTCGGAATTTATTTGGATTTATTTGGAATTATTTGGATTTATTTTGATTTATCAAATTAATTAAATTAATTAAAAGTTAAAATAAGATTTTGCTGAAAATATTTTATTTGAGTCACAAATGTCCTAAAATATTTTTGGGAATTTTTCCAGAATTTTTCGATATTTTTAATGCCCCAAATAAATTATTTTATTTTCGAAATATTTTTAATCGGAAAAGGATTAAAATCCCGTGAACAAGATCGGGCCGAGTAATCTTATGCGCCCAACTCAGAAAACCCTAGCGCCAGAGTCGTCCGATCTCCATCCGACGGTCCACGCCGCGCCACGCCGCTTATTCAGATCCCCGCCGGATTCCGCCACGCCGCCGTGTGGGCCTCGGTTTCAAGCATTTCGCGGACGCCGAGGGCACTATTTAATGCGCCGCCTCTCCTGTGTTCCTCGGTTTGCGACGCATCCATCCGTGACACTTCACCGCCCGAGGCGCCGCCGCTTCGCCGCACGAGTTCGCCGAAGTTCTCCAGCCGTCCGCCGCACTTCTTCGCATTGTTTCGTCGCCGCCGGTGATCCTCCGCCGTCGCCCGTGGCACCCTCAGACTCACCTCGTCAAGCCGCGTCGGAAGGGCCACTTCTTCACGCCGGAGGAGCACGAAAACGCCGCCGGCCACGTCTTCTTCCTCCGCTCCGGTGAAACCTCGTCGCCGCGCCAACGTCGCCGAGCCCGAGCGTCATCCGCCGTCCGATCGCGCGTCAACGACCCTGATTCGGCCACGTCGCCTTGAAAACAGTAAACCCCATCTTCAAAACTCCACCGTTAGATGCAAATCCGAGGGCCACCGTCGTGTCACGTCACCGTTCACTGTGCACGTGACGCTGACAAGGCGGACCCACATGTTAGTCTCACCGCACGTTCACTGTGCGCATGAGTCGCTGACAAGGCGGACCCACATGTCAGTCGCACGAGCACTATGCGCATGAGACGCTGACAGCACGGGCCCACCCGTCAGCCGCCGACGCACCGCGGCGGTGACGCCACGATGGGTCCCACTGCCGCTGAGTTGACCGAGTCGCCGACGCCACGATGACGTCATGCCGACGCCAAGACGGAGCCGGTCAAGGCCGACGCGGCAAGGCCACGTGTCACTCTGGTGACGACACGTGTCACAGATGACGCAATAATTAATTTTCCAAAAGAAAATATTTATTTAATTCGGTATATTGATTTTAAATATATTTTGAAACTTCAAATGCTTATAACTTTTGCGTTTTAACTCCGATTTGAGTGATTCCAATTTCTATAAATTTGTAAAATTGTGATCTTTCTGTTTATGAATTTTAATTGAATTTTTGAGCACTGGTTATCTACTGTTTATTTATTTATTATTGTTTAATTGCGATACGCGTAGACGTTGAAGTGCCCGAAGGTTTCGAGGGAGAAGTTCTGACCCAGGAGCAAGTTCAGGAACCAGAACCAGCACTTTTTGAAGGCAAGTTGTGTTTGATCATGTTGAACCTATTAGAGCAAATTATTTTGATTTAAACTATTGCATGCTAATTTGATAGAAATGACTTTGAATAAATTTTGGGATTAGTTAAAAGCCTAGTTGTCAGATGCCACCTTGTCTTATATAATTGTAGGCCATGAATCCTTTGTCACCCTAGGTTATGGATTAATAGTTGGACATTAATAATTTGCCAACATGGGTTGAGTAGACCGAAGTAGTATGCTTAGCCCTGCCACGTGGACATATCATGATTTTGGAATACCAAAGTAATTATTGACTTAAAGAGATATGGAACATGATTTGTGAATGAGACATGTGTTATTGAGTTGATGATGGCACGTGGTGCAATGGTAAAGAACCGGGGTGGGAAAATGATTTAGACTGGGGCAAATGGCAAGATTGTTTCGTGGGCCAAGAGTGGCAATCTGGCGGTCGATTTGGTTTTATTGGTTTTGGATAATTGAGATCACACTTGGTTAGTCTTGCCTCGGTCAACTAAGGACTTAACCTTGCGAGCATTTGAACTGAGTCTTTCATACAACCACAAGTTCCGTAATGGGACGGGCTTAATGAGTAAACCGGGAAATCTATTCTTTGGTACTTGTCGTGGTGGTGTGAGGCCAGGAGAAGCGGAATGAGAACTCACATGGCGCAAGAGGGGCCCCTGGTGTGGTAACGTCCCTCCAGGTGTTGAAACCTTAGCGGCAAGATTGGGTTTAGATGGAACTTTGGAAAGGCTTCGTTACGGTTATTTGCCTTGGTGGTATTTGATTGTATCTTGTGGGTAAAGTGTATAACCTCTGCAGAGTGTACAACCTATTCAATAGCCGTGTTTCACAGTATTGAGCATCGCTTCGGTGATTACTGATCAAGGGTTAGATTTTCATGAAAATGAATTGTCTATGGAAAATGCTTGGGTTGGGAATGAGGAACTTGACATAGGATGGAAATATGATTTACAATTGAAATGTTGTGAAAGTTACCATTCTTATTACTGTTTTACTGCTTTGCAAATTATTACTGTTATTCTTGAATGCTGTACTGCACATGAACCATAGCCTATCCTTTGTACTAAGCCTTGCACGTAGAATATTAGAATTGCATTCTGTGCATGACTTGCTGAGTGCTCAAAGTACTCACCCCACAACAACACAACTTCGCTTGAAGAAGAAGCAAACCCCGCCAGAGGAGGAGTATTAGGAGGAGCCAACGAACTAAGGAGCGAGCCCAGTCAGTTGCCTGTGGCACATTGGTTGGCGCCACGAGTTTATTTTATTTCCGCTGCATTTGAATATTTTAATAAATCTTCGCCCTGCGAGGCGTATCTTTGTAACTTGACCATATGGTTGATCAACTAGTTTGAGTATTTAATCAAAGTACTTATTATTTCGTTGGTTATGACTGTGATATGTACCAATGTTGAGACTGTGTGCACTAGCGTGATCCTGGACTAGTGCTGAATACACAGAGGGTCCGGATTTGCACATTCGGGTCCCGACAACCCACTAAGCAAATGAACACACATGTGCACTTTTTTAAAAAAATCCCCCAAAATTCATGTATTTAATATATGTTGGCACATGTGCACATGTAAATTTGTGTGCATAAAAATGATAATGTATGTGCTAGAGAAAGACAATAGTATTCCTTCCCCTAGGTTTAATCTGTATATGCATAATAATTAGGACTTGAGCTACATGCAAATTTGTGCACATAAAGACGTTCATATATGTTCAATTTTTTTTTACCTCCTAATGTAGTTGTATAAGAGCATATTCATCTCTACCCTAGTTGCTAAGAGTATGTACAATGGTCCATATCAGCAGTCTCTAAGCTATGCCATATAGGATAAAAAATGATATGGATGAGAGAGGGTGCATCTAGAGAGTTGAGCCATCTCTTAATCTAGAGTCGACTCTAGCACGAGAATCAAGACAGGTTGTGTCTAGGAAGAAGTTGTCTACTCATAAATGAGTTGTCTATACCATTGCATAGGTTGTCTCTAACGCTATCTATAAATAACATGTTAGCTTCTTATAGACAGCAGTTGTCTATACCATTGTACATGCTCTAAGGATGCCATAGGAGACAGAATTTGGTTAACAGTAACATCAACGCCAAGCCAAGTGCTGTGGCCATGGACGCTGTGGCCCTGAAGCATGGCATCGGAGCTATGCTTGGACGCTGGTGCCAACTCATTTACTAGTCACACTTAAAAATAAAATTTACAATATGTAGTGCCAACTTAGCACCCATAGTCGCTCCTATGTACTAAATTAATGTAGTTAACAATGATATTATGGGGAGAGAGTGGTAAGGAATCTACCTTAGTACCCTTGTTTTTCAAAAGAGCATTTGGTTCTGAGGAATTTTGCTATCCTCATCTGGGAGAAGTTTGTAATGAGATATTCAAGAAATGTTCCTGACTACCATTGGGAGTTATTACTATGTCTAGTTTGTTGGGCGATCAGCATGCAAAAGATGAAAGGAAGAGGGGTACTAACCGCTATTGGTCGTGCACTTGCTAAGGATCCAGATGCTGGGAACATGACAAAGATATTATCTCTTGTGTCACTTTGATCTTCCTCACCATCTAAGAACTTGTTTGTTGTACCTGAGTGTATTCCCAGAAGAATACGAAATCGACAAACAACGTTTGATAAGTAGATGGATCCCAGAAGGATTCATTCATGAAGAACAGGTGCTAAGTACATATGAAGTAGGCGAGCACTATTTTAATTAATGATCTCATCAATAGAAGCTTGGTCATACCAGTTGATGTACAGTATGGTCAGGCGAAGGCATGCCAAGCTCCTGACATCATTCTTGATTTCATCACATCCAAGGCTGCTGAAGAGAATCTCGTCACTTCATTGGATGCTGCAGAGCATGGACACATTTCAGATACAAGGGTTCGCAGGCTTTGTGTGCCGTGAATCACAATAAAGATCGATAAGGTTACCATATCGACAAGCCTGATTCTCTCACAAGTTCCAATCGCTAACTATATTTGGGCACTTCGTGCGATCTTCTTACTCGGCCTTCAAAGCTCTTCGTGTGTTGGACCTGGGAGGTCGTCAGGTTTTACAAAAACACCATCTTGTAAATATTGAAAAGCTGTTCTAATTAAGTACTTGTATCTCAGATCATCTTCAATAACCGAGCTCCCAATAAAAATTGGATAGCTGAAGTCTGTAGAAACACTGGACATACGAGGTGCCCGGATTGAAGAACTGCCATCAACTATTACAATGCTTCAATGATTGACTCGTCTATATGTTGATATTTTGCTAGATTTCCGGACAGAATAATTGCACAGATGCAGAGCCTGGAAGAGCTAAATAGGTTTGGTGTCTTCCCCTGCGAAGAAGGGAAGTTTTTGCAAGAATTCTGTCAGCTAACCAAGCTGAGGACGTTGAAAATAGAATGGCATTTTAGTCGGAGACAGGACTCAACTGAAAGCAGAAGCCAAGCTGAGGAGTGAGGACCTTCGAAGTTACGTGGGAATTTTAATATCCTCATGCAATCTTTGTTGTTGAGTATGGTGATTTATATCTTAGTCTTTTAAAAATTAAAAAAAAATATACTATAAGGACTCCTAAATAAATCTTAATAATAAGATTTTGATTCCTATTTTTTTTAGAGTAGAATTCCTACTTTCTTTCGGAGGAGAACAAGTGGGATTATATAAGCCTATGGTGAGTGGTTATAGAGAACCTAACTAAAAAGCAAGCAAGAAGAGGTCATCCAAAGTAGAGCTACAGGAAGGAATAGAGGCTAGATTATTCTTTAGCACTAGATTCTTGTATAAGGCAAAGATCCGAGAATCCTAAAAGGTTTGAAAGGGTTGTGAAAAGTGACAATCCCTTGCATCTTTTGAGGCTGCGTGTAAAGAATTTACGATCGGCTTTGCCATCTCATTCGGTACTACTGCACATAAAAAGGAGCACCACAGTGTAACATTCATTACCTATATATTAGAAACGCCATTTATCATGCAGATCCTATCCCACAGTCACTGGAATCGTGGTGCCTTACTGTTACTTAGAGCATCCGGAAGCTCCACATTGCACATTGTTTCATCTGTGAGGTTCCAAGTTGGATGAGCTTGCTTGGAAATCTCGACGAATTAAAAGTATATATTAGACCGGAAGATGTTCTACTGCCAACAAAGGATTCAGAAGTTTGAAATATTTCTCCCTGGATATCTGGCGTTGTGGGACCACGCTGGAGTTTGAAGCGGGATCAATGCCAAAGCTTGAAGACCTCAAGCTTAATTTCAAATTGCATAGGATGGAGTGCCTGAACGATGCTTCTGATTTCGGCACCCAGGGGCACCTCTATTGGAGCTGGCTGGCAGATATGGAAGACAGCATCGTCAAATGTGTTGCAAAAACTGCCGTCGAGGCACTTCCCAACCGTCCCACTTAAAATTTTAGATTGTCACATGATCCCACACTGTGTGGTTTCTTTGAAGAGTTTATAGGATCTGTAAGTTACCTGCCACAATTTCTGGTACTTAATATCTCGTCCCCTCAGTTGCGATTAGTCCTGTGTTTCTTCTTCAACCCGCAGATTCTCTGACGTTTAATCAAATATTCCTTACCTGCCACACTCTTGTTTCGGTTTTGTTAACACTTTTCTTCTGGTGTTTGAGGCAGGGCAATCAGAGCACGGAGGGATCGACCGAGAGTCTTGAAAGAGGTCAAAAAATTTTTTGAACCGGAAACAGCAGTGGAAGCCACTGCTGGGATATATATTAAGAGATAGAACACACCACGGAAAACAGCAAAACGGCTGATGAGGGACCAGCCGAGAAGAAAAAGAAAGAGAAAAGAAACCGATCAAGGCAGCCTAGCACCCCAAGCTACGAAACCTACCCTTAGATTATCATCCAACCTAAAAGACTCCAAGCGAATTTCAGCACGAAACCAGTCTCTCCAAACCAAAAAACTAACCGGAAAGGATCTAAAAATCCTATTATTACGCTACTTCCAGATGCCCCAAGAAGCAATCATGAAAGCATCCATAAAGAAGAGGTCTCCGTCCGCCAAGCAGGCATCCGAGATTCTTTGGAAAATGCCGGTCTGAAGATCCCAGGAGATTTGCAAGGCATTCCAACATGTTTTGGAGAAAGAACAGTCGAAGAAGAGATGATCTCTAGTCTCTTCAAAACCTTGATTACAAAGAACACAATTGTAATTATCCCCTGGAATTGGGCAATTCTTCCTCTTAAGCAGATTCCTGGAGTCAAATTGAAGAGGAGCATGAAGATCAAGTGGTAGCTGGAGAGACTGAGCAAGAAGCTTACAAAATGGAATGCTTGACAGCGCTAGAAAGTTCTTTGTCCTACAAACACCATGCATGTTGCCTGTCAATATGTTTTCTCGATCATCCTCTTCTTCATTTCCCGTTTCTGGTACATCAAACAGGATGAGACGAATGAAGAGGAAGAAGAAGAGCAACGGGTGAAGGTTTGTGTCATGAAAGGTTTAGGTACCCGGGCGACCCTGGTACAACTGGGAGTGGCCGCTCTGTTGAAGTTGCTCATAAAGGAATTGTGTACAGAGAGTTTCCGGTACTTTTACCAAAATTGAGTATATTCAATTACTACATTATACTCAAATGTCTTGCTATTCTAAAGTCCTCAAGCGGCACAGCTAGCGCTAGCTCGTGTGTCACTTAATTGCATGGTTCAGGGCAATGTATCAGTTTTCACGCGTTAAGTCAGGTTCATATCGTCAGGCATCACTTGCTTCAGAAAAATAGGTATGTCATCGCGCATCAACCCATTAGCATTTCCTTAGCAAGCCACATCTAATGTTACTGCTGCATGAAATTCTAACCTTAGAGGCTTTCAACGTTAAATACATCTTTGTTAAAATCATGTGGCAGGTACTTCGTTTTAATTGATGATGTATGGGACGCAAAAGTATGGAAAACCATCATCAGGCTCGACAGCAAAGGTTGCTGTTGTTTTATATTTCTGCTCTAAGTTGAAGAGGACTAGACATTGCAAGTAGATGCATGCTAAGACTCCCTATCATCAAGACCTACGAGTAGACTGTGATTTACATCTACCAGATGCTAATACAAGACGGACACAACAAAACAAGCGAGCGCCCTCCAATGTACATGATTTCTTGGGCACCCACTGACTTGGCATCGGCTGGATGTAATCACTTCCTTCCTGTCGCAAGCCGTGGCTTCCCTTTAACCTCGGATTCCTATTCAAGACGAGGCAAGTTCAGTGCCAAAACATAATACAGGAACGGATCTCACAATAATATCAATGCTGTAAACAGAAAGTACCTGTGGACTATGGAGATAGATGGATGTCTTTGCAGTTGCAGGGTTGTGGTTTTCAGCCCCACGGCTCCAGTCATAGCAGACCTGCTTTCCATTAATCATGGTTATATAACATCTAGGTTTTGTTCAAAACTAGGAGCCCACTTTAAACTAATGACCAGGGAATGCATTTTAGAACGGCAGTTCAACTGGAACCACCATCCATACAAACTGAAAATCTAACTTAGGGCTGAAACATCAAAAACAGATTTCCGCATAATTAAGATATACATTCAAGGTATAGGTCATTGCACCATAGTGCAGGAAGCAACAAGACACTCATGCGTCCTTGACTTACAGCATAGGCAAATATTGAACCATCACTGTTGAAGGTACTGCAAGGAATAGGAAGAGGACACCGACTAAAAGCCTGTACAGAAACAACGTAAAAGCGTATGAATGAATAAGTTTACAAAATAAAGGGAATGTTATGAGAGATTTAGCGCATCAAAAAAATAAACTTGGTGCACCAAGATAACACCATACACTAAGCAACTCTATGAGTTTACAACGATGAGAACGCTACTTCGACGAGCCGAAAAAATATCTGATGACAAATTAGTCAGATGGCTCACATGGTAGAGGGTTCGTGCCATTGAGTTAAAGTTTTCATCAAGAATAAAAAAAATCACATACTAAATGCCCAAAAAAGGCAGCCATCACAAGGTCAGGCACATGGGAAGGGATGATAACACAATCAGCTTCTTGCTCAGGACTACAATAATAAGTGAATGATCAGGACCTCGTTTTCATGTTCCAGTTGTACATGCACAAAGAATATCTATGCAGGACATTATGATGTCCACAGTTAACAACACAAACAGTCACCAACTTGAAATCATCAGAGTAATCAAGGAAACAAAAATCAAGTGCATTAGTCAACAAAAGTGAAACTTCAAAAGAGATTTGGAAATTGCCAAACCTTCAGTCTCTGCTTACTATCCTTATCCCAGAAATTGAAAGCACCATCAGATCCAGCAGTGGCAAACGTGTGATGAACCTGTGGCAAGTGATAGAAAATATGAAATTCTAGATGTAACTTCACTAACCACGACTTCCAAACTTGGAATTAACTAGTAGGTTACACTGCTTTTTCAATGAAATAAGCCTAGAAGAATAATGAACTAAATGGATTAAACTATCATCAATCAAGCATACCAATACAATGAATATAATATGTCAAGTTAGCCAAAAAAAAAAAGAATTGCTCAATTGAATTGAGATAAATATATTTGGAGTATTTTTGCAACATCTATATTAATCTGTTTGGAGTATTTTGGCAACACTTGTATGCCTAAGATTGTACAGTTTGTTAGATTGCTTAAAATGCAGTATCATGCCCAATATTTAGCTCAGTACATTTTGTGGAAGACAAGAAATTGTGACTGTCAGGACATAAATAACAAATGAGGAAGGGGGATCTTACAGGGTGAAAGTTGAGTGAATTTACAGAGAAAATATCATTTCCTTCCCTGTGACATTTGAAAGTGAAGTTTTTGCTCTGCTGTGAATCATCAATATGGTGCACACCAACTCTTCCTTCTATTGAACCCACCTTTAAACAAAAGCAAGTGGTCAGTCACATGGAAATAAACATTTTTCTGAAAGACACATGGAAATGATGATAAAAGAAAATTTGTCAGGTACCGACAATTTTATCCAAGATAATTGAGTCAAAACATCATTCACAGATGTTGAACAAGATCAACACTGAATATAGGTACCAGCAAAGCATAGATTGGTCAGGCAATACTATAAAATTATAAAGATTTATAGTTGAGAATAATTGCTTGAAAACCCAGATGGCTTTGACCATTTGTCCTGCAGCATGATTTTATATTCAGAATTTCAGATTGGCTTCAACTGATACATGCCAAGATCTCTTCTAGACTTCTAGTAATGGACATTGTATCCAAGCATAGCCTGTTTCAAGGTGTGGTTAAGGGTAAACTTCATGCTCTTTTATGAAACTTTTACTGACTAATTAGAAAGACGTGCATCACTGATGTTTATATTTGATTAACATTTCTGGCAATTGGAAGTTTGGAATGCAAATCACCAGCGTTCAAAAAGGCATAAAAAATCGGCGCCTAGGCGCTCGGCGGCTGCCCTCCGCCTCACCTTGGCATGAAATCATGCTCTAGGCGGAGGGGATGACTAGGCAGAGCTTGGCGGCATTAGGCAGCCAGCAGCAGGGAGTAAGCGCGCGCGGAGAGAAAAGCTGGCTTGGCAGTGCCGGGTTGGATAAGAGGGGAAAACCCGAGGGGGGGGGGGGGGGAGGCTAGGTTACCGGGCTGAGGGTGCGAGTGTCGATAACTCCTCCCCGCCTCCCATGCCCGGATCCTCCCCGCCGCCAGCACCCGAGATCCTCCCGCGCCGCCAGCGTACGAGGTCATCCTTCCACACTAGCGCCACTAGCGCCCGAGGTCGTCCTTCCGCACCAGCGCCGCTAGCGCTGAGCTCGTCTTCCCCGCCTCCGCGTCGCCAGTGCCAAGCTCTTCCTTCACCGCCGGCGCCCGAGCCTCCCGCGCCGCCGGCGCCCGCCATCGCCCAAGTTCTCAGGTGAGGTCTGCCGCTTTTTTACGCCATGTTCGGATGTTCTAGAGGAAAAATATTGGGGATCAAGGATGAAATAAAGGAGTTTTCGTGTATAGTAGATTAATAGTATAAATATGATTATATAAAGCAGTGCCAGTGATCACTCTTGGGTCTTGGCAAAACCAGAATTAAATGCCTTGAGCTATTAAAGATGCTGTTAAGTTGCTCGATGAGTTGGTATAAACCATGGTTGTTAAGGCGTCGCCTAGGCGACGCCAGCGCCGCCAGGCGCCCAGCGCGGAGGAGCTCGCCGGGAGGCTCGCCGCGCTGGCCGAGCAAGGCGTCCGCTGAGCGTCTAGGCGTCGCTGGCCGCCGCATGGCGTCTCAAGCGAGGTAGGGCGGCCCTGGCGAGGAGAGAGACGGAAGGTACTCGGATAAGTATTGGGCGATCGGGTTTAGGGTTTACTCGCCCATTTGCTCGTCGCCGCCGCCTCGACCCGCCGCCACCTCCGTCGCCTCCTCCGTCCAGATCCAGTAAGTCCTGCCGCCCTTCTCGGCTTCTCCTCCTCCTCTCTTGCTTTCCTCGTGTCGTGGCCTCCTTCCATGCCAGGTGGCTCTCCTCCGCCGATCACGACCTCCTCTCTGAGTCTTCCTCACACACACCCTCTCTGTAGCTTTCTCCATGTGAGACCTCCTCTCTGTGACCCCCTCCCGCCGCCCCATTTCTCTCGCTCTGCACCTCTAGCCCTCTCTCTCTCTGGCTCTGCTCTTGGTTGCTCGACACTTCTCCGCTCTGCTCTTGGTTGCTCACTCGACACTTCCTCCGCCCCCTCTCTCTCGGCTCTCCTCTTGTATTGGTGATAATGTCATATACTCATATACCCTACCCTCGCCTAATCCTCGCCTAGGCGCCCGCCTAGGCGCCTAGGCGTCCAGGCGGTGGGCTGGCGCCTCGCCTCGCCTTGTCGCCTTGACAACCTTGGTATAAACCAAGTAATATGGTATGAATTGAGCTTGTACATTGCAAACTTGTACATTGTGAATAAGATGGTACATTATGAATTGAGATTGTCTTTACTACACGTTCATGCATGATATGTGAGTTAAACATTGCCCATTTACAGAATGTCGTCAATGGGATGGGCGGCAACAACCAATGAGAGCACGGTGACTCTTAAGATGAAGTCGGATGACGTAAGATGGGCTTATGGGGTTCTAGTCGATCTGTCCAACTTGGACAGAGTGAAGTGTATTTTTTGTGGCCATGTGAGCTCGGGAGGGATTTATTGTCTTAAGCAACACGTTGGCAAAGTTGGCAATAGTGTTGCTAAATGCAAAGTAGCCTTAGAGGAAGCTCAAGACAAGTGCAAGAAATCTCTTGAAGAAGCAAAAGCAAGACCGTGATGACGAAGTTAGAGAAGATGTGAATGTTTCGTCAGTTTGTGGAGAGGATAACGATGGAAGCTCGGGACCTAACAACTTAGGCCCTATGGACAAGTTTGTACGTCCTATTGATCCTAAAGCAAGCCCGACTGAAGCCAAGCGCCAACAAAATATTACCAAGGCGCTTTGGAAAGAGAGAACACATCAAATGCGGCAATATGTTGCTAGATGTGTGTATACACATGGTAAATCTTTCTATCTTCTACCTTCCATTGATTGCTACCTCACTAACCTCTTGTTTGTATTATTTTGATAGGTGTACCGTTCAACGCTCTTGACAACGATGAGTTCAAGCAAATGTGTGAAGCCATTGGTCAATTTGGCCCGGGTTTTCAACCTCCTACCCAATATGACCTTCAGGAGAATTTGTTGAGTGAGGAATTCTTGAGAACCAAGAGTTTGCTAAAGAAACGTGAGGAGGAAAAGATAAAGAATGGTTGCTCTATTATGACTGATGCTTGGACGGACATGAAGAGGAGCATAATGAATTTGTGCACTCATTGTAGCATGGGAACAAGTTTTTAAAATCAAAGGAGATGTTGGATGTGTCACACACAAGTGAAGTCATATTCAATATGGTGGATGAAGCAATTGAGGAAGTAGGTCCGGAACATGTGGTGCAAGTAGTGACGGACAATGCTTCTAACAACATGAGAGAAAAGGCATTGTTGCATGCCAAGAGGCCAAATATCTTTTGGAGCTCTTGTGCAATCCACACTATCAACTTGATGCTCCAAGGAATTGGCAACTTGCCAAAGTTCAAGACGACAATTGACCAAGCAAAGGCATTCACTATCTTCATCTATTCACACCACAAGACCTTGGCATTGATGAGGCAATTCACAAAGAAGAGAGATATCATAAGGCCGGGGGTGACTAGATTTGCTTCTGCTTTTCTTACTTTGCAAAGCTTGATGTAGAAGAAGGAAGAACTAAAGAAGATGGTTGATGCAGTGGGAAAGCTTGAGTCATGTGAAAACTAAAAGGGACAAGGATGCAACTGCGAAGGCTATAAATAGGGCCTTTTAGAATAGTGTGGCTCTATGCTTGAGGGTTTTTGAGCCTTTGGTGCAAGTTCTTCGTTTGGTTGATGGGGATGTCAAGCCATTTGTGGCTTTTCTATATGGAGAACTAATTAAGGCAAAGGAGCTCAAGGATGCCTTTGGAAATGTGGAGAAGAACTACAAAGATGTTATAGCCATTGTTGAGAAGAAGATGAACGGTAGACTTGATTCTCCATTGCACTTGAGTGCATACATGTTGAATCCATACTATAGTTATATTGATGATGCAATCTTCATGGATCCAAACATTATGGAATCATTCATGTCCTGTGTTGGGACTTTTTATCATGGTGATAATGACAAGCAAGATCAGGTTGTAAATTAGGAGTTGATCAAATTTCAAAATAGAGAAGATCCCTTTGGAAGGAAGCTTAGGAGTTAGTCAAAACTTCGACTATAATCCGAGTAAACTTGGGCTTAATTCATGCCTTCATTTTGCAATGCATGGTAACTTGTTAATCAACTAATATAGATATACATATACTAAATTGTTCATGCTTTTCTTATTGATAGCATCTTGGTGGAGGCTCTATGGAGGCTAAACACCGGATTTACAAAAGATGGCCTTAAGACTCCTCTCATTGACCTCAAGCTCTTCCGGTTGTGAAAGAAATTGGAGCACTTTTGAATCAGTTAGTCTCTATTCTTGAGTCCCAATATTCAATACTCTAAAGTCTCAATTCCCAATCTCATGTAATGTCTCAATCTACTTTGCAATTCATAGATATATACCAAAAGAAGAAATAGACTAACCACTGCCCGTCTCAACAATCTAGTCTACACACAATTCAATGTTAGAATGCTGGCTAAGAAAGAAAGGATTATGGCAAAGAAGAATACCGATGTCCTCCTATGTTGTGATGCTTCTGAAGCTCAAGGATTCTATATGAGGGAGGGGATAACCATGCATTGGTTGTTTTTAGGGACGATGAGGATGAGGAAGAAGTAGTGCCCAGTATACCATGGGGAGTACTTGATGAAGCTATGGGTACTAGTGAAAAGCTATGGTTACTAGTGAACAACTTGAACTTTATAGGAGTGCAAGAGTGAGAAGGCTTCATGATGATGAGTCCAATCCGAAGAAGAGGAGAGCAATGAGGAAGAGGTGGCTATCGAGTTCGAGGATGACGAAGACAAAGTGTTGCCATGAAAGCTCTATCCTTTAGAGGACTGATCATTTCATGATCATTAGCTCATTGCATTTAATGCTATCACATCTTATCATTTATCATATTCCATTTTTCATGTGTATCTCACTATTTTGTTGAACTTAGTTATGTATGGGACTATGTTTTATAATTTTATTATGTGTGAAACTTAGTTTTGTGACTATGTTATGTGTGAGACTTAGTTTGATGACTATATTATGTGTGAGACTATGTTTTATGATTATATTCCATCTTTAATGTGTGCCTTTCACTCTTTTGTTTCACTGCAGCCTACCATTTTGCGATTTCCGCCTAGGCACTAGGCAGTGGACCCCCGCCCGTCTACCGCCTAGCGCTTTTTTGAACATTGCAAATCACTGAGGAACACAACACCCATGACACTGAAACTGATGTCGGGCCACTATCCCCAAGCTTGTACCTAAAGCTGATTTGAGTAAAATGGTAGGCTGTACAACAATTGGTGTAAAAAACTCAATAACTAGCAGAATACAATGTAATTAGGTGAATTGTATTTACTAAAAACAAAACGTTATGCAGCAACAGATGTGTAACACAGTAAAAAGCTATGCATTTAAACAGAGGGAAGTTTCCGGTGTGGTAGAATGGAGAGTAAAGGATTACCAGAAATCCTTGTTGATCGGGGAATGCAGCAACGCACCGTGTCTGGTATTTCAGCGGTGATTGAATACGCTTGAACTCCGTCTAAGGATCATAGCAACAATACATTAAATCAGTTGGTACAACACACAGGTCATTGATAACAAAAGAGTGAACCCCACCCAGAAAATTGAAGGAATGACACGTGCACGTGCACAGTCAGTTCAACAACACAATTACCTGAGGATTTTGCAAGTTGAAAACCACAAGATGGCGATCAGCGGTTCCCACAATCATAAGGGGATAATTCACTGTAAGAGCATAGCAACGCTCTGGGAGTTGCTGAACATGGACAGGATTTGCCTGTCTTGTGTCCCAATACCTATTAATAGCATAGTGATCAGCACTGAAGGTAGACAAAAACAAAATCGTAGTCATCAGGATTGGAGCTAATACTAGTATATCGGCCATAATGCAGTGAAGATCAGAGGATGACAGGAGTGTATCGGGATCAATGGGACACAGATGAAGCAAGACAAGCACATAAAACACAAATAAGCAAGGCATGGATACTAATTAAATAGAAAGCCAGAACTGTCATCCTTGACTTAGTGTTGTTTCCTAAATCAATCTCATTAATATGAGCAATACCTCCAACCACACATGCTAAAACTCCAAAAGGGTATATCTAACAGTAATTGCAGATTTAACTGCTGCATCAATTGTTACTTGTATAGAAATTTCATCTTGGAACAAAATTAATTGCAGCTGTAAATAAAACATGAGATAGCAAATGATATCCAGAAAGTGCATAACCTTTCATAAGAATAGGAGAATATGATCCAGCAGGTACTGAAACCTTGAGGATCATAGAAGGCATACAAACAGTAGTGGAAAGATAAACTAGATGAGATGCACCCTTTGCAATATTTGATTTATAGTGTCTGAAAGTCTGAATCTTTTTTTTTTTAAGAAATGCCCAACATTATTGTTTGCAAACTTAGACAATGTACTATGAGCAAACAAAACCATGGAGTAAAAAAGATACTAAAAATAATATGAAATCCATATTACAATGAGATCAGAAGTTCAGAACATTAATAACTGTTCAAGAGCAAGTAATATGGTCTTTATATATTCAACTAGAAAGTAACAAAAAACTAAGGGTGCACAGGACTAGATTTCTTGCACCTTAGAGTCTTATCCCAGCTTCCAGAGACAAGAAGATTCATTTGAGGAATCCATGCGATCTCCTTGACAGGTGCATCATGCATTGCAACCGTCTGGGCCTGCCCACCAGACAAAAGAGGCCACATTTTGACCTGTTTGTCACAGCCTCCAGAGAAGACGGTAGTCCCATCATCCTTCCAAGCCGAGCAGAGGACCTGATGGAAGGGAACAAGAAAATCAGCACACCAGACAGTAACTACTAGGAAAACAATCTATTATGGTACATGAAGGCCCTTTCAAGAAAAATACTGAGATCATACAGGCTGGTCATGCGATATAGATGCCTTTGGCTGACTGCTCCCACCAACTATCTCCCAGCATCTCACCTGTACAAAACTCGAAGAAGTTCCTAGTAAGATAAATAGCATCAATTAATGCCAACCGTAAATTACAGAACAAACAAATTTACCTGGTTATCCCAGGAAGTTGCCACCAGCAGATTACTCTTGGGGCAAAAACTGAGGCTTGAGACCGAGTCGCCCGGATTAGGCA
The DNA here is from genome assembly GCA_036346375.1 of Guadua angustifolia. Lineage (NCBI taxonomy): Eukaryota > Viridiplantae > Streptophyta > Magnoliopsida > Poales > Poaceae > Guadua > Guadua angustifolia. The sequence goes on from CM070514.1 coordinate 48,636,470, forward strand.
GGACCTGAATTTACAAGCAAACATCAAAACATTACAGTAAATATGTACTCCTCACGGAACGGAAAGACCAAAAAATAAAAATAAAAAAGGCATTGCTGCATAAAGCATCACACCTCAAATGACTTGTTCGGATTCGTGTTTGTGGTAAGACTGCTTAGACTTGTCATCTCTCCTTCTGCCTGATCCTTCAAAATTAAACAAAAGACAATGAAGAGAAATCAGCACAAGCGCAAGTCACTGATATGCAATCTCCCAAGGAGGAGCATAAATTCCAACTTAAAATAGCTCAAGAGGATTGTGACGATTGCATATTTGCGTATACAAAACCAAAAAAAAAAAAAGTCGAACGACTTGTACACTCCAGGAGACAAGAACCAGGTTATCATCATAAGGAAAGTCATTAGCAAAGTCTGCATTAGAAAATCCTCACAAAAGCACAGAACCTAAAAGGCATTATCGTACGGAAAACAAAGCGTAGCTCCAAAAATCGGCAAATCATAACCGAATCGAGCAGCGAGAACCAACGGGCACAAACCCTCGGATCACTTCAGTAGAATTTAGAAATGCTGCCACCTCCACCGCTTAAATACGCAAATAATAGTCAACTCACCAACCAACAGCGAGAAAAATCACTAGGGAGCAACATGGCAGAACCACCCCGATCGTGCCACAGGAAGCGGCGGGGCAAAAACCCTAGATTCCGCTACAGGGGCGCGGCGTGACCCGGGGGGGATCCGAGGCCTGCACGAGCCGCTCGATCTCGCTAATTTGCCCGGTACGGCGGCCAGCTCGCATCGGAGCCGCCAACCGCCGGACCAGAGCCCCAATCCGCAACGCATTTGGGAACACGACGCGCCTCAGGAGAAACGAACCCCCCAAACAACACAAGCATTGCGCCAAGCACACCCAACCCCAAAATACGGCGCCACCGGATCGAACCGCGGGTGCAGGAACCCTAGAGCAGCGAGAGAGGAGGATTCGGGGTGGTGGGGGTGGGCTTACGGGATGCCACCGCCGCCGGGAGCTCGAGGTATGGCGCGGTGCGTGCGCGACGAGCCGGGCGGCGGAGTGTACTACTAGGATTTGGCCTTATCCCATCCGTCCAAACGGAGCACGCGTTTCGCATCTGCGGTCAGGAGAGCGCGTCCCGTGTGGGAAAAGCAGACACACGAGTTCGCATAGTGCTAAGCTAATGCCATAGGACGGATAAGGGTATAGGTGCTAACCCTTGAGATTGCATGACAAAGAAGAAACCTAATGAATTGTGATCGTACGTCTGTTCTTTCTATGGCTGCAATATATTTTTTTCATGAGTGAAATATTTTTTCTATATGTGTAATATTTTCCTTTGATAACAGTAGAAATATTGATCTGGATCGCTGCAATATTTTTTTCCCATGCGTGAAACTTTTTTCCTATGTATGTAACATTTTTCTTCGATATAGTAGAGATGTTCACATAAAAAAATATTGCATAGATGGAAAAAAAAATATTGCACCGACGCATCCGAGGAAACACGTTGGAATCAGACGTCCAACTCAATGCTAGTAAAAAAATGGTTGAAAGCATGTAAACACATGGATCCATATATCTCAATCGGAAAAGAATCAATAAAAAAAGAATCAAATCAGACAATATATTTCTCAAAACAAACAAAAAGGAAAAGAAAGAAAAAGCAGAAATCATGATCAATTAAACCCTCTCGGGGGCTTGCTTAAGAATAAGAAAGCGAAATCTTATCGAAATAGTATGGAATAAGTTTTAATCCTATTTATGGAGATGCCGTAAATATTCTATTCCAAAAATCGAAACAATCAGGGCTGTACATGCTCTGATCACACCGTTCTACCTCATTCTCCAAACTTGGAGCAGGATTAACAGGGAAATCGCGCTAAGTATGCGCTTGTGCTAGCGTTGCTCTTGTCACAGGGCGCAACTAAGGCCTTGTTTGGAAGAGCTGTGGTTGGGCTGAAAAGCTCCTCCTCAGCAGCTTCAGCTTTTGAGGGTGTTTCTGCTGTGGCTTAACTTCTCAGCTGCTTTGTAACTATACTGTTTGAGGGAGCTTTTGGTCTAAAGTTGAAGTACAGCTCCCCAAATAGAGCCTAATGATGATGCATACAGGCAAACATGACAGTGCAGGTACGGTACATGTATTCAACTCAAACAATGCACAGAAAACCGCTTCATACAGACACCTCAGCCCATCCACAGCTTGGGGCGTTAGATTCGCCACATCACACGTGTGCTTGATTTGTTTTACTTCTACTGTTCACATGGGACCCACAAGTAAATAAAATATTACATCTTTCTCTTCCACCACACCTAATCTCTCTTGTTCACTTACAAGTAGGCCTACAAATTTTTTTTAGCTAGCACCGGTGCATCGTAGGGATGGCAACGGGAAAAATCTCCGCGGAAAGCACCTTCTCATTCTCGATCCCCGATAAAAAAAACCCTTCCCCGTCCCCGTCTCTGTACAAGGAGCTTAAATCCCCCCGTCTCCGATCCCTGACGGGTTTGCGGGGCCCCGACGGGGACTAATCTCCGAAATGCTATATAAAAGATCACATGCTACATGAACGAATCGCTAGAGTAATGTGTGCATGTGTGATTGAAATATAAGTGAATCACTAAAATAATTCATATTTAGTATGTTTATTAATAATGGCCTCACATATATTCTTTTTTCTTTTGAGAATTTTCATTTACTCCCACCTATTAGTGATAACGTGGGGACGGGGATCGGGGACGAGGAACGTCTCCGTCCTCGGGGATCATTGGGGGCGGGGAACGGTGGAACGTTCCCGTCCTCGTGATCCCCGACGGGGGCAACATTTTCCTCGATAAACCTCCCGCGGGGAGAGATTTCCCCGTCCCCGTCCCTAATAGGGGAATTCCCCACGGGGAAACGGGGATCAGGACCCATTGCCATCCCTAGTGCATCGACTTACATCGGTCGGCCGGTGCTAGGAATCTTTGAGCTAGTACGAATCAGCTTTGCTCGCTGCAACTGCCAGGTATTTAAAAACTATTTTAAAAAACCATATAAAATTCAAAATTTAATAACTGCTCGAAAACCATCAGAAACCGAAGGGTTAAGAAATAAAAAATTTTAGAAAAAAAATTAAAATATCGAAAACCATTCGGTTTTTCACGAGAAACCGCTCGGTTTTCACCGAAAACTAACTGACCAATTGAATGTTCTTTAAAAATAGTTTGTGAGCGGTTTTCAACGGTTTTCGAGTGATTTTCAATATATAAATTTGCTCATATATTTTGAATTTTTTATTTTTTATTTTTAATTGGATCGGTTTATCACGCGGTTTTAGATCTCAAACCGTAATGATAAAGTTGAAAATCGCGGCTGGCACCGAAGCCAACATGCAAAATAATGCAACTACCACAGCGCGCTACAGATGGCCTCACAAGCAGGGTTCAAAAAACTGACGAAAACCGCGGTTTTCGACCTTACCGCTCCAGTTGAAACTCAAAACCGCTCGGTAAACCGTTCTAATTAATTTTTTTAAAAAAATAAAAATTTTGAAAATTTTTAATGTGAACGAAAAACTGCGGTTTTTCGTCAAAAACCGCCCAAAACCGTTTTCGAAGAACATTCAAATGGCCAGGCCGGTTTTCGTAAAAAATTGAGTGGTTTTTCGAGAAAACCGAGCGGTTTTGCGTGAAAAAATCGAACGGTTTTCGATTTTTTCAAAAAAAATCAATTTTTTTATTTTTAAACCTTTCGGTTTTTGACGGTTTTCGAACGGTTTTTCACGCGGTTTTTGCGAAAACCGTACCGCGAATTTCAAAATTCGGTTTTGTAATCCCTGCTCACAAGTCACACCTGAGCCCTGAAGAACATATGTCCCACTGTAGCATCGAGTACGTAGGACTGGACTGTCCATTGAACTAGTACAATTCGATATAGTCGCCGTACTTGTCGTCGGCAAATGACGCTAATTACAAGGCTGAGATCGATCGAGGGTTCAATAATTACACTAGGCATGTATGATTGTATGTATATATTTACACATCTTGAATGCTTGCTATATCTGCCAGTCTGATCGGAGACCTGCTTCTGCTGTCCTTTGTCTCGATCAGCAGACAGAACACACCTGTTCTTTTCCTTACCAATGGAGAGCTGAACCCAATTCTCAAATCCTCCCCTAGTCAGTGATGACCTCTTCTTCCACCACAGATCATTACCGGAACCAATCAAATTCAAAGCAATGCAGTTTTCTCCTCTTCATCGTCGTCGTCGTCGTCTTCTTCTTCTTCTTCTCCTTCTTCAGGCGTTGAGCTTACGCCGGCTCGCGAGGCCGCGCCGCCCAGAGCGAGCTGAGCGCGCGCAGGCGCTGCCAGTAGTCCCCGAGGGCGAGGAGGCCCTGCGCCGCCAGCCGCACCGTCAGGATCTTGTACATGTTCTGCAGCGTCTGCTGCCGGAGATGGTCAGCCTGCACAATGCCAAATTGCCAACAGCACACACAAACTTGCGATCAACCATCATAACGAGAGGTACATAATTCGTGCCAAGATTTGCTCGTTGCTGACTGTCCGTTGATCACCTGGTGGACGAACATGACGAAGCCGTCGAGGCAGCCCATAGCGCTCGCCATCTGCGCCATGTAGCAGCTGTCGCCGCCGCCAGCATCCAGCGAAGGGTCCGAGCCTTGGGCGACAACAAGCGTCGTCGTCAGAGACTCGGAAAGCTTCTGCTGCAGCTTCTCCATGCCATGCGACACCGCATCCTCCGCCTGCCGCGCCGTCTGCTGCAGCCTGTTCACCGCCGTCGCCTGCTGCTCCGTCACCGGCTCCAGCTGCGGCCCCAGAATCTGAGAATTAATATACGCAGAGCCCATGCATGACGTCAGTAACATACACAGCACCGGCTGATCGATCGATCATTCGAGCTGCATGGGCCATTGTTCAGGGTTCAGAGGTGAATGGTGAATGCACCTTGAGGAGTTCGGAGGGGCGGAAGCCGCCGATCCAGAGGAAGAAGCGCTCGGCGGGGGTGCGCCACATGCCGGACATGACGAAGAAGACGTCCGACTTGGCGGCGATGAACTTGGCCTGGAACAGCCTCTCGTAGTGCGCCAGCCCGGCCTCCACGAGGATGCGGAGCTGGATCTCCGACGCGTTCGCCTGCAGCGCCGCCCTCAGCTCGCCCGTCTGCTTGTTCTGCTCCTCCACCCAGCGCGCGTACTCCATCTCAAACGCAGCGACACCTGCCAAAAATTTATAAAAAAAAAAGAAGTATCAGAAATTCAGAATTCCCATTACAATTCTAAGCAAGTTGCTATGCACACGCCGCCAACCGACGTCTTCGTCATTAGAGAGCGTAATCTCCGGCTGTGTAAACTGACCGGAATCAATGGGTGCCGATAGCCCAACCGCGCTGTTCCCGCTGATGTACAAACCCTGTAGGCAGCTCAGTCAGCAAGTGGCAAGTTGCAGTTAGCAACGAGCTATTATATCGCGAAACAAGCCACGATGAATCTGCTCGTCGGCACCTGTTGCCTGGCCCGGTAAAGCTCCTGCTCCAACTGCGCCAGCTTCATCCGGCCCGTCTCCAGATTCTGGATGTAGGCCTGTCAAAATCACACACACCAAAATTAGCGATCGCCAACACTGAGATGGATTTGTTTTTGGTCTGTTCGTCGCACGAGGAAATTGAGCGGGATTTCTTTAAATGTCTTGCCATCGCGCTTACTTACTTACCTTCTTTCGTAGCCGGCTCTTGCGAGCGGCCTCTCTGTTCTGCGCGAGCCTTCTCTGGATCTAATAGTTCAAAACAAAGAGAATTGGGTTCAGTTTATGCAGTTCAGGACGACTCTTGAAGCCAACAATTCAGCTCGCCTAGCTAGTTTAATTGGTCGGTGAGAGATCCTCGCCTTGTCCTTAGGCTTGGTGCCCTCCTGGTCGGAGCAATCCGGCGACAATCTCAGCGGCAGCGCTTCTTGCACGGAGACACCGACGTCTTCTACCTGCGAATGAAGGTTGATGGGAACGAGCGATGAGCTAGCACGCAACGCATGCAACCAGTTCACAAGCAAATTGAAGAGCCTAGCTGCAAGGCTAGCTAGCTTACCCGGCTGTCGAACTTGGCCTCCGTCGGCGACTCCATGGCCATGGCGGCGGCGGCGGCCTGGGCGCTGCTGTCGGGCCTGAAGGGCTCGCCCCTGACGCCGGCGGCGAGCGGCGGGTGCCGGCGTCCGTAGATCCCCATCGGCCCTGGCGACGCCGCGAACTGCGCCGTCGATGCCGAGGTCATGTACCGTCCGGGAGCGCGGCTGCTCGTCGCCAATCCTGTGCAGGTGAGACAACAGCAGTTACCATAACTCCATTAACATGCAGTTCACAAACAAGAACAGGAATACATCGAGAAAAGAGAAGAGAAGGTGACACCACGTGCGCACACGTACGCAAGAATTAAACGAACTAGTGAACAATGATTAGGAAGAACCTTGATAATTACTGCCAGTTGCCAGTGGTATGGATGCTTGAGTGGAACTTAGAATGAACCCAGGAGCTCTGCTCTGCGAATGGCTGACTGTGCCATCTCTCTCGCGAAGAGTATGTTTTTACTTATATATAAATACGAGTTGGAGTAAGTCTTGGTCGTTCAACCTGCTACTCCTCGTCTCTAAGAAAATAAGCACTACGATTAATGAAAAAGAAATTAACTACTTCTCTTTCTTTCCATTCACACCCACTCTCTCTGATTGAGCTATTACTTACCTCTTTCCCCCTAGCAACCGAAGAGTGCAATTTTTTTGTAAATACATGACATAAATTGATTATTTGGTTAAAAAGTGTGTTTTTGTTACAATATCCATCTCAGTGTTGGCACTTAACTAGTACCCCATCTATCTAAGTTTATAATGTGTAGTTTTTAATGGTCTTATATATAAATATAGGGCGTATTTTATGTTCCAATATAAATTAGTGTGATGTTCCTTTTATACTTTTAATAAATATCTAGATTTACTTGATATTTTCTACATACTTACATTGAATATTTGAATATAGTGCTTAGAGATAATAATTAAGGTAATCTAATCATTTTTAATACCTCTCCAACTTATATGCTAAGAAAAAGATACACTATATAAACTTTGTCTCGAACTGCCGGTAAGTATTTGATTGCTTGTTGCGTGTTGGCTTGGCTTGGGGCCTTATTGCGTTGTTGCCTGGCGCTCAGGGCGACAGAAAACGGGCACATAGAGGTGTTTCGTTGTCTCTTGTAGTCGCTGGGCTCGTAGCCTCGTCCGTCGTACGTGCTTGCTGATGGCGTGAGGACCCCGCGACCGCTGAGCCTCTCGAGTGGGGCCCGGCCGTCACTGGCCGTGCGCCCTATATACCTGCTCGATCGACAGTTCCGACACTGTTGTGCTCCTAACTAGCTAGCTCGCACCGTCGGCGACGACGTGGCAAAGAGGAGGTGATTGGAGGATACTGGCTACTTGATGTCACAAACTTACCACCGACTGCAGTAGAGGGGAAGGCACTTCCGTCACAGTTCGACCGTGCTTTTAGATCCGTGAAATCACGATTGGACGGTGTGCAAACAGTCTCCATGTGGGGGATCGACTCCATAATAGCTCTCTCTGCATAGGACAGCATCCCTTTAATCATAAATAGCTGTCGTTTTGAATATTGATGTAGTATTTAAAATATAACTTTGATCATTAATTTTTATTATAATATATTAATAAAACTCAATAAAATTATAATATTATGAAAGTATTTTTCAAGACAAATCTACACATATGATTTTCATATATCCAATTTAAATATTTGAAAAGATATTGACAGTCAAAATTTTAAAAGTTTGTCTGTATCTATACCAGAACAACAACTATTGTGACTGGAGGGTATATCAACTCTATTACTTGTGGAAGAAAGCGCGGCCGGCCAGGTGTCCACGTGTCAGCGCCGGCATTTCGCGAAAAGGCCCCTCCGTTTGTTCAAAATTACGGATAGGTCCCTGTGTAATTTCCTGTGAGGCAAAAATATTTTTTTTCCTTCGCGTTTGGGTCCTGGCGCGGCATTTTCTGGAAAAAGCCTCCGTTAATTTCAAATCGCGAACAAGCCCTTTTCTAATTTTTCGGGATAGCGAACAGGTCCAAAAATAACAAAGCAGTCCCGCTTCTTACGTTCGAGTCCTTTCTCCGTTTTTCCCGCCGTTTTTCCCGAGAAAAGATGTTTTCGCCAATTAAAAAACCCGGAAAAATGTTTTTTCGCAAAAAAAAACTTAGGAAAAACTTTTTTCGCCACCCAAAAAAACCGGGAAAAATGTTTTCGTCACCAAAAAAACACAGTCACCGAAAAAACCGGGAAAAATGTTTTCGCCACCGAAAAAACCCGGAAAAACTTTTTTCGCCACCCAAAAAACCCGAGAAAAATGTTTTCGCCACCAAAAAAACACAGACGACCCTCTATGTCTAGACTTTTTCCCTAGCTCGATTTCCCATCTCGATCTCTGATATTTTTTTAAACGTGTATTATTACTCGGTGAACGCGTATAGTGTTAGCCTCCACAAAAGAAGATTGTCGTCTCTAATAATTTTTCGCCTTGTTTCCTCTTGACTATTTTTGGCCGGTGGGTGGTTTTGCGAAAAAAATGCATCCGGTCCCTTCGATCGGTAGTTTTGCAAAAAATGGCCCTATCGTTTCGTATATTCACGTGCGGGTCAGTCGCTTTTATTTTCCGTTTCCCCAAAAAATCCGTAGTTTTTGTATTCGCGGTTGGGTTCTCCGTTTTTCCCGGAAAAAAATGTTTTCATCACTAGAGATATGTGTGCAGCTCTATTTCTAGACTTTTTCCCCAACTCGATTTTCCATTTCGATCTCTGATATTTTTTTAGACGTATATTATTACTCGGTGAACGTATGGAGTGTTAGACCCGACAAAAGAAGGTTGTCGTCTCTAATAATTTTTCGTCATTTTTCCTTTTGCCTATTTTTCGCCGGTGGGTGGTTATGCGAATATGTATTGTTACTCGATGAACGCGTAAAGTATTAGGCTTAACAAAAAAAAGGTTGTCATCTCTAATAATTTTTCGCTCTTTTCCTCTAGACTATTTTGACCGGTGGGTGGTTTTGCGAAAATAAAAAAATACATCCGGTCCCTTCGATCGGTGGTTTTGCGGACATGTATTATTACTTGGTGAACGCATTGAGTATTAGGCTCGGCAAAAGAAGATTGTCATCTCTAATAGTTTTTCGCTCTTTTTCCTCATATTGGTTTTGCGAACATGTATTATTACTCGGTGAACGCGTTGAGTATTAGGCTCGGCAAAAAAAGATTGTCATCTCTAATAGTTTTTCGCCCTTTTTCCTCATATTCGCTTACGGGTCATTATATTATTACTCGGTGAACGTATGGAGTGTTAGACTCGACAAAAGAAGGTTGTCGTCTCTAATAATTTTTCGCCCTTTTTCCTCTTGCCTATTTTTCACCGGTGGGTGGTTATGCGAATATGTATTGTTACTCGATGAACGCGTAAAGTATTAGCCTTAACAAAAGAAGGTTGTCATCTCTAATAATTTTTCGCTCTTTTCCTCTAGACTATTTTTGACCGGTGGGTGGTTTTGCAAAAATAAAAAAATACATCCGGTCCCTTCGATCGGTGGTTTTGCGGACATGTATTATTACTTGGTGAACGCGTTGAGTATTAGGCTCGGCAAAAGAAGATTGTCATCTCTAATAGTTTTTCGCTCTTTTTCCTCATATTGGTTTTGCGAACATGTATTATTACTCGGTGAATGCGTTGAGTATTAGGCTCGGCAAAAGAAGATTGTCATCTCTAATAGTTTTTCGCCCTTTTTCCTCATATTCGCGTACGGGTCGTTCACCTTTATTTTTCCGTTTCCAAAAAAAATCCGTAGTTTTTTTATTCGCGGTTGTGTTTTTCGCCCTTTTTCCTCTAGACTATTTTTGACACTTTTATCTAAAAAAGGCAGAAAAACTGGGATTACACAGTTTTCCCCATAAATATCAAGCGATCAAAATTTTGTGTGACGCAGCGAACAAATTACATACGCCGCGGCGTAGCGCGGGTCATTATCTAGTAATTTCTAATGCTCGACTGTTTTTACCACGTCCATGCATCGCCTACATATTCTAAAGCCTTTCTGTGTTTATCCTTAATTTTACATCCTGTGAAATGTGAATGCTCCGACTATAATAATAACTAGATGCATATGGGCGGTGACACGCCGTGCACTTGCACCGCGATGCCGCACAACCTGCGGCACGATGCCGTGTGAAGGTGAGTTTTCGAGCAATCAGTGAAATTTAAATACATCAGTAGTATTATCAGAATTCTTAAAAATCACATACGTTTGATCATGCTTTAAAATTTTTATAGTAGCTTAGGCATGCTCTCAGGGCCCTACTAAACAATTTTCAAAATTTTTCAGCTTGCTTTAATAGCTCAATTAAAACAGTGAAGTTGCTTTAAATGCATTAACACCATCGTCAGATTTTTAAAATAAAATTGCACAAGTTTGATCATAATATAAAATTATTATGGTAGCTTGGGCATGCTTTTCGGACCCTTCTCAAAAGGTTTGAAAAATCAAATTCGTGTGATGGCTCTGGAAAACCAAAAACAACGAAGTTTAAATGCATTTAGAATTTCTAAAAATCGCACAAGTTTAATCATGGTTCAATTTTTCTAGGTAGCTTATGCATACTCTCAGGACTCTTATAAAAATGTTTAAAATTTTTCCAATATGATTTATTGTCTCAATTAAATCAGTGAAGTTGCTCTGAATGCATTAGTAGCATTATGAGAATTTTCAAAAATTGTACAAATTTTATCATGATCCGAATTTTTTATGATAGCTTAGGAATGCTCTGAGGACCATTACAAAAAAAGTTTCAAAAATTTATAACATTATTTGCTAGCTCAATTAAATCAGCAAAAAAATTACCTCAACCGTGAGAGGACCTAAACATAATTATATATTTTTTGAGGAGCTTGCATGGAAGGAGGACACGTGGGGACTCCCTAGCCGGTAACTCCGTAGAGTTTAATAAAGGTAATATAATATACTATATATAGTATCGGCAAGAAATGCCGCTCAACCAGGGGGCCACGTGTCGCCCCCGGCGAGGCCCCCTGGAAAAGCTGGAAATTGCGATTTGGTCCTTTCGGAAAAATTGAAAATCGCGTTTAGGTCCCTCCGGTCATTTTTTCCGTAAATAGCCTCGAGAAATCTCGAAATTACGTCCAGGTCCCTGCACACGGTTTATAGCTGAATTAGAAATCGCGTTTAGGTTCTTTTGCCGATTTTTTTTAGATTTGACCCGAAAAAATTCGAAATGGCGTTTAGGTCCCGCGACGCAGTTTTCTAAAAAAAGCAGCCAGATTTTTCCCTCGCGGCGCGGCAACGCGCGCAACCCAACCTAGTAGTAGTAGTAGTAGTGGTAGGTGTTGAACCAGTACTTCAAGATCCGTCGTTGTTATCAACTGTTCTGTGCATGACCTCTGCAACACTATCAAGTGAAAGAAAAATAACGTATGCAATATCAGAGCACAGAGCTGTTCAGACTTCAGTTCAGTGTATCGTTTTTCCCTTGGCACGAGGTTTTGATTGCACACACAGTTCGACTAAATTCGCTTCAATAATCGGATGCGTGCCCTTGCAACAAACGGGTTCTGACTAGAGGTGGAACTAAGGTTGGATTATTTTGGATCAATATGAGACACGTATGTTTCAGTCCGACTTATGATCTGACATGAAACTGTTCTAAATGGCTGAGCTGGCACGGTACGATTATTCGGATTGTGTCGGGCCTGCCAATTGGGCATGATGGGCATCCCGGCCCAGCACGATAGTCTGGGCCGTGCTTAGACCGGCACAGCTCGAAACAGTCTGTGCGTGCCTGCGTTGTATGTGTGGGTGAGCAAATCAAGGAGTAAAGGAATAAAACACTAGATAGACTAGAGAAAAGGAAGGGAATATATGCATGCATTGCATGTGTGGGTGAGCAAATCAACGAGTAAATTCATGGCTGCATGCGTGTGACTGGAAGGAGCAACCGAATCAAGGAAATCGAAAAAAATAAACACAATATGATTCTGTTTCGTCTGGAGAAAAAAGGAAGTTCTAGATAGATAAAGAAAGAAATTAATCTGCGATCATTTTCTCGTAGCAATAGTATAAATGGGCCGGTCCTGGGCCGGCACAGCACGAAGCACAAATAGGCCGTGCCCGGGTTCACCAAAAGCAAGTCAAAGCCATTTCGCCCAAGACGGCGAAAGCACGATGGGTCATTACGATGCAGCGCAGTTTAGACCGAAGCACGATGAACCTATGGGCATGATTTAGACCCAAAACACGATAGACCTGTGCCAAGCCGTTTCCTCTACAAGACTTTTTTACGATCTTTAGAAAATATCAAAATTTATACTAGGTTAATACTTAGAGGTATAAAAATTATTATCTTTTCCCTTTAAATTTTTGGTCTTAGTACTAAATAGTTAGGGTCCGTTTGTTTTTGCTTTTGATTTTGAATTCTGATCCAAAAGAGCAGAATAAAAAACAAACAGTCCGTTTCTAGAATTCGATTATCATAATCCAGCTCACCCATATACACTAGAATCTATAATCTACTTCATATATGCTTTTAGATTTCAGCTTTTGGAGAATCAACTTCTTTACAACCACAATCTCAAATAAGCTTTTAAAGAATCCAAAGAAAAAAAAAACCCTTAGTACTACTTTAATGTAAATTTAAAGTCTCTTCCTGATTTACAGCAACAAATTGACGTTGCTTCGCCAAAAGACAAACAAAATCAGCGATTTTGTTTTCGTATAGACAGAACCTTCAACTGCTATGCGTCGTTGATGCTTTGAAGTCACGAGTTTCGCCGTGTCACGTCACGCCAACACCGGCCGATGACCGGCCGGTGGCAGCGATCTGACGTGGCAGCACCCCACGTCAGCTCGAAGCGGACAGCCGCTGTGAGCCAGCGCCAATACTAGCGCGCAAAAAAACTAAATAAATAAATAAAATCCCAGCGCCTCATAATAGAGCTTGAATAGCTTATCTCGTGTAGACTTAACGAGGTGGGGTTGACAGGGACGTCAATGGAGGCGGTCACGTCAGCAGTGGCGTCACGACGCATCAGAACAGGGCCGGATCGATCTCGCGCGGGGACGCCCTCCGACCTGGCCGAATTGAAATCACTGTAGCCTCCACCGTGGGACGCCCTCCGACCTAGTCTAATCTGATGATCAAATAGTGTTGGTGGTAGGCAACTACTAAAATTGCGGTCATTATTGTTACCACGCCGTATATCTTTTCTAGGGTTCATAAAACTGGCGAAAGTCGTTCGAAAACCATGGTTTTTAGCATATAGCTGTGGTTCAAGATCAAAAATCGCTCGGTAAATTAGTCTAATTAAAAAAATTCAAAAAAATTGAAAAAAAATTTATGTGTTGAAGATCGTTCGAAAACCATTGAAAAACCGCGGTTTTCAGTGCTCGAAAACCGTATTTTAAGAATATTCAATTGGCCTGTTGTTTTTCGTGAAAAACCGCGGTTTCTCACAAAAAAACCAAACAGTTTTCATTTTTTTGAATTTTTTTTCAAACTTTTTGATTTCTTAACCCTTCGTTCTCTAACGGTTTTCGAGCGGTTTTTGCGGTTTTCGAATTTCGAATGGTTTTTCAAAAATCGGTTTTTGGAACCCTGACCTTTTCAACCTAACCAAGCAAGTGGGCCGTATAGAGCACATAGGCCTCCTTCGGGACAATTTCTGATTATGTAGATTCTAGATTGTAGTCAGCTGTCTAGAGAAGCGGCTGTCTAAGAATCTACTGACTGAAGAATCTAGTTGTTCGGTAATTCTGATTATCTGTGCTAATTGTTGACCGGCGTTGGTGACAGATGAGCGGATGAGGGTAGTGGAGGGACCTAGGGACGACGGCGGAAGCCCTTGTGCCTGCGACGACTCGTGGGAAGGCGGAACTCGCAGAATCTGAGTCAAAATCCGCAGAATCAGGTGGGTGACAGCTTGATTGTAGGAGAAACTGTCTAAAATTCTCCCGTTCGATAGACAATCTGCTTTTCTTTTAAGCAGAAACTATGCATAAACTGTCCCAAAAGGGGCCATAGTAGTCTAGCCACAATAATGTCCTAGTTGGAAATTCTGGAGTTTTCTAGAATTTCTATGGTAATCAAATTGATTGCTGTGAATCTTTGAATATTTCATGATCGTAGCCTCTAAGAAATTATTTTTTAGAGTTAGCCTCCGTTTCATTTTTTAGATATAGCCTTCGGACCCACAATCCCGTGCTCCCTGTGCGCTACAAAGCTAATGTCGTGCACGGGAAGCGGTGCATTGTAATGCCACGGCTCCCCTTCGCTACACTACAAAATTCAAAAATAAATATGCTGCAGTACTGCAGCGCTACATTGCTACAGTATTGTGGTACTGTAGTTTTTTATTTTCTTATTTTGGATTGTCATTGAGTGGAGATGCGGTATTTATCGCTGGTGGCGTGGTATCTAAATTTAAATATAGTTCATTATATATAAATTACCAATACCACATATTGAAAATAGTAATATATTTAACGGGTGCAATAAATACTACTCATAACTAAATTTAACATGATGGTATAAAATACCTACTCATAATTAAGTTTAACGGGTGCAATAAATGTGCAGTTAAAAAACTTCCCTCCTTCTCCTTTGGATTATACTATACATATATAAAAGCTGAAGTTTATGTTGCAATAAAAATAATACTTAAAACCCCATAAATATTTAAGAGCTGGCATGATAACTGGGTCATCTTAGGTTGAATATGATGAGAAAAATCATCAATAATTCTAATGATCATAGCATAAAAAATATTAATTTTCCTAAACTTGAAGAATTCTTATACTCTGCCCATGCTTGAGGGAAGCTCATAATGAGGCCCTCTTATCTAAAAATTAGGGAAGAATCATTGAATTTTCTAAAGAGAATTCAAGGTGATATTTATAGATCTATCCAGCCCATGTTTGGTCTATTTAGATATTTTATGATATTGATAGATGTTTCTACTAGATGGTTTTATATATGTCTCTTATCTACTAGGAATCATGCTTTTACTAAATTAATTATCCAAATTATTAAATTAAGAACCTCTTTTCTAGATAAAATGATTAAGTTTATTCAAATAGATAATGCTAGCGAGTTTACCTTAAAGGTATTCAATGATTATTGTATGGCTCTAGAGTGTAATGTAGAGCATTCAATACCTTATGTTCACACACAAAATAGTCTTGTAGAGTCATTAATTAAAAAATAAAACTTATTGTTAGGTCGCTCTTTAAAAATGTAAGCTACCCACTAGTTGTTGATGCCACACCATGTTGCACACTAGTGTATTAATTCCACTTGAACCAATTTCCTCTTTGCAGATGGTGTGTATGAAAGAATTAAGTATTTTCTATCTGTAAAAATTTAGTTGTGTTGTATACGTGACAATCTCACCACCACTGCACATAACCATGGGTCTTTACTGGAAGTTAGGTATTTATGCAAGTTATGAATCTTCATTAATTACTAAATACCTATAGCCTATGATAGTGGATCTCTATATGACTTGGTACATTGACTATATTTTTTATGAGGATAATTTCTCAACATTAAGAAGATAAAAATACCAAACTAAAGAATGCTAGAAAATATATTGGAATGTTATGGCCATCTGGTCCTTAGATACATGCACTAAAGAATTCGAACTTAAAATTTGAAGAATAATAAATTTATACAAATAGCTAATAATCTATCAAATGCCTTCACTGATCATAAGAGAGTGACAAAATCTTACATTCATGTAGTAAACACACTGTAAAGAGTGGAAGTACATAGAAGGATATTGAATCTACACTCATCCCTCATGATAAGAAGAGTGGGAGATCTCCAAGTGCACACGACTTAATTCCGCAGAGACGTTCACAAAAGGTAAATAATCAAACAAGTGAGAACTCTCCCTAACGTAGTGGAATAAGCTTAACTTGATATTAAGAAATCACTGAAGTGAGCCATCCTAAAGATGGTAACCCCAACAAATATTTCCATGTACAATCTGACGCTAGGAAGTTAAAACACCCAGACTCCATTGTTGTGAAAAAATCACGAGGAGCTAGAAGAAATTTTCACTAATTATGTGGATTTGGGAGAGTTGCAGAAAAGTAAGACTATAGTTGTCGACATATATTTTGCCTTAAAAATTGTTAAAACTCTTGATCTGGATCCAGAACTAAAGTCCATGGTAGAGTGCCATAAACACTCATATTGGGTTAAATGGAAAGAAGCTATTGAGATAGAACTGCGTTTACTTAACAAAAACAAAATATTCAGTCCTCTTGACTAAATACCTCAGAAAGTGTTTGACGAATGCCCATACCAGGGGTACCCCACAGCAAAGTACACATCTATTTCAAGATTGTATTTCTCTGAGTTATCTAGCCTCGAGTCCGGCCGATAAATTGCCTTGATAACCTGAAGGTGAAACTGACGTGACCCTCGTCCCTTACTGAAAGGAGGTTATCGCCGACATTAAATGTAATACCAAATGAGCCACGCTGGACCACATCTTCATCAGAGGCTCCCCTAGATCCCAAAGGGTCACCCGCCTAGACTGCTCCGGCCGAATCTCGGATCGGACGCACCCACCGGCCCCGACCTACTCAGGGCTGACGCCTCCGCGGGCACCTACTCTGACCCGACCCCGCATCAAGTACGATCACAAGCTCAACCAGACCCCGACCGAGTCCCCATAAGCTTGCCCCGCAGATCTACGCGCCGTCGGCGATCTCGCCGAAGGGCCACCTGTTACCTGAACATATTGGTAACATTAGGGCGACGGTTCCTTCCCAAGGCAACCAGAGGCGGCCTCGGCTAAAGCACCCGTCTTGTCAAAAGCGTCGGCATCGGCAAAGCGAGGAGGACAGTCGCCCTCCGAAAAGGGCGCCACCGTTGTGTCTACCCACCCCGTATGGAATCTTATTGAACTGTCGATCATCATGATCGAAGACAGTCGCCGGACGAAGAAACTGCCGTCATCATGACCAAGACTAGGGCGCCGGACGTAACGACCCTTATCTCTTTTTCAAATCCTCGTGTAACCTACCCCCTCGGCCTATATAAAGGGAGGCAGGGCCCTTGGAGGAGGGGGATAGACATTCTTTCTTTCACGCGCACCCACGTGAGTTCGTCCAACGGCGCCACCCCTTAGATCGCTCAGGGTCCTCCGACCCGGGTCGACGCCAGGCTTAGGAAAGCCCTCCCGCTTTCTTCTTCCCGAGCGAGTGCTAAGGGCTTATCCTTAGCCTCCGTTTGTAACCTCTATTTGCTCCCCGAGCTCAGGGCAATACAAACCGCCGCCATGAACTGGAAGTAGGGACATTCCGCCCGAACCAGTATAAATCCGGGACTTCTTTGGTCTAACCATTCGAGGAGAGGGGACGCGCAACCCCTCATACTTACAAATTCATTGCCGGTTATACGAAACGCCGACAGTGTTCTTTATAAGATCAAAATGGTTTTTCATTCAAAAAAATAAAAACAATCAGACGATGAGATTTAAAGTAATGCTTGTAGCACAATAGTTCATACAAAGACCTAGCATCAATTACGATGAAACTTACTTTCTTTTAATGAGTGGAATAATGTTTCGATATTTAATATCAATGGAAGCTAGCTTGAACTTATCAATTCAGTTGATAGATGTAGTAACCACATATTTATATGAGTCACTGGATATGGATATTTTTATGAGTCTTTGAAGGTCAAAGTTTTCAATCCTAATAAAAGTAATCACAACATGTATAGCGTCAAATTGCAAAAGTCACTATACAGATTAAAATAGTTGGGAGAATGTGATACAACCGACTTAGTGAGTTCCTCCTAAACAACAGTTACTCTAATAATGATGATTGTCCTTATATGTTCATAAAAAATTTCTAGAATAAAAATATCCATCTGATCCCTACAGTGTTATCTATCTGATCCCTACAATGTTATACTCCTAAACAATAATTATCTATCTGATCCCTACAGTGTTAAATCTCTGACTAGATTTATATTCTTTGCAGTTATACAACTATTTCTTGGCGATCTTTTAAGCAAATCTTGGTAGCTACTTCTACCAACCACTTAGATATTATAGCTTATATGAAGCCTTATGTGAATGTGTTTGACTGAGACGTGTGATTAGCCATATCTAGAAGTTATGTAGCATTAACACCATTGATACTCTCACAATTATCTATGAAGATAATGTTGCTTGTGTTGTATAGATACAAATAGGTTATAAAGAGTAATATTGTGAAGTATATTGCCTTTAAATTTTCTATCCCACGAATTACAAAAGAGCAGCAAGGAAAAGATCCGACAAACTAAGTCATATGAAAATCTAGTCGATTTACTTATAAAGTTTTTGTCGACATCTAGTTTCCAAAGATTTGTTCGTGTCATTAGAATGAAATGACTTAGAGATATGCAGAGTTCAAGGTTAATAAATCCCTTAATCATAATCTGTAGTATGATCATGAAGATGGTAGTATAATCCAGAAGATTATAAGTCGCGCTCTTTTTTCCTTCATGAGTTTTCTTGAAGTTTACCATATGAAGGTTTTTTAATGAGTCAATAAGTGTAACAATATATGGATGCAATGTACTCTTTTCTTCATCTTTTTTTCACTAAGTTTTTGGGAGGAGTTTTTGATGAGGCATATATACTACACGGTATTCACTCAAAGGAGAGTGTTAAGATATAACTGGACTATTGGTTCTTGTTGTTGAGATATATTCGGACTCTTGGTTTTGATGGACAATTCTAAAATTTCCTCTGAAGGGTTATGTGACAAAACCCCTTTGTACAAGGGAAATAATCTACAATCATAAAGAGAAATGGGTTGATCTCCATATATCATGTGTTCATCTATAAGGACTAGCTATGTGCCCGTGCGTTGTAACGGAAACTTAATTTGTGATAAAAAGTTTATTTGCAAAGAGTACTAACAGTGGTAAAGGTGGGTAATTAAAGAGTAGTGGCAAATGTGGGTAATTTTGATGAGATGGCGCGGGCAAAGGTGGGTAATTAAAGAGCAGTGGCAAAGGTGGGTAATTTTGATGAAGTAACATGGGCAAAGGTGGATAATTAAAGAGTAGTGACAAAAGTGGGTAATTTTGATAAAGTGACGTGAGAAGAAACTCTCACTTTATATAGTAGAGATTATTCTTTGTTTATTCTTAATTAGTATTGGGATTGGTCATCATTTTATAACACCAGTATCCCTGCCTTTCCTAGAAAGACTGGGAACATAATTATCACGAAGCACACACAAAAAAGAAATGAGAGAGGAAAATTGGAATTGTAGATGATCTTAGATAGAATTTTGGGTGCTTCGATCAAGTTAGTTGGCGATGATGCATCGGCCACGACCTCACGCTGCAGCGCATCATCGGCAGCACTTACTGGAATCTCACTGGTTGGCAGGAATCAGGATCTCCTTTAATCTGCATTCAGCTAGTGCTTATTCACAAATGTGGTCAATTAGCTTTTAGGGAGAGGTACTTCTACGCATCTCTTTTGAAAAGTTACATAAATATTAAAACATAAATTAATGGTAGACAATGATTATTTATCCTTTTCTTTGTTTTAAAATTTGTACAACTTGTGTTAAGAGGTGATACATAGAAGCACTTCTCTGTTTCCAATCGAGTGAAGCAAAAACTACGGTCCTGTTTGGAACAGATTCTGATTGTGCCGATTATGATTATCTAAGAATCAGATAGATAACAGTTTCTGATTTTGTATACAAATCTGTTTCTAACTATAGGAGAAATTGTTTAGAATCCACTTGTTCAACAAAAAAATTCATTTTTCTTTTAAATAGAAGCTGTGCAGAAACTGTCCGGAACTGTCCTACGCTTGAGGCTGCCTAGGGCTGATTCGATGCTAGGCTGCTAGCTTATCCTGTCACCGGATCCCTATCTCATCTGCCGTGAATTTTAAGCTGTACGTGTTATTCGGGTGGCATCTTCATCATTTGAACCAAAAATCTGGATTCGTGAGGATGACGGGCTGGAAATTCGGCCTCTCGGAGAAATTGTGCGCCTTGATTCCTCCGCACTTTTAATGGAACAGTCAGGTGTTTTCTAGAAGCAACTTTGCATATAACTTGAGCTCGTTCTTTCTTTCAACAAATTTTACCGTGCATTATACTAGTAGTATATTGTAAGTAGTAAAAATTAGATCTAATCATTGATTTATTGAGGGTATTCCTACTACTTTGCTATCGGAGAAAATATAAATAAATACTAGCTAATTTGATCTATTGGATTGAAAAGAATGAACAGTTTATATTGAATTTAGTGTACCGTAAAAGTCTTAATTCAACATGCGGAGTTGAATCTGTCTTTTTCTAGAACACGTAGGAAAGATGCGTATTGTTTTACCAAGATACCGGGGTGAATGAATCAACTATTTGGAAAATTAGGTGAATCTACAGCGGTGAGCACACACACTTAGCACAAAAATACCACTGCGTGCAGTCATGTTGTACCACTAGATATTTGGATGGAGATTCCAAAAGTTGTGCTCTGTGGACCTGACCTCACTTTGGTAGGAATGGCATCCTCTGCCTTGCTTAAGGTTCCGTTCGTGACAATTTATGCATAGCTTCTACTTAAAATAAAAGCAGATTGTCTACTAAACGGAGGATTCTAGACAGTTTCTCCCACAATCAGAAGGGAATACCGCTGAACAATACAATACGAGAGGGAATGGCAGGATACCATAGCAGTAAATCTGGGCGATACGTTTGGGATCCAATGGACCAGGTTGATCTAAAGGCAGGATACTATTCACTATGCAAAGGCAGAGGATGCACTTCCACCTTGGTGTATTGCTAAGTGCAATGGTCCACCTGAGGACCAAGCTACACTGGGTTGGCAACGGGAGTTGTCGAATTCTCGCTGTTCATCCGCGTTTGAACTCTAGGTTCGACGTCGGTGCTCACCAATTGAAACTGTGCTCCCGCGCTCTGGAGATCATGGAACTTCTGATTAATTCTTTAGTGTGTGTAGGGAACGTGCATGCATGTGTGTACGTATGATGCGTGACGCCTTATGCCCTAAAAAAGGTGCAATGGTCTACTTGATATCTTAAACTATTAGCACCGACCCCAGAATTTAGCATATTGTGGCACTACATGATTAAGCTTCCACTCTGTTTGCCATCTCTAAGGTCTTAACAGAATCACGCTTTTTATTGTTTACTTCGTGTAAGAACCATGCACTGCAATTCAAATGGAACATGAGGTAAGAAATGCTCACCTGAGTTTGTGGTAGATGCTGAAATGTTCTTCAAGGTATCCAGGGTAAAGCTCCATATCATACTTCAATTGATCATCTTGTATCTTTCAAATTTAAGAACAGAGCTACTGATAAGCTAGGTACTTGAAATTCATTACTGAGGAGAAACTTACTACCTTCATGTAAAAGCAAAATTACACAAACTTTGAAAGCACACTAATGGTTCTGTGCGGATTGTTCACTTCAACCCTACTTTGTTTTATGATTCGTGCAATATTACTTTATGAATGCATAGAATCTTACATGGTTTTAGCTTTTAAATTCAATGGACATCAGGTTTCCTCTTTTATAAGAAAAAGCTAGGGAGAGCATGGAATATTCTCTTCTGTTTGACATAAGAAGAGAAAGTGGTCGATACGTCAGCTGTGACCAATCAACTAAGGACGTGCGGCGATGCATGAACATGATGGAAGATATGCGCTTATACTATTACCCTAAAAGAAGATATTCTCCTAAAAAGAGGTATACAAGTTTGATCAACACTTTATTCTGGCCATATGTAGACCCTCAGGAGCATATGAGATGGGAGTGACATTCTACAGTGATAACGTTTGATTGCTGCCAATTGCGAAGAAAAGCAATCTTTGTAGGATATAGTTGTGGAGTGGATCAAACACTCCTTCACTTATACATAAACTAACATTGGAAATCCTGTACTTCTCTGAAAGAAACATTCTTATGTCCTTAAAAAAAAACTACAGTTATTGCATGGTTTAATGTAGACTTATAACCCAAATCGTCATTTGATATATATGGCATATTGCATGGTTTGATGTAGACTTATAACCCAGATTGTCATTTATATATGGCACCTTTGCAGTTTTCTACAACGAAGTGTATGAGCATTTTCTACAAGGCAGAACATACTACCTGATGTATTACATGTATGACGTGAACAATGTGGTGTTTTTCTAACTAAAATAGCACTTCTTTCTACAAGGAAAGAACATGCCAGTCCATGTATGTCCGAGACAGATCAACCAAATCTTCAGTCACTCTACTAGTAAACTAACCAAGATGCAAAAAATGAATGTAAGATGTATAAACTGAAATAAAAGAAGTTGAGAACTAAGTAGCAAGTACCTTGGTCTAAGGATGGACTCAATAAGGAGCAAGATATACTGATCAAGCAATGGAACAGCAAATGGCTTGAGGTCTAAAGGACACCACTTGCCAGCATGAAGTCATATGAGGGGCCACCCGCTCTCTCCTCAAAAAGGAATTGCCAATTGTAGAGCTGCTTTTGCTAACAAATTAATGTTGTCACCAGGACCTCATGCTAGATTAGGATGCACTAATAATTCTTTTAGTAAATTAATCAGGTGCATGTGTGCGAAGTTGCAAGTAAATATACATGCATGATCACCTAACTAGTGAGGGGTAGAAAATGGGATGCAGGACTCAGATGTACCAGAAAGATGGTAACTTTGAGGTGTAAAAAAAGAAGAATGCTTTTAATGTAAGTGCCATTTTTTTTAGGGAGTGTATAGGTATCATCCGGATGTTTTTGTCTTAACTAACATCCAAATTCACCGGGCCGTTGGATCTAACATCCAAATTCACCGGGCCGTTGGATCAAATCTGTCGGCGATTCGGGACAGGGGGTCCTTCACCGAGCTTACTTGTCGAATGAGGGATCAACTTCAGGCCCCTTTCCCGCAAGGGTCGTACGTCCAAGGGCGTGCCGAGCTGCGGGTCGAGGCAAGCGGGACAACCGGAGAACTCGGGGGGACGTTTTTTACCTAGTTCGGGCCTCTCGCGGGGAGATAATAACCCTCGTCCGGTGATTGCACTAGTATCAAAGCAGGTTACAAAGTACTTGCGGGGCCCGATCAATGCTAGGGGCTCCGTGAGCAAGCGGGGTGTGCAAGTGTGGGTGTAGTACAAAAGGTCCAACACCTAATACATTGTGCCGGGGTATTTATAGGAATTTCTGGAGACAAGTCGATAATTACAGGCGTTCTCTGCGCAGAGGGCGTGGGCGGTGCGATGGCCGCCGCCGCCGCCGGGCACCACGGGACGTGGGTGCAGTGGGCGCTGACCCAAGTCGGCGCAGACCGTGGCAGCGTAGTCTCCGGGCGGGCGATCCCTCGAGCCGCGCGGCATTTAATGCCACGTCGCCTTGTCGCGGGCCCCCGGGCTTGGCTCGCCCGGGGGCGGAGTAGTTCCGTGAGCCGGGCTAGCCCGAAGGTCGGCCTCGCAGGCGACACCCGGGCAAGAGCATGGTCGGCGTAGTTCCGAGCTTCGGATGGTCGTACCGGTACAGTGTAGCCAATCCCCGACAGCTAGCCCCCGAGGCTAAAGGGGGAAAAGGCCGTACCAAGGCCTCCGCCTTAAGCCTCTTAGACTTTTATAGAGGGATTGGAGTCGAGCGGCGAAGAACTGCCGCGGCATCCGAGCAACCATGCTCGGGTAAAGGTGCGATCCCGCGAGACCGAGCGTGCTCGGCCGGGGCCCGAGCAAAATAGCGCTCGTGAGGGGTGCGCGGGAAAAATTGGAGCGGTTCCTTCCCCGCGAAGCGTCGTGGGCTGATTCGGCGATTTTCTCTTGAGGCTGCGCTGGTCGGGACCGCCGGGGACGATCGCCGCCGCAGCGTCGGCAATCGGCTGCCGTTACCAGCCCTTTCGGCTCCTCCGCCCAGAAATAACTGGCGGGGACGCTTCATTCGCCTTCCTTCCTTTACTCTTATTGCTTGCGACAAGAACTCCGCCAAAGACCCTTGAGAACCTCCGAGCTCCTTCTCTCTACTGCAGCAGCTCATCTTCCGAGTCCTCCCATGGCGCGGTTCGGGGCGAGCAAGATCACGGCGGAGAGGCTCCGGGTTTTGGAGGAGCTCGGGTACTTAGACGCCCATACCTGGAGGACCCCGGAGAGCGAGGGAGCCAAAGACTGCACAGCACGAGATAGTCTCGTCGACCTCTACAAATCAGCGGCTCCATTGCGGAGAGCGGGTTCCTTGGGGGCGTGCTCGAACAATGCCGGTGTGAGCTCACTCATCTGAACCCCAATTCCATCCTTGTGTTGAACCTCTTCGCCCACCTCTGTGAAGGCTTCGTGGGTACCCTTCCTACGCCAAGCCTCTTCTTGCATTTCTAAAATCTTTTCGCGACCGTAGTCTTCCCCACCGGCTCTCTTTACTTCGCTATGGCGAGCCGTCGCCCGTCTGAGTTCCCCATCTTTACTCTCAAGGACTCGTCGCTGGCTGGGCCGACCATTGGTTCTACTCGCGAAGCCGCAGACGACTCTCGCACTATCTGGGAGGCGGCGCCGCCATCGAGACGCGCGCGCCCGCCACCGATCCCGATGAGGCGGATCTTGATGACGATCCACGAGCTCGCGACCATGGGGCTCTCTGGCGCGACATCGTCCGTGACTTTCTCCGAATAGGATATCCCTCTGCGGAGGAGAGAGCATCCTTCTTGAAATCACCGGGTGGGGCGACCTCACCCATGGTGACTCAGTATGCCCTCTCGACTCGTGATAGTCTTGCTTCATACGCTGCTTTCGGACTCGTGATGACATCTTTGCGCGACGATACGATACGGCCAGACTCTGTTGGGTGGAGAAGAGGGTCGGCGAGATGTTCGGACCCCCAAGGGCAAGGAGCTCGAGAAGAAGCGCCAGTCCGCTGAGCGTGTTCGGCGGGCAGCGTGGTAAAGTCTCCGGCCCCTCATGCTCGGGAGAAGCATCCTGAGTCTTCTACGGGCGTTAAGCTGGGGACCGTATCGTGCTTTCTTGTCGGTACATGCTCCCCTTTGCGGAGAAGCTTGCCTGGAGCTGGCGTAGCCGACCTTAAAGCCAAAGCCGTGGCGGCAAGGTGCTCGCGCCGCGCTAAAACAAAAGGGAAGGAGCAAGAGACTAACCGCGCCTCGGCTAGCACCGGTCGTCGAAGAGGCACGCACTTGTGTGGGGACCCTCCGAAGCGGCATCTGGAGTACGCTGACCGGAAGGAGGAGGTAAGCCGCCTGAGGCTTTGGCTGAAGAATTATAGCCTGGAAGTTCAAATCGAACAAATCGCGGCGGAGGGGCGATTGATCGAAGGAATGGTGCAGATCGAGCGGGAGGCGCTGAGGAGGGAGCTCGCCGAGGCGAAGGACCAACTTGCGTGAGCCTCTAAGGCTCGGGAGTTCGGGATCGTTGGCCGGGCGAAGCCTCTTGCGACGGAACCCGAGCATCTGGAGGCAACGCTAGAGGAGGCCGACATGGAAGCGGTCGACCCCAAGCTGGCGAAGATTACCCAGGCCGCCGAGAAGAGGGCCGAGCTGGTGATCTCAGCGGCGGCGGACCTACCATGAGCGTGAAGGAGGCCCGCCAAAGGTGGCGTCGGTTTTTATCCTTGTTTTGATTTTCTCTTTTCGCTTTTTGTCTTGCGCGCCCGAGCTAACCCCACTCTCCTGACGTGGGCGTTGATAGCTCGTAGGGCCCTCCCGGACTGCCGCAAAATGGCTTACGAGCTTGCGTATCATGCCTTAGAGGGCTTGCTCTCCGAGGCCGCAGACCTTGTGATGGCCGGGGGAACGGAGGGAGGCGAGGAGGTCGACCCCGTGGCGACGGTCGAAGAGACCGCCCGTCGAGCGCGGAGCCCCAGGCGTGGCGCTTGCTTTCGAGACGAGAGGGTGCTCGCCTGAGTGAGCGACTGCTTTCGAGGCGGATAGCGAGCGATCCCGAGCGAGCGCCCGCTCGAGAGTGGGGTCTAGTGCCCCATGGCGAACGTCAGGCTCGGGGGGAAGATTCGTCATCCTCGGACAACCCGCCCCTCTTTAAGGATTCCGGGCTCGTACGTTCCCCCTTGCCGGCCGGATGATATTCAAAGCGGGGAGATTTTTGAGCGATTCGTGAAAACTGCGCAAGAGCGTTGCTAAGGTAAGGAATCTGCGCGATGATCCTTCCTCTCCGATTTTTGTGGGGTTTTGCTTAGAGTTTCCTCTTTCGTGACTTCTCAAAAGGACCCTAGCCAATTTGAAGAGGTGTTGATCGCCCCCGCCTCCTTGGCCCAATTTCTGAGCGCGGCCCGGGTCACGAGGCTAGAGGAAAAGGTGACCGACCTCAAGCTCATAGATGCTACAATGGTGAAGAGGTGCATGGCGTGAGCAAAAGGTCGTGAGACAAAGGGCATGCCCTTGGTCTTGGCGAGAGCTCGAGCAAGAAAGGTCCGCCTCCGTCGGGCCCAGGATGATCTTCTTGCCTCAGAAGAAGGTGCTCATGCTCGAGCAAGAGCTGGAGCAGTGGAAAAAGACCGCAGGCCTGGCGGAGGAGCGCCTTTCTCTAAGCCGGAGCAAGGTCCTCGGGCTTGAGCAAGAGCTTCAGCAGGAGAAGCAGCATGCCCGGACCCTTGAGACCAAGGCGGCCGAGCTTGAGGCGTCGCGCCGGTCCGAGGAGGAGCTAGACCGGGCGAAGCAGAGGGCCGGCCAGTTGGAGAAGGATCTGGCCGTCAGCCGGGACAAGGCCCTTGGGCTCGAGCAAAGGCTTGAGCAAGAGAAGCAGCATGCTCGGGGCCTCGAAGTCAAGGTGGCCGACCTGGAGCGGGCCGCGCAGACGGCCGCCACCCTTGCCGACCAGGATAAAGACGAAGTCGGCGGCCATGAAGAGGCCCATGAAGGTCGCGACGCCCGTGAAAGGTGATCGACACAGAGACCAAGGTGGCCGACTCTGTGCGAAGCTCTCCATGGCGCTTAGAGGACGATGCTGGTGTGTAAAATTATACGCTCGTTGGAAATGTAATGATATTTGCTTGAATGATGCGCCTGTGATGATGTTTTTCTTTGGTCCCTCTATCGCTTTTGCTGCAAAAAGAAGCTACGAGATAGACGTAGTGTGGGCTAGGCCGAAGTATGAGCTACGCGAGCCCGGTTTTAGTCGAAGCCAAAAAACCACTTGCGTACGCAAACAATGCTCGAAGGCGAGCCGTGTTTTTGACAAAAATGTCTTAGCGGTAATTCATTCCTACCGGGAGCCCATTGCGAATGGAAGTCGTACATTCTAGGGCGTGAGTCTGAGTCCATTTCGCGGGAGAGATGAGAGAAAGCGTCTTGGCCCTCCGACCACCTTATCCGGCGACAGCGAGGTTAGGTCGGTGGGGAAAACGAACGTGTCCGGACACTTCTTAACATTAGCGGCGCATGGTGGGCGGACATGGTGAGTAGCGGCCATGCACCTTATGCGAAAGCGAGAAGCGTTGAGGCGAACAAGCGTTGCACGGAAGAGAGCTCGTCCACCCAAGCGCCTTGTCGGAAAGTTCACGAAGACTCTTTTCTTGATCCCTTGGAGTAATTGGCCGTTGGCCGCTCATTTGCTCCGTTGCTCTGCGGGTGAGCTCTGAGGCGAAGCGATTTTTGTGCCGATATCTTCGCGATGAGGGCTTGAAGCTTGACTCTTTGGTGAAGCGGGTGCGTTGTTTGTGATGAGGCGATTGGGTACCCGGCGTGTCACCACATTGCTGCGAAAAAACCGTTTGGCCGCTTGAGGCGAGATGGTTGATCTGGGCTCGGCCTCGATCCACTTAGAAAGTGTCGATGGCGGCGAGCAAGAATTTGCAACCCTTTCGACCGCGGGGAAAGGCGAGAATGTCGACCCCTAGGTCGAGAATGGCCATGAGAGTGGGATGGTTTGCGCCAGCGTCTGGCTTTGGTGGGATTCTGGCGTGAAAGCGCACGCCGACAGTCGCCACGATTACGGCGTCGTCTAGCGCGTTGGTAATAGTATCCCAACCGAACGCCTTGCTCACGATCGTCCGAAAGGGCGAGTGGGCTCGCCGCGTTCCTTCATGGATATCTCGAGGAGGAGGCGCCCTCTTCGAGATATGCACTTGGAGAGGACTCCAAGTGCCCCTTTCTGATATAGGCGCCGTCTACTAGCTTGTGAGCGGATGACCGCCTTTTGGCCGAGGAACGCTCGGCTTCTTCCTGCAATGTCCGTGGGCGAAATATTGGACGAATGGCGCCATCAATCCGCGCCTTGCTCGAGGAAGGAGACGCGCGCTGCGTCTCTGGCGCCTCCTCTTGAGAGGAATGGAGGCTTTGCGGATGCTCGGCTAGCGCCCGGTGGCGGGCATCGTGTTGGTGCCTCCTCTCTGAGAGGAATGGAGGCTTGTGCGGATGCTCGACTAAGCGCCCGGGGCGGGACATCTGCGAGAACCGACCTTGAAAGTTGGTCGGCGAGAATTATCCTTCACGGGGATGTAGAGTGCTTGAAATTTCAAGTATGCGCTCCATCTTCGACCTCAACCAAGTAAAGCGCCATTGAGCGATCGGAACACTGATACTCCTTGTTGACTTGGTTGACGACCAGCTGTGAATCGCCTTTCACAGTCAGCCGCTGGACTCCGAGCGCCTTGGACGCTCGTAGGCCGGCCAAGAGGCCTTCGTACTCCGCCGCATTGTTCGTTGCGGGGAAGTGTAATTGAATGATGTACTGGAGCTGGTCCCCCTGAGGGGATACCAATACAACGCCATTTCGACCCGGCGAAAGCTCGGGACCGTCGAAATACATGGTCGGTGACCGCCTCATATTCATGGTCCTTGGTGGTGGGTTGGGCTGGGTTCGTCCATTCCACCACGAAGTCCGCTAGAATCTGAGATTTGATCGCGGTGCGGGCAGAGAAGTGGATATCGAACTCTGCTAGTTCCATGGCCCACTTCGCTATCCGGCCGCTGGCGTCCAGATTTCTTAGGATCTCCCTAAGTGGAAAGCTGGTCGGGATGACGACCTCGTGCGCTTGGAAATAGTGGCGCAGCTTCCTCGAGGCTCTGGCGGCGAGTATAAGAGCTACGGACCTCTGGTAGCGCTCCTTTGGCCCGTGCAACACCGCCGACGTAGTACACGGACGCTGCGTCCTTCTCGCTCTACCACCGATCTGGCGCTTACGGCTGGGCGTTCTTTGCAGGTACAACAAGAGTGGCTCCCCTGACCTCGGTGTGGCCAAGATCGGGGGGTTGGACAGGTACCGCTTTAGCTCCTCGAGGGAACGATTAGCCTCGTCTGTCCAGGTGAAACCATCGTGTTTGCGGAGCGCCTTAAAGAAGGGTAGGCCGCGCTCGCCCGAACGGGAAATGAAGCGGCTCAGGGCGGCCATTCGTCCGGTCAGGGTCTGCACCTCCTTTACCGATCTCGGGGGACGCATCCTCTCGATGGCCGATCTTCTCGGGTTGGCACCGATGCCTGCGCGTCCGATGATGTACCCGAGTACTTTGCACGATCTTACACCAAAAACACACTTTTCGGGTTAAGCTTTATTCGATGCCTTGGAGGTTACAAAAGGTCTCCTCAAGGTCGGACCGTGGCACGAGGATTTTAGTCTTAACTACGATATCGTCTACATAAACTTCGTGTTCGGCCTATCTGCCATTGGAAAGTCTTTTGCATCAAGCGCTGGAAGGTCGCTCCGCGCCCGCATGACCGAAGGACATGGTCGTGCGCGAGCGTGCGAAGGGCGTGATGAAGGAAGTCTTCTCCTCGTCCCCTGAAACAAGCCAATCGATGATAGCGAATAGGCATCCAAAAACTCATTACAGGACTCGCCGTCGCGTCTACGGTGGTCAATTCGCGGCAAAGGAAGTTGTCCTTGGGGCGCATAGCGTTCAAGCGGTGTGGTCGACACACATCGCCATTGCCCCTTTCTTTTTGCGATGACCGGGTTTGCGGCCACTCTGTGTGCCGACTTCTCGGACGGCCGGCCTTGAGGAGCTTGTCAAGTTCCTCCGGATTATTACTGTTTCTCGGGAAAATCGCTGAGCTTCTGCGCATACGGGTCTTTTGCAGTGGGACGGCTAGCCTGTGCTCGATCACCTCCCTTGGGACCCCGGGCATATCGGACGGCTCCCAGGCGAACACGTCCGAGTTCCTCCGGAGGAAGGTGATGAGCTCGAGTTCTATTTGGGGTCTAAGGAAGACCCCAAATGGAGAACCTGGCCGGGTCGGCCTCGATGAGGGGACCTTGGTTTCTCCCCGGTGGAGGGTAACTTTAGGTCGGAAGGCGTGGCGCTAGTGCAGGCCCTGTTGGGCATTGCCCGACCATGTCGAGGGACTTCTCATCGCAGCTCAGGGCCGCCCTGTGGTCGCCTTTTATGGTGATGACGCCTTTCGGCCCGGGGACCTTCAGGCATTGGTAGGCGTGGTGCGTGGCGGCCATGAACCTGGAAAGGGCCGGTCTGCCAAGAATGGCGTTATAGGCCGACCTGAAGTCCACGACTTCGAAATTGACTAGCTCGGTCCTGAAGTTCATGGTGTCCCCGAAGGTCACGGGCAAGACGATCTGGCCCAAAGGCTTGATCGAGGTGCCGGGGACGATCCCAAAGAACGGGACAGCGATGCTCTTGATCTTAGAACGAGGGACCTGCATCTCGTCCAGGACCTTAACAGATATGAGGTCCAGGAGCTTCATTGTCGGCGAGAACCGGCCGACTTTTGCGTTCAGCGATGGTCGGACTTCGACCAGCGGAGCTTCGGGTTTAGTCATTCCAAGGGACAATCATCCTTGGAGAGCGTGATAGGCGGCTCGGACCACAGTTTGTTGCCGCGGTGGCTTGCCTTGGGCGATGTGGCCAACCTCCCGCGCGGCCTCCTTCAAGTCCCTACGGGATTTGTAGGCCGAGGAGCCCCCGAATATGACGGCGATGTGATTGTGGGGCTCCTGATAAGCCATGTCGTCGTCGTCTTCCGTGGGATCCTTGCCTTTACCACTCTCTCCCTTGCTCGGGAGAGTCGGCAAGGGTCCCTCGCCCCTGTAGAACTTCTCCAAGCGGTACGCCCAAGTTCTGCGGTTGCGGAGGTCGTGGCCGATTACTTGGTGGAAGCGAAGGCGAAGCGATGCGCCCGGGCGCCGCGCCGCGATCTGGCCGCCGCCTTCTTGGCCGTCCGGACCTCGCGCCCATGCCTGGTGGTCGCTCGATCGGCATGGCTGCTGTCATGGCCGATGCGACCGCGCCCACGCCTGCCCGTCGGGCGGGAGGCTGCCGGCGATCGGCGGCCGCCACCGTATCGGCGTTCGCGACTTCTTTTTCTTGTTTGCCTTTTTGCGCGGGACGAGGGTCTCGTGCTCGGAGAAACCCTCGAGCCGGTGGCGGCAACTTGCCCTCGTCGGCGCCCTCTTCCATTATGCGGCCTCATCGGCGTTGGCGTAGCGATCGGCCATCTGGAACAGCTTCGTTGGCAGCAGAGCCGGGTGGATCTCAAGTCTTGTGTGAAGCGGGCGTCGCGGACCCGAACTTGAAGGCGGACTACGCCTCGTCCGAGATGCTCGGAATGGAGTTCCTCACCTTGATGAACCTTTGGACAAAATCACGTAACGTTTCTTTATCGATCGGATCGGTAGCTCGAGGTCGCGCTCGTTGCCGGCGTGTATAGCAACTCGAAAGTTTGCCGCGAGAACCTCGAGAGCTGCCCCCATGGCGGATTGATCCTCCTTCGGTTGAAGAGCCATGTTGGGCGGGCCGTCGAGGACCGTAGGGAGGTAGTTGACCATGACCCCTCATCCCGCCGGCGCTGGATGGCGGTGGAGTAGATGGAGAGAAACTTCGTCCGAGTTCGAGTCCGTTAAGCGCTTCGATGTGGCGGGCTTGAACTTGCTCGACCACGTGACCTCCGGTCGCCGAGAAAGCCGGCACCGAATGCCGCCCATCATGGCGGCCCCTCCGGCGTAGCGATCGTGGCGGCCGGGCCCAAGCGGTCCTTTGCGCATAAGGCGGCGAAAAAACGCCCTCGCGCGTGGCGACGACGGCTGGTTCGAGGTGGAGCACGCGGAACGCTCGCGGACGGGTGAGACATGACCGCGAGCCCGAGGGGGCGGCCGGCGGCCGGGGACTGCTCCGAACGTCCTCGTGGCGCCGATCTTGCTTCCGTGGTCCCCGGCGAGGGCCGGGGACACCGCCGGGAATGGCGCTTCGGTCCGGAAACACTCGAGCCTCGAGCGCCGGTGGAGCGGGGAGGCCCGTGTCGATGGCGAGCATTTCTAGGTTCTCGGCCACTAAGGCTCCCATGGCCGCCAAATCCGCAGGTTGGAGAGCTCTGGAGGCCGCGCCACGGCCGTCGCCATGGTGCGAAGGCGCTCGGCGCTACGGGGGAGCGGCGGAGGCGACCTCGGGATACGGTGGCGAGCGTGTTCTGGGAGTGATAATCGCTGGTCTCCTTGCGGGCCTGGTCGCCGGCCCCGGCGTCGCGTCCTCCCTCCGGTTGAGCGGGGTCGGCCGCCGGGAGCATGCCCGGGGACAATTCCAGATGGCTGCCGTTGGCACCATCTTTGGCGATGGGGAGATCCCGAGATTGCTCCTCCGGATCTCATTTCTCCCGTCACGTTGACTTCTGGGGGCACCGGGACCGCGAACACGACTCAGGAGGTGTCATATGCCGCGTCCCTGGCTGAGCTCTAGGCGGTCGGGAGCATCGGGATCGTTCCCGAGGCCGCCGGACTCCTCCCCGCGGACGAGGGTATCTGACTGCGGGCGGAGGAATCGCTCTCGCGCTGCAGCCGCCGGGGAAAGACTCCCGGTTTCGGTGTGGCCCTCTGGGTCGGCCGCACCGCCACACCATCGGCGCGAATACGCGTCGTTGTCCTCGTCGTCGAAGATGCAAAGGTCTTGGTTGTCTTGCGAGTTCGGCATCCTCGGGATTCCTGCGCGGAGGACTTGATCGCTCCCCACAGACGGCGCCGGTGTCGGCGATTCGGGACAGGGGTCCTTCACCGAGCTTACTTGTCGAATGAGGATCAACCGGGCCCCTTTCCGCAAGGGTCGTCGTCAAGGCGTGCTTGAGCTGCGTCGAGGCAAGCGGGACAACCGGAGAACTTCGGGGGCGTTTTTACAGTTCGGGCCTCTCGCGGGGAGATAATAACCCTCGTCCGGTGATTGCACTAGTATGCAGCAGGTTACAAAGTACTTGCGGGGCCCGATCAATGCTAGGGGCTCCGTGAGCAAGCGGGGTGTGCAAGTGTGGGTGTAGTACAAAAGGTCCAACACCTAATACATTGTGCGGGGGTATTTATAGGAATTTACAGAGACAAGTCGATAATTACAGGCGTTCTCTGCAGAGGGCGTGGGCGGTGCGATGGGCGCGCCGCCACACCACCAGGACGTGGGTGCGATGGTGACCAAGTCGGCCTTGACCGTGGTGGCGTAGTCTCGGCGAGGCGATCCCTCGAGCCGCGCGGCATTTAATGCCACGTCGCCTTGTCGCGGGCCCCCGGGCTTGGCTCGCCCGGGGGCGGAGTAGTTCCGTGAGCCGGGCTAGCCCGAAGGTCGGCCTCGCAGGCGACACCCGGGCAAGAGCATGGTCGGCGTAGTTCCGAGCTTCGGATGGTCGTACCGGTACAGTGTAGCCAATCCCCGACAAAATCATAGGATCGGATGTGGGCCGTTGGATCTAACATCCAAATTCACCGGGCCGTTGGATCAAATCATAGGATCGGATGTAATCGATACCCCCGAATCTCAACAATGATCCAATGGTTCTAGATTTGGGTGATTTCAACAAAAAAAACATCCGATTGATGTTTATCAAATCCCCTTTTTTTAAGGATTTAAGTGTCATTTGAAGTCATGTAACTAAAGTAACCTTAATTTTACTATTGGAACCAGATAGACTTTAAGAAGTACATTTCAGTACTTGGTAGGTGATTTGAAGCTTGAGGCTAAGTAGTTCTATGAACACACGCTGATTAGGTAGAACGGCATCCTAATTTCCTTAAGGCTCATCGTAAGAGTGAGAGCTTGTGACACTAGTTCTGATAAAGAATAAAATCTTAGCTTAATTTGCCTGTTATAAATAAAAAGACTAGGCAGAAATGTGTATACATGCATGCAAGATTCAGGAAAATAGTATACGTACTTACTCTTAACCTAGGCAGCAAAGTTTTAAGTGCATGCAGTTTAAAGTACAATTAAGCAGTACTGCAAAGGCTCCTTGCGGTCATTACTAGGATTCGGATTTGTAAAAGGCAAGCCATCTTATCCCGAAATTAATCTATCGGTTTAGATGAAGACGTACGGATGATCGACGAACTAATTAAGGATATCATTGGATTACTATACTTTTGCAGACCTGTTACTTTGAAGCTCTTGTTTCTTTGTAGGGCAGAAATAAGCCAATACCGAAGGCTCATGAAACCATGCTTGTACAAGGGGTGAGAAATGAGAGAGGAATAGGATCCATAGTAGTACTGATACTAGTACTTCCCTCTGGTTACTACTCAAATAGTGGTCGATTTGAACAATGACATAAAAATACAGTTTTGTTCACTACTTTATATTATAATATATTTATAAAACCTAATAAAATTATAATATTATAAAAGTACTTTTTAAGACAAATATGTACATATGATTTTCATGTATACAATTTAAATATTTAAAAAATGTTGATAGTCATAGTTTCAAAAGTTTAACTACATTTATGTCCAAAACGAACACAACTATTTGTAACTAGAGGGGTATACAACGGGCTCTCATGTTACCAGATTCCATGCATACATGATGCAATTAATTAAGGATCATGGAGGGAATACCTAGATTCCCCAGCTTAATTGATGCAATGGAGCTTCCCTTTTCTGGCCTGTCCCCAATAGCCCAAAAGAGGTCTCTTTACACAAATACAACCCCTTTTCTCAGCTATCGATTCATGATGTTGCTTGTCTTCATCCATGCTTGCTTTTTCGGTGGCATAGCAAATCATCATTAGCAATATAGCTAGTAGTATTGTTAATTAATTAGCCATCACAGCTATGCACTCCATGCATGGTTCAGCTTAAGATAGTGAACCAATCCGCAGTTCAACTTAGACAAAGTAGTAATTAAGTGTATCCGTGGTGTAGTGAGTATTCCATTTAGTCACAAATGAACGATGTCTTAAAATTCGAGTGTTCAAAACATTATAAACTGTTGAAGTATAAGTGAATTGTCCACTTTTCCTGAGTAGCTTAAGCTTTTAGTTGAATTAATTGGTGCATGCAACTTAGGGCCTGTTTGTTTCAGCTTTGGATTCTCTAAAAGCTGATTCTGGATTGTGGTTGTAGAGAAGCTGATTCTCCAAAAGCTGGAATCCAGAAGCACATATGAAGTGGATTGTGGATTCTAATGTATATGGGTGGGCTGGATTGTGAGAATTGGATTCTAGAATCAGGCTGTTTGTTTCTGATTCTGCTTTTGGGACCAGAATCCAGAATCAGAAGCTAAAACAAACAGGGCCTCAATATGGTATCAAAACCAAGAGATCTCGAGATCAAAACCCAATTAGCGCAATTAAAAAAATAATTGTAGCCACTTCTATTCCACGTCCTAGGCCTAAGGGAGCCTATACCTAAGGAGGAGTATTGAAGTATAACTGAATTGCTCACCTTTCCTCATTAATTTAAGTTTTTGGGTGAACTGATTGGTGCATGCAACTCAATATAAACTTCCATCTGAAAAACAATTTATAACTTAGATAAATCATATCATTTTGACATGCAGAAATGCTAGAAAACGGTATACCGTTGGGAATCAATTCCAACGGTATACCATGGTTCGATAGGTTCATGGTGAGTTTCATTACCGGGTTTCACGGGTAAGTTTCATGATGTCTCACGGATAAGTTTCATGGGTTTAAGTGAGGTTTCAAGTTTCATAAGGTTCGTGTTTTATTAAAAAAGTTTAGCATGTGTTTGTCGATGAAACCTTTGGTTGAAACTTAGCTATGAGACTTTGTTTTAATGAAATACGAATCTTATGAAACTTGAAACCTCATGAAACTCATGAAACCTATCCGTGAAACATCATGAAACTTACCCGTGAAACCTAGTAGCGAAACTTACCCGTGAACCTAATGAACCATGCTATACCGTTGGAATTGATTCCCAACGGTATAGCGTGTGGTAGTTGCTCTCTTTGACATGAGGGTGGCATGAGTCAGTTTGCGATCGATAATGCGTTTGTAATACTATTCATTTACCACTATTTTTCAAATACACATTAGTAAAATGTAATGTCCAAGGTTAATTTTGTTAACTTTGAAAACTAAAAAGCCTCATGCATTTTTTACTAGAGAGGAAGCAGTTACACATAGGTGCCTGGCAACACGAAGCATTCTCCTTTGCTCCAAAGGCCCTAAAAGATACCCCAAGATAAAGCATAAAGATTAACCAATTTATTAACGGGTAATTAGTTAATTAAGCCCCATCCATTTTTAGGCCCTATTTATTTCGGTTTAAGCTTTTTGGCTTTTGGTTTAAAGCTAGTTTTTTGGCTTAACGAGCTTTTAAACTGTCTGCTTTTAAACCAAGACATGTTGTTTGGCATCCTAGCTTTTTGATGGGTTGAATGGTGTAGCTTATTGCTAGAAAGTTTGAGATACCCTTTAAGATTGTAAGGACTTTTCTTATGTACTGATTTATCTAATACAAATGTTTCATATATTTTTTTTACCGAATATCATATTGAAAAATATAGATTAATCTTGAGATCAAACTTCATTCTGAGTATAATTATTTATCAACTCAAAACTCTTACTACATGACAATTTTGAACTTTTATTAGATTGAAAATAGCATAATAATTCTGAACTCTCATCAAACTAAATAAAAACATATATTGAGGGGCTCGATGAGGTAGATCTGGTCGCCTTTTGCCGCACCAGATCCAGCCGCCTCCACCCGCCTCCCGCCGTTCCACCCTTAGGTCCAGTCGCCTCCACCTGTCGTGCTACGACCGGATCCATTCAACTCCACTTGCACCACGCTCGGACCCTGTAGCCTCCCACCGCTCCAAGCTCATGTTTGGCTGCCTCAACCCGCGTTGCACCGGATCCGGGTCGGTGGAGGAGGAAGGTGGCTAGGGACGGTGGAGGAGGGAGGAGGTCGGGGACGGCAGAGACCGGAGCGGCAGAGGGAGAAGACATGTCGCACAAGAGAGAGAGAAGACGAGGAGAAATGAGGAGATGGGAAAACGATTTTTGAGTTTATATGTAATGACATTTGGTGGATAATTTTGGAGACTTTTAGTGGCAAAAAATTATTTCATTCCAAAAAAAACCCAAAAAAGCACCTCTCACCTGGTTTTTAGCTTATAGTTATATAGAGACTTTAGGCTTTTTTAAGCCCAGCTTAAAAGTCAATTGTTTGTTTTGATTTTGACTTTTTTGCTTTTAAACCACTGAAAAAGTCGAAACAAATAGGATCTTAATTATGCGATCCAGCTTTGATGCAACGGGACCCTTGTTAATTGCAGCATCATCTAAAGCTGCTAAGTCCCCGTCCAGCAGTTCTTTTCGATCTTTTGGAGAGGAGAGATTTCTTTCTTTTTGTTGAAAATCCAGCAGTTCCTTTGCTTGGAAAGGATTCCTTTGTGGCCTCATTTTCTTTTATTTCTCTCCCTTCATAGTTTGCACCCTACCTTCTATGATCTTTCTGTCCTTCTTTTCTACCCTTCTCCAATACCCACAATATTATTTTTGACTTTTTTATGATTTTAAAAAAGATTACCCTTTTGTCAAGTGTAGACATGTCTATAGGCAGCCTGACAGGTCTCCTCGCGCTGTATATGTCTCTCTAATTTCACATACACATGCCAACTTTCTTTTTTAGAATAAAGGAATGCATATATCGCACCCCGTGATCTCCTCCGTTGGGAACTCATCCAGTACCCATAGCTAGACTTCACTCTCTCCATTTAAAAATATAAGATATATTTTAACTTTGCACAAATGTTAATGTTACGGTAAAATTGAGAAAGGTATAAGAAAAAATAACCTAGATACCTCACTCAATTATCTTGGAAGGTAAGAGATAATACGTTGTGTGAATGGTAATGAATAAATGCATATGATTGAGAGAGAATAAATATGAGTATAATAGGAAAAACCTCATTAAATTTACATGCAAGCCTTATATTTCTTAACAAGCTAGACTATTCAAACTATAGGCTACATATTTATGAATAGATGGAGTATTTCTTAGATATCAGTTTCAATGCACTTATTTAAGGAATTATTTTGATGTATTTTTAATGATTATTCATATGTTTACTACTTATTTCTTGAAATGATAAAATGGTCCAGTGTCACATTCTCCTCCAGTGTTTGCTCAAGCACATTTTCGTACTATTTTGCAAGAAGAAAAGGCGTGCAATTAGTAAATGCATGAAATAACCAATTCAAACGAACTTGAGCCAACGAGCCCATTCTGACGACTACAAGTCCTACACTAAAGTGTTTGATTGGCAAAAGAAAAGGACTTCAGTACGTACCTTGTCGTTGTGACGTTAACCAAAATTCGCATGGATTCTTCACAAGAAAAGAGAAAGGTTAAAATAGGAGTTTGCATGGGACCAAGAGAAAAAGGTTGCCAAGGCACTTCCTAGAAGCAAGAACAGCTCAGAAAGTTTGAGAGATTCCATTTCACAAGATCGAAAGAGTAATGGTGGATGACAAAAGGTTTCCTCGCATCAAATCCACACCTATATATGGCGTATATGCTGTATGCTATATGCTATATCCAGACCACATATGTAATTGCATCTTGCTAGGGTTTAGAACTTGAGATTCCCGGACTTGGGACAATAAATCCAACCAACATATTTTGGTCCTGACACTATAGGTCTGTTTGGAAGGAAACGACGTAATTTCTACATAGATCCTCCAGCATTCCTGCTTTTCAAATGGAACTGTCCTATATGTTTGTACTACTAAAGAAAGAATTATATTAGACGTCTTATCACAGACGGTTTTCAAAAACTGTCTGTGCTAAAGCTAATGACCATCTAAGTCATTGGATATGCCACGAACCTTACATATCACAGATGGTTTTTACAGAAAACAGAGGTGATATTTTATATATAGACGGTTCGTAGGGTGAACCGTCTGTGATATGACTACATATCATAGATGGTTTCTGAAAAGAACTGTCTGTGATACTTCACAGATGGTTAGTTTCATGAACCGTCTGTCTTTGATATTTTCTGTCAATATATAATACAAGGCCCCAATCCACTTAGGGTTTTTAGGGTTTCCAGAACTATCTTTGAGGTGGCAACGACTGTGGGGCGATTTGGTGAAAAGAGACTATGAATTTAGAAGAGTGATTTTATATCTATTTGTTCTTGGTGATCTAAGGTTAGTAATTAATTCTAATTGCATTATATTCAAGATCTAGCTTGGTAAAGAGAGAATTGAAGATGGTTTAGTGTAACATCCCAAAATTTTAATAAAATAAAAATCAATATTTTGAAATTGAATATTATTCTTTCTGAGTTTTCTTGGCATTCTTGATTTTTATTTGGAGTTCTTGGATTTTTGTGTTGTATGAAAAATCCAACAAAAGGAAATAACGAATGAAAAGGAGAAAAGGTCAAGAAGCACAAAGGAAAATTTTATAAAATGTACCATGAGAACCCTGAGCATATAATTAAATCATTTTAGCCATAAAATGATATTCCATATATGGAGAAATGAAGGAATAAATAAAGAGACAACTTTTAAATGAAAACAATGCATTGTAATAATTTATAAAATATTTTAATGTCACAAATGAATCTACAAAATTATCATGAACATATCCATGCAATTTCTACCCTTGGTCAAAATATCATAAATTAATAATATAATTTAAGACTTTTCTAAATTCAAAAACAGAAACCACGAAAATTAAGAATTTGCAATGTCAGAATTTTTATAAAATAATGGAACCATATTTTGATCTGAAAATTTTACAGAAGAATTCTGAGATCAAATAATTTATAAAAAAAAAATTTCAAAAATAATAGACTTCAATTGATCTCAATGAAAAATAGGAATCCGAAACAAGAAATTTGGAGCGATCACTGTTGTCAGAATATTATCAATTTTTCGGTAACTCATTTTAATTTCATAATTTTACCAGGCATCAAAATATATTCAAAGACCATGGTCAAAAATTTTGGATATTTTCTACTTCAATTTGACAGCAATAGAAATTGGAGACTAGGACCATCCGGAGCTGGACCATCTCTTTTGACGCCATACCTCAGCGATCGGTGGTCCCGGGCCCACTTGTCAGCTTCGTCTCCTTCTGTGCTTGCGGCCGAGCGAGCTCACCCGGCCGCCGCAGCTTGACCGGCCTGTTCAATGAATCGCTTTCGATTGGTCGTGTCTCGGCGTCATCCTCGGCTCATCACGGTAGCGATCAACGCCACGAAGCCTCTCGCGCCACACCATGACCTAAGCGCCATTTTGTCGCCTCTGGTGAAGCTTCCGTCGAGGCAATCCCAACCAGGCCGGCACATCCACTGCAATCTTTGGCTATAAAGTGCTCCTTAGTGATCACAGTGAAGCTCTTTCTCATTCCCCTCACCTCTCCTTCCTTCTCCTCAAGCCAGGCGCAGGAAACCCATCCCATTTCCGCCATGGCTGTGTGCTCTACTTGCTCAAGCGAAGGAAATGTGAGCAAGAGAGTCAAGCAATTCCAAATTCCTCCGAGCCAAGCATCCTCATACCTGCTGATTAAAATCCTCAAGAACATTAGGTCCCTTCATGCGAGATTGCGCCACCATGTGCGCCTCTTCTTCCTCGGCTCGAGCAGGTGGGAGCTCCCCGGAGCTTCTCCTCTCAGGTAAACCTTAGGAATGGAACCCCTAGCCTCCCCTCATGCTTAATTCGCCACCGATTTCACCTCTAATGGCCTTGTCTTCTTCTTCCTCGAGACGCCATTTCCGCCGCACTTGGAGCTCGGCTGCGCTTCGCTCCGGAGACTCTTCCGCCAAATCAGCACCGCCTCCAGACTCTCCTCACCGAGCTCTTCCTCCCCGTGCCGTCGCCCTCGCCGGAGGATCGCCGGAAGACCCCTCGCCGCCGTGCCCTAGAGCTCCCCTGTTCTCTGTCTCTGTGAGGTGGGGCCGAATCGTCAGCAGCTCCTGGTGGAAGAAGAAGGCCAGTTCAGAAGGCGTTTTCTCTGGTGTAAGGCGTACTCCTCAATTCCCAGTCAGTTCCTGGCCGAAATACATTAAAATTTAATAGCTTGTGCATTCTTAGTTAGAGGCCAGTGAAATAAATTTATAAAATTATATAAAATCAGGATGAACCTAAATATACAAAAAGATTAAATGTTTGGAGTATAGGATTATTATTCAAATTAGACAATGATTATGGTGTTAATATGGTTTTAGTGGGAACTTGTGAATAATAAGCATTGAAATGGTGAAATAAATATTAGTGTAATGCTAGGATCAGGATGTATTCGAATATCCAAAAATATTAAATTCTGGAGTCACAAAGCAATTATGAAAATTTAAGATTTGAATAAACTCAATTATGCATATAATTGCTTGCATAGACAATGTAATTCTTAACATCATTAAGTAAATCTTTATGTGTCTCTAGAATCATAATAAACCCAAATATGTAAAATCATTTAATGTTGAACCTGATTTAACACATTTGCTTCATAATCATTAATTAACCATATTATGGCTATTAACAAAATAATAACATAATGGCTCACAAAATGACACTGTAATTTGTATAAGTCCCTAAAAATACTAAGGACCCATGTATGTAAAAATATTTAAAGTGAAACTTATCTTGCATTCTTTGATGCAAGAAAGTGCAACCATCAGCAACAAATAAATAGTTAATCTACGAAGGTTAAGGCCAAAATAACGTAAAAATAGTTTTAAAACATATCTAGGATGATCCTCTGCTAATACCTGAAAAATGGATCCAGAACCATGTATCGCGTAGTTGGAAATTTAGATTTAAACTTGGCCGATTTTAAGATTTGCAAGCGGGATCATTTATGCTATTTCAACGATAGATAAAATAACTCGTTTAAATACTAAAATCAGCAAAGTATGTTCAGAAACACTGTACGAAGTTCATACTATCGTATTCTATAAAAAGAATCATACTTCGTTAAGGATTGCATATTATTCTTATTAGTTCAAAACCCTTAATCGTTAATATGTCATTTCCTCTTTTTTTTGCCGATTTTGAATAGTAGTCTTTAAATATAGCATGAACCGTTTTAGCAACAAGATTATAGTCTCGCCCAAAATCCTAAAACTTATGGAACTGATTTAGTAGTGTTCTTCAAAGTATAGTCTACCCTAATACGAAAAGATAATCTCATTTTATCGTGATTCACATATTAATCTTAATAGCTTAATAACCCTAAGTAATCACATTACTTTAGACCGTAATGCGAATGAATAAACTTTAGGTAATAATGAAGGAATCCGTAGTTAAGTTATTTTTATCACCAGAACCTTCTTAAATATCACATAAATAAAGTCAGTAGCCTAAATCAGTAAATCTAACTTGCGTAAACCCAATTCTAAGCAAAATCAATTAAAGATAAAGATTTAATCGTTCATAGTCCAATGTGATCAATTAAGCCTTCTTCATTAACTCGCAAAGCAACTCATTTAAAACCGAATTTAGTACAGAACGGCTTAGAAATGATTTTTAGGATATAATCTGCAGCAATCTAAGAAAACATCCTTAGTTTATCTTGCTTTGGCTCTAAATCCTCTTAGAGCAAAGCCTGTATATAATAAGAATTCGCAGAAACTCATATCATGAATAGTAAATCAATGAAGCTTGCAACTAATGACTAATTCTATTAATCTAACCAATTTTAGCATCTTGAATTCGTAAAATAAAACTAATAAATTCATAAAAGAGCAATCCCTGTTTCTTGTAAAGAATTTTACTTGTTCTTTCTATCTCCTTTCTTTTTGTCCTTATTGAAGTCTTTTATTTGCTTTATTTCCGTTGATCGACGTGTAGAACTCGACGCCTCTAATTCCGTCATCGCCTCCATCGATCGCATCCTCGTTTTAAGTAAGTAGCGATGATTAAGCAAGGCAAGCATCCTTTGACCATATTGAACCCGGTATTTTGTATTCCTTTTGTGCATCAAATAATTTTATGCATCGTTTACTTTATGTAAATTGCTATTTTGTGGATTGGGTAGTTATACTGTTGTCTCATGAATCTCCTTTGATGATTATGAAATGTGAACCTTGATAACCTTAGATTAAGGTTAGGCGTTATAATGTCATCATGGGTATATCGTTCATATTATTCATGCTTAGCCATGCTTTAGAATCAGCAATGTACATGATCAAAGCAATATTTGTTCCTGAAAACCTTGGAAATGGCACTGCCGGTTGCGGGTAATTTTGGTTAAAAACCCAAAATAAAACTATGCTTTGATGCGGGCGATTATTGGCAATAGCCGGTTGTGCAGAAAGGAATGGCACGTAGTGTAGGGTGAAGTGTCGCCCGTGTCAGTTTAAGGACCGAGCAATGGGACGCTATTGATCCGAGAATTCCGTGCAACCACAAGGGTGAGGATGGGTTAGCCATAGCTTGTTATGTTAATTAGACATGGCTTTGTTCATTGGTAGGCGGGAGCTTATGCGGGCATTCGATTTGGTGCGCTAGGCGTGCAGCGGTGTGCATACTGCCGTGTTTAGAAACGTTGTGTTGGGTGTGAAAGTGGATCCACGACTTGGGTGTGTGTTTCTAGTTCTACGGCGGGGGTTAACGTCCCGGGCTAGTCAAAGCCATGTCTAG
Organism: Guadua angustifolia; assembly: GCA_036346375.1. Classification (NCBI taxonomy): domain Eukaryota; kingdom Viridiplantae; phylum Streptophyta; class Magnoliopsida; order Poales; family Poaceae; genus Guadua; species Guadua angustifolia. The sequence goes on from CM070514.1 coordinate 48,680,379, forward strand.
GTAATGTAACGACTATGTATGATCGCCTGGCAGACACAATGTCCTATTGGAGGCGTGTGTGATCTTGCAAAAAGGTTGGTCATTCCTTGTGGGTAAAGTTGTACACCTCTGCAGAGTTTAAATCTAATTAATTAGCCGCGCTCGCGGTCATGAGCACTCGGTGAAGTCATTCCAATGTTAGCTTTGGTATTTCCAAAAGGGTTTATTTTACAAGTTAGCTTACCCCACAGATGACCCAATGCTATACCTTGTGTGGGCAAGTATTGGAATCAGCTGTTGTGCCCTGTGTGGACAAAGAACTGGATATATGCCATGCGATGGCAAGGTTTGATTCGTCGCTCACGTCATGGAGGACGGTGAGTGTTATTTATGCTTTACTTATTTGATATCAATTAATCTTGCTCTTTTATAAATTCCGTTTGCAAATAACTGGATTTACAAATGAAATTCGCTTTATGCAAATTAACTGTAATAGCCTCCTTTGAAATGGCCTGCATGTATTGTAGGATTTGCTCAAGTCTTGCTGAGTATGTAAAATACTCACCCTTGCCTAATTATATTGTAGGGTGTTGAGTTAGCGCGGCTTCGAGTTCGTTTTCATCGCAGGTTGCGGGTTCTACTTTGTAGCGATTTATTTCTAAGGAATTTATGCCTGGTCAGTTGCCTGCGGGATTGAATGGGTACACTACAAGGCAATTGCTTCTTTTGCTGCTATATTTCTCCGAGTTGTAATATTTAATTGTATAATCGTTTCCGCTTAATTATTATAATGTATGGTTGTGATTTCCAATTGTTGTAAACATGTGAGTGCTAGCTACTGATCCAGGGAATAGCACAGTAATCACATGGAGGTTCCTGTTCATCAGAACGGGGTCTCACATTTAGATCTACCTTGGTGTAGATCCATTTGTTCTTTGTGATCTAAAGTAGTAGTTGGTTCTAATTGCATTATATTTAAGATGTAGCTAGCTTAGTAAAGAGAGAATTGACGATGCTTGGTTTAGATCTAGCTATCTTGGTCCATAAGAGATAATTGCATTTTATTGATGTGTACCTAACACCATTGGCAGAAGATCTAAAAACATTGTGAGTTTGTAGGGTATAGGTATATGATACGTATAAACGAGAGAACTTTACTTTACATTGTTTATTATTCTGCACCATAAATGATTGCCCTACATTTGCTAACCTATCAAGCTAGAATGCAAAAGGAGCTAAAGCCTGTACCCATTACTTAAATGATCCCGAGAGTGTGTAGCTGAATCACTCACATAAAATCATGAACACGTGTCACCGTAGGATCCTTCGAAGGAATCACTCATATCGCAAGATCAAGAAATAATTCGATGGAAGGAATGAAGAAGGTTCAGTTCCAAGGCCTTTAAACAGGAGATATGTTTATGATGTGGTTAAGGATTTGGATGTTGCACATAAAAGGGATATAAATCGAGGACCATGAGAAGAGTATATGAAAGAAGAGATCAATATTTTGAGACTTATCTTATTGGAAGCAACTAGAAGTTTACCACTGCATCGAGATCATGAACGCAGAGAAGAATGTATGTGATAGCTTGATTGGTCTCTTATTGAACATTAAGGGCAAAACAAATGATTGTATCAACGTATGGCTTGACTTGGTTGATATGGTCATCAGGATTTAGTTAGCACCGAAAGAGTCTGATAAAGGTTGAACGTACTGTGAACCTGCCTGTTACACTCTGTCCAAAGTCAAAAGAACTAAACTATACCAGTGCTTGCATGGTGTGAAAGTTCCATCTGGTTACTTCAACATGAAGATACTTGTTTTGATGTAAGATTTGAAATTAATTGCATGAAGTTTTATGATTGTCATGTATTGATGACACAGATGCTCTCTGTGCAATTTGAAGTATTTTGCCGATCAAAGTCTGAGAGAAAATTATGAGGTTATGTTATTTTTTTACATAATTGCTTAAAAGGTCATCGATCCCAAAGGGCTAGATGCTCTATAGACCGAGGTGGTGATGACTCTATGTAATCTTGAGATGTATTTCTCACCGTCATTTTTCGCTATCATGGTTTATCTCATTGTTCATCTTGTGAGAGAGATAAAGATGTGTGGGCCCGTGTTCCTATGTAGCATGTACTCATTCAAGAGGTACATGGGAATTCTCTAGTCCTACGTATGGAATTGATCTCAATCGGAGGATAACATTATCGAAGATTATGCAACCGAAGAGGTCATCGAGTTTTGCATGGACTACATAGCTTAGGTTGAACCGTTAGGTATGCCTCGATCTCACCATGAGGGGAGGCTTAAGTGTATCGGGACTATAGGAAGGAAAGCAATCATGCCTAATCCAGTTGCATGTACTCAAGCCCATTTCATGGTTTTGCAACATATAGCTGTAGTGTCTCTGTATATTGATGAGCACAAACATTGACTACAACAAGAGAATTTGGTGCGCAAGTCTTAGATCATGAGACAGCATAACCTTCAATTCAACAAATAATTGAAGGAGCGACCCATCACTGGGAGCTCGACAGGCGATACACTGACATGGTTGGCAAAAGGGCCAGCATTTACAGTTGTGATATGGAAAAGATATGACTTAAATAGATACACATTTTGCACGAGAGATCAAGATATGAATGGCATAAACTAGAATAGTGGTGCCTACATAGATGCATTCAATATCGCTGGATCGATGAGAAGCTCCTACTATGGGTTCATAGAGGAGATTTGGGAGCTCAACTACGTACTTTTTAAGATTCCCTTGTTTTAGTGCTGTCGGGTTCACTTCCAGTAGGTGAAGGTTGATACATACGACATCACTACTGTGAACCTCAAACGTGTCAGATATAAAGATGAATCATTTGTACTCACTAACTAAGTTGTTCAAATCTTCTATGTAACTGACTCGTCCAACAAGAAGTGCTACTTAGTTCTTTAGGAAAAAAGAAAGATTGTCGAAGTTGATAACATAGTATATGAAAAAGAATAAAATAAATTTAATGAGCTGCCTCCTATTAGATATAGCATAACGGTCGAGAAAGAACAACTTGAGAAAGCTAGCTACACGCATGTCGATCATCGTGAAGGACTAATTTTTATTCAAAACAATAAGCAAGTGGATTCATGATGAGGTTGCCATGTTTATTTGTCATGTACATGTGGATTTGCATTTATGTGGAGTTATGCGAATATGATGTTTAGTTGTGATCTATATATGATTCTTTAAAGGTTAAAGCTACTAGTTACATTGCAATTTTTTTGGTAATAGTAACATGCATGAATCATACACCAAAATAAATAGTGTGTCTCAATGGGCGGCATGGCAAGACACATTTTGCCATCTCTCACAATAAAGCAAAAAATAATAGATAATCGTCTATCACAAATAGTTTTATCATAGAACCATCTGTGATAACACTTATATATATGTATGTATGTATCATTCAAGGGTTTTTGCCCGCCAGACTCCTCACTCAAACAAAATCAAAAACCCCCTCTGCTTCCTTCCTGAGCCCGTCGCCACCGCCCGTCCTCAACACCACCTCCCCTAAGCCCGTGCATTGTGTCCTCCCCTATGATGCCGACAACCATCTCTCCCACATCCTCCTCCTGCTACAAGTGATGCCGATGCCTCTAGTTGCCACAGTTCTCCTTCGCGTCACTGCCTCTCGCCTCCTTCGTCCGTTGCTTGTTTTACTTTGCACAAAATCAACATAGTATATTTAGTTTTGCGAGTCATTGTAGGGACCCAAAAATTCTTATTTGCAATATCACTACCACACAAAAAGTCATCTCTGATGCCTCATCTCAGATAGTATTGACGTTTGTGTAAAAATATGTCCACGAAGGCCTAGGGAAAATTGCGCTGAAACTATCATAGATGGTTGATTCTAAGACACCGTCTGTGATAATCGAGCCAAGATACTTTTCACAGATAGTTCGGACATCTTAACCATCTGTGATGAAACACAAATGATTTTGTTACATAGCCAGCTGTGATGAGTTAACTTATTATGGACAGCTGCATTCTCGTAGCCATCTGTGATGTGACACTGACGCTTTGTTCTCATGACCGTCTTTGTAAGTAAACTTATCACCGATAGTTGTATTTGGGAACTGTCTTTATTATAGCATGTAACCTTCGGCTTCTATTGCAACAGTCCATATAATTAAGTTTTGGCTTCTCCTACCTTATTCACCCATTATTTGTCTTTTAATCTGCCTTTCTTTTCTACTGTTCTTTGCATTCCTTCACTAGTGATGGAATCCCAAGTAATGTCATATTCGATTTCTAAATGTCGTTTTGTTGTATCTAATTAATAGAAGCTAATTGTAGGGGTCTTCTTCTACCCCTACATCAGAGCAACTAGCTCGATAGCAGTTGCCCTAGCTCTATGAGGCAATCGATGGTAAAAACTATGGTGAGGTCATCATGCAATGATTAGGCCAAGGCCCCTTAGTGGACAATCTGTGCTTGAATTGTCACAAGGAAGGATTCACAGAGTTAGTGTGATGAATAGTGAAACTGCTTGGGCACACGTTGGACAATGTTTGAGAAGTATCTATTAGCTTTATTTTGATAGAAAGATTATATTTTTTTTCATTTGGCCTTACAAGGCCACATTCACCGAGCCAAAGAAGTAGCAAGAGAAGCTGACATGGCGATCTGGTCCCTTGTTGTGTTCCAAGTGGAAACTGAATCGGCGATACACCATGGGTTTCAAATACTCACACTTAGTGCCTCTTCATCCAAATCTAGGGTTTCCATTCATCTCTGCACCGCGCTGTCTCCATCCCTTTCCTCTCTGCACTGCTTTGTCGCCCTCATCATCATGCTATCGTTGTCCCCTTCCTCTCCGCACCGCTCTGTCGCCCTCATCACTACATCATTGTTGTCCCCTTACTCTCCACACCGCTTTGTCACCCTCAATCCCTCATCACCGTGCCATCGTCGTCATCTTACTCTCTGCACCGCGCTATCACCCTCATCACCATGCCGTCATCGTCCCATTCCTCTTCGCATCGCTTCGTCGCCCTCATCACTGCACCATCATCGACCCCTTCCTATTTGCACTGCGCCATGACCCTCCTCCACCTCTCAGGTACTACCACAGCCTAGAACTTCATTGCTTCAGTTAAGAGTGAAGATATAGTAAGATTACAATACTAGTAGTAGAAATTTGGTGGTTGTGAGACCAAGGACTAGGAGTAGTCTTGTGGCCCAAGCATCTTAAAACCATTTTGTGCACAGAAATGTATTTGAACTGTAAATTTTAAGTCATTTATACTATTTGAATATGTGTTGTGTATATATCTCAATTGTGAATTGTGTATATGTCTTATGTCTATTTGAATGTGTGTTATGTGTATTTATATCAGCTGTGAATTGCGTATCTTATATCTATTTCAATGTATGTTTTGTATTTGTACCAAGGGTATGGCTAGTGTGTTTCTTGAGGCAAACCATAAAACTAAAATTATGTATTAAAAAAGTATTTCATAGATGGTTCGTAACTACGAACGGTCTATTATTTATGCTTACCGCACACAATTTGTAATTGCATCCGTTTGTTATTTATCATTATCACATATGGTTTCTTATATATTAACCATCCATAATGTATAACTATCACATATGGTTTTTTAGATAACCGTTCGTGATGTATAGCTACGTGATGATCACTGATCATCACTTACTCTTTTCTTGCAGACAATTCCATCTATGCTGACTGTTTTGAACCGTGTGTGATTTTCTTAAATGTGGTAGCTAGTGTATTGCCTCATCTTAGGGTCAAAAGTGCCATGCAACGAGGGTGCAATATGATGATAATGTATTCTACTGCCAAAAAAGAGGGCAAGAACTAGTTAAACATATCATTTAGGTCTTAAGAGAGTGCCGAATATTTCCTTGTGAGTATATAAATTGATCGATGACTAGATGCGGCCCAAGCCAGCCCATGCATGCAGATGGTTGATGATCTTTTCCATGCTTTTGTGGTGATGATGATTTCGTGTGCAAAAGTGCAAGTGCTAGCCGAGGAGAAACGGAGAATGGAATTTGGCTATTGGTTGCTCAATGGGACGATTCCTTGGTACTTAATTTGCAACTTCCGCTAGCAGCCTAAGGGGCCACCGTGCATGCATGACATCTTCTAAATGCATATTTTCGCATTACGTACACTGTTAGCCTTCAACGTTTGGCAGCGACGATCCAGGAAATATGACCATACTAGATGTGCAACAGGTTCGCGAGTTGCTGTGGACAGAAAGAATTTTTAAGATAAAGATTTTAACAAAGAGAAGAAATATTTTTCAAGAATACCTTAAAAAAGAAACAAAAAACTATATATATATATATAACTTGAGTAATGCAATTTTGAAAGTTTTTTAAGTGAACTCAAAATAGTTTTTCTATTTCAAGTTTTCCCTTTAATTTCTAAAATAAGTATTTTTTAACCAATTTTGAAAGTTTTTTAAGTGAACTTTTTGATCCAAAAGTTTGTTGAATAGAAACTTTTTGATTCAAAAGTTTTTGAATAATATTTTTGCAGCTAAAACTTTTCAATTTTAAAATTTTTTGAGTTAAAATTTTCTGATTTGATTTTTTTTATTAAAAATTTTTTAGTTGAATTTTAAATCAAAACTTTTCAAACCAAAATTTTTTTGAATCAAAACCTTTTGAATTGAAAATTTTTGAATTGAAAGTTTTTGAAGTCGAAACTTTTTTATTTGAAAATTTTTGAGTTGAAACTTTCCGATTTGAAACTTCCTAATTTGAAACTTTTTGAGTTGAAATTTTCAAGTTGAAATTTTTTATTTGAAATTTTTTGAGTTGAAACTTTCTAATTTGATTTCTTAGTTGAAAATACCTGATTTGAAAATTTTCAATTTTAAAATTTTTGAACCGACAATTTTGAGTTGAACTTATCTAAGACTTTTTAAAGATGACATACAAGGAATCAATCACGTCTAACTGCAAGTGGATGAGATAGTATTGCTCAACATGCTAATGGCCTATTGGAGCTCCACATGGAGTGATCATATGAAGTGCACACCAAAGTGTCACTGAGATTGACCATAAAATAGTCGTACCCTATGCATATTGGTTCATGTAGGAAACATTTCCTTGTACTCCTGGGAGTACATACTCCTAACTTTCAATATACCACTTAAACGAATATGTTTTTCCTCTTCATTACTTTCGGTATACTTAAATACTAATTATAAGATACTCCAATGTGATATGGTTGAAAAAATTCATCGGAGCCCTTTATTTTTTTGTATATACCATTTTCTATATATATACATGTATATATATATATATGTATATATATAAAGAGTGGGCTTTGATGAAAATTTTCTAAAAACTCACTTTGAAGTATCTTATAATCAATACTAGCTATGTGCCCGTGCGATGCAACGAAAACTCAATTTGCAATAAAAAATTTATTTGCAAAGAGCACTAACCTTATCTAAATAATAATATTCATTCTAAATGTACAATGGTTAATGTTTAAATTAATTCATTGAAGCATATAAATTCTAAGCACCTGTTTACAAACTCGAGCTTAAAATTATCTTTAATTTCCTAAACTTAAATAATAACATCACAGCACTTGAGATTGTAAATTTGTAACGCCATAATTCGAGATCGCTCGATCGACCGAAAGAGGCATCATCTGTTGCCCTATGGGCACAAAGGCATTGAAGAGGTAGGCGTCATCCATTTATAGCTGCCACCATCAGTGGTGTTCGTGGTTTGTACGGCTTGCTCCGGTTATACCATAGCCCCACCCCATCAACCAGCTCTACCACCTCCTCGCCTCCCCCGTGAGTGCCTCCCTCAACCTATTGACATCATCCACCGCATGCGAGTTCCAGCAGCGCCACCAGCCTATCTCCCCGCCCACCACTGGCAACCTTCCCTTGCACTGCATCGATGAGATAAGGAAGATCGCCCATTACCTTCGCTTAACGGATATGCTTACAATTCTGCAAAATTTGAAAACCAAACTCAATCGCATTTCAAAGATATGAAAAAGACAAATTCAGCTTAAATAGTGATTTTCACTTTTCAATACTATTTATCTCACTATTTGTCTTTTTATATCTTTCAAATGTGATTGAGTTTGGTTTTCAAATTTTGCAAGATTGTAGAAGCTCATCTCCCCTACGTATGGTAATTTTTTGAAAACTTGTACACGTGGATTTCATGAAGTTTTCATGGTAAGGAGAGGTTTTCACTGGATATGTTGCCATATATGTATATGTATATATGTATGTGTATATGAAAATGGTTCCATACTTCTAGAAGTATGTATTCTCACTTTGAATTTGCCATTTAAATGATATTGTTATACATATTTATTCTTTTGAGCATTCTCTAGTCTCTACTACTTCTAATTACAAGTTGGGGGTGGTGGTGGTCCATTCTCCCTTCCCTCCAAAACAGCATGCGTGATCTGCGGCGTATCAGACTCTTATCTCAATCAGTCGATTCTATTTCCAAATACTGCACGATCGATTTTTTTCCATATACTACACGCATACAGCTTCTGAGTTACCATGTGCCTTTGAGTTGCCATATGCATCCTCTTCTATTATTATTATTAAATATTTACTTGCATATGTAGATCTAGAAGCTCATTTCCCCTACGTATGGTAACTTTTTTGAGAATTTTTGAAAACTTGTACACATGAGTTTCATAGAGTTTTCACGATAAGAGAGGTTTTATTAGATATGTTGACTATATATACACACACATCAGGTGCAAACCACCCTTATCATGTAAACTCTATGAAAACTATATGTAAAAGTTTTTAAAAATTCTCAAACAATTACCATACGTAGGAGAAGTTAGCTTCGCAACTTTGTAAAATTTGAAGACCAAACTCAATTGTATTTGAAATATACAAAATTGATAAGCAGCGAACTACATAGTAATGAACAGTGAAAAATCACTCTTCAGGTCGAATTTGTCCTTTTCATGTCTTTCAAATGCAATTGAGTTTGGTCTTCAAATTTTACAAAGTTGTAGAAGCTAACCTAATAATTTTTTAGAACTTAACATATATTTTTTATGGAGTTTCCATGATAAGGATAGTTTGCATGTAATATGCCTCCTATGTATGAATATATAGGGACATTTCAGGTGCAAACCACCTTTATCGTATAAACTCCGTGACAATTATATATACAAGTTTTAAAAAATTCTCAAAAACTTAACATAAGTAGGAAAGGTTAGCTTCTACGACCTTGTAAAATTTGAAGACAAAAATCAATTGCATTTGAAAGATATGAAATTAACAAGCAGCGAGATGAATAGTGATAAACACTAAAAATCACTATTTAGGATGAATTTGTCTTTTTCACATCTTTCAAATACTACTGAGTTTGGTCTTCAACTTTTGTAGAGTTGTAGAAGCTCACTTCCCCTACATATGATAAAATTTTAGAATTTTTTGAAAATATATAAATGTGGTTTTCATAGATTTTACGTGATAGATTTTACATGATAAGGGTAGTTTTCACACACACACATGGAGGAAATACCCATTTTATAGGTCATAGTGCCCATGCACCAAGATGTCCCAGTTAATATGTATACCACCTAAACAACTTGAAATACTCCATTATCACTTTAGGTATACTCATATATACTAATTATAAGATACTTCAATGTGATTCACATGAAAAAATTGTTAGGGAGTTCATAGTTTTTAGTTTATTTTGCAAGTAACTTCGTATGCACACATAAAAAGGGGTATGTCAGAAAAATGTGCATATCATTACTATATATATATATATATATATATATATATCTATATATAGTCTTATATACTTATATAATACATGTATATACCCTCTGTTGAGCGACATACTCCCTACGTTATGAGATACGGCGCAAGGTGTAACTACTCTCAGGAGTAGAATGTATTTTTCATATTATATAGATATGTGTGTGTGTGTGTGTATTGTAACATCCCAAATCTTACCATAAAATAAATCATGAGATGCTAAATTATTTATCTGCATTTTCTATGGAATTTCTAAATTTTTTGGCTTTACATAATTTTTTGCATTTAAAGAAAACTAGTAAGGGTTTGTGCGCTACGCTGCGCCGTGCAAAATTTGGTTGTGCGAAGTTGCGTTGCATGAAATTTGGTTTAATGATTATTTTTGAAAAAATGGGTGTGAGGATGTAAATGCGAAATCGTTTTTTCTCTAAAAATTTCTAAAAAATGCACTAGCTAGGAGCCATCGGCGAATTTGCGGCACCACGAGTCATCTTTGTGTGGTGCGGAACCGTTAGGAGTCATCGTCGAATCTGTGAATACGTGTGTGTTTTTTGGTGAATACGTGTGTTTTTTTTTGTGATTTCATTTTTCTTGAGTTAAAAATGGCAAAATTTTTGTGTAATTTCAGTTTTCTTTTTTTTTTAAAAAAAATGGGTTGCTAGGAGCCGTCATTGAATCTGTGGATTGCTATAAGCCGTTGGTGAATCAGTGGTTTTTAAAAAAAACACGGAGGGACATAAACATAATTTCGTTTTTTCGGATCAATTTAGCTAAAAATCCTTCTTTGGGACCAAAGAGCAATTTCATTTTTTCTAGGGTCTATTTTGTTAAAAAAACTGATGTGAGGACCTGAATGTAAACCGTGTAGGGGCCTAAAAGTAATTTTGATGTTTTTCAGGTCTATTTTGTTAAAAAACCGACAGAAGGACCTGAATGCAATTTCTAATTTTTGAAGGGCCTTTTGGTGAGGGGGTGACATGGCTTGCTTCTTTGGCCAGCATTCTCTCCTGCTATAACATAAGTAATACATACCTTATCTCTTTTCCAGCTGTTAAATTTGAATTTTAAAATTTAAAATAGAAATAGTGCTGAAAGACCATGTGGAGGTCTACCCATGTTGGTGATGAGTATTTGACTAAATTTAAGCTTGGTATGCTCTAGTTTGAGTTTTATTTGAATTGGATCTTCAATTTGAAGCAATTTGAGCTCTGATTGCTTTTTTCGGTGTTACCGACCATGGTAGCATGATGGTACTGGCCGAGCGGTAGCACTGGACCCTAGAGCAGTGTGGAAAATCCTGAGAGGGTGTTTTTAGGGGTTTAGGCAAGCCGATGCTACCGGCCATGTTAGCCCGGTGTTACCAGTCGAGCAGTAGCACCAGCCCAAATGGCCGGTGTGAAAATTCCAGAGAGGTGCTTTTCTGAGGGATGATTTTCGAGCGGTGCTACCGGCCATGGTAGCCTGATGCTACTGGGCGAGTGGTAGCACCGGCCCTTTGGAGCGGTATGAAAATTCCAAAGAGAGATGTTCTGGTTTTGGAATGAAGGGTGGTGCTACCGGGCAAGGGACGGTATCACCGATCCTGATGAGAGTGGATGATCTAAAAATTATTTTGGAAGTTTAATTGCATATATTTTTGGACATTACTATGTGATGGATTTTTCTTGTTTTTGATGGTTGTAGGACGACGGTGCTAGATCATGCTGAGGCAGAAGATGATCAGAACTAGGCGAGGTGTGCTAGAGGTCCAAACAGGCGAGGATCACCAAAAGAAGATCGGAGGCAGAGTCAGTGCAAGCCTAGAAGACAAGAAAAGGAAAAGATGCTAGTTAGATATTGCGTGTATCAAGGAGGGCCGTTGGATCATGGTCTAGTTGATAGGATAGTGGGTCTAGTTAGTGTGCTTTGAAAACTATGCAAGAAAACACGGTTTGTTAGGTGGGTTTTGAGTTAGTCCTTGCATGGCTGTGTGAGTGGGTCAATCCTAGCCCTTGATGGAGTGCCTTAGGGTTGAGTGACTCATCCAAGGGTGGTAGGTAGCACAAGAGTAGTATAAATAGAGGGGTGGGGTATCCTTCCCCTCTTGAAGGTTTTAAGGTTTTTGGTGCTTTTTTGAGTTTTGCCTACTTTGTTGTGAGGCTTTGTAAACATCCTTTCCAGAAATATAAAACTCATTTCTTTATGCTTAATTTTCTTTACGCATTTACATTATGTCTTAAATTCCACATTTAAATTCCGTAATTAAATTCCGCACTTACATTCTTGCAATTTACATTTACGTAATTTGGATTTGCCTCCCCTCCTTCTACATGCTTTTGCTTCTTATGCTGAGGATGTTAATTGATGGATGAATCTTCTCTTAGATCATATCCTAATCATCTAGGCAATCCATACATTCTTCTTGTAAGAAATTGGTTTTGTGCTCTTAAGTGAATCATTCTTCAAGATCGCGTTTATAGAGTTTTTGACTTGTGTTCTAACTTGCCGTGACATGTGAGAGGCTATCTAAGATTATCTTGATCATCAAAACCCTATGAACAAGTCTTAGATCAAGTTCTTGAGTTTTGCTCCAACTTAGCGTGTTCTTCCTTTAAAGTGAAAAAGGTCAGAACTTTGACGTCAATGCTTGCGACTGAAGGTTGGAATGAATTCCTGACATCCTTAGGATCACATCTACCAAGCCTCGTGAGTTTTTATCCAGCCGATCAAAAGATTCATCAAATTTTGCTTTTAGAATTCGTGCTGGTTCTTCAGCTGTTCTTGAGCCCAGTGCTACCGGCCCTGGTGCGGTGCTACCGACCTCTGGTGCTACTGACCTCCTAGCGGTTGCACCAGCCATTCAGAATAGCTTGTTCATTTTGTTTGCTTTCTTTGGGTGCTTTTCTTTGAGGATTTTGTTTGGATTGTTTTAAGAGGGGAAAATTTGATTTAGGATCATTTACCCCTCTCTGGTCGCCATCTTGATCCTTCAAGTGCAAAGCTTGGAAATATTTTATTTAGGTTCTAAATATTCTAAAATGCCTCTCCAAAAAGTTTCATTAATTTTTTGAGCTATGTTGCTACTTTTGCAAAAATTAAATAATATATTTTATATTAAAACTGAGGCACTAAAAGAATTTATAAGTAAAACCATGGTTGCTAAATGCTGAAAATGTTAAAGAAACTTCGGTACTACCCCTGAAACACTCACAAAAAAAATTCAAAAACTTTGGAGTTAGTTTTACAACTCTAAAAATTATATAATTGTCAAGATGCAATTAAAGGCCAATTTAAAATTTGTTTAAAAACCCAAAAAAGGAAGGCGTCTAGCCCGAGACCCGCCTTTGCCCACTCGAAGGCATATTTTGGTGGAGTATGCTTTCTCTTCATGGCACTCTCCCCTTCTGTTTCTCTAACCACTAGGCCCACGTGTTAGCCTCTCTTCTAGCTAGCTCGTGCCTAGGTTGTGCCCGTGTCGCATTGTGCGTGCCCTACCACACCAGCACACGCACTAGGCCACACAAGTACATAGTGCATTTCTGCCCTTCATCAGTTCTCGTCGCCAGCTTCACCAGCATAGCCTCACGCCACCTATGCCGCGATAATGCTTGAAACTTGCGCCAGCGTCTCTAAACCGCTCAAGCAAGAATTCCTTCAAGCCATCACTTTGTTCTGCCATCGTCACTGTCCCTAACTATCGGCGTTTGGGGAACAGACCCCTCACCGAGCTTACTTGTTGATTGAGGGATCAACCGAGCCCCTTTTCCCGCGGAGGGCCAGCATCCGAAGAATGCCGCGAGAAGGAGGTCGAGCTACCAAAAAGGGCGACGGACAAGAGGATTTTTATACTGGTTCGGGCCTCTCGCGATTGAGATAACAACCCTACGTCCAATGTTCCTTTGCTTGCTATCTTGATGCTTACAAGGGCCTGGCAGGGTATAGCCTTGCCTATGCCCGGTTACAAAGAGAGTATCGCTATTACAGAGTCTACACGTGCTTCTTGTTTTTGCGTCTGCTCTTCTTGGTGCGTGTGTGGTCTGTGTCTGTATGTGTATGTAGGTTTCCCCCCTGTCGGCGTGTTCTGAGGAGGTATTTATAGATGGTTTAAATCAACCACATCCGAATGTCACGCCCATACGTGTCCTCGCGTGGCAGCGACTGTCCCTTAATTTTCGCCACGCGGCGTCGTGGATGTGATGGGACCGAGTCATGGCACAATGGTTAATGCACCCGCCGCCACGTCGCCTTTACAACCCGAGCGTGACCTTCAGAGCATGCCCGGGGATCTTCCTTGGTCGTGGCCGACCTTGGCCGCCAGCCCGAGCAACCATGCTCGGAGGACTAAGCCGTATGTTCGCGGATGGGTATGGTCGACAAAAGAAGGGCTGTCGAGGCTTGATGGTCCTTATGGTAATTTACCCAATCCCCGACAGCTAGCCCCCGAGGCTCAAGTGGAAAAACTACTTGATAGGGGCCTTCGTCTTGAGCCTTTAGACTCATAGGAGGGATTAGGGATCTCATGGCGAAGAACTACCTTGGCATGGGGCTGAAATCCTGCAGCGAATCACTACCGCAACATCCGAGCGTCCCTTGGTTGAGAACAAGAATCTTGCAGTAAAGCACTACTACAGCATCTGAGCAATCCTTGCTCGGGAATAGAGTTAGAATCCCGCAGCGAAGCACTACTGTGATAATCGAGCAACCCCTGCTCGTAAGCGAGCATATTCTGGTGGGTTTGAGCATCTTGCTCTAGGCCTGACCAAAACGGGGCTTAGGAACGGAAGCGAAAGGTCGCAACGGTTCCTTCTTTGCGAAGCCTTGTGGGTATAGTTCTGACAGTTTTTTGGAAAGCGTGCCTTTATTGGACAGTTTTGGAAACCGCGCCACCGCGTCGATTCATGACAGGCGAGGCGGTTTCTGTCGTTCGCTTCTCTGCTATAAATGCGAAGCGGAATAGTACGGACACCTTCTTCTTCTGCATTTCGCAACCAAACCTCAAAGCTCTTCAACTTTCATACTTCCTCTCACCCTTGCGCACCCTTTTTCCCCAAACCATCCCATGGCAAAGTTTGGCCCGACCAAGATTACTGAGGAGAGGCTGCGGGCGCTCGAGGGCTTCGGGTATCTTGACGCGGGCACCTGGCGGATCCCCCGCAGCGAAGGGGCTCTCGCGCCGGAGGGCGACGAGATCGTGACGTGCGAGCTTTACACCGTTAATGGGCTTCGAATGCCCGAAAGTAAGTTTCTTGAGTCCGTACTCGCCCAATGCGAGTGCGAGATCACCAACCTAAACCCCAATTCCATCCTAGTCTTGGCCATCTTCTCGCACCTTTGCGAGGGATTCATGGGTGTCCTACCCACGGCGAGCCTCTTTTTTCATTTCTATTCCTTGTTTCGCACCGGTGGGGCTTCCCCCACCGGTTCTTTGTATTTCCGTTTGCGGCCCCACCGACCATACGAGTACCCCTTCTTCACGCTCAAAGACTCGGTGTCGGGGTGGGCCGATTTCTGGTTTTATCTGAGGAAGGCAGAGGGAAGCACCCTTTACCACTCCGGGACGGCAGCGCTCAGCGTCGATACCCCGCGCCCGCCCGTGCAATCCGAGGAGGAGCGGGCCTTGATGATGATCAGTGAACTCACGAACATGAGGCTCATTAGTCGGGACATCGTCCGGGACTTCCTTAGTAACAGGGTGTCCCCTCTGAGGAGGAGGGAGCACCCCTTCTTCAAGGTCTCCGAGTGGCAGGACCTCACCCGAGAGGCGGACTCTGGTAAGCTTCCTTGTCTTAATCGATTTTTCTTTTGTATGCACAATTTTGCGCTTGTGCTGACCCCTTCCAATGATCGATGGCAGCCCCGGGCTTCGACTGGGTGGAGAAACAGGTCGCCGAGATGTTCGGTACCCCAAAGGGCAAGGAACTCGAGCACGGGCGGCAGGTCCCGAAGAATGTGCTCGAGTGGGACGAAGTGGTAAGTCCCTTTTCAACTTATGCTCGAGGGAAAGCGTCCCGAGCATCTTATGACGTCTTTCTGCTTTTGACAGGAGAAGGTCGCTCTTGAAGCGGCAGTGGCCGAACTTAAGCCTCTGGAGGGCAGCCAGGGGGTGCTCCTCCTTGCCGCCAAGAGCAAAAAAGCGAGGGGCAAGAGACAAGCTCCGCCGCCGCCCCCTACCCGCTCGACGAAGAGGCGGACGACCTCGACCAGGAGCCCTCCGCGTCAGCACCTGGAGTTTGCCGACAGGAAGGAGGTAAGTGGCCCGGATGCATGGATGAGAGATTTTTCCGCGTGGAAACCGGAGCTGATGGCCCGCTTGCAACAGATCGTGGAAAGGGCGAAGCTGGTCGAAGAGGCGAGGCAGGCCGAGCGCAAGGCATTGGAGGGCCAGATTGCCGAGCTCAAGGCCAAGTATCAGCAGGCTATCTCAGCCACCCGGGCTGCGGGGCTGAGGAGGAGGATGAGGATGAGGCACCTCTCATAACAAGGCGTGGGCATTCGAAGAAGACGCTGGTGGCGGTCGACATGGAGAGGGTCGACCCCCTCCTGGCGAGGATCAGCCACGCCGCGGAGAAGAAGGCTGAAATCATGGTCGTGGCCAACCCCGCCGGAAATGACAACGAGGAACTTACCAATGGTAGTCTTTGAACTTCGTCTTTTTCTTCTTTTTATTTCTGCTCTTTGCTTTACTTGCCCTTACCTGAGCTAACCCTACTCTGTTGACGTGGGCGTGATAGCTCCTAGGATCTTTCTCGATTGCCGAAAAATAGCTGACGAGATCCTTGGTCGTGTCCTAGAGAGGGAGCTTACCCTCGTTGCCGACCACGTGGTGGGTGAGGCCGTCGACTTGGCGACGGCGGACGAGCTCGTCAACGGCCCCGATCAAGGAGTCGAGGAATTCCTTGCCCTGGAGGGACCAACTCCTCAGGGCGCTCTCCTGACCCTCCCGAGCACGGAGGACGCTCGAGAGGGGGAGGAAGAGGATCTCGCGATCTTGGGCCAAAAGGCTACCCAAGAGAGCTCGAGGTCCCCGGGCGAACTATCAGCCAAGGAAAAGAGCGAGAAGCCACCGAGCGTACAGCATGCTCGGGAGGAGGCCGCGCCATCTACGAGCAAGCCACACGTTCGGGCGGACAGCGAGAAGACCCTGAGCGGACTAGCCGCTCAGGAGGGAGGTACGACGTCCCCGGGCGAACTGCGTGCCCGGGAGGACTCCGGGGAAATCCTGGGCGAACTCCTTGCCCGGGCGAAAGGCCAAGTCCTGCCGCCGAAGTCACCCGAGGGGAGTTGTGCGGACCTTCAGGTGGCGGACATCGCCAGAGCCTTCGGGATAACCTCTGCGCACGCCTTGGCCGGGTAAGCATATTTTCTTTTTTCATTGTGGTTGTTTCTTCTTTAGAGTCTGGGGGGTCTAAGGACTTTCTTCCCGCAGGTTCTTCAAGAGACCATGAAGGACTTCAACTCGGCGACGATCCCGCCTGAGGTCTTGGTCAAGCTGCATGCTGACCACGATGCTCAAGTGGTCGAGCTTGAGCGGCGGTTGGATGACCTTAAGGCCAGGGATCAGCTGATCTTGGAGAGATGCCGCCAAGCCGAGGAACACGCCACCAAGAATAGGGAGGTGATTTGCAAGCTCGAGCTAGAGCTTGAGCAAGAAAAACAACACTCCCAAGTTCTTGAGTCAAAGGTGGCGGCGCTGGGCCAGGCTGCATGGGAGGCTGCCGAGCTCGCTGACTATGGCAAGGAGGAGACAGAGTAGCTCCGCTAGGAAGCCCGGCGGAAGGTGCTCGACCTTGAAGCCAAGCTCGACGAAATGAGGCAGAAGCTCTCGCGGCGCTCAGAGGAGCAAAGCCCGGGGCGTAGAAAATTTTTCTTCTTCTCTTTTGTATTTCCTGATGATGTGAGTACAGTATAGTTCTCCCCCACGGCTCTGCCTCTTGTCCTGTGCCTTTGTCGTTTTTGCATCTTTCTGATTGTTATCTGCAAACAACGAATGCAATACGAACATACGAAAGATATGCAAATAGGAGTATAAGTTAGAACAGAGCATGGGCGACATAAGCCCAAAAAATAGACAAAGCAGAATCGCGAGATAGAACTAAGCGATAGCGACTTTGAGAAAGAAAGTTAGTTCGGTAGTTCGTTCCCACTAAGCCCCCGCTGCGAATGAAGGTCGTGCACTTATGTTGCGAGCACGAGCTCGTTCGTAGGAGAGTTAGAAAAATACACGTTGTTTCCCCGACCAAATCACTGATTTCTTCGAGTTGCGAGCATGGGCTGGGTCGGGAGAAAAGGAACGCGCGAGGCCTTAACTTCCTTAACGTCATGGACTCATACTCCTAAGTTTGCGAGCTTAGTCTTGACGAGGAAGAACGTGCGGTTGCCTGCCAAAACACGCAACGAGCAAGCACTGGTGGACCTAACTAGGGCCCTAAACCGGCCAAGAGGGTGTCTACTTGCGATTGTGATCTGGTGCTTGCTGTGGCGCTTTGAGCATTCTTGCATAATAGCCAAACCTTTAGAATAAGGACGTTTGAAACGATCGCTACTGCCCGACACGCTCGTTTCATCGCCAAGATCGTGATGAAAAGTATGCCCTTGTGCGAGACTAAGTCGGCTTATCAACGGGCAGTGACAGAAAAAGGAATAGCAGGTTACGAGTGAACTCGTACAACCTCATCTTGAGCATGGATCAGATGCCCAGGGAAACTAGGCATGGATCAGATGCCTGGCAGGAAGGTAACTAGCAGATCATGAATGAAACCACACTGCCGCATCCCATGCATTGATCAGATGCACGGGGAAACTAGACATGGATCAGATGTCTAGGTATTGATTAGTCATGAGAAGACTCATGCCATCACATCCCGAGCACGAGTCAAATGCTTGAGGAACTGACAGACGAGATATGCTCGAACTGCCGCATCCTAGACATGGACCAGACGTCTGGGGAAAGAAATAAGCAGGTCATGAGTGGACTCGTGTCGCTGTATATGGGCAGGCCTCGGGTGTCCAAAAAATGCTTTAAAGAGAGAAAAGATACGAGAGCATACTCACCTGCTCGGGAAGACCCGCGCTTAAGCGCAAAACTTACGCGGAATAATATAAGTGCCCAAGCGTAACGCTTGCTTGCGGGGATTTAAACGCGTCCTTGAGCGAAGAACGTGATCGAAACGTGAACAGTCCCCGAGCAAAGTGGAACGCTTGATCGGCACGAATCTGGCAGAATTCTTGATCGGGCAAGGGGATGGAATTCGAGTCCGAGCGAAGAACGTGCTTGGTGCAAAACAGAAACGATTCCTGAAAACGCAATTTACTTAAGATAAAGAACTTATTTTCGATCTTACCTTATTGTAATATGAGCAAGCGTGAAACGTAAAAGTAAATGCAAGCTTAGACAAAGAATTTTCGCGGTGGTCAATATTCCAGGAGCTCGTGAGCACCCGGCCATCTCCCATCACCAAGCGGACAGCCCCCAGGCGTGCTATTGAGACGACCGTGAATGAATCTTCCCATCCAGGGAAGAGCTTGTTGGTCTTTGATGTGTCCAGAATTTGACGTAGGACAGGGTCGCCAACTTGCAAGGTTCTTGGCCGAATCGACTTAGCCGCGTGCCTACGAAGAGCTTGTAGGTAGACGGCAGATCGCAGTAGTGCCCCTTCGCGTGTCTCTTCAGCGAGGTCGAGGTCGAGGAGACGCTCGAGCTCCTGGTCGATGCTGTCGACCTGGTGCACTCTGTGGGAACCCAGCACAATCTCGGCGGGTAGAACGGCCTCTGCACCATAGACGAGTTGGAAGGGTGCTTCGCCCGCGGCCTGGCGCGACGTAGTGCGGACAGACCAGAGGACGGAAGGAAGCTCGTTTGCCAGGCTGAACAGCTAGCCTGTGCTCAATCACTTTCCTTGGGACTCCGAGCATGTCAGACGGTTCCCAGGCGAACACGCCCGTGCTCCACCGGAGAAAAGTGATGAGCTCGAGTTCCTATTCGGGATCTACGGAAGATCCCGAGCGCACGACCTTAGTCGGATCCATTCTACTTAGCGGCACTGCCTTGGTCTCTCCTCCTGGCCGGAGAGCAGCTTTCGGACGGGACTTTCGCGGTCCTTGCTCGGGACCCCGCTAAGGTAGCTACCCAACCGTGTCGAGCAATCCCTCGTCGCAACCCAAGGCCGCCTTCGGGTTCCCTCTTACGATAATCACGCTATTGGGCCGGTGTAAGATCGAGGATGCGCCTAGAGGGGGGGTGAATAGGTGTTTTGCAAAATTAATCGCTCTCTAAAATAACTCGCTCTAATCAACCCCTATGTCAAAACCTAATCAAAGATAATGCGGAAGTGATAAACTAGGTTTTGACAATTAAGGCCTAAATCAACTAGGCTCACTAGTGCACTAACTAAGTTTGGTCTCTACACAATAATTGCTAGATTGAACAAGTAAACAAAACTAAGCAATTCTAACACAATCAAGCAATTGATAATATAGCAACAAAGTAAATGCTTTAATGTAAATGAGACAAGAGACACAATATTTTTTACCGTGGTGTTCGGAGACTTGCCGGTCTCCCCTAATCCACATTGAGGCTAGCCCAAATGAATTGGACCGGCTCCACGAATTGAGCACCCGCCTCAAATCCACTAGTGGTTGCTCTTCCCCGCTCCGGGTAGGCGAGCATCGACCTTCACAACTTGCTGGGGCTTCTCACAACCTTTGTCGAGAAGCTCACTGCGCACGACTCCTCCACGCCGTCTAGGTGTCGGCAAACACCAAGAGTAACAAACCAAGCCTCCCGCTTGAGCTTCACCTCGTGCAACACATGCACTTCGGTGATCACCAAATGCAACACATGCACAATAGCTCCCTCAAGTGCAACACATGCACAAGAGGCACTCAATCCACTTCCTAATTGCAACACATGCAATTAGGGCTCACTCTTAGCTCAAAAATCAAATATGAGTGTGCAACACATGCAACACCTCACCCAAACACTAAATAGAACCAATAACAACCAAATGCCAGCCTCCAAGGCTCCTTATATAGCCTCCACAAGAAAAACTAGCCGTTGGGGGGTAAAATGGGCAAAAGTGCCCGTGGAGCCCGGTCATACCGCCCCTGGGCCAGTATGACCGCTCTCACAAGCCAACAACTAAAAAACTAGCCGTTACTCAGAAAATGCGGTATGACCGCGAGAGGGTGCGGTATGACCACGAGCACTTGCGGTCATACCGCACGTTGTGAGCGAGAATGCAGGTGTACTGGAAAAAACACATCGGGGGAGGTTGCGGTCATACCGCTGAGCAGTATGACCGCACCCCCTAGCGGTCATACCGCTTGAGCGGTATTACCTCAGGTGCTAGCGGTATTACCTCTTGACCAACCACTAAAACGCTCATAACTTTTTACTCCGAACTCCGATTTAGGTGATCTTTGATTCTATGCGAAGCTTATCACGAGGGCTACAATCTTCACCCATTTTTAAGATTTAAGAAACCATAGATATTTTTAAATATTACCAAAACCAAACTCTATTGTAGTCATTCAAGTCTAAAATCCGATTTTTCGAAATCCCTCACATAGACTTGATGAAGGGCATGACTACAAGCTAGAGAGAGTCAATAAGATCAAATCTTTAGCCATGTGATGATCAACTCATGATCAAAACTATTTTGCAAAATACATTTGTAAATTCTAATCACATGCTCCAAATATCAAATGAACACCAATATTTTGCAAAACACATTTGCAAATAATCCGAAAAGCTATAAGATCAATCCTCTAGCCATGTAAGGAACAACACATGATCCCGACACATTGCAAAACACATTTGCAAATGCCAACACATGCTTTAGGATTGAAACCCATAACCTCTAGCTTATTTGCAAACCACATTTGCAAACAACAAATCAACATTTTGCAAAAACACATTTTGCAAACACAAAGCATAAACTTTACTTATGCATGAGCTCTCACCTTTTGCAACACATGCAAAACTTAGCTCCATACAAAAACCAAATCGATTAAGATTCAATAAGAAGCAAGCATGAGCTCCCTTGTTTGCAACACATGCAAATACTTAGCTCATGCAAAAACCAAACAAAGACAGTGAGCTAGAGTGAACTGGATTGAGTTCATCAACACATGATGAAGCTCAAGCTAAAAGACTCAACCCCTCTTAATAGTATGGCACCTAACTAGCAATCCGGTCTCCCATCCAAACACCGAGACCGGTAAAAGACTAGGAAAACATCCTTAGCTCTAACTAGTTATACCTTTACTTTTATTGATCCATTTAGAGTTTTTATGATTTCCAATCATCTTCTCTCTAAGATCGAATCTTCTTCTTCTTGTTTATCAACACATGATGAACCTTCTCTAACCCTTCTCTTCATTTCGGGATCTTCTCTTGAAGCTCATCAACACATAATGACTTCTTGTTCCCGATTCTTTATCGTCTTGGACTCAACCTACTTCACAACTCATGGAAGATTGTTAGTCCAACAAACACGGTTGCCTCAATCATTACTTGCACTCCATTAACATATAATGGATGCCTCTAAGATCGATTGAGCACAACCCAAATAAATTTGAATGATTAAAAGATGTCTTGAGTACTTTGATGCAACTAATGCTTCATTATACTCAAGAACTTTTCGTCTGTCCTTAATCAACAAAGAAACACCATCAACACATGATGAAATATTCTTTGATTGATTGAAAGACAACCGAACTCAATTTAAACTTAATTTAAATTGACATGAGTATACATATAACTACACAAGTTTCATATACTCAATTTGATGAATGTAATGATCCAAATATTATGTGGAGTGGAAAGGGATCAATACATTTTAAACCATCAACTATAGAATAAACTCCATTAGGTATGCACATATAAATAATTGAACTTGAAATCAATATGCACATAATTAATCTTAGATAGAATTTGAGTTTATCCTATATTACCCTGAGTATACTACAACTACATAAGTTATATATACTCAAAAGATTGTTTCAAAGTAATGATCCTTGATATAGAAAGATGAATTAGATCAATACTATTGAAACATCAAGGTAAAGTATGAACTCCCCCTAAATGTGTGCATTCATGTATATATGGTGTCAGCGTACTTCGTGCTGGGGTACCCTCTTCGACGCACAAAGCCCTTCCACGTGGCGGCTTTGGCGGGCGGGCGAAGAAGCACGCCCGCCTTGCCAGTGCCGGCCACGGCGCCGCCCGGCAGAAGTGGGCGAAAGCACGCCTGCCGTCGGCGCCCGACCCACGTGATTGATCGGCGGACGGCGGCGAAGCACGCCCGCCGGCTAGGTGTCGCCCACGTGGCGCCCGGCGGAAAGGGAAACACGCCGCCGCCAGCGGCCCGATCCCGTGGCGGCTTTAGCGGACGGGCGGCGAAAGCACGCCGCCGCCAGTGCCGACCACGTGGCGCCCGGCGGCAGTGGCGAACACGCCGCCGCCGACGCCCGATCCACGTGGTGGTTGGCGACGGCGGCAAGCACGCCTCGCCGGCAGTGTTTCGGCCACGTGGCGCCGGCGGCGGTGGCGAACACGCCTGCTTCGCCGGCGCCAGATCCACGTGGCGGCTTTGGCGGACGGGCGGCGAGCACGCTCCACCGGCTAGGTGCGCCCACGTGGCGTCCGGGCGGCGGTGGGCAAGCACGCCCTGCTCGCCCGGCGCCCATCCCACGTGGCGCCCGGCGAGCAGGTGGGCGAGCACGCCCTGCTCGCCCCGCCGCAAGGCAAAAAGGTGGTGCGAGGTAGCTTCACCTCGAAGTCTCCTTCCCCTATCGTACCGTGCCAGACGGCAGGCCTGCTGTGTCAGGCCTATCAACTGCGAGGATTTCTGCAACAAGCCCATTCCTCTGACGCCTCTCACCTACCCGTCAAAGAGAGGTCACGTACCGGGCGGACCGGGCGAGGCCATGCGTCGGCATTTAATGAGGCTGAAGGAACGGGACAACACAAGAAGGAGTAATAAATGCATAAGGATCAGCATGATGACCCCCTTTTACCTACTCCCGTTAGCCCGGCCTATATAAGGGCCTTCGGGTGCATGGGAAAGGGGACGACGAGTCGAACAAGCAAGAGTTCTGCAGTAGAGCCTAAGGAAGAACTTGTAACTCCCAAACTCTGTACTGTACTAGCTTTAAAACACTCTTTAAACAATCTAGCAGGAAGTAAGGCTATTACCCAAGGCAAAGGGGGCCTGAACCTGGGTAAAATCTCTGTGTCATCCCTAGTTCATAGCCGCCGGAGTTCACCGCGTGGGGGTCTCTAGGGTTTCCTCTCGTTAGGGTTAGCCGGCCAAAAAGACGCCCTCCTATCGAACCAAACCCGGTCTGTAGATCACGGGCTCTGTCGGTGAATACGCCGGCGAGGCGCGCTGTAGGGACTAGTGGTTGGTTTTCCACGACTTCGGCGAACCGGTGTTCCTTCTTCAAGAAGTCACCAGCAGCGTCAAGATGGCGAGTTCTCGGCATCAAGGAGCGGCGGGCGAAGCGAAGGCGCCAGACGCTGCCCCGGCAATCTCTCCGGTCGAAGGACCGTCTCACCCCGCCGCCGGTGGTGGCGTGGCTCGCGGAAGCGGCGGAGCACCAGGCGACGTCGGCCGCCATGGAGGCCGCCACTCCTACCGAGAATCTGACGCGGTTCGTGCCCTCTGGACCACCCTCCGGTGGAGTTCGCAGAGATTCTCAGCCACCCGTGGGCTGCGCGATATCGCCGGTCTCGTGGATGCCGCCCGGCCGGTAGGGCTCCCCGCCGGGCACCGCAGTGTCCGTTGCTGAGATGCGTCTGGCGCTCTCAGGCCTCTAGCTGCCCCAAGGGAAGCAGCTCTGACCAGGTGGGTCGGAGCCGAGGGAAAAACGTGCGCAGCGCTGGTCCCGGTTCCGCGCGGGGCCGTGGGGACCTTCGGTCACACTTGGATGAAAGCCGCCGCCGTCACGGCGATGATCTCCATGGCCGCCTGCCGCGCCACCCGGTCCGGGAGCGCCGCCACGGGAAGCAGGTGGTCTCGGACGATGGGAGCCCCTCCCGTGGCTCTCAGTCTCGGACTAAGGAGGAGGTTCACTCCTCCGACTCTATAGGGAGCCAGGTCCCGCGCTCCCGGGAACGGTCTCCGGACCGGGCCCCCGATGAACGGCTGGGCTCCCTCTATGGCGTCGGGTGCCAAGCCTTCTCCCGGCGTCTGTGCCGCGTGACGTGGCCAGACAGGTTCCGCCCGGCGTCCGTGGAAAAATATGACGGCACCACCAACCCGGAAGAGTTCCTCCAGATTTACACAACGGTGGTGCGGGCAGCTGGTGGGTCTGAAAAGATCATGGCCAACTACCTTCCAACGGCCTTGACGGGTTCTGCCCGCTCTTGGCTGTTAAATCTCCCGCGAGGGTCGGTGCGTTCGTGGGGGGAGTTGTGCGACTCTCTTTGTCGCCAACTTTCGTGGCTCCTCTGGCCAGAACCGCGTGGAGGACGACCTCCACGCCTGGAGCGAGAAAGAGTCACTCGCGACTTCATTCGGCGGTTTTGTCACTGCCACAACACGATCCCCCACATCTCGGAGCAATCGGTCGTCATCGCCTTCCGAAGAGGCGTACGCGACTGCAAGATGAAGGAGAAGATGGCCACCCGTACTATCAGTACCACCTCCGAGCTCTTCTCCCTCACACATAAGTGTGTGCGGGCCGCGGAGGCGAGGGGGCCAGCACCCGGCCCCAAGGGTGGCCAAGGCAAGGACGAGGCTGGGATCTCGAAGGGTTCCGGCCATTCAAACAAGAAGGCGCGGAAGCGCGAGGCAGGAGAGACCAGGCGGGTCTTGACCGCCGAGCGCGATGACGAGGACCCCGCGCCGTGGAAACGCAACCGCCGCGATCGGTGCGACGACCGCCGTGAGCGGCGTGACGATCGTCGAGACCGACGTAATGATCGCCGTGACCGGCGTGAAGATTGCCGCGATCGTGGGAACGATCGTCACGAACAGAAAGAGGGCGAGCTCTATTGCTTGATCCATCGGACCAACACCCATGACCTGGACAACTGTCGGGTCGTGGGCAAAATGGTGGAGAAGCGGCTCAAGGAGCGCCGCCCCGACAACGATCAAGACGAAGATCCTGCCCCGTTGGCTTTTCAGCAGGCGAACCACGTCGTGGCCTACATTCATGGTGGTTCATCCACCTTTTCCTCCAACGCCGCTTATAAGCGGTTGAAGAGGGAAGTGTGCGCCACGGCGTCGGGCCCAGGGGCGGGTCGGATGCTGAAGTGGTCGGAGCAGACCCTCACTTTCAGTCAGGCCGACCACCCTGAGGGCGCCACCGGGCTGGGGCATCTCCCAGTCGTGGTGTCGCCCACCATTTGAACGTCTTGGTGGGCGCGTCTGGTGGACGGAGGAGTTCCATCAACCTCTGTCCTCTTTGGCATTCTGGCGCCAGATCATGGCGCAGATCTGCGCCCAGCTCGCCCATCTTTGGGGTAGCCCCAGAGGCTGGCTTAATGCCCATAGGTCAGGTGTGCCTCCCCGTCACCTTCGGGGAGGAAGACAACTACCGCACCGAGATGGTGGATTTCGAGGTCGCAGACTTCGACCTCCCCTACAATGCCTTACTCGGCCGACCGGTGTTGGCCAAGTTCATGGCGGCAACCCACTATGCTTACATGGTGGTAAAGATGCCGGGGCCCAGTGGCCCCATTGTGATCCGGGTGAAAAAATCCGAGGCCTTGCGCTGTCACAAGTACGCGCTGGACATGGCCAGTGCCACCTGCGTCGGGTGCCCCGACGCCACTTCCTCGGGAGCCCCTCAGGCCCGGACCCGCGCCTCACCTGGCTCTGCCGGTGAGGTCAAGGTGGTCATACGAGTCTTGAGCGAACCCCGAAGATCGTCAACATTGGCGCCGACCTCGGCGCCAAATAGGAAGACGCGCTCGTCACCTTCCTCCAGTCTAACTCCGACGTGTTCGCCTGGCAACCGTCCGACATGACTGGGGTCCCTAGGGAGGTGATCGAGCACCGATTGGCAACGCTCCCCGAGGCGCGTCCGGTCCGACAAAAGGTCCGGAGGCAGGCGCCCGAGCGCCAAGATGCCATTCGGGAGGAGGTTGAGAAGCTGTTGAGCGCAGGGATTGTCAGGGAAGTCTATCATCCTGAGTGGCTTGCCAACCCTGTGCTCGTCAAGAAGTCCAACGGGAAGTGGCGCATGTGTGTCGACTTCACCGACCTCAATAAGGCCTACCCGAAGGATCCATACCCCCTGCCGCGAGTCGACCTCATTGTTGACTCCACGGCCGATCTTATTCTTGGCTTCTTGGATGCGTACTCGGTACCACCAGATCAGCATGGTGCTCGAAGATGAAGAAAAGACTGCTTTTGTAACCCCTACGGGTGTTTACTGTTATGTAAGAATGGCTTTTGGTTTAAAGAATGCCGGTTCTACTTACCAACGTGCCATGCATATCACTTTTCGCCCCCAGATAGGGTGAAACCTTGAGGTCTACGTTGATAATTTAGTTGTAAAGATCAAGAAAAGCGAAGAGCTGATCCAAGACCTGGAGGAAACCTTTGCTAACCTCCGAAAGAATTGTTTGAAGCTCAATCCTGAAAAATGCGTGTTCGGTGTGCCCTCCGGCAAGCTGCTGGGTTTCTTGGTGTCCAGCCGAGGCATTGAAGCCAATCCTGACAAGATAGCGGCCA
The DNA here is from genome assembly GCA_036346375.1 of Guadua angustifolia. Classification (NCBI taxonomy): domain Eukaryota; kingdom Viridiplantae; phylum Streptophyta; class Magnoliopsida; order Poales; family Poaceae; genus Guadua; species Guadua angustifolia. The sequence goes on from CM070514.1 coordinate 48,707,838, forward strand.
TCGAACACATGAAGCCGCCAGCACGACTCAAGCAAGTTCAGTGCCTGGCCGGTCGCCTGGCCTCCCTGGGGCGATTCATTGCCCGGTTGGGGGAAAGAAGCTTGCCTCTGTTCAAGCTGTTGAAGAAGACCAACCATTTTGAGTGGACAGAGGAAGCCCAGAAGGCATTTGAAGATTTGAAGCAATACCTCTCCTCTCCCCCGGTGCTGGTCTCTCCCGCGCCGGGTGAGCCGTTGCTCCTGTACATAGCTGCCACTCCTGAGGTGGTGAGCGCCGTCTTGATTCTTGAGAGAGGAAGGTGTCGAAGCCGCCTACTACATCGCAAGGTATTGCACGGCGTAAACCCGATACCCATAAACTCGAGAAGATGTCAGACGCAGATCTGGTGGCGTCCAGGAAGCTGCGGCACTATTTCCAAGGACGGGAAATTACCGTGGTCATGGCCTACCCCGCTGCGAGAGATCCTTCACAACCGTGAAGCGGAGGGTCGAATCGCTAAATGGTCGGTGGAGCTGGGGGAGTTCAACCTCAAATTTGTACCCCGCTCCGCCATCAAGAGTCAGAAACTGGCGGAGTTCGTCGCCGAGTGGACTCCCGCCACACCTGAAGCCGAAGAAATGCCCGCACCTTCTCCCTGAACCTTATTCTTTGATGGCTCATTCAGGCTGGAAGGCGCGGGGGCTGGGGTTGTCTTGGTCTCCCCGACCGGCGACATCCTCCAGTATGTGGTCGCTCTCGACTTCAAGGCCACGAACAACATAGCTGAATACGAAGGCCTGCTGGCAGGATTGCGCATTGCTTCGGCGTTGGGCATTCAGCGTCTCCAAGTCAAGGGTGACTCCCTGCTAGTCATCAATCAAGCGCGGAAGGAGTTTCAGTGTTCCGACCCCACCATGGCGGCGTACTTGGCGGAGGTCCGAAGAATGGAACGTCGCTTTGAAGGGCTGGGGTATATTCATATCCCCCGCCGCGACAACCACCTTGCGGACGGGCTTTCGCACCAAGGCCCCTCGGGGCTTCTGCTCCGGTCGGGGTCTTTGAAGAAAGGCTATCGCGGCCGTCCATCATGTACCACAGTCCAGTGGGGATGATGGTGTCATTGTCGAGCCCCTGCTGGCGGGGATAGCGGCAAGGTCATAGCCTCTGGCTCGTGTGGGAAGCGGTGCGCCGCCGCCTCCAGCTCGAGGAGGAATGGCAACAGTCTGCGGCTTCAGACCCAGTCCAGAGGAAAGCGGTGCTGCCAATGCAGCACCAGGGGAAAAGCTTGGCCCAGCAGAGTACCCGGGTGAGCACCGAGTGGTCGCCACGCTTGGCCAGGAAGATCGGTGGATGGATCCTATCCTATCCTTCCTGCGCGACCAAGTGGTCCCCGACGATGATGCCTCAGCTGAGAAGATTGCGCGTAAGGCCAAGTGCTATACTCTGGTAGGTGGGGACCTATATCGCCAGAGCGTAAACGAGTTCTCATGAAGTCGCCACTCGGGAAGAGGGGAGCATCTTGCTCTCTGATATCCATGGAGGCGTGTGCGGGAGCCATATGTCCGACCGAACGCTGGTTGGCAAAGCGTTTCGCCAGGGATTTTATTGGCCTACCGCCCTCCAAGATGCTTGCGAGCTGGTGAGGACATGCGAAGCTTATCAGTTCTTCGCCAAGCAAATCTACCGACCAGCCCAAGCTCTGCAAACAATCCCGCCTCCGCCGCTTATGTGCGGGGCTGGACATCTGGGTCCGTTCTGCGAAGCTCTGGGGCTTCACCCACCTCTTCGTCACCGTGGACAAGTTCACGAAGTGGGTTGAAGCCGAGGCGGTGCGTGCCATTACGGCTGCTGCCGCCGTCAAGTTTATGCGCGGGATCTTTACCCGCTTTGGAATCGCCAACCGCATCATCACCGACAACGGGACTCAGTTCACCAGCGCGGCTTTCCTGGAGTTCTGCGATGAAATGGGCACCAAGGTATGCTTCGCTTCGGTGGCCCATCCCATGAGTAATGGGCAAGCAGAGCGTGCCAACGCGCTGGTGCTGAAAGGCCTCAAGACAAGGGTGTTTGATCGGCTCCACAAGCGGGGCGCGCGGTGGACAGAGGAGCTCCCGGCTGTGTTGTGGTCACTTTGTACCACACCTAGCCGGGCCACCGGTGAGACGCCTTTCTTCCTGGTATACGGGGCGGAGGCCGTTCTCCCCTCCGAGCTGTCGCTCTGTTCTCTGCGCGTTTCGGCATTCAACGAAGAAGACCAAGAAGACCTCCGGCGGGAAGAAGTCAACCTCCTGGAGGAAGTGCGTGATCGGGCCGCCCTTCGCGTCGCCTGGTATCAGCAAAGCCTCAGGCGGTACCACGCCACCCGGGTCTCCGAGCGAACGCTGGCAGTGGGCGACCTGGTCTTGTGCAGGATTCAGATGCATGCCGGGTTGCACAAGCTGTCTCCCCGGTGGGAGGGCCCCTTCAAGGTGGTCTCAGTATCTCGACCCGGGGCGGTCCGGTTGGCCACTGAGGACGGAGAAGAACTGGCGAATTCCTACAACATAGAGTTGTTGCAGAAATTCTACCCCGAAGAATTTAAGTGCTCAAAGAAATACCTCGTCACCATGAGGTAAGTCTTTCCGGCCGGTCGATTTGCCATCGCGGTTAGTAAAGTTATTGCCCAGAAGGCTTTTTGCTTTATCGTGATTGTCCCTTTTTTACGTCCTGAGTGGCGAATTTTTGCATGAATGCCGCTCGCCACGTACGCTTGCTAATTCCTTGGTGATCCATGATGGCACTTTCGGCGTCGTGTTCAGCAAGCACCGGCGATCGGGCGAAGGCGCGGTGCTCAAACGCTGCTCGCACACCTCGGGTTGGCTTTCGCAGCACCGCTGGTCGTCACCGTGAGCACCATCGTTCTAACACCACTCCTGAGAGCTCACGCTTTGACGACAGCAGAGTTAATTCGACCAAGGGTCGCAGGTCTTAGAAACCAAACAAAGCGCATCAGACATTCCATGCCGACCTAGATCGTCGGGCCTACCTTGCACAGCCCTTCCAATCATCTCGCTTATCTTTCCGTAGTCGTCTATGCACGCAGGTTGTGCGCAGAAGTGCCAGCTTATTCTTGTGAAAGGCTCCAGCACCTCCGCTGGTCGCCTGGCGCCCAGAAAGGTGGTCGCCCAGGAGCTCGGGGGCTGGTCGCCCAGGCGCTCGGGGGCTGGTCGCCCAACGGCATATAAAGCAAGATAAGTGCTTCATGCCGCATTTTTCGGCCATTTCCTTGTGTGCTTACACTAAGACGGGTCAAGCTACGTGTGATTGTCGCAAATGCCAAAAATCAACGGCCCCTCCTGATAAAAGGGAATGTGCTAAGTGTTAACGTCTGGCGTGGCCAAGTGGCCGGAGTGCAAGTTAAGCACGGTACTCAAACACGGCTCGCACGCCTCGGATTAGCTCCCTGAAGCGCCGCTAGTCGTCACCGTCAAGTGCTGCTGGCCTAAAAACACTTCCGGAAACTTGTTGCCTAGCCACGCTCTTACCGCAAAGACGCGTTTCGAGCGATCATCAGGGTTTAGGTTCGGGAAGAATTTAAATTAGCGACAATCCCGCGTAAACGCCTGATGCTAAGACTAGGCTACGTCTTACATCTCCTGTTAAACTCAATGTCATTTCTGCCTAAGTCCTGTATGGCTTGCATGATCTCTACTTGTGTTCGCAGCAAACGCCTATATTTGCTGGCAGAACCCAGGAACACTGCCCTAAAGCCCAGGTGTTCCTCAGGCATTTCGGCTAAGTTAAAAGACTGGTCGCCTAGCGGTTTAATCTAGCGAACTCGATCATACAAAACGGATAAGCATACAGGTAGTCTTAACCGAGAAATATCCATTTCACTGAATTCTGCCCAAGTGTTCATGCATGCAGGCAGATCAACAAAAGGAAATAAAAGCAAAAGAACAAGAAGGCGGCCCGGCCCTTCACTCGTCTTCACCGAAGTCGAGGTCGCCGCCATCGTCGCCTTCCACGGCCAGCGGAGTGGAGACGTCCATGACCGGCTGCTCCACCTGCAGCATCCCGACCACGTGTTCAGTGGCCGCGCGCACCTGCGCCTCCGCCTGCGCCGCGTCTCCTTCAATGCCGGCCGTCACCGCCGCCATTGGATCAAAGGCGGCATCGCGGCTGGTGCAGTAGGCCAGCGTGTAGGTCGCGGCCATGATCGCGACCTCCCGTCCCTCTCTGGCGGAGTGGGCGGCCAGGGCAGCAGGTAGCCCCCAGAGTGCCTCTGTGGCCTGGTTGGTCGCGTGGGCAAACTGCAGGGCAAAATCCTCCAACGGCGCGTTCAGCGCCACCCCCAAGGGCTCCAGGCACCTTTTCGTGTGTTGGAAGGCCTTCTTGAGCATGATGGCCAGATTGTGCCGCAGGCGGAAGGATTCGAGCTCCGAGTTCTTCAGCGCCTCGGCTCTCCTTCTCCGCCCGCCCATTGCCGCATGGTGGCCGTGGTTGGCCTCTCTCGCGCCAACTCGCTGCCGCCTTTTCCTTCTCGCTCGCCTACGCCGCCACGGAGGCCAACCATCGGGCGTCTGGCGCCATGTCCTGGCAATGCGGCAAGGAGAGTGCCCAAGAAGGCGTGCGTGTCGCCCATCTCGGTGAAGAGCTCGACGAAGCGCGCGGCGGGGGCAGTGGCAGCGCGGGAGGCGAGGTGTCCGGGAGCATTGGTACTGGGGTCGCCCTCTTCGACCCTTTCTGCAGCGGCGGCCGGAGGCACTGGCGAAGCGCCCACCGCCTGCGGGCGCTGGGCGCTCGCGCTTGCGCGTTTCTGAGGCCGCCCTTGGCGGCACCTCAGTTAAGATCGCCATCGGGAGTGTGAGGCCACCCTGTTGGGCGGTGGCCTGGGCTCCCGTGGCCAAAGGTGTTGGCGCCACGGTCGTTGGGGCCGGCGCCAGAGGAGGAAGCGTCGGTGAAGGCACCGGAGCGGCGCCACAGAAGGCGACGGCGCCGGAGGTGAAGTCATGGTTGGGGTGGTCTGCGTCACCACCCTTGCGAGGATGCCGCCGCGTCAGAGCTAGCGGCGACGGTAGTCTGGTCCGTGGCCCGGACCCTCTTGGGGTCCGAGCCCGTGGCGTCCGGGGCAAGTGGCCGTTTACCCATGGCCCGGTCGCTGGCGGTGGTCGTGTCCCTGATCACCAGCGGGCCGTGAGCCGGCACCACAGCAGGTCCCGTGGAGTCCATTGGCGGGAGTAGCCTGACGACCCGCAGGCGCTCCATGTGCTCCAAATCGGCGAGCGGCTGAGCCGCCACCGGAAAGGCTGAACCACTCGGAATCGGCTGCATTAGCGCACCAAGCCACCTGCCGACCACAGGCTCCTCCAAGTTTCCCGCGCCTGGCAAAAAACAAAGAATGATTGCCGGTTGGTAGGGAGCCGCAGAAAGAAACATGTGCGCAAGAAAAAGCTAAAGGAAAGCGAAGACTTATGTCCTGGCCACGTGTGCGTCATGTCGTCGTCGCCTGTGTATTGCCATGCAGGGCGGGCGCGGCGACGAAGGGGGCTGATCCTCCGGGACAAGAAGTCCCGGGCCACCAGCCTGCCAGATAACCCGGCATCCCGCAATCTGTTGACGTGGGCCGCCATCGCAGGAGCTCTCCGTCTCCTCGGCCGCGAAGTTCCGGCTTTCAAAACCTCATTGCCGGCGGGCACCTCCAAGGCCGACTACATTGTCATCGTTGATGTATAGCCAGTTGCTGCGCCATGCCTTCCAATTGGACCTAGGCTGAAAGGCGATGTAGCGGGAGGCCATCCCGTCCCGAAGGCGGAAATAGCAGCTCCCCACTACTTCATTGTCATGGGAGGGGCGGCAGATGTAGAAGTGGCGAAAAAGAGGGAGATTCGGCATCACCCCCATGAACATTTCACAGAGGTGTGCGAAGATGGAAAGGGAGACAATGGAGTTGGGGTGAGGTGAAGGTGATGGATTCCATAGAAATGGAGGACGGTGAGAAAGAAGTCGGAGAATGGCGGGAGCAGGCCCGCCATCATCGCCCAGGTGTGGAGGACGATCTCATCGGAAAGGTACCACGGCGTGGCAGTCCCCGCCCGGAAGCGAAAGGTGCCTTCCGACGCGAGGATGGCCATCCTCTTCACCGTGGCGAAATCCGCGGTGGAAGCAGGGATGGAAGCTACCATGGAGACGAAGAAGGCGACAAGCTTTGGGCAAGGAAGATGAAGAAGTGAAAGTTGAGGTGCGCAAGAAAGTAGAAGGCGCAAACCGCTTGATACAGATGTATCTATATAAGCATCACCCACGCCGACGGTTTGCGAAGGGATAAGATCATGCGCCGTTTCGGGTCCCAAGAAAAATCTACGGATACGGGATAGAATCGAGGCGGTCGTATCCTCATGAGTGGTGGCCCCGCCCAAGAGCGCACTAAGCATTCAATAAAGGTTCCAAAGGTCATGCAGACGCGCTCGAAGTATGGCTCGGGGGCTCATCACAACAGATTGCTTGGGTACCCTCTCCGACGACAAAGCCCTTCCACGTGGCGGTTGGCGGCGGGCGGCGAAGCGAAAGCACGCCGGCTAGGTGCCGCCCACGTGGCGCCCGGCAGCGGTGGGCGAAAGCACGCCCGCCACCCGGTGCCGATCCACGTGGCGACTGGCGGACGGGCGGCGAAGACGCCGCCCGCAGTGCCGCCCATGTGGCGTCTGGCGGGCGGTGGGCGAACACGCCTGTTCGCCCGGCGCCAGCCACATGGCGCCGGCGGCGGTGGCGAAGCACGCCTACTCGCCCCGCCGCAAGGCAAAAAGGTGGTGCGAGGTAGCTTCACCTCGAAGTCTCCTTCCCCTATCGTACCGTGCCAGACGGCAGGCCTGCTGTGTCAGGCCTATCAACTGCGAGGATTTCTGCAACAAGCCCATTCCTCTGACGCCTCTCACCTACCCGTCAAAGAGAGGTCACGTACCGGGCGGACCGGGTGAGGCCATGCGTTGGCATTTAATGAGGCTGGAGGAACGGGACAGCACAAGAAGGAGTAATAAATGCATAAGGATCAACATGATGACCCCCCTTTTACCTACTCCCGTTAGCCCGGCCTATATAAGGGCCTTCGGGTGCATGGGAAAGGGGGACGACGAGTCGAACAAGCAAGAGTTCTGCAATAGAGCTTGAGGAAGAACTTGTAACTCCCAAGCTCTGTACTGTACTAGCTTTAAAACACTCTTTAAACAATCTAGCAGGAAGTAAGGCTATTACCCAGGGCAAAGGAGGCCTGAACCTGGGTAAAATCTCTGTGTCATCCCTAGTTCATAGCCGCCGGAGTTCACCGCGTGGGGGTCTCTAGGGTTTCCTCTCGTTAGGGTTAGCCGGCCGCGAAGATGCCCTCCTATCGAACCAAACCCGGTCTGTAGATCACGGGCCTGTCAGGCGGAATACGCCGACATATGGAATTGAAAACATTATGCACATCTTGATGTTTAAATAATGGTAGAGTTCATCCTTTAACTTGAATCCAAAATATGCATTAATATATTATAAAATGAATATGAGTGCATACCTTGGGTTTTCCATTTTTCAATGAGATGAGACTAATCAAGGATATACTCAATAAAAGAGTTAGTCTCATATTTAGATTTGTCATTAATTAACAATTGAGACTAATCAGTATTACGATTATCAAAAGAGTTTAGTCTCAATATTAGATTTGTCATTAACACCAAAACCAAATTAATGGAGTTTGAACTTTCAGCCGGGAACCTTCAGACATTGATATGCATGGCGCGTGGCGGCCATGAACTTGACGAGGGCTGGCCTGCCGAGGATAGCATTGTAGACCAGCTCGAAGTCGACCACGTCGAAGGTGATTGTCTCTGTCCGGAAGTTACGCGGGCTCCCGAACGTAACGGGCAAGACGATCTGGACGAGGGGTTTGATCGTAGTGCCCGGGGGCAATCCCGAAGAAGGGGACTGCGATACTCTTGATCTTGGACCGAGGCACCTGCATCTTGTCCAGGACCCTGGCGGCTATGAGATCCAGCGAGCTCCCACCATCGATGAGGACTCACCCCACCGTCGTGTTACTGATGGTCGGGTTCACGACCAGAGGGAGCCTTTGAGGCTTGGCCATTCCAAGGGGACAATCATCCTTGGAGAAGTTAACAGGCAACTCGGGCCACCCGAGCTGCTGCACGGGAGGCTTGTCCTGCGCAACATGGTGCACCTCCCGCGCCATCTCCTTCAAGTCCCTGCGGGACTAGCAGACGGAGGAGCCCCCGAACATGACTGCAATATGGTTGCGAGGCTCCTAGTACTCTATATCTCTATTGCCTCCGACTGCTGGCCCTTTTCCCTTTACCTTACCGTTCTCCTCTTGCTCTGGGAGCGTGGGCATAGGGTCTTTACCGCTGTAGAACTGCTCGAGGCGGAACACCCAAGTTCTACAATTGCGAAGGTCGTGCCCGTGTGCCTGATGAGGTGGGCAGAAATGGTCACTTGGTGGCGCACCTTGGCCGCTGCGACCTTGGTCGGCGCGCTTGTGTTCGCTGTGCCACTGAGGCGGGCGCCCCCTGCCCCTCCTGCGCTGCTGCGGCTCTGAAGCGCGTGGCGGGTGATGCTCAATTGCCGCCACCATGCTCGGCGTGGAGGGTCTTTTCTATTTCTTGAACTTCTTCTTCTTCACGGAGCCTTGATTCTTCTTGCTCGTGGGGCCTTCCAGGCCCGGCTAAGGCGGGAGTTCCCCTTCATCCAACATCTTCTTCCACTAGACCGCCTCATCGGCATTCGCGTATCGGTCGGCCATTTGGAACAGCTAGTTGGCCGACAGGCCGGGGTGAATCTCCAGGTCCTGTGTGAAGCGGACGTCCCGAACTCCGAACTTGAAAGCTCAAACGACCGCCTCATCTGAAATATTGGGTATAGAATTTCTCACCTTAATGAACCTTTGAACAAAGTGCCTTAGAGGCTCGCTTTCAGTCTGGATCAGACGCTCAAGGTCACGCTCCTTGCCCGGGCGGGTATAACAACTCTGGAAATTTGCCCGAAGCGCTTCGCTGAGCTGATGCCAAGAGCGGATCGACCCTTCTTTTTGGTTGAAGAGCCATGTTCCCGCGGGTCCATCCAGGACCGTGGGGAGAAAGTTAGCCATCACACCTTCGTTCCCCCCGGCAGCCAGGATGGCAGTGGTGTATATTGAAAGGAACTTGTCTGGATTCTGGGTACCGTTGAATCTTTCGATGTGGTCGGGCTTGAATTTGCTCGGCCATGATACATTACGAAGGGATGCTGAGAAATCCCGGCATCCGAAGGCTGGGCTACTGCGATGACCTCCCCGGACGGGCCGACCATATTGGTTGCCGCTGCGACGACCTCCGATACGGGGGTCGAGACGAGTGAATACTCCCCCGTGTCGGTGAGGTGGAGACTGCTCTGAGGTTGAGAACTCAGTGTGCCCGCGACTAGACCGAGCATACTTCTGACCCCGCGAGGTAGCTCGGGAACTGCTCCGAGTATCATCGTGGTACCTTTCATGCTTCTTGCGGCCCTCCCGAGCAGAAACCTAGGGGCCATCATACCTATGGTGAACAGGAAGATGGGGTTTAGCGTCCCGGGAAATACTCCGGGTGCCTTTGCTGCTCGGGGACACCGAAAGCTTTAAGTCGGCAGCGAGCTTCTCCAGATTCTCGGCTACGGCCGCACCAATTGCTTCCAGGTCCACCTGATCGGGAAAATCCTAGAGGTCACGCACGACCGTCGCCATAGCCCGCAACTGTTCAACGCTCTGTGGAACGGGAAGGGGTGATCTTGCTCGACGGCCACGCGCATGCTCTGAGGAGTGGAGCCCATGAGAACTTCCGTGATTTGAGGATCCGACCCCAGCGCCTGTCCCCTCACGAGCTTGATGACGGATACTCGCAAGGGTTCTACCGAGGGATGCCTCAAGATGGCTCTTGGCGGCTTCATAGCGGCGATGACGAGCAGCCCCTGAGGATTCCTCCTCAGGGATTTCTGCCTCCTCCGCCATGTTGACGTTGCGAGCGCACGGAGACCGCGAGGGGGACATCATGGAGTCTTCTCGTGATGATGTTTCATAATCGGGCTCAGGGTGATCGGGGATATCTAGACCGTCATAGAGGCTATCATCTTCCTCACCACCCGTGAGGGTAACTTGCTGCGAGCGGAGGAAATGCTCTCGCACTACAGCGACCAGGGAAAGACTCCAGGGCTCAGTGTGACCTTCTGGATTAGTCACAACTGCCACGCCCCCATCGGCGTAGTACATATCATTGTCTTCTACGTCATCAAAGACGCAAAGGTCTTGACCGTCTTGAGAATTCGGCATCTTCAGGGATTCTCCACGAAAAGGATTCTCCAGTCGATCCCCACGGACGGCGCTAGCTATCGGCATTTGGGGAACAGGCCCCTCGCCGAGCTTACTTGTTGATTGAGGGATCAACCGAGCCCTTTTCCCGCGGAGGGCCAGCGTTCGAAGAATGCCACGAGAAGGAGGTCGAGCTACCAAAGAGGGTGGAGAACAAGGGGATTTTTATACTGGTTCGGGCCTCTCGCGATTGAGATAACAACCCTACGTCCAGTGTTCCTTTGCTTGCTATCTTGATGCTTTTTACAAGGGCCTGGCAGGGTATAGCCTTGCCTATGCCCGGTTACAAAGAGAGTATCGCTCTTACAGAGTCTACACGTGCTTCTTGTTTTTGCATCTGCTCTTCTTGGTGCGTGCGTGGTCTGTGTCTGTATGTGTATGTAGGTTTCCCCCTGTCGGCGTGTTCTGAGGAGGTATTTATAGATGGTTTAAATCAACCACATCCAAATGTCACGCCCTTACGTGTCCTCGCGTGGCAGCGACTGTCCCTTAATTTTCGCCACACGGCGTCGTGGATGTGATGGGACCGAGTCGTGGCGCAACGGTTAACACAGCCGCCGCCACGTCGCCTTTACAACCCGAGCGTGACCTTCGGGGCATGCCTGGGGATCTTCCTTGGTCTTGGCTGACCTTGGCCGCCAGCCCGAGCAACCATGCTCAGAGGACTAAGCTGTATGTTCGCGGATGGGTATGGTCGGTAGAAGAAGGGCTGCCGAGGCTTGATGGTCCTTATGGTAATTTACCCAATCCTTGACACTAACGCTCTGTATGCACTGCAAAAGTCGATGGGAAAGCCTGAAACCATGTCGTCGTTATCCTTTCCCCTTGGCTACGATGCCATGCCATTAGACCCCAAACCAAAGGCCTTGCCCCCGTAACTATAAAAGGGACATCACGGTTGTCTTCCACCCATGCGCTTCCCTGTAGCCTCACCCGCATGCACCTAACACCATTGTCCTCTAAGGAAGCTCCATTGTTGCCAAAAGCTACCAAAGCAAGCAAAGCCCAAATGCCTTCCCTGATGAGCTATTTCTGAATTCCATTGAGTCAAACCCCCTTTAGTATACCTTGATCATTCTTTCCACCTACTTTATAGCTCAACTCATCGAGAACTCCGCCGCCATGGTCATCTTCTTCCTCCACCACGGCCACCATTACCAAGCTTCTTTGGTGAGCTCTGACTACCACTAACCCCTAAAATGAGATCCTACCACCTCCATGGCTCTTTTCCCTCCATCGATTTAGCACCATCACCTCCACAATTCCCTCCCCATTGTCTGCCATGACCACAACCATAGAGCTCCGTCGCCAGCCCTCGTTAGCCATCCTTGGTCACCACCGATCACTCCCCGAGCCAATCCTACACCCCCTCTTGCTATCCCTAGCATCATCGCTGAATAATCACCACCGACAGCTATGCTGAGCCACCATCCTATTTTGAGTCGCTAACTAGAGGGCTCCACTTGTCAAGCACTCATGGTCCACTCTCTCTCACACAGTTGCTAACAAGCTAGCCCCACCCGTCGGTTTTATTTTTTTAGAACTGAGTTTAAAAACTGTCACGGACATGTGGGCCCAGCTGAAATTAATAACATATTATGTAACCTAAACCGGTATTTAGTCATTAGTCACTCACACGTGGACCCCACATGTCAGTTATTTTTGAAAAATAATAAAATCCTGACATATGGCCCCACGTGTCAATATCTATGAAAGGAAAATAAAATTACTAAAAATGAGAAAGATGCTTTTAGTTCAAAGGATTCTCTGAAAATACCTCTTCAATTTCACCCATCTTTTCCATTTTAGGGAATTTTTAGCCATTTAAATTCAAATGCTCGTAAATTTGCAAATAACTCTAAATTGAGTAAAAAAAGTTTATAATTTTTTTATAAAATCATGACCATTCTTAATCCGCAAAAAAATTTAAATTTTCTCTCTTTGAATTTGATCGTTTGGTTCTTATTATTGCTTCACGATGCTTTGCGTTTAGACTATGTCTTGGAAACTTTACTCGTTGACCCTGAACCAAATCAAGAACTCAACGAACAAGGCAAGCACCTCCTTTGACCATATTGATCCTATCGTTTCACTTAGTTTATGTTGTTTCACAAATTTATGCATGCATGCAAGTACTTTTTGTAAAATGGTTATATTGTGGGTATCGATACATATTCCTATTTGTTGATGAAACTTCCTTGATTGTTATTATGTGTTATAAGTATTTAAATTCTACCACCATAGCAAGGGTCAAACATCATCGGGCTGGTACAAAGTTAGGTCTTGGTGATGTAACAATTCTTATCATTATCTTTTTGCAATAAACCAATAGAAGTATGAAAATAGCGGTAACAAGAGTTGGCCATGTCTTATGGGTAAAGTTATACACCTCTACAGAGTTAAATCTTTTCAAAAAGTTGTGCTCGCGGTCAAGAGCGGCTCTAATGCGTTATCACTTAGTTAGTCTTGGTTCATTTACAAAAACTTTGTTGAAAAATGGTGAGCAGTTATGTTGCAAGTATTATGCCAAGTAAGGCAGAGAATGGATCATTCATTACAATCGTGAAGGATTGTGAGTTGCTCATATTTATGCTATATACTTATTATTTACATACTTGTCAACTACTCTTTAAATCCCACTTGCAATCTACTAACTATTATAATTGACTAAATTTCACTTTATGCAATCGAAACCTAGTAGGATTGTCATTTTCTTTGACATAGCCAAACATATACTTATGATTGTGATACACTACAAGTCTTGTTGAGTACAGATATAATCACCCTTGCTTGTTGATATTCAGAGGACGAAGAAACCGAGATCCTCGACGATCCCATGTGTGTGTGTATATGATCTATGTTTTTAATGTCTATGCCAAGTGTGTATAGATGTGATGACAATATTGTAAATAAGTGTATTAGTCACTAATCATGGGACTATAGTATAGTATATACATGAGACCTTTGGGTATTCCACACACAGGAGAGGGTCTCGACATATATGTATATGTATTTATATGTATATATGTGTACATATATATGCATATACATATAAAATGGTTCTATACTCCTGGGAGTGCGTACTCCCACTCTAAGTATACTATTTAAATGGTGTTGTTATATCTCTTTATCCTTTTGAACATACGCTAATACTGATTATAAGATACTCCAAAGTGAGTTTCATGTAAAATTTCATCATAGTCCACTCTTCATAGTATAATTTGGGTATATACTCCTTTTACATATGGAAAATGGTGTATAGCAAAAATAAATGGTTTCGATGAAATTTTTTTCAACTATGTTGCATGGGAATATCTTAGAATTATTGTCAAAGTATACCTAAAGTAATAAAAAGTATAACACATTTGTTTAAGTGATATATTGGTGGTGAAAGTATGTATTCTCGTTAGTAAAAAGAAGCTTCATACATGTGTGTGTCGCGAGGCTTCAGATTTCAAGATGGAGACGCAAGCTTTGGATAACTCAGTGCCATATATAATACAATTATCATTTGCAGAGCTTCACCTTTGTTAGTTATAACTAGACTGATAATTGGATGGAAGACATTTCGTGCACTCAAGCTCCATGCCAAACTTTTGACAATGCACCAGAAGAATAATTGACACCACTTGTTTATCATCATGAATCCAGACCAGCCTATTTTATTGATGATATGGTTGCATGTGACATGTCAAGACTCGAGGACCATTATGTTTTTGCTGGCCTTGTGTGTTTTTGGTTGATTCATTTGTTAGGCCATTTCATGGCCTAGTTGTACTCTGAATTTTGTAGCTTTGCTTTGCCTCTTTAGTGCATCGACAGAGCTCCTGTCCATTCAAAGAAGAAGAAGAAGAAGAAGAAGAAGAGACTAGCTATTATTTGCACGTCCTAGCAATATGCTATTATGGACAGCATTAACAACAAAGCAGGTCTAGTTGGATCAAATTAAGGCTGAGACATTTAAATGTCAATGAGATAGGCATTGCCCTGGTTAGTGATCATCTGAGCTAGCTAGGACCAACTATAAAGAGGGGCTGAGGGTCATATCAACTAGTGGCCTCTGCTAAACAAGGTAAGTTCATCTGGAACTGCAAAGAGAGATGAAACCGTGCCATTCTACAGCCACAAATGATGAGCCTTTCGTCCCACTCACAAGGCAATAATTTTGGGCAGAGCAAGCAAGCAAGCAGCAGAAGCAGCAGCCAATGTCAATGTGTCATCCCTGCCTCACATTTCTCCTTACCTCCTTTAAATGGACAGCCATAGGTTGGGGGTGGTAGGTGCCACTTTGTGCACCACACATGAATATGGACAGCCAATGACTGGGGTGAGGGGTCGCCGAGCACCCAATGCTCGGTAGGTCCGTGGGTTGCTCGGCAGGACTTTCCGCGGTGCACTAACGTGGCCCTCGATACGTTCTTATAAAGATTAGATTTGGAAAAAAAATACAATAGAGAAAGAAAAGTGTCGAGCTCTACACACGGAGGACCCAAATCCCAAAGGAACATTGCTTCCAGAGTGTAATATTCAGTTTTTATTGCTAGAAGGACTAAAAAAAAGGACTATAAAAAATACTGAGAAAGAAGTAAGGAAAATGAAAAAAAAAAAACTGAGCAGAGGCCGAGAGGCGGCCGACTCATGCAGACAGGCACGCACGCCTGCCTCTGCCCTAGCCTCACCTACACAACACAACCGCGCGTCACGTAGCTACTGCACCGGCGCCGTCGCCGGAGGCCGCTGCAGATCTCCGTGGCGCCGTGCGTTGCTGCCGGGCGCCCCTGCCGTACAGCTACCATTGCCGCTCCTGCTGCTCTGCACTGCTGTGTGCCGCCGTAGCTATTTGCCCGTGCTGCTGCTTCGAAAAGTGCTATGTTTTGCCACCTTTGGTGCTATGGATGGAAAAATAGATATGTAAAAGAGAAAAGTGCTGTCCGGAAAAGTGACAGGATGAACTTCAGGGCAGAAAACAAGGTCCTAAATGGGTTAATCTTAAAATCTTGATAACTAGATAAAGTTGAAGAATTTTGTATTGTTGCTAGAAAGTATATTGTTTAATATATTTTGGTTTCCCGGGTTGCGAGTTGTGCTTGTCTGAATGTTAGGATAGATGTGCGTTTAAATGTAGAAGTGTGATGTTATTTGCATGTTATGGATGTGTATTGTGGTGTTGTACCATGATTTTTATCATGTCCTAATGCTTCAGTTTGGTGGCCGATCGCTGGTTATCACATCTTTCTTTCCGGTTAAGGCAAATGCATGATAGAATAGTAGATTGTGGTAGACGATTGATACTTATTCTTCTATGCCATTTTTACAACATGTTATGAGATGATATCCCTATTTACCTACTATTTGTATGATGATGAGTGATGCTCATATCGTTAAATGTTAATATTGGAAGAATGATGCATCATGCATTTCAACCATCCACAGGACCTACCTTGGGTAGGCATGTCACGGGAGTGGAAAGAGAATGACCTGCTTCAATTGGCACTCTATGGGAGTGGAGGTTGAGACCCTGTATGAAAAGGATGGGGCAAGAGTGGTGGATCAAATGGTGAATACTCTGCTATACGGATATAAGCTATAGTTTTTTTTGAAAGGGCAGCAAGAGAGTTGCTGTAAATTTCATTAAGAGGAAAAAAAAGGAGGATGGGTCCTGTTTTTTAAGGAAAAATAAAAAACCGGACCCGTAAAAAAACTTCACAATTAGCCACTACTGAGAACTAGTACAAGTACACTACTCTTCACCTTAAGGATCAACTCTAGACCACTAGGAAAAAAGATATTCAAGAGAAACCAATGGTAAAATGAAAAACAAAGGCCAAAACCCACACCACCCGGTAATTAATCCGTAGGCTTCGATGACGAAGCAAAACCACGGGTGAGAACCGTGTCCTTGATCGTTGTGAGCACCTGCTCTGGCGTTCTCTCCATCTCCTGAAAAATGCGTTGGTTTCTCTCTAGCCATAAATTCCACCAGAAGTAAATAAGTAGACCATCCAAATCTCGTCGTATTTCTTTGTCAAATTGGGTTCTTAGCCTTCGCCACCACTTGTACACCGAGCCATTATGACTCAGGTTTTGGCACCGCTCCAATTTCCCCCAGCGTAAAAGAAGACTCCATACCTGTCTGGCGAAAGGGCAATCTTTACAGAGGTGACTTGGTGTTTCATGTGAGGCGTTGCAAAGACTACAGGTTGCGTTACATGGCCACCCCTTCTTGAGTATGTTATCTGTTGTTAAAATTTTATTGTGAAGCAGTGTCCATGCAAAGAATCGACATTTAGGTTCAGCTTTCGCCTTCCATATCGGGCAAATCTTCATTTTACAGTAAATTGTGTGAAATTGCACCAGATATGCACTCCTTGTTGAGTATTGACCATCAGCTGTCCAACGCCATGTTATCTGATCTTCCCTTTCTTCATCTATATTGATTCGGCGTATTGCTTCAAAGAGTGCTACGAACTCCCTGATTTCTTTTTCTGAGTTCATCAGTGTGCAAAAACGGATCCAGTAATTGTTTGTCAAGGCCCGGTGGACAGAGATGTTCTTTCTTTTTGCTATTTGGAAAAGGTTCAGTGCGATATTTTTTAGTGCTTGTCCTTCTGCCCAACTTGATCTCCAAAAATCTGCGAGTTTACCGTTTCCTACCGTGACAACCGTTGAGGCATTAAAGAGTGTAACATCAGTTTTATCACATGGCAGATCAAACTCCGTACAGGCCCTTTCGTTGTTTTTCCATCTAAACCAGAGCCACCGAAGCCTAAGCGCCCTGGCGAAGCGTTCCAAATCTTTGATACCAAGTCCTCCTTTGCTTTTTGGCAGACAGGTGACTAGCCATTTGACCAAGCAGTGCCCCCCACTACATTTTCCCGGCTCTTTTCCTCTCTAGAGAAAGCTTCGTCTTAATTTATCGATGCATCAAATTAGCCACTTTTGAGCTGGAAAGACCGTCATATAATATATCGATTGTGATGTTAACACAGAATTAACAAGGGTCTCCCTTCCAGCCGTGGAAAGTAGCTTACCTTGCCACCCTGCCAGCCTACTGCTTATTTTATCAATCAATGGCTGAATTTCAATTCTTCTTAGTTGCCTAATATGTAATGGAAGCCCAAGGTACTTCCTTGGGAAGGTTGAGAGTTTCCCCGGGAAAACATTCAACAACTCATGCAAGAGGTCATCTTGGCATCTGATAGGGTAAATTTCTGTTTTGGAGATGTTGATTTTTAAGCCTGAGCACCTTCCAAAAATATCCAATATTCGGCTAAGGGCTGTCAGCTCTTGCACATCTGCATTTAAAAATATCCCAGCATCATCGGCGTAAAGTGAGCATCTTAGTCTCACTGTTGCTGGTAGGACAGGTTTGAGAATACCTCGACTCGCTGCCAATTCGAGCAAATTTTGTAGAGGATCAATTGCAAGGATGAAAAGTAAGGGAGATAAAGGATCTCCCTGACGTACACCGCTCGCATGTCTTATTGTCTCTGTCGGTTGACCGTTGATCAAGATCCGTGACGATGAGGTCTTGAGAATTGCAGTTACCCATTCTCGTCATTTACGACCAAAGCCTAGAGCTTGAAGTACCTCAAGAAGATAAGTCCAGTTTAGTGAATCGAAGGCTTTTGAAATATATAGTTTGATGAAGAGAGCCAGCGTTCGGTCTCTGTGTAGCTGTTAGATTACTCTTTGAACATATAAAAAGTTATCATGGATGCATCTCTTCTTTATGAAAGCGTTCTGTGAGACTGAGACCAAATCTGTATCAAGGGGGTTTGTATGATAGGGATATCTGGGTTGTGTGAAACTGCCATTATGAATTCTTCTAGGCCCAACTGGTTGTTTGTTATGCTATGATCTGTGAGCTGCAAATCTTGAGCAATCGGAGCAAGAGGATGTGGTGTTGTCTGTGAAGCATCAGGTACTAGAGTTTCTGGTAGAGCATCTAGCACTAACGCATCCAGTGTTGTTGGTGGCAAGGCTTCTGATGTTATATTTTCGGTGCTTTATCTTCAGATGTTAGAGCTTCTTTTGTTGTGGTATGTGTAGTTAGATTTTCCAGAGTTGTTGTTTGTGATGCTATAGTTTGCAGTGCTTGGAGTTCTTGCTCAACTATCCGGCTGGGATCTGTCTGCCACTCGGAGGTTGGCTCAACCTGGGTGTCGAGAGCCAGAACACCAGGCTGGGTGTAGTGTGGTGGCTCTATTGCTAGAACATCTAGTTGAGTGTATTGAACAGGCGAGCTAGTTTGTAGTGCTTGAAGTTCTTGCTCTACTAGCCGGCTGGGATCTGTCTGCCACTCAGGGGACTGGGTGTTGATAGACAGATCACTAGGCTGGGTGTATTGTGGTGGCATTGGAGCTAGAACATCTAGTTGAGTGTATTAAATAGGCGAGCTACGAAATTCAAAATCATTTTTGCACATGCAATGAAGATTGTGGACAGACACGAGATGTATCAGGTAAAGCATTCTGGGCCAACTGAGAGTAAGAGAGTGATTCTCTATTTTGACTTACCTGCAGTCCCATTTGTGCACGCCTGTTGGAGATCCCTCCTTCACATTGTTCTCCGAGGTAATGTGGGCCTCCCCTGATCCCCACTGGTGCTTCTTGAGCGCAGACACAGAGGTTCGGCGAAGGTCACCCTTCTCCTGTCTTGCTCCAGCTCCGACTTCTTTGATAGCCGGCTGGTCTTGATCATACGCCACAACACCTGTTGGGGCTCTAGAAGGCATTGCCGGTAGCGTCGTGAAGCCGATCCAGCGAGGCCACGCCAAGAAGCACTGTGGCAGTCTTCTACACCCCCCTGCATCTTGAGTCACGAACCCAACTGGACATACTGCGGTGCTTGCGTGTTCTGCGATGACGGTCGTCGCGGTTGCAGTCGTCGTGATCATCATAGCGGCAGCGGTGGCCATTGTCTCTACCTCTATCTTGCACTGCACAGTCCCGCCTCTCCCCCACCTCATCCGGAGCCCGTAGGACCAAATGAACTCGCGGCGCTGCTTGCGGTTCAGGAGACCTCCGAAGCTACCACGCCCCCGGAGGAAGGAGAGGTCTTCTACAATCTCCAGATGATTGCGGAGGTTGAAAACCTGCCCACGCTTCAGATCGGTTGGCTCGTCGTAATGGATTGCCACCTGCGGGACCGTGCATTGCTAGGGGAGAGTTCCCTGTCTGGCTCCATCACGGTCAGGGACACCTCCTTCGGAATTTCACACGGATCTGAGCACCAAGCCCAGAGGTCGAAGGACCGTGTACGCTCCCTGCGCCTGGTGCACTCCTGGACGTAATGAATTGCATAGCTCTTCCCCAAAGCCCTTGCCACCACTTCTTCACTCCAACAGCGCACTGGTACGCCTTCTACTCGGACCTTGACATGGAATTCGAAGTTGACATTTGTTGCGTATCGCTGCTCGGACCAGGCCGCAAAGTTGAATTCACAGCCTCAGTATGGCACCACTGCAGAGTTCACCACCCTCCTCCTGATCGTTGACTCGGAGAAGATGACCAGAAACTGCTCGGGGAAGTGCTTGAGGAGTTGAAAGTCACCGTGGCCGAGGTTGAAGCGGTCCCGAAGCATGTCGCCCACCGTGAAAGTCTCCACGTCGTGGCTGTTCCCGTCGAACCAGCAAACAGCCACCCGGTCAATGAGTTCATCACGTCTGCGCTTGATGGCCCTAGTAGCTGTGATCGCACAGTAGGCCCTAGCAGGCCTAGCCCTGGGGTCGCCGGGGTACCTTGCCGCCATGAAGCGCCTCCCGAATGACGTCTCTGTAAGATCTGGAGTTTGAGGTGCGTATATTGGAGTGGAGGAACCAGAGGACAGCTGCGTTTGAGATATTGGCCTTAGGCCATCAGCATTTGTATTGCGGCTGGTAGCTCTTCTGCTTGGACATTCAATGGTCTTGTGCCCAGAACGGAGGCAACGCCAGCACTTTATCGGTGCTCTACAGAAGCCGGCCATATGATCTGGTGAAAGGCAGTTAAAGCATTTACCATACAACTTCTGCTTGAAGAAAGCCGAACCACTAAGTCGATGGAGCGGTTGTTCCGAGCTGCCCTCAGGTGATGAATGGGCCTGTCTTTTCCTCCACCAATGCTGTGATTTGACTCGAGTCCATCCGTCTGCGTCCTCATTTGGCACACCGGATATCAAGGTGCCCCTATTCTGCAGATGCGAAGTTGTGTTTTCGGTTTACTTCCTCCGGAGTGGTTTGGGATTCTTTGAAAAATTGCTGGATTTCTTCCCGTTGCCATTTGGGTCCGTATTGAATCGAGCTCGGTTGTCACAATCCATACTCCTCTCCTTGAATCCATTTCTACTTTTGAGAGGCTGGAATTCGATCTAGCTTTCAGAATCTTCCCTTCGGATTCTGGCCTTGAATGTTGCCCTGCGCTACGGTCATCAATGCCTTCGCTTTGCTGAGGTTGAATGCCGCTCTGCCCCGACTTCTTTTCCTCTATCGCCAAGATCTGCCTTTGAGCCTTCACACCTTCGTGACCTAGCTTCCTGGGTGAACTGGGTTGATTGATACCAGTAGCGGTTCTTGAGCGGTTCGAACACTGTGCTGATCTTTGACTCGCATCCGGATCTGCAACCTCGAAACCGCCGCACCTCTTTCCTCCCCTGACACCTTCTGACCTTGTTCTTCATTCGCTTTCCGCCACGGAAATGGTGGATCGGCATGTGGAGGAGCTGGATCTGTGGATGATTTGGATGATTTATCGGGGATTGAGTTGGATCTGGTTCGGATCTATGGGCGGAGGGGGCTGGAGTGAGGGGGATAGGGGGGACGGGAGCGAAGGGGGTGACATCCCGACTTACAGACGCATTCATATTGCATTGCATGAAAGACAAAGTGAAACAAATAGAGGAGGATACAATTTACAGTTAGGAGACTATTGAATATGATTTGTTGATCCCATTGTTTTATTATGTACTTGCTGAGCGAATGAAATCATCCTTGCTTTGTTGTTGTTTTTGGTGAATGTCAAAAGTGACTTGCATGAGCGGGAGTACGTAGCACATTCATTTCACATTCAAACGCTAATTTGTTTATCACTTCTGAGCGCATGGTTCCATGCGTTCTTGGCACGAGAGGTCCCGAGTGTTGTTGGTTACAAGGCCCCAATCTTATATATGTGTTGCTTAATTTTATTCTTAACGTACGTCAATCTCTTATAATGTAGGCCGTTAATGTCATATGGATTATTTTTTTTAAGTAGAATATCAAGGGTCTTAGATATAATCTTGGCTAGTTAGTTTCGTTGAGTCATTAGTTGCATGATTAGTTTATGAATACTAGAATGTTGCGAGCAGGAAAGCTAGCAACTAGTAGCTGCATGTGTGTGCACGTTGTGACTAGTGTCATGACAATCGGTCATGGTGGTTGCATGGCCGTGACTTTGTTAAGTATTGTTGCATGGTAACGGTGGAATAGTATGCGGATCAAGGTAGTTGCTCTCCGCATGCATTAGCGTATTATTCAACTTCGTACTCGATTAGTTGTTGAGTTGAGCGAGTAACAGAATTGCTCCAAGCTCGTGTTCTTGTGTGTCTCTTCTTCTTTCCTTTATTCATTTGTGTGTGGATGTGTGTCTGTCAGAGACACACGTGAGACAGAGAGAAGACTTGAGTAATTCATTCCCAACAAAGGGAAGGTGTCGCTAAAATCTTGTAGGGTGTGTCTATATAACTCCCGGATGTTTTTTCGCTTAGAATCACCCAATTTTGTGACCATTGGATGAGAGCCACAAAAACATCCAAATTCACCGGGCCGTTGGATCTAACATCCAAATTCACCGGACCGTTGGATCAAATCATAGGATCGGATGTGGGCCGTTGGATCTAACATCTAAATTCACCGGGCCATTGGATCAAATCATAGGATCGGATGTAATCGATATTTCCGAATCTCAACAATGATCCAATGATTCTAGATTTGGGTGATTTCAACAAAAAAAACATCCGGTTGATGTTTATCAAATCCCAATCTTGTAATAGCGATTCAAATCTGGAGTGAAAAAGGATAGAAGCATTTCAGGCTCAGTGTTGGGCTATGGTGTTACAGAGAGTCTTGGAACAAGCTAGAGGCTTTGAAAGATATGGGCCTAAAGTTGTGCAGAATATATAATTGAATGACACTGTAATGAGCCTCACTAAGAGCATCTCCAACAGTGCCTAAAATCCATTCTCAAAACCTGATTTTGGGCTTGATTGCAAAAAAAAGTACTCCAACAGTTCCTCTTTCTAGCTCCTTAAATTTTGGCACCCCCAAAAACAGCACCCCGACTCCTCATTTTTTATGCCCTCTGTTCGCTCCCAATCAACATTATTTTATGCCTGTGATGGCCCAACGGACCAATTCAAAGGTGTTTTTGGGAGAAAATATAGGAACTGTTCGAGAACAAGGTATTTTGTAGACCCAAATTTTTTTGGGAAGATCCCAATCTAAAAATATTGGGAGTCTAAATATTAGGAACTGTTAGATTGGCCTTCAATTGCTCATGAAACTTTAAGGTGACTAGAGTCCCAGAGCTTGCGGGTCAAGGAGGATTCAACTCACCAAAACGCATAGTTGCTAGAGTCACCACCATGTTGTGCTTTTGATGATGTAGAAATGCAAGCCATTCTCATGTAGCTTTTGGTAGGTGCCTGGCTTAATTTTGGCATGGATTTGGACTTGTTGCATTTGCCACTTGCAGAGTTGCACTTGTTACAAATGAGGCCCAAGTGGCCCATTTATCTCTAATGCCAAAGCTACAAATAATAGTACCATATTGCTAGTTAAAAGAGGAGAGTGCCAATTTAAAAGGGAGAGCTCTCACCATGCCTTGTAATGAGGCATATGGAGGGTGAGGAGCACGGCTAAAGTCACACGCGCGCGCGTATTTCCGCGTGACTTGTGACTTGTGGATTAAATTCCTGACACGTTTAAACCCTTTTTTAATTTTCGGTTTCTTTCTATTATTAATGGGGTCATTTATCGAGAATTGAAACAAATATGATAATGGCGCTGGCTTTAATAGAAACTGGCTATTTAAATAACCCGCAGCTACTAGCATATAATGGTGTCAGAACGGTCAATTTATTGATCACATCGGTGCAAGGCTATAAAATCTGGAGACGTCCAGACAGATGGAGCTTTTTGTCTCTTTTACTCGCATTCATCCACTGTGATTTGTGTTGCGTCTTCATGCTACACTTGTTCTTCACCGACCTTCCTCTCGGCATGCACCGTGAGGCAAAGAGAGCGGGATCTCCGAACCGTTGCCGCTGCGAGAACCTCGCACGGGCGGCAATAAGGTTTCGGGCAGCGATTGCGCCGATCGCCAAGTTCTTCCTCCTCGACGCCGACTACTTCCACTACAAGCGCACCGCCGAGTTCTTCCTCCTCGACGCCGACTACTTCCACTACAGGCGATCGCGAATCGCTACCGCTTTTTTCCTTCCACAAGCCCTACGTAAGAATTGTTTTTCCTCTGTTCATCGCGTGCGCGACAATGCTCGATCTATTTTTTTAGTAGCATGTGGTGCCTGTTATCTTGCCTGTTGTCTTTTATCATTTTGGAAATTAGTTTAATATTCAAATCTGAAACAAAAATAATAACTAGTTTTCCAACAGCACTTACTTATTTTCCTACACAAAAATCGGTTCTTGACTGTATTAAATAGCACTCGCGGTCATGGGCTCGCTTAGAGTTTAATTTTGTTCAGTTGGGCATTACAGTTGGGATTATATTGACTATGTCTTGTAGCTGCTGCATCATGCTTAGCAAACCATCGACAGAAAAAATACACAGTTGTTCTTGATTGCAGATAATACAGGGAAAGATTCAGATTCAGTAGTACACAAAACCGCAAGTGAGGTGCTAAGTATGATATATCTGGATGTAGTACAGACTCATGCCTGGCTACAATAGTACAATGTACACTATTACCCATTCCTACGTACTAACTAGTTTTCCACTCTCACATTCTCTTCATTTCTTTCCTGAGGTCCTGTAGACAGGGTAGATCCTCCTGACAACCCAGAGAATGCCGCATACAAGCTTCCTCTCTTTGGCCACCTGATGCTGATGCCGTGCTGCACTGCCCTTCTTCCCTCTGTGCAGCTGGCCTTTCAGAGCAATGGCCTCAGCTGCTTCGTACGCCATTGCCGGCTTGCCGCAGATGCTGCACGCAGCAGAGGCTAATTGATCTTGGGTGTTATCTGGTTAAGACTTCAGAATGCATCAGTTTGCTTGCTACAGGTGGCTGCAACCAGATGGAGAAGTATTTGTAGGACTCGATGCAGGGAGGGAGATCTGGCTTGGCAGCCACGGAACTGGGATGTCAGAGGTGAAAGTGTGATCGATAAACTAGAGAAGAAATACTCCACGAGAATATTTGGTTGGTAGCACGTTCCACACGAGTAGTTGAGCAGCGGTGTGTTTCAGGGTTGGACGTCAGAATCAGCTTTGACCTCTTACTGAATGTCTGAAACACACGGTTTGCAGGATCAATTGAAAGAGTCTCGATGCAATCGCGATGTGGATGGCATTCTTCAGAGCGGCATGCAGATGCCGGTGATCAACGGGTTTTAAGCCTCGGTGAAGAACCCCTGATGCAATTCAACCAACAAGCTAATTATTGGGTAATATGTTTAGTGCAACAGCTTATTTCGGTGCACAAGTGCAAGAACATGTCGTGGGCGATCCGATCGGCAAAGCATCAAGAAGCTTTCACGTTCACTCTAAGAGGCTAGAACCTCCAAAGCAATTCAACCGACAGGCTAACTATTGACAGCAACAAATATCCACTGAGATACGTACGTGCGCAGGAAGAAGCACCAGCCATCAGAACCCGGTCTGGCTCAAGCGGCTGTACAAGAACCAGACGTATTCGGCCTTGGAAAGCGGCTATTCCCCTTTTCCGCCTCCTTCCCATGTGCAGCAACACGAACCAGCTCTGCTCCTCGCAGCATCTCATGTAGCATCTATAATCATGTCTGGGCATTAATTCCACCATAATGGGAGAGCAACTTTTGAGATTAATTCTAATTAGAAATTGGAAGTCTCAGCAACACCGTTGGACTTAAACCTTTTGTTACATTTCCTCAGTGCCAGCAATCTGTGCAGAGCCACAAAAAGAGCCTCCAATGTTCATCAGGCAAGGCATGTTAAATGGCATGTTGCAGCATCGACATGCAGCCCATCAGCACGAGTTCACCATCCATTGCAGACTCCAACCAACGCTTTACATTTCATGACGGCCCCTTTTTTTCAGACATGCTCCATTGACTTGTTTGCTCCGTGATTTACTGCCCATCTGTAAATCGAGCCTGCACATGCTGCATATGGGAGTTACTATGCCATCTTCTTGCCAAGAAGCACAGTAAAAATGAAAAATTTTCCCACCACAATTACATGGCTACAAGGTAGTAATACTGCTACCAAGTGTGCTCTTTTTCTTCTTGGCAATTCCATTTGGACTTCGGGAGTACCTAGCCAATGGTTCTGCATCTATTAGTTAACGTTTCACACGTCCTTTGATGGAGCCTAGGCCTAAGATATTCGGTCCTGCATGGTGGAGCACTAACCGTGCTGCTGCTCCATCTCCATGATTAGATTACTCATCTTGAGGTGATCTTTGCCTGGAGATCTGAGAAGCATAGAAGAAGAATCTCATTTATTGCCATGTTATGATAGATGTTGACTTTGCAATTGAAATTACATTACCGCGAAACCGTCGGTTCAACACTTCCAATCAACAGCTACACAAGAAATTGTCAATTTCTCAAGCATGCTTAAGCCTTCAAGATGCTCAATCTGGTCCGTACGTTGGGTGGTTAGACGGTCAAAGCTTGTGCAATCCCTCCATGGGTGACTAAGTAGTCACTTCTTCCCTGCAGTGAATCCTCCCCATTAAGTGTTAGGGCCTGTTGGTTTTTGCTTTTGATTCTGGATTCTGGTCCTAAAAGCAGAATAAAAAACAAACAACCCAATTTTAAAAATCAATTCTCACAATCTAACCCACCCATATGCACTAGAATCCACAATCCACTTCATATGTGCTTTTAGATTCTAACATTTGGAGAATCAGATTCTCTACAACCACAATTCAAAATCAGTTTTTAGATAATCCAAAGTAAAAACAAGCAAGCCCTTAGTCAATGGCACATCATCTTATTAATCGATTCCGTGGCTGAAAAAAATAGACCACTAGCACTTCAATGTCATGTGCAACTGTGCATTAGCATATGAGTGCATCACCTCAAAGCATCATCGGTGTCCCCCTCCATGCACAAGGCAGTCTCCAAAAGTCCTACCATTCCAAAACCCAAGCAAGCCAAGAAAGAAGCTGTAGCTGTAGCTGTAGCTGCAGCCCCAGTCCCTTCACATTTCATTGCTGCAACAAGCAAGGCCAAGATCTTATAAGGAAGAAGAGGGAGTGGTGTCAACAGGAGCAAGTGCATTGTACACTGGTAGGAGTAGGAGATGGATGGGAGCAAGTACAGATCAAAAGGCTATGGAATGGCCAGCGCCGGCAAGAGGCTCCCCTACGTGCTGCTGCTGCTGCTGCTGGCCCTCGCCGCCGCCGCACTGAGCGTCGTCGTCCTGCACAAGGTGAGGGAGCGCCGCGCCTTCGCTGTGAATCTTCAGGAGCGCGACCGGCAGATCGTCTCCCTCCGGGTCTTCCTCCAGGTATGGTCATGGTATCATGGATCTTGGCTTCTATTTAGTATTTACCTGCATTGCTCACTGTCTTGGAACTTGTTTGTTTCTGGGCTAGTTTGTTCCTAAGAAACAAGGTGTACTGTCACACAAACTGCAGTTATTTCAGTTGTTGTAAGTAGGATGTGCAAGGAAAATGGTTCTACAGCAATAGAAAATTGCACAAGTTTTTAAGCACTTGATTGATTAGGAGGATGATTTGTACCAACCTATAGTAACAACTGGTGGTATATAGTCTGTCTAATTTTATTTTTTTATAGAGGATGCACTCCTAAAAAAACTGCAATTTTTCCTCATGATTACCGACCATAACTACAACATTCAATACCCTTTTTTTTTCAAAAAACACATCTTCACTGCACAAATGACATTTTTTCAAAGTTGTTAAGCAGTGCATTTTGGAATCTGAACAAGTACACTCATAGAAGACTTGCATATTGACAACATTTGCTTGAAAACTTTGGGTTGCAAGCATATTAAACCAAATTAAGCCAAAATTTGCATTACCTCCCAACCCATGGACATAACACATGCAGGGTTTTGGGAAACAGAAACCACTAGATGATCGATTCTGGTACAATAAGTGAATACCTGATGCAACATTGTGTTGTTTAGCATTAGTTTCAACTTAGCCAGAGAACAATCAATTTTGGTCCAAGATCTAGCAAAACCTGGTAAATCGAGAGCTTTGTACAACTATCCCTTTCTACAACAATAACATGTAATTTTGAATCCACAAGCAAAAGTATTGCAAAACTTGATCAGAATCGGGGAAATCATTCATAAGTAGCAGTCATTCATAAGTTGCAGTCGGCATTAAATTCTAACCAGCAGATATATGATCTGTGTATGATTTTTTTTTTGGGTATACATTGTAAGTAGTACAACATCTGTAGCAGATATAGAGCTTAAATTGACGTCTTTTTCTTTCTGTTGTTACACACTCAAATCACTTTTTCAGTTTCTCTTTTTTACGTGTGATTTTCCATTTAGACAAAAAAAAAACTAACTAATGAAACGTTGCTACATTATTCTACCCATTTCCCAGAAAGAAAAGGCAATTAACAAAGAGATGAAGAGAAAGGTAGTAGAACTGAAAGCCACAACATCTTCCCTAAGAACTCAGAAGACAGACCTGAAAACGAAGCTCAAGGGATTGGAAGCCACGGCCACAAATCTTAAGAACACTCAGAAAGAACTGGAAGCAGCTCTTACGGTGAAAGACAGCCGCATCAACCAAATGGAAGAGAAAGCATCAGGTACAAACCCTGACCAGATGGCAGCTCTGATGGAACTCCTGCAGCGAAAGGAAGCCGAGCTCGAAGATATCAAGATCAGGTTCCAAGATTACAAGATACCAGACAGAAAGGGCCAAACGTCATAAGTAGTAAGGGCACTCCTGTGCAAACGAACAATGCAAATGCAACACCTGACATTGCGGTAGGCAAAAAGGCTACAAACTCCAGTGGTGCAATGTCACATTTACAGAAAGCAAGCACATTTACAGAAAGCAAGCACCAAAAAGACAGATCTTTAGAAGAAAAGCAGACGAAATCCACAACTAACACGGAAGATGATGACTTACAAGACAAAGCAAGTGATGTTGTTGAAGATATAGATGATGTTTATGGAGAAAGTCATTCTAGGAGGTCTGAATTTCCTCGGCACAAGATAGAGTTTTTGACTAACAATCGGGTAGGCAGCCAAGGAGAAGAAATAGATGGGATAGAACTGTCGGAGCACTCCCTAGACCAGGACAGTGACCGCGTTAGATACAATAAAGTGCTGGAGAAGGCAAATGATAAAGCTTCTGATGAAACCAAGAAGCCAAACAATACTGACGGCAACTTGGAAAAGATCTCCAAGGATAGCTTAAGTGATTCCAATCAAAACAGATCAAAACAAGCTGTGGAAGAGATAACTAGTGCTGCTGATGTGAAGCCCAAGATGTCTGTAAAAGATGATGGAACACAACAGCAAAACAAGAGACACAAGAAGAAAAAATCTAGATCCAGGAAGAAGAAAATGACCGATAGTGCAACTATTAATGATGGTGGAGAAGTTACAAAAGAGAAGGAAATAGATGCCACATCGCTCCCACAGTGAGTTTTTAGATTATAAATTACTGCATTAAAATGATAGAATACCATGGCTGAAGAGGACCATCCAGATTATTGGATAGCAGAGAAGAACACCAATGTTATTTTGATATGTTGAAATACTTCGGAGAAATGAATGCAGAGAGTAGCAGAGAAAATACAGTGATCAATTTATAGCTCACAGAAGCACATAAATTATTTTCTACAATATCACGTATGGTTTTGTTTTGAGAACTTGATAATATATAATGCTTTTACACTTTACCTTCTGATTGACAAAGAAACTTTGCACGTAGTTCATCATAAAGTCTGTACAACATTAGACCATTTTCCTTTTGAGAGTTGTAAAATCACCCTGCACCGTACGATTTCTGCAAGCATGTTTGGACTATTACACTCTAACACCCCTTCTTATGCGCAGCAATCTCCCGGATTGAATCAAAGTTTTGTGAGATTCAAAATGAGTGTGCACGGTCTTAAGAATGAAGAAGATGAATCTTGTAGAGAGAACCAAAATAACAACGTTGAAGCAACAACAAGAAGAGAGAATTTGGCGAGGCCAACTGCAAATTCTTTAAGCACAACTTCAAAACAGTACAAGGGATTGTTGCCCTTTCACAACTTCTCGAACTTTTTTAACACTCTCAGATCCTTGCCCTATAAAAAATCTAGTGCTAAAGAATAATTTAGCCTCTAATCCTCTTGTGTATCTCTAGCTTTGGATAAGTTGAGTTATGGTTTTTTGGTTGCTTACGTTCTCTATGACCACTCTATGGATTTATATAGCCCCTTTAGTCCTCCTACAAAGCAAGTAAGAATCCTGATGTGAAAGAAAGTAGGAATTAGGATTCATCTAGCATACTTTTCTGAATCCTACAAGATTAGATATGAGCCACCATAGTTAACAAACATAGACTTTCTATGAGACCATGACCCCAACCCGTTCAATTCAAGCACTATGGTAGCTAAAAACTACTGACATAATACAGCCAGACCATGTTATGCAGTGAATATCAGTGTAAGAACAAGCTTGACGTGGCACAAAAAGGCATAAGATACAACGCAACATAAAGCACTTACAAACATAAAATAGGTTGCTCAGGCTGCAAATGAGATAGGTAAACACAACCAATTAATTACATCTGTTCACATAGACAAATAGCATTAAAGCACAGATAGACATACAAGTCTTACAAGTTACAATACACAGAATCTATGCACTTCGCGTTTACCAGCTTGCAAGTCCAAATGACATTGAAGCATCCATCAGCAGTCGATTAGCATTCAGAGGTGCGACCTTCCTCGGATCAAGGATCATTTACTATTATATGATCATAACATAAAGCAGAACTACTCCGATATTTTACAGCTATACCCGATCAGCAATTGCTTTTCTCTACAATTATGTGAGCCCAAGAACATGGCCAGGAACTAGGACAACCATTCCATTGCAGATAGCCAATGGCTGTTAATTGGAAACAAATCATGGAAAAATGGAAACGAGATAAAAAAAATCTTTTTCGCCTCAAAGATGAACCGATCGGGACAATGCAAAGATTACAGGAGGTTGAGCCCACCTAAGCTCCAATCCAAGCAAAATCAGGAGTATCTGAACTGTCCCGCCAAGATTTGACCTTCCCAGCTCAAGCGACCTCCCGCCCGCTCCTCCTGGTGCTCCGCCGCCGCCGCCCTTTACCCCGTCTCCTCTTCAATCTAAGCTGCACGGTTAGTTGAACTGATCGGTCAAGGGTGGTTAAATGGTAATATAAAATGATGGGAGGGCCCCTTGCGCAAAATAAATCTCTCTGTCCGACGTCACACTCTTCGATCTGAGCCGCACAAGAGTAATCGAGCGTTCATGTCATGGACATGGGCCGGGCAGCAAGGCCCAATCGGTTGAGGGGAAAAGACAGTACAAAGGCAAGGAGCAGCAGCAGGAAAAGGCATCGAAGAACAAACGAAGCTTCCTTCTTCCTGCCAACTACTCTCTCTCTCTCTCGGCTGCTAGTTTCTCTGTTGTTCTACCCTAAATTCTGAATTCTCCATTCCCCAGCCCTTCCTCTCTTGATCCTTGCCTCCCTCTTTTCACCAACTGTATCCCAAGTATCTGATATTTTGTCTCCCAGTACTTTGCATTGTGTGTTTGGTTTATCAATTGAGTTTTGGTGTTAGTGTTGATCGGTGAAATCAAGTGAGGAACGTGATATTTGGTATCAGAGCTGGTTCATTTTCACCTCCGCCGCCGCCGTCTCGCTTCGTCATCTTCACCGAGCCGCCTGACGAGACGAGGAGGGAGTTTCTCCTTCGGCGTGATCCACCTCACCGACACCTCCGTCCTCGTTTTCTTCGACGCCACCTCGCACCACTGCCGGCCGATCCCCGAGGAGCCCGATGCCCGCCTGGTCTCCCTGCCGCTGCCTGCTATCCTTGACCCACCACCCGAGCAGATCTAGCCATTCAGAGGTATTTGTCCTTCCTCAGCCTGCAGGCGACACCTCCTCCCGCTTAAGGCTCGGCCTCACCCATGTCCGCCTGGCCCGCCGGGGAGAAGGTTGCGGCAGCAAGCAGCCTCACCAGATGGAAGCCATCTCGAGAAGCTTGGCACCTTGTGGACGCTTATAGCATCAACCACATGTTCCAAACCATGAAGATGTTACCACCCCTGTCAGTGCCAGCCAAGTGTTTGACAAAATGTCAGGCCACCAGGAGGCGAACACCGGTCATGTTCTTCATGTCACGGTGAGCCATGTGCTCTATCCGGTGGATCGAGGAGGTGTTTCACCAAGTTTTTGACACATTTAAAATGAAAAGGTGTATGTTTCTGGAGGATCAGTAGCGTGGAGGTGCTCGTCCGGTTCCGGTCATGCCATGATGCGACGCGAGCTCGAGAGGCCCTTCATGGTCGTTGCATCTACGACAACTGCTGTTGGCTGGATATCAGGGATTCTCAAGGAAATCACCTCCAAGAAGGATACGAAGAGTGTGATGTGCAGGATTCTAATATATTTTCCGCATCAGAAGTTAAGACCGTGGCAAACATTACTTCGGTAGAAGGTGACAATCTGGACACTTTGCGCTTATCTCGAGTGATAGTAATTCCAGAGGAGGCTTGGTCCGAGCTTGTAGATATAAAACCAATACCAAGACAGAGAAAGAACGAAAACACGAGCTTAGCAATGGAGTTTCGACATAATGGCATGCCTTCTCTGCTTTTGCCAACGGAAGGACAAATGAGGAGGAAATTTCACCATGAGATAGTAACACATTTGCGATTCGTAAGAAAACAAAACAAATGGAGATACTAGTCGATGACACGCAGGATACTTGATTTGTTGGTGCAACAGAAGGAGATCTTGTTATCTCTCATATGAAGCTAGTAAGGAAAGTATAATTGTCATTATGCAGACACAAATGCAGAGAAGAATATCAGGCAACACACGATGGCATTGATGGAAAGAAGCATGCTGAAGACACTGGTGCAAACGAAGTGTCTGCAGTACGAAGCATGGAAAATGTCGAGGAAAAGAAGGTGCTCAAGACACTAGCACAAAGGAGACGAATGCCGTACTAAGCACGAGATAATGTTGAAGAAAAGAAGGCATCGAGGACACAGCTTGATCGGGAGGATCCTGCTGAAAATATTGGAGTTAAGTTGGTTAGGCAAGCCGCAAAGAAAGACCATCGATGAATGGAGATGGGACAACTACTCGTGGTCCTTGCTCGTAATGATTGTCGAGGGTGTTAAGGTTGTTGCGGTGGTGCTAATCCCTGCATAAATTACTCGTGGTATTGAGAAAACAAAGAAAAGCACTTGTTGAAGAACTACGAAGATGTCAAAGGAGGTTGAAGATAGTGAACTTGCAGATGTTGTGTGATGGTCATCTTGGCAACAACTATGAAAGTGGTAACATGATAGCAGAGGCTATGAGCAAGGTCTCACGGACGGTGTGGTTACCCTTGAAGAAGGGAGAAGTTCAAAATAATCTCTATGTTGTGGAGGGAATGCAATTTGATCGTGGTTATATCTCTCCTTATTTTGTAACTGGCAGTGAGAAAATGTCTGCTGAGTATGAGAACTGCAAGCTGCTTTTGGTGGACAAGAAAATCACCAATGCAAGGGATCTTATCAATGTTTTATAGGAAGCCATTAGAGGTGCATATCCAATTTTGATAATTGCTGAGGATATTGAGCAGAGGCTCTTGCTACCCTTGTTGTCAACAAGCTTAGAGGATCATTGAAGATTGTCGCTATCAAGGCCTCTCGGTTTTGGAGAACGCAAGACCGAAGCTGAAAAACACTAGCTGAATTCCTTTTCAATATCAGCAAGAGAGTATTCGATGTTGTATATGATGCCCCGACTTTGTACAAGTATGTCGGCCCAATCGAGAGCCGACTTGCTTCTTGCCTGCAGGATTAAGGAGAGAAAGGAATCATGATAAAGATCTTGTTGTGTGGGACAAGCGGATGTGGCAAGTCCACTCTATCATCTTTATTGGGTTGTAGGTTGGGTATGACCACAGTAGTTTCTACTGACTCTATACGGCACATGATGAGGAGCTTTGTAGATGAAATAGAAAACCCTCTTCTATATGCTTCAACATACCATGCAGAGATTATCTAGATATCATGCAGCTTGCTCAAGCTAAGGCAAAGCGCAAGGCAAATAAACCGGCTGGTATTTCTCATTCAAATTCAAGTAGAGACAAAGATGGTGGAATTTCAGATGATAAACCTAATCACAGATCCTCAGAATTGCCTCCTCGAACTGAATTGATCAGCAAAAAGCAAATGGCAATAGAAGGATTCAAGGCGCAAATTGAGATGGTCATTAGCAGCCTTGACAGGTTAATTACGGCTTGGGAGGAGCGGAAAGAATCTGTAATTGTAGAAGGAGTTCATTTAAGCCTGAATTTTGTGATGGGGCTAATGAAGAAGCAGGTGATTGAGATAGCTCGACAGACATTCCGACCAGAGTTCTTGAACAGGATAGATGACCAGTGTGTTGATCAAGTGGGGAGCAGAAGTCTGTACTTGCAATTGCCATGGGACCCTGGTGGTGACAACATGTACAGTCTACGGTTTGCTATCCTCGGCTTGGGGACAAGCCGTGATTCAAGGAGGGAGGAATGTCATGGACATGGGCCGGGCAGCAAGGCCCAATCGGTTGAGGGGAAAAGACAGTACAAAGGCAAGGAGCAACAGCAGGAAAAGGCATCAAAGAACAAACGAAGCTTCCTTCTTCCTGCCAACTACTCTCTCTCTCTCTCTCTCGGCTGCTAGTTTCTCTGCTGTTCTACCCCAAATTCTGAATTCTCCATTCCCCAGCCCTTCCTCTCTTGATCCTTGCCTCCCTCTTTTCACCAACTGTATCCCAAGTATCTGGTATTTTGTCTCCCAGTACTTTGCATTGTGTGTTTGGTTTATCAATTGAGTTCTGGTGTTAGTGTT
Organism: Guadua angustifolia; assembly: GCA_036346375.1. NCBI lineage: Eukaryota > Viridiplantae > Streptophyta > Magnoliopsida > Poales > Poaceae > Guadua > Guadua angustifolia. Next base: position 48,742,437 of record CM070514.1, read on the forward strand.
GATCGGTGAAATCAAGTGAGGAACGTGACAGTTCAGTAGAAAACGAACTTGGATCGCGATTAAGATCCGCGTCCTGCTCATGGATGGATTAATTGGAAATATGAAGTATTATGAGGGTCCCTTTCGAAAAACTCCTCTTCCACTACGAACTCCCTCACACTAGCGATCAAACGGTAGGCTAGGTGGGATTAGGGGTGGCAACGGGCCATTCCCCACCGGAGAGTGCCTCTTCGTCTCCGTCTCCGTGATCTAAAATTTTTTCTGTCCCTGTCCTCATCCACGTTCCTCGTCTTAGGGGAGAAAATCCCCCGTCCCCATCCCCGTTCGGGTATCGGGGCCCCGTCGGGGACCCATCCCCGCGAAAATTTCACACAAGAGAAGAGCTCTTATAGCCATTTTAACTCTAAAATCATATCAACAGACAAAGAAAAAAAGAATGCATGCATTTATTGAAAATTATGTTGTCCCGTTTATGAAAATGTGAATATGATGAGTTAGAGAATATGTTTGCAATCTAATAATTAAATTGGACTAAACTAAATTTGAATCTCCAATCGGGTCCCCGTGGAGAAAAAAATTCCCCGTCCCCGTCCCCGCCATCCCCGACGGGGGAATAATTTTCCCCGTTTCCATCCCTACGGGAGACGATTTCTTCCCATACCCGTCCTCTAATAGAGGAATTCCCCGCCGGAGATCAGAGAACGGGTCCCCACATGTCGGTGGCGCTCAGCCGCGACTCCTCGCCGGAGTCCGACCGCCGAGGAAGCTCGCCGGAGACCCACCGCGACGTGACGCAGTAGCCGCGGGGATCCCAGAGCGAGCTTCTTGTACTTCAGAGAACCACCGCGCCGCGATGAGATGCATGCATATATATACATGCAGATACGCTGAGATGATTGGATGCACTGAACTCTGAAGGAGACGATGAAGCCATGCACACAAACTAAAGTAGCAATATAGCATCTGGGCACGAGGCACAGACAACACGAGCACGGGAGCATTTCCTTTGTTTCATCAGTGCTGCAAACTTGGTTTCCTTTGATGAACTTTTCGATAATATATCCAGATTCAGATAGAAAGATAGCATGAAGTTACTACAGGTTATCAGATAGATAAATATGTGAGACATATCATGCAGAGTGTCAAAAAATCACATCGTGCAGTCATTTAGGAAACAATAATTCGAGTTTCAGGCCATCTATTTTGGCTTCTCATCTCCTCCTTACAGCCCCATACCTCCCGGCAGCCTGCATGACTAACAAATCTTTGAGGATTCGGAGTAGGTTCTGAATATTTAGCACAAGCACACCGCACAACTGACTAACACAAGTGGCAATGGACAGACACAACTGCAGAGATGCTTCACAATGTTCACATATATACCTGAGGCTGGACTTTCTTGGCCACATCGTCTTCTTATTTCTTCCCCAGGATCAGCTGAAAAGAAGCCAGATCTGTCTTTCTCCTCCTGGCAGATGCAGAGCCTCCGCCACTAGGAGCTGACCTCTTCTGTCTTGCTAGCTGAGAATCAGATGAACTCTCAACAAGTTCATCTGATTCGTGAGCATTTTGTTCCTCATTCGAGGAGCACTTCAACTCCTCGAACGCGCTGAGCGTGTTAGTTGGCAGGTTCTGAGAGCTTGGTGTGGTTTGTTTTCTTTCCTTGTAGTGGTGGGAAGTTTCCTTCATTCGCGCCTGTAGAATAAGAATGCATCAGTAACTTTTTTTTTCTCCATTTAGGGTTTTTTTTGTCTACCTAAATCTTAGTCAAAGATATGTTTTGCCGCAAGAAGCATCTCCACAGGATGCATTCTATTTATACAACAGGATGATGTACAAGACAAGGAGTCAAGGATTACAATGGAAATCAAATTGCTACAAATCCAGTGGTTTCTAACTATTAGAGATTGACCGAACAAATCATGGTCGCTTGACATGTTTACATTCCCCCTCAATCTTAACCGCCAGATACTAGGTTTAGATTGTGTCGTAGTCGGTCTAACATCTGTCACGTGGCTGTCTTGGTGAATGCATCGGCTTCTTGATCCTTGGATGACACAAACCGGACATTAAGTGCATCCCAGGCCACTTTCTCCCTGACAAAGTGAGAATCCACCTCTATATGCTTTGTCTAAGCGTGAAACACCAAGTTGGCCGTCAAGTATGTAGCCCGAGATTGTCACACCATAGAACCAGTGTGCGAGGCTGCGGTACTCCCAGTTCCTTCAAAACCGATTGGATCCATGTGTGCTTCAACTGTGCCATTTGCGAAAGGTTTGTACTCAGCCTCGGTGCTCGAACGGATACTGTGGGCTGCTTACAAGAACTCCATGAGATTAAATTGGGTCCCATCAAGCACAGCAAAGCCGCTTGTCGATTGCCGATCATTAGCACATCCAGCCTAATCAGCATCAATGAATACACTGAGAATTGTTGACTTTGATCGTCGTATACTCAACCATGTCGAGACAGTACCCTTGACATACCTCAAGATATGTTTTACAGCCTCCCAGTGTACATCTATGGGCTTTGACAAGTATTGACAAACTTTGTTGATAACAAAGGAAATATCCGGTCGCGTCATAATGAGATATTGCAGTCCGCCCACCATGCTTTGATCACTAAAAACATCATTCGTACTCAATGCTTGCCCACAATCACTTGCTAGCTTGTTAGTGACTGACATGGGAGTTGAGACAGCTTTATGATTCTCCATATGTGCTCAGTAAAGAAGATCAAGAGCATACTTGCGTTGCGTCAAGGACATTCCCCCTGAATTGTAAGTGGCTTCAAGACCCAGAAAATACTCTAGGCAACCAAGATCCTTAAGAGGGAATGAGCTGGAAAGATAGTGCAATAGGCGATCAACAGCTTGTGAACAAGAGCCTACAATAACAATGTTGTCCACATAGACAAGCATATAAATAGTGATATTGTCATGGGAGAATGTAAACAATGATGTGTCAGCCTTGGAGGACTGAAAACCAAGTTGATGAAGCATATCACTGAGGCAAGAGTACCAAGCACGAGGAGACTGTTTCAAGCCATACAAAGTCTTCTTAAGTTTGCAAACATACGAGGGATGCCGAGAATCCTCAAAACCCAGGGGCTGCTGCATGTAGACCTCCTCATCAAGAAAACTCATGGAGAAAATCATTGCTAAAATCCACTTGGCGCAAATACCACCCACGAGACATGCCCAGAGAAAGAACGAGGCAAATCGTAGCAACTTAACCACTGGGCTGAACATGTCAAGGTAATCAATACCATACTGTTGAGTGAACCCATGAGCAACAAGGCATGCCTTATACTTGGCAATGGAACCATCTAGCCGATGCTTAAGTTTGAAAATCCACTTACTACCAACAATGTTCGTACCTGCAGGTCGTGGCACCAAAGTCCAGGTTTGCTTTTGCTGAAGTGCTGCATACTCCTCTTCCATCGCCTCACGCTAAGAAGGATCAGTGAAAGCCACATGATGGGTGGTTGGTTTAGCCAAAACACCGGTTGAGCCAGATCATAACGAACGGTCCCATCTGTGAGTTTGCGAGGCTGCCGAATGTTATCTTTGAAATGAGTCCTCATGGGGTGCACATTTAGAGGAGCCGAATCCGCCACAGCAATAGGAGACAAAGGTGCATCAGGTTGCACGAGTGACACGGGTGTTGGCCCGTCCATGTTGGCAACGCCATGCACCGGGGTTGTGGCACCCGGTGTTGGTGGACTCGATGATGCGAGGGGCTGATGCACTGGTTCATATATGTGATTGCCATGCACGTTGGGTGCAGTAGGTGCACTGGTTGAAGGCAAACTTGCATCACAAGGGTTAGGAGACAGCATAGAGAGGTCATAACATTTTACATGATCATTAATGATAATTGGCTCAGACACGGGAAAAGAGATGGGAGTGGTGGTGGTGATCGGCTACATTGGAGGGGCAGCATGGGTAGTCATGGCAAACGAAAAAATTGTTTCATCGATGATCACGTCGTGCGAAATATAGACACGATCCATAGCCCTATCAAGACACTTATAGCCCTTATGCATGGAGCTATAACCCAGAAAAACACGCACTTTGGCCCTTATGCATGGAGCTATAACCCAAAAAACACACATTTTGGAACAAAACTCAAGCTTCCAAGTGTTGTATTTGCGGAGGCTAGATTAGCACGCACAACCGAACGTGCGGAGAAAAGAATAGTCGGGCACAATATTGAGAAACCGAGTGATAGGAGAAGCATTATGAATGACACTACTCAGCATGTGGTTGATGAGATAACAAGCAGTAAGGAAGGTCTCATCCCAAAAACGAATTGGAAGAGAAGAATGAGCTTGAACAACGAGGTCGGTTTCAATTATATGGCGATGTTTGCGTTCGGCGATGCCATTTTGTTGCGATATGTGAGGACAAGAAACACGATGTGAGATGCCAATCTTCCTAAAATAACAATGAAGTTTATGATACTCACTGTCCAATCTGACTGCACCATATGGATTTTGGTATTCAAGAAATGTTCGAAATGATTCTGAAAATTGTAGAAGACTTGTTCAGCATCTGATTTATGTTTAAGCAAATAGGCCCAAAACGATTGTAGTCATCAAGAAAACTAACATAGTACTTAAACTCTCCCACAGATGGATGAGCAGGACCCAAACATCAGAATGAATAAGTTCAAGAGGTGTAGTTGTTACATGAGTGGAAGTATGATATGGAAGTTGATGACTCTTTGCATGCTGACAAGCATCGCAAACTAAAGACTCCTGTCAAGGGGAACATGAAATATTATTGGACTTGAGAATAGACTTGACTACGATGATGTAGGATGGCCAAGCCAACAATGCCACTGACACGACACCGGACGATGCATGGTGGGTAGATGAAGAAGATGATGGACGGCCAAACGGCATTAAGTAGAGACCACCCTTACTTCTACCATGTAGAAGAACTTTCTTTGTGACCTTGTCCTTAACACAGAAAAATCAGGGTGGAATTCAACGAAGACATCATTATCGAAAACTAGTTTGTCAACAGAAAGGAGATATTTGCTTATTTTCGAACATGAAGAATATTCCTAAGGGCAAGAGACCTATTTGAGCCTGAAATCATAGAATAACCAATGTGAGAAATCTGCAAACCTGCTCTATTTGCCACCTAAACCTGATCCTTGTCGTGGTAGCACTCCTGCATGGAGAACCTGTTGAGATCACTCGTAAGATGATCTATAGTATCATTGTCGACGTACCAATTCATGTCGACATTGTACAATCCCATGGATGCAGAGTTGTTGGCGCGGTAATCCTCTGGCTGATAGGCATGGTTGAAGCGTTGTTGGCAGCGCAGCGCTTCATGTCCGTACTTGCCACACACTTGACATTTAGGGCCATTACCGTGGCCTCCTTTGCAGCCGTATCCTTGGCCGCCACGGCCGCCACCACGTCGTTGTTGCCATCATTGCGACGTGAGGTGTTGTTGTTGAAACGTGAGTTGTTGTTGGCGAACTTGCGCGTGACATTGCTGGTGGAAGAAGTATACTCCACTGAAGACCTCGTCAGCTCCGCTCATGCCTCGTAGCTAAGCATGTACGAATATGGATCGATACGACTCACCGGTGTGTGGTTGTTGAGGACGGTTGATCGATGTCACAAGGGTGTTGTACTTCAGCCCTAGTCCGGTCAGGATGTAGCCCACCACCTCCTCATCGGACATAGGCTGTCCGATGTTTGCCATGGTGTCGGCAAGACTCGTCATCTTCAAATAGTACTCGACAGCCGTCATATCATTCTTCTTTAGGTTAGACAACTGGCACTTGATCTGGATGGCGTTGCCACAATTCTAGGGCAAAAACTTTGAGTGAAGCGCATTCCAAACCTCAGCGGCCCTGCCTAGGCGGTTCACATGCCCGAGAACATCCTTCGTCATGGAGGAGAGTAGCCCGCCAAGCACAGTCTGGTCTAGAAGGAACCAGCAATGCAAAGTTGAATTGGGAAGTTGTCTTGTGACCACGCCCATGCCTTCAGTTACCATGGCTGGCGGCACGGAGATGGTGTCGTCGTGGTACCCATACAACTGCTGCCCTCGTAGCACGGGTACCACCTGAGCCTTCCAGAGGAGGAAGTTGGAGCATGTCAGCTTAATGGTAATGGAACTGCTGAAGGAGTGGGTCGACATGGTGGAGGCGCTTGGCAAAGAAAACAGCGCGCTGGTGGAGCCAAAGGACTGATTGTAAGACCATCTCCAACCGAGTCTATTCGCTCGTCCCGTTCCCTTCTCGATGGGAAAGCGCAGGAGAGGGACGGTTCCCAGCGCCTGCAACCGGTTCCCTTCCCCGCCGGACGCATCCTAGGAAAGGAGAGAGGATCCCTCGCGCGCGGGCTTCGCTCCCCATTCCCATCATGCCGGCCGTTCGCGTCGCCAATCGGCGAGGTTCAATGGCGGCAAGGACAAGGCGGCAGTCGGCAAGGGCGTCGCGGGCGAGTCGGCAAGGGCGTCGCCGGCAAGCTGGTCCGCCCCACCGGCCGGAGAGGAGGACGGGCAGACGAAAATCGACACCTTGAGGTACGCATCGACACCCACCAAAATGCCGATTTGATGAAATGGATTCAGGTTTGGTGCCTGCATGGTTTAGGCGATGGGATGAAATTTAGGGTTCTTCGATTTGATGCCTGGATGCCTGGATGAAATTTAGGGTTCTTCGATTTGATGCCTGGATGCCTTAGGCGATGGGTGCCGAGTTGATGCCTGGATGGTTTAGGCGATGGGTGCCGATTTGATTCCTGGATGGTTTACAAGATTGATTGAATGAGCACCTGGACGGTTTTCAACTCGGCACCTTGCATTTTTCTCTCATATAGCTATTTATTAGGCAGCTTGGCTGACTGTTAATTTTCCCTACCTTACCGGCAGATGCTGCATTTAAAAGCAACTATTCTTGACTTTTCAGACTCAAGAACCAAAGGAGCGCACTAACTGTTCATAAAATGGATGAATGAGCATCCATGGTCAGAGGCTTAGCAATGCATGGAAATCCTGCTCATTTTCGACAAAAGAATGGCGAGACGGTTCAATCTTCATGTCAAATAAATAGAAAATAGGAAATGTTATTCATCCTATTACTACTGGAGCTTTGTGGCTCTCTTTTCAATTGCATATCGGGATCAAGGCCAAGATGGAGAATTTTAAACTTGTTTGAAATATGCAAGGTCGATCGCTTGAGTGAGGACAACCTTACCCTTTGCATGAATTCATTTATTCTGCCTGTCAGTGAATTGTATTTGTATGATGGTAAAATTTGTGCTTTGTATGTTGTGGACGGTTTTCAATTGCTTAACTGAGATGTCCTCTGTGAGATGTCCTTCGGGACTTTGTAGTAGAGTCTGTTTTCGACAAAACCCCATTTGCCTGGTAGTGAATAGACTGCCTTGTAGTCGGTAATGAGATGATTATTCAGTTCATTACTCAGTTAATTATTCAGTTAAACTGCCTTCTATTCAGTGAATAGACTGAACAGTTCATTATTCAGTTCAACTGCCTTGTCCTCAGAGAATTTCGTCCGTGTATAGATGGAGTAAATTACTGTGGTCGGGTTCAGAGTGTTGTTCCGCATGTCAGCACTGTGGCTGAGCGGTGGAACGGTTCAAGGATGCACATGACCATTTTCAGAGTATTGCTCGGATGTCAGTTTCATGGATGATCTTGTTTACCATGACTGGAAACCATAAACGGCAATTAGATTGTTAAGATGACTTTGAATTTCCTATTTACATAATGAAAGAGAAGGTCGTTTCATTATGTTGCAGCTTGTGTAGAAATTTCTGGGATGCCTTGCCTATTTTGCTACATGTTAGTGCTTTGCGTGCTGTTGCGATGTGGGTTCTGCAAAGATGGTTGTTGTGCTTCTTCGCTGCAATTGTGGTTAGTCTTGTAAGAGCCAAGTAGTCGATGTGAATGTGTAAATCAATATTACCCTATCTTCTTTGCTTTATTGTTATGTTATTTTGTATTTCTGGTGATGCATTTTGACTGAAGCTTACGCATTGTATTACTTTCGGTTCGAACGTATCATGATTCAATATTGCCATAACCTTTGCGAAGTATTGTCCTTACGTGATGTTTTAGATGGACTCGGAGACCCTTCGAGGCGTCCTCTCCAGGATGCGAGATTTGCTGGAGGAGAGAGCCGAGCACTCAGACGCCGCTCGGGACAACTTCCTTCCAAGTGATGAGCCTTGGGCCATCGACATTAACAACAAGACTTCTTGGTCGAGTTCATAGCCGATACCTTGGAGAAGATGTCGTTGGACACGGTTGACTTTACCACTCCACCTTCTCCCATCTGCTCGCTCACCTTGCATCCGCCGAGGGAGTTGATCCGGACGACGAGTGCCGCGGACTACACCGGCTCGAACGACTCCGCTCAATGACTACTCCACGGATTCTCTACTTAGCGAATGTGGATTCGAGTCCGATCGTTCGGGCCACCTTGTTTAGATCTTCATGTGTGTTGTATGCTTTAATTTGGACCATGTGGCTTTCAACTGCTAAGTGAGCTTTATTGTATTTTGGACCATCTAGCTATGAACTTGTAATCTTTACCGTAATTTCAATCAATGTGATGTCTGTTCCATGCTGAATCATATTGTTCCCACATTGCTTTGCCATGATTCCATTCCGTAATAACAAACTGTGTGTGTGCTTTCAATGATCAGGGAGGACGACATGGACCCTTTCTACTTGAACTTCCTTCAGGAGGACTTGGATGCTGTGGTGCACGGGTTATCTCCTCCGGCAGCACCTCCGACCATGGGCACGACTCATGCTGCCCCGAGTCGGTCCACGCACGTGAAGAAGGGGACCAAAAACAGCTCCAGAGCCGAGAGGACCAAATGGACTGCGCAGGAGGATGAAGTTCTAGTCTCAGCTTGGTTGAATGTGAGCCTAGACCCCATTGTTGGGAAGGACCAATCATCGGACACGTATTGGACCAGAATTGCTGATTATTACACAACCTATAGCAAGGAACACATGAAGGCAAGATCGAAGAAATCATTGGTTAACCGCCGGTCATTGATAAATGAGTGTGTTAGCAAATATGCCGGGTATCTCAATCGATCGACGGTCTACATCGAGTGGGAGCACCGAGCGTGATAGGGTAAGTAATTGTCCCCATCTCGTAGTCAAGACTTGTAGTCATGTTGTAATTGTCTTCTCTTTTGCAGATGGCCCATGCTTTGATACGATGTACCAGACATTGAGGGCAAGCCATTCGCGTTCCACCATTGTTGGGTACTACTTGCGGATCATCCAAGTGGTCTTCGACTTGTCCCACAAGAAGCAAAAGACGGACGACATGAAGGGTCCAATGACATTCCTATCGAGCGCCCTCGCAAGCATCCTCTCGATGAGTGGAAAGGCCACAAGGCCGGACGCTGCGAAGGCTACGAGGAAGCGTGGTGGTACGCCTAGCATGTCATCTGTGGGTGCGCATCTCGAGCAATTCAACAAGATGAATGAGTCCAGAGCTGCTCTGGTGGAAATACGTATGAAAAGGCGGCTACTATGCTAGAAATACGAAGAAAAATCGCCATGTCGAGGAAGCGGAGAATGAAAGGATTATGAATATTGACTTGAACTCGTGTAATGGATTGTCATGAGTACTACGAGAGTCGACAGAATGAGATTATGACGAGTCGTCGTGCAATGAACAAGTAATTGTTGCCTTCTGTCATCCCCTGCTTGAACTATCTAGATCGAGTTGTCGCCCTCTACTATTGTGTAATGTTGTGTTAATGTTTGAACTACCTTTATTTATTGTGTGAACTACGAGTTGTATTGTGTGAACTATCTAGTTTGTTGCTTTGTTATGTTGGTTTGTTGTGTTCATGTGCGAACTATCTAGTTTGAGGAGGCCTCTACTATTGTGTAATGTTGGGTTAATGTTTGAACTATCTAGTTGTATTGCGACTTTACCGGATTTGTAATGTCTGCATTGTCTGCTATTCTGCTTTTGAGCTTTCCATTTCATTTCACGCATACCAAATTCACTTATTTATTGAATCTTACATTGATACACAACACCTGTCACAATGAAACATAGCTTACACTTGCATTATCCCGTCGCCGTGACCAAAGGTGTTCGACCGAGATCCGCCAAGAATCGATGGTGAAGTTGGCAATCCCTCCGCCTTTGAGTTGCTTGTATGCGAAGTGTAAGACCGACCCGTTGGGTGACGCCCGATAACGACGGAGTTCCCATATAGTCGGGTTAATTTCTGTGGTGGCCCATTCCTCTCATCCTCCACGATCATGTTATGCAAAATGATACATGCATCATTATATGCCTTAACGTACTCACGGTGCCAACATCGCCGGGGCCCCGACAATGGCAAACCTACCTCGAGCACTCCAAATGCTCTCTCGACATCCTTCCTTGCGGCGGATCTGATCTGCGAGAAGTAGATCCTCTTGTTTCCCATCGGCGCCAAATCGCCTTAACAAAGGTACCCCACTCGTGGTAAATGCCATCCGCGAGGTAGTACCCCATGTCGCACGGAGTGCCGTTGATTTATGTAGTTTATCACGGGTTGTACCATCATTTTCCCTAGAAAATATGTTAGAACGGTGTAACACATTAATATCGTTCATGCTTCCCGGCATACCGAAAAAGCATGCCAAATCCACAAGTCGCACGCGGGCAACGCCTCGAGGACTATGGAAGGCTTGTGAGTATGCCCGTGAATGCCCCTTGCCATGCTTTGGACGCTTCTTCCGGTCCAATGCATACGCTTGATGCTACCAAGCATACCGAAACCCCGTGCTCACCAACAAAGAAGGAGTCTAGCAATGTCTTCCGCGTTAGGAGATCGGAGGTACTCCTCCCGAAAACCTCCACCACCGCTTTCACGAACTTCTTGAGAGCTACAAGGGCCGTGCTTTCCGCATACGGAGGTACTCGTCCACGCAGCCAAGCAGAACGCCAGACGCTAGCCGACGGAGAGTCTGTTACTTTCAAGAGGATGCAAACCAAGCTTCGGTCCGATCCCTACTTTGTCGAACCAAACGTCGTGTCCTTCGACAAAGATTCGTTATGCGCAAAAAATAGGGACCGCTCATCCAAACTCGTAGATTGAACGACTTAGACACAGTGAAACCTTACAAGTACATCATTCATCGTGCTGCAACCATTGGTTTGTTACCTCCGCTGAAAAATGCGTGGCCGTACACGGGAAGAAGCGGTAATCACCATAAAGCCGAGCCGCCCTTCAACAGGACTCGGTTGATCACCGCATGTCCTGAACTCGATCCCCGCCGACGGTTCGTACCTCAAGGCTTGCATCTCCTCCTCCTCTGCGACATGAAGAGAAGGTGTCCTCATCATCAAGAAAGCCTAGTCATCACTTGAGGAAGAATTGACTCACTCATTTTTTAAGTTGGCAATGGGTTGTGGGTGACTAACCTGATGAATGCAACCCCTCAATATATAGAATGGCTGGGTTGGATGAGAGGGGAGGAGGAAAAGTTAGGTATTTCTGGGAAGGGAAGGGAATGGGGAAGGGAATCGGTTGGAGTGCATTGCTGGGAAGGGAAGGAAATCTGGGAAGGGAATGAAACCCTGGGAATCGGTTGGAGATGGTCTAAAAAGACGTCATGGTGGTTTGGGGATCGTGGCTCTGACACTAAGTCAAAGATATGTTTTGCCGCAAGAAACACCTCCATAAGATTACAATGGAAATAAAATTGCTACAAACCCGGTGGTTTCTAACTAATAGAGATTGACCAAACAAATCATGGTTGCTTGCCATGATTACAATCTTATCAGGTAACTGTACAAGAAAAGTTCTACACACCTGCATGCACTGATCCAGTTCAAGTACTATTTCTTCTTCCATTTTAAAATCCTCTGCGGCGGTAGTCAATGCATTCTGCAAATTTCAACAAGAGATTTTAAGCCCGGGAAAAATTATCAGATATGTGGAATCTTCAGACACTACAAAGTAATGTGTACATCGGGAATCTGTGCTATATATCAGTAGTATCTCTTACTTTTACTTTTGCCTCTTCGATATTCTGCTGGAAGCAGGAATGAAATGCCATCTTGTCATCCTTGTTGACAAAATCATGCAGGGCAGTGTCCAAATCATTTACTGGAAGAATCTGCATTTTCTGCAAAACAGAGATTAGGCGTTAACCAGTATAGTATTTTGTTATCACCAATCTGCAATTATCTAGGGAAATCATATCTGAAGAAAAATAGAGTATACCATAGTGACGTAAAAGGGCAACAACGTGCAATTCCTCCTAAAGTAGGACAAAAAGAAAGTTATGATAAGTACCAAGTTACTTTCTGCAAGCAATGCTTCAATAGTTTGTTGATTAAGATCATTAGGATCGAGTTCTTCAGAGCCATCGGTGTTCTCTACAATACAAAAAGGAGAATAGATCACAATTGTCAACCAGGATCAGAAGATGCATGTTTTCGATCAAATAAAATCGGAATCTCTCCTCAGTCCTCACTGCTTTAGTATGATGAAGTATATTATCTTTTTTCATTAAACATAAAGAGAAGAGGTACCTCCTGTTGTAGTTCGACGCCTTTTTGCTGATCTTGAGAAAATGATAATATCTTGATTGTTTGCAACCTACAATTGCATAGAGTACTAAACCACTCAAGAAGTATAAAAAGGGGGGATCACACTAGTATGTTCCATATTAGTGCTTGAGGTACCTTCCCAACATACTTCTGGCCAAACCGCTGTGGGTTTATTGTTGAAAACCCAGAGTAGTCCATCTGCAGAACAATTTGAACTCTCTCATTTTACAATCTAGGGGAGAAAATTGGGCGTCAAGAGCTTCTGATTTACCTTTATTCTAACTAGTGGAAGTTTGGGCGCTGATCCACTGGCTTCTGTTTTGCTACTCTTCTCAATAAGATTGCTCACCTGAAGCAGCTCAGTATAGTTAGTACTATAAGTTGGAAACTAAGAAGAAATCATTGAATGGACCAATATCTTCAAGAAAATGAATGGCTTATTTAATAGAAACTATGCAAATCAACACTTACAACTTTATCCAGATGCGCGTAAACAGACGCTTGGTCGTTGGGGTCAACATCAGCTTGATCTTCTAATACAACCTACATGACATGCTCATGATGAGATTCACTTTACTGAAATTAAACATGAAGTAAGGTGTGGCTTACATCGGCAAATTCGAAAGGTCTAACAGACTTCAAAGGTATTTTGGTTGGCCTGTACTGCCTTCCCTATTCGAGGGAAACATAAGAAATTAGAAACGGACAAAAGGAACTCGGTGGTTAATACAGCATGTTGCAGAAATATTGACCTTTATTTCCAACAAAAGCACATGCTTTGGTTTTGCTTCAGCATAGATCAGTGAGGTTGCAATTGAAGAGCCTGGTTGGGTGACGTGGAAACCAATTCCGGGAACCTCCTGTAAAGCATTGATTAGAAGGAAAGTAAAGTTAAATTTTAAAGACAAATGTATAGAAAAAGAACAATTAACTACCCCTCCAGTCACAAATACATATCATGGACATCGGCACGGTCCGCAAAATACCACTTTGATCACTAATTTGTATTTTAATATATTTATGAAACATAATAAAATTACAATGTTATGAAAGTATCGAATATATATAAATATTTAAAAAGATATCGATAGCCAAAGTTTTAAAAGATTGATTAATTAGTACGGCATCTGCCTTGTTACCTGGGGATCGATAAGGCATTCATGCTCATGGCCCCATATTACCAAGTCCAGAAAATGTGGCAAGAGATGTTCACTGATGCCATTGTTAGGGTTTCCCTTTGTCCTGCAGAAATTTAAGAGAAAAGTTTCTAGTCAGAAAGCATAATCGCAAAAACAAAATCACAAATGGTTGAAATATGTTCATCGCAGTGCTCGTTCAATTAGTACCTGTTCTGGTGGAGAACCAAGATGTTGAACCAGTCAGATAGTGGCATCTCGTCTAGGCTTTCAGGTTGTATCCACTCAATTGCATGGGGTGTCTGAAGAACAAGCAAGATATACATGCATGCATGTAAATCTATTCAGCATTAACAAGGTTCTAGCTCCAGCTGCGACAAATGATAATTCTTCAAATCATAAGGAAGTTTTTCAATGAAAATACTGAAATACCTGAAACATCCTGCTCAACCTCCCATCTCTAATGTTCCCGAGGCCATATAGCGCAACAGAAGTTGCACCCTGAAATAGTACTAGAGAATTAGCATCTGATATATAATAGTTGACATTGCGTATTTGCCTAGACCCTGGGCTACCCTAGAGTACCAAAATATATATACCTTTTTGACGAGTACAGGATGAACTAATATGTGACCAACACCAGAATTGCCAAGGTCAACCTTCCCAAAGTAATTCACAAAATTGCAAGCCGAAAGGATATCAATTGCAGACAGATTGTCCTACATATATATATATATATGATGGAAAATAAATGCAAGAAATTTAGCTTAATGTCATGAGCAAAATTGGAGCAGAAATACAAATAACTTGAATTTCAAAAGACTATATATCATGCATGCGTGCATACCACTCCTGCAGGATCATCATGGTTCCCATGGATGGTGAACACAGGCAAGCCGACGTTGAAGTTTGGGTCTTCATAATTCACTCGACCAGACCTGAAGCTAAGAGCCTGTTAATTGAAGCCGAATAGCTAGCTAGTTATGGTTTCTTAGATCTTGATGGTGCATGCATGCTTTGTAGCTGTGGGTTCTAGACTCTAGAGCTAAGGAACAACACGCGCAAGGAAAAACTGGAGGAAGGAGATAGCTGTTTGGGGGGTTGGGGTGCAATTTTTTCTCGCTAGCTTCTATTGCATAACCCTGTAACTGAGTACAAAAGCTAAGGCCCTGTTTGGATCCATTAGCTCTAGTAGTCAGTTGGCTAATTATTAGTTGGAGCTGTTTGGATCTACTAGTTAATAGGTGGTTGAAAATTTGGCTATGGATGCAAATATCCATTGTACCCTTGCATTAATTAACTGTTTGCATTAATTAGCTGTTTGCGGTGGAGGGGCTGAGGGCAAATTGGTCCTTTGACCATCCATTAGCTAAATTTAAAAGGGGAGAACCAGCAGATGAGATAACTATTAGCTGGGCTATTTGGATCCGTTTCAGCTAATTTTAGCAGCTAAGGGCCTGTTTGGTAGAGCTTCAGATCCCAGCTTCACCTGAGATCTGAAATTTGTAGACTAAAATAAAGTGAATTAAGTTTATATTTTTGGTCTAAAATATAAGCAAGATGATCTATCTAAACATTCTTAATGTACTCACAGCACCAGCTCTACGGATCTGGTGGAGTTAGGAATACCCAGCTCCACCAGATCCACAGATCTGGATGAAGCTAGAGCTCTATCAAACACATCCTAACTGTTAGTGCTAATAGATCCAAACATGACCTAAGTACTTAATTAAACAACTTCGGCTAAGATATTGGAGTGGTGCCATCCCACGATCCGTCTTTGCCGGACTCAATTCACACGAGACGCTGCGCACACCGCGAGATGACAGAAAACAAACGCTAGACTCGGACCACCTCCTGCCAGCATGCACGATACAAACGCACACGCGCGCGCACAATGCCATGCACGGCGTGAGACTCGGACTGCCCTAAACGAAGTCTTGATTATTTCCAACAGTAACAAAGTCTAGAGACCAAGAGGAACAGCAATGTTCAGAAGTTCAGACATGAAGTGGACAATTGCCGCACACCTGTTCTGCAGGCTGACTGCCTGGTCACTGACCACCTGGAACTGCACAGGCCGGTCGTTCAGGCAGTAGCGTCTCAGGATCTCCATGGTCTTCACCAGCGTCGAGTGCGAAGGTTTGTTCTCATGGAACAAATCGCCACCAAGGAGGAGGAAATCGACCTGCTAATCGTGCCTCCAATCATATCAAACGGTTGATATATACTTAAACAATGCGTGTTCAGAAGTAGAACAGACGAAATTGCATGCAATGCAAAGAGGTGCATATATAAATATCAAACATCACTACTACAGAACCGACCTTTCCTACCGCCCATCAAGACGGTTGGAGTGCGAACCGGACCGATATTTAGATCGTTCCGGTTCAGCGGCTACAGAACTGCGAAGCGATTAGTACGGTTGAAGACACGAACCGATGCATCGATGAGATCAAATCAAGATGCGGTTGGTTTCACGAACCGGTACTATTTAGCACCACTAAATAGTACCGGTTCGTGACACCAACCCGCATCGATGTTATCTCATCGACGGTTCGTGTCTTCAACCGGTACTGAGTCCCAATTTAAACTTCTTCCTCCTCCCGCTCTCTGCCAGACCCAGATCATTCCAGTGCGCAAAAAGAACTTGAAGCTTCGGCCAAGAGCTTGAAGGGAGGGGAGGTGCTGCCCAAAATTTCAAAATTTTGGTCATTTTACTCACAACCAAGGTAGCTAAGGTTAGTAATATCATTCCTCACTTCATTTGGTGTTAAATGGAGCCTCTTTTTTGCTTGAATTATGAAGAAAATTTGATCTTTTCCCATGATTGATCAAAGATTATGAATGTAGAGGAGGTGCTACCCAAATTTCAAAATTTTGGTCATTTTACTCATAACCAAGGTAACTAAGGTTAGTAACATCATTCCTCACATCATTTGGTGTTAAATGGAGCCTCTTTTTTGCTTGAATTATGAAAAAAATTGATCTTTTCCCATGATTGATGAAAGATTAATATGAATGTAGAGATCTAGCTTGATCTTTTCAAATAGGATACAAAACTTGTTGTGTAAGCTTAGAATTTGCTTGGATTATAATGTAGCTCGCCTTTAATGTGTGGATCTAGCTTAAATTTAGGTTTTAGTTCCATCGATCGATGAAGGATGAGGTTTGGTTGCACGAGTCGGGGAGAATGGTGCATGGAAATCATGGAGTTTGGGATCTTCAAATGGCAATGGTTATGTGGAAAAGAAGAAATTTAAATTCATTTGCTAATTAAAATAATATCGAAATATGAATGGCTTTATAGAAAATATAAAATGAGTTCAATATTTGAGAAAAGTTTTCAAAAATACTTTGGAATATTTTAAACTTAGAAAATTACTTCTAGTATAATTTTGGTTTTAATTTCCATCAACAAATTATTTTTGAAAACATCATTAATTAAGTGCTAGAGATTTAGAAAAAATAAAAATAAATGATTGAATAATAATTTAGAAATTTTAGGGTGTTACAATTTCAACAGAATTTGCAAACAAAGTCGTCGTGAATTTTGTTCGTAATTTTGAATCCGGACTACGATCGACCAATTCTTTTTGTAGGTTGCAAAAACTTGTTGTGTGGGTTTATATTTTGCTTGGATTATTATTTAGCTCGGATTGAAGGTGTGGATCTAGCTAATATTTAGGTTTTGGTTCAACAATTCATTATCGGAAAATGAGGTAACAGCTTATCTTGATGTAACATAATGTAGATGGACCGCGATGGATGTACATGGATCGACGCTCCTGAGTTCTTGCGGGGTTTGCAAGATTTTCTTCGTCTTGGCCGATGCACACACGACGTCGGGCTACATATCTTTGTCCATGCATAGATCGCAAGAATGAGAAGGAGTGGCCAAAATCCAGCCACCTTCACTTTCATTTGCTCACAAGAGGTTTCATGTCAAACTATACCGCTGGACCAAGCACGGTGAAGAAGAGATTATACAGAAGACGGTGAAGAAGAAGAGGAACAACAATATCCCGGATATTTGGTCAACATGGTTCTTTCAAGATACATTGGGGAGTGTGGTGATGATGACCTAGACCAGATCTTTGCGTGATGGAGAGGAGAATACATCGATGAAAGACATTACGAAAAGTTCCGGCGCCTATGGGAGGACCACGGAACACTGTTGTACCCAAACCGTCGACGGGCCATAAAAAGTTGCGTACCACACTAGGCGATGCAATGGAAGGCGACCAATGGATTGTCCGATAAGGATTCGACGAGTTGTTATGCCTCATAAAGAAGTTACTTCGAGGGGAACACCTTGCCGAAACTACGACGATGCCAAACAAGTTATCCGCCCTTTGGGGTTGGAGGTAGTCTGAAGATACATGCATGCCGTAATGATTGTATCCTTTATCGCAATGAGTATGAGGATTGGAAGCTTGTCCGTGTGCAAAACTGCGGTATAAGACCAGCGTGATGACCTGTGAGGTAGAGGGCAGCGAAGAAGAAGAGACCTCTGCTAAGGTGGTGTGGTATTTCCTGTAATCCCGGTTGAAGCGTTTATTTGCGAACAAAGCGCATGCCCGGATGATGCGTTGGCACAAGGAAGACCGTAAGGACGACGGAAGGCTAAGGCACGTTGTTGATGGCTCCCAGTGGAGGAAAGTCGATAGAACATACCCGGACTTTCTTTGAGGATGCAAGGAACATAAGGTTTGGGTTGAGTACGGATGGGATGAACCCGTTCGGCGATATGAGCAGCGATCCTGAGACTTGGCCCGTGACTCTATGTATCTACAACCTTCCTCCTTGGTACGTGTATGAAGCGGAAGTACATTATGATGCCATTGCTTATCCAAGGCCGAAGCAACACAGAAGCGACATTGATGTGTACCTCAAACCGTTGGTTGAAGATCTGTTAACAACGTGGAGCGATGGTGTGCGTGTATGGGATGAGTACAAAGAGAGCACTTCACTCTCGTGCATTGCTATTCGTAACCATCAACGATCGCCTGCACTTGGTAATCTATCGGGCCTATCTATCAAAGGATATAAAGCACGCATCCTTTGCTAGAGGATACGGACATGCAAGTACCTAAAAACTCTCGAAAGGTTGTGTACATGGGCCACCGTAGGTTCCTCCATATGAAGGACCCGTTCACGGAGGAAGGGTGAGAATTTTGATGGGACGGAAGAGAAACGTAGAAGCCCATGCATCGCGATGGGGACGCTTGTATTTTCTTTGGTAAAGGATCTGAAAGTAGTATTTGGAAAAGGTCACCGTAGCAAACCCGTCCTTTGAACAAGGTCACACGAAGGCCATTTGGAAGAAGAAGTCAATATTTTGGGACTTACCTTCATGGAAAGACTTAGAGGTCCGCCACTCCTCGGACTTCATGCATATCACGAAGAATGTCTGCGTGAACCTACTAGGTTTCCTAGATATGTACAGTAAGTCAAAAGATACACTTCAAGCGAAAGGACCTCTGACTATTGGGACTCGGGAACGACCTTCATCCGGAAAAGAGAGAGAAAGGACAACATTACCTCCACCCCATGAGCTACACTCGAGCAAGGAAGAGAAAAAACATGATTAAGTTCTTGAACAAAGGTGAAGGTCCCTTCGGATACTCCTCGAACATAAGGAGACTCATAAACATGAAAGAGAATAAAATCGTACATAAAATCCCATGATTGTCATGTGTTGATGACCTGATTGCTCGATGGCGGTGCGAGGTATTCTGCCAGATTGGGTACGAGGGACAATCATAAAGCTGTGTTCGTTCTTCAACGCGGTGTCGCAGAAGGTCATCGAGCCGAATAAGGTATCTAATCTGCATGATGACATGGTCAATAGTCTGGTTAGCCTTGAGATGATCTTTCCTCCATCCTTCTTTGATATTATGGTCCATCTCATGGTCCACATTGTTAAAGAGATAGAAATTCTCGGACCTGTGTTCCTCCACAATATGTTCCCTTTCGAGAGGTACATGGGTATCCTAAAGAAGTATGTTCAGAAGGTCTCGCCTGTAAAACGCATTATGCAGGTGTCAAGACAGAGGAGGTGATCGAGTTTTGTGTTAGTTACATGGATGATCTGAATCCGATTGGCCCCTCTGTATCACGCCATGAGGGGAGGCTCTGAGGAAAAGGGACTTTAGGGAGAAAAGAGTCCTATAGCGACGATCTACTTGCATTTAAACAAGCACATTTCACGGTATTGAAACAAGCAATCAGAGTGGCTCAGATATCTATGATCACGAGATGAGTCTACGCTACCAATACCCAGAGAAGTCGATAAGTGGATCGCGATGGAGCAAATGGATCATTTCGCAGCTTGGTTACAAAAGCAAGCTGTTGGGCAAGGCATGACGATGAACAATTGAAACTCTTGGCTCGAGGACCGCCCACAACAATCATATCATTTCAAGGGTATGAGATAAATGGGTACACATTTTACACGACAACTCAGATAGCAAGAGCACCAACCAAAACGAGGGCGTCCGTATAGATGCATTGGACAAAAATGGAAAGATGGACACCTACTATGGTTTCATAGAGGAGATCTGGGAGCTAGAGTAGGCCATTAAAAGTCCCTCTGTTTGGTGCCAATGGGTTAAACCGGTAGTGGATATCGATAAATGCGGTATGACAAGCTGTGGACCTCAAGCAAGTAGCCTATAGGGACGAACCGTTCGTGCTCGCTAATGATGTGACACAGTATTCTATGTGATGGACATGGACAAAGAAACCGAAAAAGGAAGGAGAAGACTAGCGAGAGCGATCGCCAAGGCGCCACGTGGTTCTTCCAGTAAAAGAAGGATTGTTTGAGTTGAGGCGCCACGGACGAAGAAGAGTATAATCGATTCGACGCTGCCTCCTTTCACGGTGGACGAGACATTAGTGTCTTGAATGATACAGAGGAATCTCCCACGACGCCGCGATCATAATGAAGGATCACTTGTAAAAGCAAAGTATGTTAGCAAATAAGGATTGCTTTTGGTGTAATAGACTACTAACATACTAGTTTCTCATTCCTCTAGTGGTTTTCTGTATTTTCTGCTCAAATTGTACTAATATTTGACTAACAATATTGTTCAAAGTCCCTCTGTACTAATATAACAAGGTGACAGATTTGCAATGGAATTATAAGAGTGCAAAAATTACTTTATTTCTTACAATTTTCTATAATGTTAATTTATATTACATGGTTGGAAAAAATATTGTAAAGAAAAACTTTAAACAAGAGATTTAAAAAATATTGTGAAGTGGTAAAAGCATTTTTAAAATTATTTAATGAAACAATAGTTAAGCAGTAGATTTAAAAAAGAAATCTTACAAAAAGGCTAAATGAATCTAAAGTGGTAAAAGCATTTTTAAAAATTATTTAATGAAACAATAGTTAAACAAGAGATTCAAAAAAAGAAATCTAAAAAAAAGACTAAATAAATCTAAAGTGGTAAAAGCATTTTTACAAATTATTTAATGAAACAAAGAGTTAAACAACAAAAAAAAAAAAGAAATAAAAAAGAAAGAGCGAAAAAAAGAAGGGCTAGGGGGCGAGCGGGGCTCGAACCCGAGACCTCACTGGTCGGGAGAGCTCTTGAACTCAAGCGCCTCGCGCTAGCCAAGGGAGGAAGATTTCTTGTCGATTAGTATGGGCGCTAAATTGTTTTGAGTCTTTTAACATCATCCGGTTGGTGTTTTCAACCGGACCGATAGTGTCTAGGGCTCCTCGGTCTCCTCGGCGCCGAGTGACCCATCGATCCCGGTTGGTGTGTTCAGCAGGATCGATGTCTCCTATCGTCTGGGTTGGATACTCCAACCGGTACTAATGTGAGACATCGATCCCGCTTAACACACCAACCGGACCGATGGTGCACCTATAAACCCATCCCGCCTCCTCTTCCCCAATTTTTCTACTCCGCCATTGTTCCCCAATCTCCTCCTCCTCCGCTTTCGTTTGCAAAGACCTCCGACGACCGGGACGCCTCCAGCGACCCACACGCGCTGTCCTCCTCACCTCAAGCGACCCCACTGGCCCGTCCTCGCCTCAAGCCTTGCCTCCGCGCCTTGCCTCGCTGGGCTGTTTCCTCCGGCCTTCGCCAACCCTAGGGTTTGTGCCCTCCTTACCCGAAAGTGATTGGTTTTGGTTGCGTTGCTGCGTTTGAGATGTCGGTGGTTGTCTCTATACATGTCCTTGCACAGATTGGTGCTTTGTAAGTTTTCGCTTTCTCGTGATTGCTAATCATCAAGAGCTTGCAAAGGGCTAGTCTTTGAGGCTTGGGGACCTTGCAAGAGTGGGATTATTGTTCGATGAAGATTGGGTGTATTGAGACCATTTGTGACAACAACAATTTTCGATGCTTGACATTTAGTTGTATAGATCAATTGGTATCTAGTGATTCGATATATATATTTGTCTTATGAATCTTTCTTGTTCATAATGGTTGAGCGTCTGCAAGTTCTCGGTGGTGGTCCGGTGTTTGCTTATTGTTAACAAAATTGCTTATAGTGGTATTTGGAGTTACGATCTGAAGACAACTCGGTTTTAAGCCGCTTGCTCTGGGGTGCCTTCTTTGCTTGGTTCCGACAATTTATTCTATATCTTTGATAGTCTAGTTCTTTGGCAATGGTTTGCCGTTTTGTGGTTTAGATTTTGTTATTTTGCTCTTGTGATGACCTGTAATCACGTTGTTACACTTTGTGCTTGTTTTCGGATAGTAAGTTGTATGCTCCTTTTGCTAGTAAGTTGTATGCTCCTTCTCAAATACCCCAAAAATGATCTTTCTTGCTAGTAAGTTGTATGCTCCTTTTGCATTTCGGATAGGCTCACCTGTGTTTGCTTTATATTTCTGTCACTAGAATCATTTCCTTGTGTCGTGATATTGTTTGCATATATATATATATATATATATCTTGATGTCTCTTTTACTTGTCATTATTAGGCAAATCTTCAAATACTTATTCATGAGCTTGTATCTTGTGACATTAGATCATGTCTCTGTTTCGATTCTTAAATGACATTGTGAGATTTCTATGTATGTGTGAGATTTCTATGTATATGTGAAGTTTGAAATGTATATGTATCATGTCAAATGAATATGTATCATGTGAATTATTCTAAGTTGTCAAGTCTTTGGAAAAGTTGTTTCATTTTCACTAAAGTAATGTCACAAATTGGTCAATGATCTTTGTCCCTCTTGACGAGGGCGGTCTTTAAGGCAACCCGTTATCGAGAACAATACAAAGTTGACAACTTGAGCACTATGCTAGTTGTGATGTCCCTTTTACTTGTCATTATTAGGCAAATCTTCAAATACTTATGTATGTGTGAGATTTCTATGTATATGTGAAGTTTGAAATATATATGTATCATGTGAAATGAATATGTATCATGCGAATTATTCTAATTTACGGTGAATTTTGAAATTTCTATTTTTATTGATCAGTTTCTATGTATATGTGAGATTTCTATGTATGTGTGAGATTTCTATGT
The DNA here is from genome assembly GCA_036346375.1 of Guadua angustifolia. NCBI lineage: Eukaryota > Viridiplantae > Streptophyta > Magnoliopsida > Poales > Poaceae > Guadua > Guadua angustifolia. The sequence continues at coordinate 48,765,656 of CM070514.1, forward strand.
ATATGTGAAGTTTGAAATGTATATGTATCATGTCAAATGAATATGTATCATGTGAATTATTCTAAGTTGTCAAGTCTTTGGAAAAGTTGTTTCATTTTCACTAAAGTAATGTTGTCACAAATTGACAACTTGAGCACTATGCTAGTTGTGATGTCCTTTTACTTGTCATTATTAGGCAAATCTTCAAATACTTATGTATGTGTGAGATTTCTATGTATATGTGAAGTTTGAAATGTATATGTATCATGTCAAATGAATATGTATCATGTGAATTATTCTAAGTTCAGATTCATTATATACCGAGAATTACAAACAAGAGAAAATTCTGACAAGTTTAAAGATCTTAAACTTGTCCGAATTTTCTCTTTTTTGTAACTCTCGGTATATAATGAATTTGATCCTACAATTGTACAAAATAAAATGAAAAAATTCATATATTCTTAAGAATATATTTGCTTAATAAAAATAATGAATCATTCTTATTCCACACTAAAATGATTTTAAAAAAAGCCCTGCAAGTTCAAGAAGCATGGATGTGAGGAGGCGTCCAGACATTGAGAGGCGAAGCCATGAGGAGGAGGCTAAGCTTATCATGGACTTAGTTCTTGTCTTCTTCCACGTACCTTCGTCCATAGGCTTCTGCCGCTCCTCTTCTTCATTGATCTGGAGTACTTACCTGCATCCAGATAGCTCGGTGCAGTCATCGCATCGACCAGCTAGCTATGCAGGTAAGTACCCCAAACATCAATGAAGAAGAGGAGCGGAGGAAGCCTATGGACAGTGGTACGCCGAAGAAGACATCAACCAAGTCCATTTCATTATTTTTTATTAAGCAAATATATTCTTGAGTATATATAAATTTTTTCATATTATTTTTTCATTTCGAGATGTATATGTATCATTTTAAAGTTACATGTGCACATGTTTGTAGCATGAGGTCACAACATCGATCACTTGATTTCCATCGTATAAGTATACTTGTGCTGATTTACATTAGGAACATCTTCGGCGTCGCCGCCCATCCTCTCTACCATCTCTTCCCTACCGTCTTCCAAGTCGTTTTCGAGTAGTACTATCACTTTACATGAAATGTGATATATTTTCGTTAATTTTCGATTGCTTCTTCTAGCCTAAGAAATGACGATTGATGAAGAAGAATTTATGAGAAGTTTGATTGCGGGAAGTGATGATCATGAGACGGTGAACTGCACCGCCACCGAGGCCAATGAGCTGCACGCCACCGAGGCCAATGAGGGTCGCAGAGCACGATGAGGCCGGCGAGGTAACAATCAGTCGCATTCATGATTGTCGGTTCCACTACCATGCTAAGCCAACATCCTGACCCGTTCATGATTGTACCATGCTTTCAGATCGGTCAACCAGGCAGGCAATCACGTCAGCGAGGTCCAAGCAAGAAGAAGAAGGCAAGACATGTTATCAAAGTCGGCGAGGCGGCCGACCTCTTGCACCCTCGGGCGCTTGGGCCGTTCAATTCGGCATGCGGCGTGCACGTTAGGGACCACGTGGCAATTAGCATAGCAAAATGGGATCAGGTCCCTGAAGATACGAAGAACATGCTTTGGAACGATGTGAAGGAGACATTCACCTTCCCCCAAGGGACCGAAGAGAAGGTGAAGAGTTACACTCTCAAGAAGATGGCGGTCGCATTCGGACTTATAAAAAGAAGTGAACACGGAGTATATCAAGAAGAATCGAACGCTCGACTTCAACAAGCACCCAAAGTTGCAAGATCACGGGATGCGTTTGTGAGATACAAGACTTGGACGAAGGTCAAAGTTTGAGTGAGAAGAATATTTGAATGCAGAAGAAGAATTATCACCACCGACTCGCCCTGGTGGTTACCGCCATGCAATACCAAAATGGGAGAAGAGGAGCAGGACACGCTAGCGAAGGGTATCGCACCGCAACAACGGATTGGCCCGACAGAGCAAAACATTGGTTCTATGCTCACGGCGGCGCCCTTGATGATAACGGCAATCTTGTGTTTGGGGAGGTGCTAAGAGATGTGGCGGAAGGCTTATACAGTCCATCGAGGAGACTTCCGGGGTAGCTTTGTGCCAAACAGGAGAACGACGAGCTAACAAGGGCCTTGCAAAATCAGAGCACCACGGACGTACACGCAGGCGTCGGCGTTGTCCGTGGAAGGTTGGTTTTATTTGGGACGCCGAGACCTATAGGAGTCGGGCGAGGAGCAAGGCTCGGCAGACACAACAACTTAGTGCGCTTGAAGAACGCTTGAATCAAACAAATGAGAGAATGCAAGAAGAGATCCGAAGAGAGGTGCGGCTAGCCTTGAGCCAACAGGCATGAGGCAGCCAAGAACCTCCAAGTAATCCAGACATCATCGGCCCCTCCGGGCGTGAAGCAGGCTGCGCTTCGGTTGAAATTTGGCGAAGCGGACTTGGACAAGTATCCGTGAGACGACATCACCACGGACACCTTGTGAGCTGCATATCCAAGCGGAACCTTACCTTCAAGGCGGCGATGGTATGGCTCACCCATTAGAGCCAGGCAGACTTATCCATGGCCAACATCACGGTTAGGATACTCCAAGGTCTCGGTGGAGGAGGTGCCTGCCCAGGTACGAGGACCTTGACCTCGAAATTCGGAGGTGGCGGGACTCTGAAGCTAGGAGAGGCGTACACAATTTCATCTGTGGCGTAAGCGGTACATAATTTTTCGAGATAACATGGACTTGTCCTCTCCGCGAAGAAGAGAAGAAACCCGTCTCCTCCCAAGAACACGTCGACTCCTACACCACCTCCTCGCATATAAGCCCGACAAGAAGCCCGTCTCCTACACCATCTCCTGCACATATAAGCCCCGAAGAAACCCGTCTCTTCCCAAGAAGGCGCCGACTCCTACACCACCTCCGCGCACATAAGTGCCACAAGAACCCGTCTCCTCCCAAGAAGGCGCCACCAAAGGAATGAAGCCAGCTCGGCCAATAGCTCCCAAGAAGGCGGGTCCTCCATCCAATCCAAGAAATTTGGATGAACTTCCAAAGCGGTAGTATGATATGAGCGATGAGGAGACCAAGAAGGTGGTAAAAGGAGAGGTAACTAAATTTCTTAGACCCAAGTCACCAGTGAAGAAGGTTCAACACAGCACGAGAAGAATTTTATAAAGGTTTAATGACTATTAAAAATTTGAAGGATAAAAAGAAATGCCTCGCCAATCAAACTACGCGCACATTGAGTAAGGAATGCCCCAAGAAGATGTCGGTGAGGGAAGAGTAAGGAGATGCAACAATTCTTCGATGAAGCGGCCTTACCGCAAATCAAATATTAGGCACGGAAAAGATTGAGGTTGCCCAAGTAAGATGGTCATTTAAAATGGGCGATCATTGGTCGAAGTGAGGCCGCCTGACTAACGACAAAGATGCGGCAATTTCATGAATGGTACTTGGACGCGACCAAGCATGGTCTCTGAGATGTTATTTGTCAAGTTTAAGGAACAAGATTTTTTTGCGGTGAAGGTGAATTTGTTGTCGATGGGACTACATATATGATCTATACTGAATGAGGCGCCCTCGGCGTGAGCTTGATGGGTTCTTTGGACTCTGTAAGTGTCTTAATTATTTGCAAAAACTATCGTGCACTTCCTTATACTATACTAACTTGCAAGCCTAACTAATTTCTTATGTAGCATGGAGATACAAAGATGCCGAAAGGATCGTATTTTCGACATAGACTTCATGGACCCAGAGTTATCAACAAGACAACCGTTAGAGACCACCCAAGCGAAGCAGAATAACATATTCAATGCGCTAATGGGTCAAAGATATAAGTCAAAGATATATCTAGCCTACTCATTTGAGTACGTGTTTTCGTACCACCTCATTCTACTCCTTTTTCATAACACGATGTTAGAACTAATTAGTTATCTCGTTGACACATCTATGTATAGTTTTCTTTGGATTCTTCTTATGATCGAGCTAGATCGTAGCTCGATCACAATTATGGACTCATAAAGGAGACCGGTTGAAAAGTATCAAAACTTTATCAACATGCTCGAGGTATTAATTCTTGTTCCTTTCATTATCGTACTAGCTCTATTTCCTTCAATTTGAAACAAATTCTAATCATGTACATACAATTAAGTAATCACATGTGTAGTGCATTCACACGGTTCCGTGCTAAAAGCGTGGGCGTATTCAAGGAGAAATTTGACATTGCAATTGCCTCTCATGTACGTATATCATAATGCTAGCTTTTAGTTAGTTAACTTAATTTCTTTGCATCCATTTCACGCTTTCAACTTTTTCCACCGCAGATCTTGACTCACCACGGGTAACAATTTATCACGGCTACTATGTATCTTGAGTTTATGCACACCCAAACCGAGCGGTGATCGCATGCTAAAAGGCAACAAGGGGTGAGTAAATATAATTACTAGCTTTAATTGTGTATAGGTACTCCTTATATCTTGTACAAATTCAAGTATTGATTAGTTAATGACTTAACGATAGGTGTCTCAATATTTGGCGGAACAAGGTTCGAACTCTCGCACGCAGTGAGAGCAATCCAAGAACAACTCGTCGGCTTTATTTACGATGAGGTTGTAAATCCAAAAGCGAGTTTCACGAACCAAACTTTAACAGTGGGGCCCTTCGATAGGACCGAGTGAAGCGTAAGTGGTTTACATCTACTGACTAGCAAGAGCGATGGCGTAAAAGATCCCGATGAATAGAAGAAAAGAAATACTAAAGTTGTAATTAAAGTTGTGTACATATATATTGTAATACATTAGAAGAACAAATATGTGTACATATTTTAATACATTAGATGTAATTAAATTTATTAATGAATGTTCGGTGATTTAATTATCGGGCAAAGTGCATGATTGATTATCGTGCTTTTAATTAGTTGTGATTTAACACACACATATATATAATAGCTCTAGGAGAAATAGACCTATATATATACAAAACATTAGTAGGTTGGAGAAACTAACAGATGATGAGAAACTCATCGATGCACGGTTGGAGACACCAACCGTCTTGATGAGGTCCTCGAGGGTTCCCAATGCGCCGCCGTGTGAATTGAACCGCAGCGATACTCCATCAAGGGGTGAGGAACCGGGGACCGATGCCCTTGAGCATCGATCCGGATGGTCTATCTTAGGTTCAAAATCGGTACTAAAGGCAGTTTTGGACCGGGACTAAATGCCCTTTCCGTAGTAGTGCGTGCTTCTTGATGACCAGATCATTTACCTTGTTTTGCTCTGCCAATGAGCAGATCTCCTCGAAGGTGTCGAATGAGTCGAACCGCCGAAGCTCGTCTTTCTCGAGGAAGCCGAGATGGCAGTCGGTCGCCACGAGTATGCGCAGCGTGCTGCTTCCTTCTTCTGCCTGCCTGAAGAACAACAACATGCAAAAGCTAAATATGAGTAACAATATTGGAAGTCTTCTTAGTATAATTGTATCACCTTGATGTAATTTACTAAGATTAATAAAAGCTTCCTTTATCGAAAAAAAAATATTGGAAGTTGCAGGTATCTGGATGCATGGTTAGTGGCATGCATGTATGGAGATGTATTCTATGGGTGAAAACGGGTCGGATATGGTCGGGTAGTAGGTCATTTATCCTACCCTAATTTTTTTTGGATACGGGTATGGGTACAAGTAGTAAAAAATCGGGTAGGATCTGAATCTGAATCTAGGGTATTCTGACGGATCTAGGATATTATATGGACATGTATAATACGGATAACGGGTACTTAGTCGAATAGTACACAAACTACTTAGGATCAAAGTATGTGATAAAAATAATTTAACTAACATATATGGTTCAATTATCGCATATAATTCAACACATAGAGCCAAATTAAGATATAAGACAACATATAGAGTTGAATAAACACACGTACTCCAACATAGAGTCTAATTAATATATAATCTAACACATACAGTCCAATAAACACACATAGTCCAACGTAGAGTCTAATTAATACATAATTCAACATATAAAGGCCAATAAACATGCATAGTTCAACATAAAGTCCAATTTTAGGCTTCAGTAACTACATTAGAGTCTATGTTTTTATGATATTTAAAAATATCTATAGTTGCTTAAATCTTAAAAATAGTTGAAGATTATAACCCTCTTGATATTTTATCCGACCCGTTTTCGTCGGGTATATTTTATCCTGTATCCGATCTGTATCCGAATAAAAATTATCCGAGTAGTACCCGAACTCGTACCCGTAATTTCGGATAAATTTATCCCGGATACAGATACGGGTCGGGTATTACCCGACCCATTTTCACCCCTGATGTATTCGTATTTGAGTGAGTTATGGTGGAAGAAACAAAGTTATGATTTTTCTACTAGTGGTTTTCTAGAAACAACTGAATCAAAATCAAGATTTGTTTACCACTTTGTTTTTGAATTTTTTATATTCCTATCTTTTCAAATATTTTGTAAATTTTTGGAGATATTTGAACTTTCAAATTTGTTTTATTATACTTCCGATTTTCTGAAATACCATTTCATTCTTAATAATTTTAATTTCAAATTCTGATATGTTTTATCCTTACCTTTTATCATTGTTGGGAAAAATAGTGTACGGTTTGATATGCACTTAGAGCATGCACAATAGTAGAGACAACTATTATCTATATACTTCTCTATGTCATCCAAAGACAAAACTAAAGACATATCTATAATAGATAGTATCTTAATGTTGTCTTTATGAGATTCTACAATCTTTTAATTATGACATGAAAAAGTGTTTATTATAGGCAATAATTCATGTAACGGTGTTTTATGCTGTCTAGCTATACTCTCTCTCCTTCATGTCAGTAAAAAATCTTACATGGTAAAACATATAGGCAACCGATATCACTATTGTACGTGCACTTATAGCTTCCTTATTGAGGACAAGCGTTAAATGTTAATGCCAATGTAACATTTGTTTCTTTTTAGGTGGCGTTTGGATATATGGATATGCGAAGTGGGATAGGGATTGGTTATGAGATGAGGGGATGGGTTATGGCTTGGGATATGAGATTTTAATTTCATTCCCATGTTTGGCTTGTGATGAGATAGGGATAGCAAGTATGGAGATTAAAGACTAAAATGTCCTCTTTCAAAAAATAACATAATATTCGTAATAGTTCATCACCTCTAGGGTAGTTTCGTAATTTCAGTCTTAATTCAAACCCATTTCTCTCCCTAAAACCCAGGCCCCCTGGTTTTGAAAGGGTAGGATATGAGCCCCTTGTATCACAAACCTAAACCTCCATCCAAACAATGGATGGACATAACCCAGCAGACATTACCCATTCCCACCTCCCCAAACCCACAATCCAAACGGCCCCTATAGATAGTATGTAGTAAAAAGTCTTTATTACCCTTTAATGGTAAGTGACTTAGTGTGACCTATTACCTCCTAGATGGTAGTAGGATTACCAATCCCAAATGGATGGTCTAAAATAAGCTAGGTATACCTTACAAAAGTACTTTTTTGAAATGACTGAATTATGATCAGGCTTTTGTTTTTTTTAACAACTGAGTTACAATTAATCATGCTTTGTATAAAAAGTATTCTTCAAATAATTGTGCTTCTATACCGAGAGTGTACCGTTATCCGTTATTGGGTGATAAAGAGGGATATTGTGTGTTTGCAAAGTTTATATGCTATTTTATGCTTCGTGCAGCCACACATAAATGAAAATAGACATGTTTTTCGGTCAAAAACATATTGGTATATATCAACATTGCAGATATTAATTAAACCTAAACTTCATTAATGCGCAAGGAAAATATTGAGGTAACAAGAAAAAAAAGAAGAAAATTGGTTTTGTTGTCAGGTTTTCTCTAGGGATCGAGTTTGTTATATATAATTGTGAAAATTAAGCTAACAAAATAATGTCTGGTCTATCCAAAGTAATATGATAATTTAGTTGATTAGTGCAGGTACATAAAGATCTGGGAAACAACAATGTCACTAGCTAGCTAGATCAAATATGGCACTTTTCTATACGGAAGCATATGATTAATATACATGATCCATGCGTGAAATGATGAGTAGTGTCTGCCCAATCTAACTAATATCAGAAAAAAAAAACAGCAGCAGTTCTTTAAGTTTTCAGCATTGCTCGCACGTATAACAACAAGCAATATTTTTGCATGTACTAAATCTGGACACAAATACAAATCCATTTACATGGCATAGTACTTGAAAGCACAATGCACATACTTTATTACGGCAAACAATTTTATACCTCTATATATAGCTAGCTACTAGCTAGCTAGGAACTTAAACCTCCAGATATCGCTAGTTAACCCAAAGTACATATAAGATTTGCTCAGGGAACCATTATCAAATTAAGTTAAAAAATGCAATGTCCGTTTCTTAAAAAACAAGTGCAGATCATCAGATATTACCTGGACAATCTGACTTATGCATCGATCAGCTCAAAATACCAGATGTACTAGGTTAATACCTATACTTGAAACAAACTCGCTGTATATATACTGACCAACTATATTCTTTTCCTACCATCAAGAGATCCAAAAGAAGAAGAAGAAAATCTATAGCTTGCTAGCTCTTGCACAGATGCACTGTTTCCTTCGGCTCCACCAGAGATGGCAGCAGCTAGCTACATGGTGACATCGATCGAGAACTCACATTGCCATTGTTGTGTGGTTGCAGCTCGGCTTCGCCACCGATCCACGATCCTTGGAAGAGGGAGAGATGAGAGAGACAGAGAGAGTGAGAGCTCAGAGAAGACGCATCGGCCGCCGCGTTCTCCGGTTCTCCTCCCTCTCCTGCTCGCCGGCGTGGATTTTTCTCTCTGGTCTTGACTGCTTTTTATCGCTCTGCAGATTTCAAGTGGCTAGAGCAGCTGGTTCGGGATGGTAAGCTGTGAATACTAGTGCTAGAGACGGCAGCTTGCTGGGGAAGGCAAGAAAAGGAAAAATGAAAAAAATAATTGAGCAGAAAAAGGAAAATAAATAGAAAGAGAGCCCATGGGCCAATAGTTAGGCCCAATAGATTTTACTTATAAAAATAAAAGGAAATAAGAAAAAAAAGGGACAAGACGCGGCATCGGCCGCCGCCTCTGCCCCCCCTGCTGCTCCGGTAGGCCGCCGCGTTCTCCAGTTCTCCTCCCTCTCCTACTCGCCGTCGCGGATTTTTCTCTCTGGTCTTGACTGTTTTTTCTATCGCTCTGCCGATTTCAAGTGGCTAGAGCAGCTGGTTCGGGATGGTAAGCTGTGATTCCTCTTCCCAGCTCTAGTTTCGCCTGCTCGATTGGATCCATGTGATTCTTAGTTCTTTGGTGTTACTTGGAGCAGTTGGGACGCAAGGAGACGGTGCTTGAGCTGGCCAAGTTCGTCGACAAGGGCGTCCAGGTCAAGCTCACCGGCGGCAGGCAAGGTCGGTTGCTAAATTTTGTCCGCATCAATCACGAGCCCGAATTGCTTCATATCATTTATCGGTTCATCTCTACTTGTTTCTTGGATCTTGGTAGATACGGGATTAGTTCGAGTTGGTTTAGACGCGTAGTGAAACACCATGGCATGAAACCTCACATTGGTAGGAGCAGAATGTTGAAGTATAAGTGAATTGCCCACTTTTCCTCATCAGCTTAAGCTTTTGGGTGAATTGGTTGGTGCATGCAACTCAATATGGTATCAGAGCCAAAAGGTCTCGAGTTTAAGACCCGGTTGACGCAAATAAATAAAATAATTGCAGTCCACTTCTATTCCACGTCCTAGGCCTGAGGGAGCTTGCACGTGAGGGGGAGTGTTGAAGTATAAGTGAATTGCCCACTTTTCCTCATCAGCTTAAGCTTTTGGGTGAATTGGTTGGTGCATGCAACTCAATACAGAAGACACTTCTTTATTGTTTCATAGCAACTCGAAACCAAGCTACAAACTCCTTCAGTGAGATTCACTGCAGGCACCAGCTTCTTCGTGCCTGTCTAGAGGACTAGGTGTAGGCTTGGACCTCAGTTCGTTTTCATGGGTGCCTTCCGTGGCTTCAACTGGTTTTCCACCGAGTGCATTCCAGGGCAAAATTGTAGCATGTTAGGCACGATGATTGATGAACATGATGGCAGTGGGTTTGGTGGTTATCACGTGTTCAACATGCCATGATCCTTTACATGTGTGTGATAGATCGATTAGTGCTTAATATAGTAGCAGCTAGGAACTAAGCAACCTGATACAAGTAGCAGCTAGCAACCTGCAAAGATTCAGAAAAGACTGTGAGTGTGTATGTGATACACCATGCTTATGTGCTAGCAACCGAAAAATTTGCTTCTTTATAAAATTCGGTCGGACAATTCAGGACAGCCCTGCTAAAACAACATTTTAATTTGTTAGTGTTAATGCTGTTCAACCAGTGCGGCAACTAAAAAATTCAGAATTTGTGTAGAGCTTTATACAGCAACTCTCTTGCTGTTCTTTCAAAAAGAATTTGTGTAGAGCAATGTTGATAGTTAGCCATTGCAAAATGGGCCAACACGTAAGATCTATTGGGCCTTGAGGCTAGGGAAGTTTCCATAAATAGGCCGACCCGTGGCCCATGGGAAAGACTCTAGACTGCATGGAGCAGGTCCGGTTCGGACCGGACTGGACCAGTTGCACCCCTATTTCTTTGGTGTCCCTAACTTACCCTACCATTAAGTTGATCACACCAATGTATTTGGCTTTTGCTTGGTTTGTTTCCACAAGTTTTGCTACCTAGGAGTATTTTGGTCATTCCCTCACAATTCCTGCCAAAGTTTTGGCCAAACTGAGGGTGTAGCATTCCCTCGCCAAAAAAATGGCTAGCCAATTCTTGTCAAAATTTGGTGGGGCTTGATAGGGCATAAACCAATCATACGCTTACTCTCTTCCCTATTTGCACTCCCAGATTCTTCCACTTTTGATTTTATGATCTTGTATTGCTGGTAGATATGCCAAGATACTTGAAAGGCATATTCCAAAAGTGACAAGTAAAAAACCGCATGTGTTCTATTCACTGATATTCTCGCCTAGGTAATAAAGTTAGTTCATTCTAATGGTTGATTGTTCAAACAACTGAAGGAAGAGATTCATTTTTCATGTTTTCACCTTTTCCCATTCCATTTTCCATAAAAAAAGAAGGTGAAGGACCATGCTATATGTATATTGATTTAAACAAGGGCATGTTGTGGACACGTTTTGGGGGAGGATGTACTCGCAATGTGGGGATGTGAGGGAGAGTTGGCAATCAGGAGGTACAATCCGCACAAGAAGAAAATGATCGAGGTGTTTGTAAGCTTATCTTCATATTAGGAAGCATTGGGCTAGTATATCTAAGTACATATTCTTGATGTGGGCTTGCGAGGGAGAGTTTGTGGCACAATCTACACAAGAAGACAACGACTGAGCTATTTGGATGCTTATCTTCATATTAGGAAACATTAGCTGTCATATCTTAGGATGTTCTCTTGATGTGGGTCTACGAGGGAGAGTTGGCAGCCAGAAGGCACAATTCAGGCAAGAGTACATCCAAAGATATGCCAACTAATGACTTCTTAATATGAAGATAAGCTCCTAAATTGCTTAGTCGTTCTCTTCTTGAGTAGGTTGTGCCTCCTGGCTGCCAGTTCTCCCTCTTGTCCCACATCAAGAGTATGTCCAAAGATACGCCAACTACTGACTTCCTAATATGAATATAAGCTTCCAAGCATCCAAGCTATTATCCTCTTGTGTGGATTGTACCTCCTAGCTTCCAGCTCTCCCTCGCGGGCCCACATTAAGGGTACATCCAAAGATATGCCAACTAATGACTTCCATGTATGAAGATAAGCATCATATTTGGATTTCACATTAGCTGGCATGCATGCATATCTTCTTAATTTATTACGTGCATATCCCGATATTCAAAGATTAACTTCCATCTTTAAGTATTCCTATTTAAAGAGGACACTCATGGCTTAGGAGATAAAGAAGAAATAGAAAGATCACCCCAAATATCAAGATTCAGAGTCTCGTGTACAATATCTCAGGACTAACCTTGTTGTGCATTAGAGGGCAAGTTTCTTGCCCCTCGCTATCCTATGTGATCCCATCTAGAAATCCATCCACTTCTTTGCCCTCCTCTCACATTCCACTAAGCCTTTTAACATCTTGGTACCAGAGCCAGCTGCTATAGCTTCCACCATGAGCGAGGGCGCTGATTGTTCCGAATCCTAAGGCAAGAAGCAGGATCAGATCCTGGCCTAGTTGGCCATGCTTACCATGATCATCAATGACATACGAGCAACAATGTGTCCTCAACCTGGCCATGGCAAGCATTGAGCATGGAAGGGCTATGGTTGATGGTAATCTAGTGGCCACATCAACCAAGGAGCTTTCGTCCTTGTTGCCGTCGTTGTCGACTACTGGTGGTGGCCATAGTAACAACTCTTTGGGCATCCCCCATACCACAAGTTGAATTTCCCATCTTATGATGGCATGGAAGAGTGCTGCCCTGGATAAAGCAGTGTGAACAATACTTCTAGGGGTAGCGGACGATTGAAGAAGAGAAGATGTGGTTGGTGCGGAACCATCTGACTAGCACAGCCAATTGGAGAGAGATGAAGGTGTGCCCACTTGGGCGCACTTCTCGGACTATGTCACCGGTCAGATGCTGCGTTCACCTCAGCATGTGTTGCGTGCATGCCTGAACTAGGGAACATGAGAGGTGCTCAGACGCAAGTGCCGCAACTGACATCTCTTGGATGCTAGTCAACGAATTTCACTGTTGTTACCCATTGTTCTAGCTTGAGGATGAGTTGTTTTGCCTAGTGAGTGAAAGTGTTGTAGACTCGTTCTATGGGAAGACATACTCCCGATGTGGGTCTACAAGGGAGAGGCATGGCTAGGAGGCATAGCACGTGTAAGAAGGAAGCTTCTGAGCTGTTTGGAAGCTTATCTTCTGATATAAATATTAGGAAAGTTTCATTAGTTGGAATATTTCATAATTTGTAGTTGTTGCATGCATATCTTAACCAATTAGATGCATATTTGAGGATTTAGTTTCCATCTTGTTAGGAGTCCTATTTAAAGAGAACATTCATTTGCTTAGAAGATTAAGAAGAAATAAACTTGAAAAATTTCAAGGAAAGCCCAAGTATTGACTTGCATGCCTAGTCGTTAGAAATTTTGCATCTTTGCGTCTCGTGGTATTTGGCGAGTTCGTGCGGATCGTCGCGGGCGCTTGGCCGTGGGGCGTTAATGCAATGTGAGCCTCCTCATGTTCCACTTCCACCGAGCCCATAATAGGACAAAACCCCTTTGGGCAGATGGGTGATTCTTGTCCATCTTGTTAAAACATTGGCAACATTGGCTCATCGACACCGCACTTTGTTGTCATTTGCTGAAACACATTGCAAAAGCCATATTTGGCCAAGGATAAGCCCTGTTGTGTGCCCGAGTGTGAGCCTCTTAACTCTCGCTATCCTAACGATCCTTTCCAAAAACTCATTCACTTTTGCACCCTTGTCTCAAGTTCCACTTCCATCGAGCCCATGATGGGACAAAACCCCTTCGAGTAGATGGGACGATGGGTGTTGAGCTAGTCAAAAACTAGGCAACACTGGCTTGTGGACACTGGCAGTTTGTTGTCATTTGCTAAAACACAGCGTAGAAGCCATGTTTGGCCGAGTACCATTACAAACCGCAATTCTTTACTGCTGGACATAGAGGCTAACATAATAGGAGTTTCAGGCCAAAGAGGGAGAGAGGGCGCTAAATTTTTGCAAATGACCTTTAGGTTGGAATGGGGAGGACGACCTGGCCATATGTCCCTCTCAACCAAATATGAATGAGTTGCAACCCGAAGGGCATTTATGACAATTCACCATCCTTCTCTCTCCTCTTTGCCCCAAAAATCATATTATATTGGCCTCGGTGTCTACTAGCAAATGGTCGCAGTTTTCTTATGGTACCTAGCTAAATATGGCTTTTACGGTGTGTTTGGCATATGACAACAAAGGGTAGTGCCATAGTTGCAAGAACATTAGCGGTAATATTGAGATAGAAATGGAAAGAAAATGCCACTTGTGTAAGACTTTTGGGTCGTGCTAGCGCTCATACGTACGATGGGAGCTTTCCCATCATACTCTCCTCCCCACCGTCGGTTCTTACTTAAAAGGATATATGTTCACCATCCGATCTGGCGCAACAAAAATCAGTAAGGTGCAACGTTATTTACCAAGTTTGCAACAAATGATGCAAATCTCCATCCGATGCAACAAATACAGTTTGTTACCAAAATGTAACACTCTCATAAGGTGAAACAAAAATCATTGCAATCGCAACAATAATTACTAGAGTGTGCAACACAATCTCATCTGGTTTCACCAATCTATGGCAAATAAAGATGTTGCAACAAAGCAATAGACCCACCGTAACAAAACAATTATTCTCGTGAACCAAATTGGTCCAACATCCACAAAAAAGTAAAACTAAAAATAAATTATGCCAACAAAAATTAAGAAAATCTGCTAGCAAAATAAAAAGGTCGCTAAGGACCGTATCTGTAGTGTAGTTAGATCCAAGAACCAACGTACAAACCATATGTGCCTTTTATGGGAAAACCCTAGTAGCAACAAAACCACTGGTGGTAGCTGATAGGTGAGATTGGGCTTGTGCAGGCATGGAGGGTGTATTTCCTTCTTGTTGGGACCTCGCTGGGGAAGCAAGGTCTACCGACACAACATTTGAGCTCTTGGGATGTTGGAGGGATACTCTATCCTAAAGTGGGTATCAACGGTCGGTTTGTTGTTAGGACCGGCAATGTAAAGGCTTTGTTGTAAGCTCTCAAATCGGGTACCGATGTTATCGTGTGACATGTGTTTGCATGATAGGCATAGTTATCACGGCGCCCTGGCGAGGCGAGTTGCCTGTGGGGTGCCTAGACGCCTAGGCGCCGCCTAGGCAATAGTTAAGCGACCAGTAATATACCATAGCCGCTCGCCTCTTTTGCTCGCTCGCTCAACCCCAAGTGACGCCTCTACTCGAACTACCCCACAGCGATGCGCCGCATCTCGACTCGCTCGCAGACGAGCTCCTCTTCCTCATCCGCAACCGTACCGCCACTGCCGACTTGCGCGCCCTCAAGTCCTTCGTCCTTGCCTCCTACGCATGCCACGCCGTTGAGTCATGCCATCGCCGCCACCACCTTCCCTCCCTCGATCCCCCACGCCGTCACCCCCTTTCCCTCTCCCGATCGCCTCATGCCGCCACAGCTCCCCTTCCTCTCCTAGTCCCCCGTCACCACCCCTGTCGACCTCACTTTGATCTTGCGACTGGCATCGGTGATGGAGTAGAGGTGGCGCGGTGAAGCCCGGCTGGAGGTGATGCGGATCCGGTGTTGGTGAGCCCTGATCTGGCGCCGACGAGTCGATGGCCAGTGATTCTAGCTCCAAATCTGGCGAAGAAGCGACGACCAGTGAGCTGGAAGGCAAAGGCGTAGTGCTTGGCTCTCTCTAGGTGAGGCGCTGGGCCATGGCGCCTCCCATCGGCCGTCTGGATGCCTAGTCGCCGACTAGGTGTCGCTTAGGCAATGGTGTGATAACACTGATGATAGGATGTTCATGTCGTGTGGGTGAAGTTGTACAGCATTTGCAGAGTGTACGAACCTATTTAAATAGCCATGTCCCTGAATGTGGACGGCTTGGTGAATCCTTAGTAGCTTTCTTCTTATAAAATATCTTAACTAACTTATATGAGTCCTAGACGGCTACGAAACCAAGATCCCACCTGCCGAGCTAATCCTGCCCTAATCAAAACCACGACAATGGCCTTGTGAGTGTGGATGTGGGATCCATGCATGGTTTGACAAGCAAAAAGGGCTTTGCTGTGGTTTAATTTTTGCATCAGCACACCACATATGCTCTGTCATTACTTGTTATCAAATGCCAACTGCCTTTATAACTTTCTGTTTGCAATCTAGTATTCGATATTGTGAAAGAAAGCTTGCTTTATGCAAAAAATTGAGAACATGCTAGGATAGCCACTTCAATTGACATAGCCTTGCACGCTATATACATTTGTTTAAAAGTATTGTGGAGTACGATTTTCGTACTAACCATTGCTTGTTGAATATATTCAGAGGACGTGGAAGATGACTTATCGCACAGTTGCTTTTGTGCCATGGGTTTCAGCGATGAGGACGCCGATTTCTAAGGTCATCCAGTCAGTTGCCCATTGGCGGGCTAGGCATGCGCCCTGGACCATCACCTTTTGCTCTCATTTCCATTTCGTGCTTTTGCTATGCAAAGTCATTTGGCCAGTCAGCCCCTTTTGTTGTCAAAACCAGTCATATCTGACTTAACTTTGGATTCTTAATTTAAGTGTTACTATGACTTCCTGTAGTTTTTCGATGTGGTATGTCAATGTTGAATGTGTGTTGATCGTGGGACTAGCAGTCTAGCATGGTAAACACATAGGGTTCAGAAACATAATTTCCAAGTCCAACAACTGCTAATCTCACCTAGGTAATAAAGTTCAATTCATTCTAATGGTTGGTTGTTCAAACAACTCAAGAGATTCATTTTTCGCGTTTTCACCTCTTCCCATTCCATTTTCCATAAAAAATATGGTGAAGGACCATGCTATATGTGTATTGATTTAAGTAAGGACATGTAGACTCGTTTTGGGGGAGGACAGTACTCGCAATGTGGGCCTGCGAGGGAGAGCTGGCAATCAGGAGGCACAATCCGCACCAGAAGAAAACAATTGAGGTGTTTAGAAGTTTATCTTCATATCAGGAAGCGTTGGCTATCATATCTAACGACATACTCTTGATGTGGGCTTGCGAGGGAGAGTTTGTGGCACAATCCTGTGTCCACGCAAAGAAGAGAATGACTGAGCTATCTGAAAGCTCATCTCCATACTAGGAAGCATTAGCTGCCATATCTTAGGACATACTCTTGATGTGGGCCTATGAGGGAGAGTTGAGTTTGTGGCACAATCCACGCAAAGAAGAGAACGACTGAGCTATCTAGAAGCTTATCTTCATATTAGGAAGCATTAGCTGCCATATCTTAGGACATACTCTTAATGTGGGTTTACGAGGGAGAGTTAGCAACCAGGAGGCAAAATCCAGGCAAGAGTACACCCAAAGATATGCCAACTAATGAATTCCTAATATGAAGATAAGCTTCCAAAATAGCTCACAGTTCTCTTCTTGCGCGGATTGAGTCTCCTGGCCACCAACTCTCCCTCTTGGCCCACGTCAAGAGTATGTCCAAACATATGCCAACAAATGACTTCTTAATATGAATATAAGCTTCCAAGCAGCCAAGCTGCTCTCTTCTTGTGTGGATTGTACCTCGTGGTTGCCAGCTCTCCCTCGTGGGCCCACATTAATAGTACATCCAAAGATATGCTAATTAATGGCTTCCATGTATGAAGATAAGCATCATATTTGGATGTCACATTAGCTAGCATGCATGTATATCTTTAATTTATTGCGTGTATATCCCAATATCCAAGGATTCGCTTCCATCTTTTAGTATTCCTATTTAAAGAGGACACCCATGGCTTAGGAGATAAAGAAGAAATAAACAGAAAATCGCCCCAAATATCAAGATTCAGAGTCTCGTGCACAACAGCCTGGGACTAACCTTGTTGTGCACTAGAGGGCAAGCTTCTTGCCCCCCTCTATCCTATGTGATCCCATCTAAAAGCCCATCCACTTCTTTGCTCTCCTCTCACATTCCCCTGAGATTATAACATCTTGGTACCAGAGCCAACGGCTATATCTTCCACCATGAGCGACGGCGTGAATGACTCCGAAGCCTAAGGCAAGAAGCAGGATCAGATCCTGGCCTAGTTGGCCTTGCTCACGACAAGGGTCAATGACAGGCCAGCAACAACGTGCCCTCAACCTGGCCATGGCGGGCGTTGAGCATGGCAAGGCTGTGGCCGATGGTAATCTAGCGGTCATGTCAACCAAGGAGCTTTCGTCCTTGTCGCCGTCATCGTCGACTAATGGTGGTGGCCACGGTAACAACTCTTTGGGCGTTCCCCCACACCATAAGTTGGGTTTCCCATCTTATGATGGTATGGAAGAGCCGCTGCCCTGGATAAAGCAGTGTGAACAATACTTTTGGGGGCAGCGGATAATGGAAGAAGAGAAGATGTGGTTGGTGCGGAACCATCTGATTGGCACAGCCCAACAATGGTACTACCAATTGGAGAGAGATGAAGGCGTGCCCACTTGGGCCCGCTTCTCGGATTATGTCACCAGCCAGGTGTTGCCTTCACCTCAGCACGTGTTGCGTGCACGCCTAAACAGGGGAACTTGGGAGGTACTCATACGCTGGGATGCAAGTGCCGCAACTGACATCTCTTGGATGCCACTTGACGAATTTCGCGGTCGTTACCCATTGTTCCAGCTTGAGGACGTGTTGTTTTGCCCAGTGGGTGGAAGTGTTGTGGACTCGTTCTATGGGAAGACATACTCCCGGCGTCGGTCTAAGAAGGAGAGGCGTGGCGAGGAGGCGTAGCACGCGCAAGAAGGAAGCTTTTGAGTTGTTTGGAAGCATATATTGTGATCTTATTATTAGGGAAGTTGCATTAGTTGGCATATTTCATAATTTGGTAGTTGTCACATGCATGTCTTAATCGATTAGATGCATATTTGAGGATTTAGTTTCCATCTTGTCAGAGTACTATTTAAAGAGGACACTAATTTGCTTAGAAGATTAAGAAGAAATAAAAACAAAAAATTGCCCCAAGTATTGATAGTCCTACTATGCACCTGAATGTGAGCCTCTTCTTGTGTTCCACTTCCATGGAGCCCATAATTGGACAAAACCCCTTAGGGCAGATGGGTGATTGCTGACTGGCTCATTAAAAAATAGGCAAAAGTGGCTCTTGGACACCACACTTTATTTTCATTTGCCGAAACACTTCAAAAGCCATATTTTGCCAGGGATAAGCTTTGCTATGTGCCCAAGTGTGAGCCTCTTAACTCTCACTATCCTAACGATCCTTTCTAGAAAACCATTCACTTTTGCGCCCTTGTCTCAAGTTCCACTTCCATCGAGCCCACAATCTGACAAAACCCTTTCAAATAGATAGGTGTCGAGCTCGTTAAAAAAAGGGCAAAATTGGCTCATGGACACCGCACTTAGTTGTCATTTGCTGAAACACAAATGCAGAAGCCATGTTTGGCCGGGTACCATTACAAAACCGTGATTCTTTACTTCTGGACATCGCGGCTAATGTAGTATGAGTTCTAGGCCAAAGAGGGAGAGGATGCTAAATTGTTGCAAGTGGCCTTCAGGTTGTGGAATGGGACAACAACCTGGCCATATGGTCCGTCTGAACCAAATACAAACGGGTTCCAACCCGAAAGGCATTTGTGACAATTCTGAAGGGATACGAGTAGACTACACTAGCGCACAATTAAAATTTCTACCTCCTAAACCAGAAAGCCACGCAAGTAAATGATTATGGATCGTTACCACTAGACGCGCGGTGCAGCGGAAAGAAGTTGATGCAGCCCGAATCAATGAATCGTGCGTCCTGATGCAGTGGTCGATCTTCCTCGTGCGGTGGTCGATCCTCCTTGCGCGGTGGTTGATCGTCCTGATCAGTGTCACAGTAGCAGCAACACTTCTACTGACGTCCTCACGTTCGGGGAAAAGAACGCCGTGCATCGGTTTGCCAGCACCAGAGCGCAAGGGAAGGCTCAAGTGGTGGTGGCTAGGGTTTCGGTGGTTGCGCCTCTGATCTACCCTATTGCAACCGCGAACTCCCTTTAAATAGCCGCCCCCTTTCCTTGCGGTGGAACCCTATATTAGGGCCCAACTGAAGGACAAAGCCCACTTGGCTTATTAGTGACGGATCCAATCCGTACCACTATATTCCAACCTCTTAAGTGTGTGACCTTGTAGGTTCATGTATATTTGGACACTACTCGGAAACACCTTACTGACCGATAATCAATAGCAGTACCTAGCAGTACATATCGATTCTCAAATATCCATAAAGTATCGGACGAACCTACATAGTGTGATAATGTCATGTTCTCTTTGCTTTACGATATCAGATTGAGCTCAAGGCGGGAGTCACGTTATCCTATGACAGTTCGATCTCTGCACTCATACCGTAGTGGAATAATTTATCTAGATTGACTCTCAATTACATTCGGCATGGCCATACACTTCTTTAATCCATCTACCTCGAGGTGCTCAGAGATATCTCTCCGTTATATAGGAGCAAATTCCATCTTAATCATTCATGTATCTCAGCATGTTCCATAGTGAACCCGAAACCTTTCTTTATAACTACCTGGTTAAATAGTAGCATTTGGCAGCTCTAAAGTAAACCATTACATATCTAAAAACCAATAACGATCTTAGGTCTAAAAACCATACATATATTATACATGAGACCAATTGATGACACATAAGAATATATAACAATTCTCGTAGTGTCTCATATGGGTCTATCCAACGCATGTTCTCTAACATGTGTCCACATTATTGATTAGATATCTTCATATCTCTATGACCCGTGAAACATGGTCATCAACCAATACATGTACTAATCTATGAAACATAATCATCCAATATTATAATAACCAATCAAGGATAATTTGAATAACATTAATATATGAAAAAGTTGCACGAACAAGTCACTTGTTGATTAATTCAAAGATATTTATTCAAATGACAAGCAATTATATTGTTCCATAGACATAAGGCGTGATACAATCATCTCTATGATTGCCTCAAGGGCATATCACAAACAAATTCACCATCATTCTCTCCTCTTTGCCCCAAAAATCATTATATTGGCCACGGCATCCAACAGGAAATGGTCGCGGTTTTCTTATGGTACTTGGCCAAATATAGCTTTTACGGTGTGTTTCAGCATATGACAACAAATGGCAGTGCCTAGTAGCTAATTTTGTCTTAAAAAATATCTTGATTTTTGACATTGTTTATCATAGTTGCAAGAACATTAGCAGTAATATTGAGAAAGAAATGGAAAGAAGATGTCAGCTGTGTAACACTTTTGGGTCGTGCTAACGCTCGAACGTACGATGGGGCTTTCCCATCATACGTTCCTCTCCATTGTCTTATCCAACTTAAAAGGATAGACTTAAGCCATCTGATCTGGCGCAACAAAAATCTGTAAGGCGCAACATTATTTAGCAAGTTTGCAACAAATGTTGCAAATCTCCATCTGGTGCAACAAATATAGTGTGTTACAACATTGTAACCTTGTCTCATAAGGCACAAGAAAAATCATAGCAACCGCAACAATACTTGCTAGAGTGTGCAACACAATCTCATCCAGTTTCACCAATCCATGGCAAATAAAGGGCCTGTTTAGGGGAGTTGTAGCTTTTTGGTTTTCTGAGCTGAAAAGCGGCTATAGCTTTTTACAAGAAACTATTTAATAAATAACTAATTTTCCTCAGTAATAAACTGCAAAAGTAGGTCCAACCCAGCTTTTGGTTTTTGTTAATTATATATAGCTTTTGGCTTATGGCAAAAGCCGCTTAAAAGCTGAGCTGTTTGGGAGGCTTACTGGCTTTTCAGAAGCTGAAGCTGTCTTTAAGCCCCCCCAAACAGGGCCTAAAGATGTTGCAACAAAGCAATAGACCCACTACAACAAAAAATTATTGTCGTGAACCAAATTGGTTCAACATCCACAACAATAAAGTAAAACTAAAAATAAAATGTGCCATAAAAATAAAGCAAAACTGCAACAAAATAAAAAGGCCACTAAAACACCTACAACAATTGTAGGAAGATGTTGCAACAAGAAGGAGAAACAACGGCCGCAACAACTCAACTTACCAATTGCAACAATTATGATGCCATGATTGGAAGGCAAGTCGACGGTTGACCCACACCATCGTCTTGTCACCACCTCGTCAGTAGGCCTGGATCCAGCGGGGCTGAGGCCAGGCCACACCACCACCTCGCCGTTGGGACCATGCCATCCTCCACTCACCTCCTCTTTGCCAGTGAGTTCGGATCTGATTATTGTGAGCTTGACCCACATTGCCAAATCCCTAAAGAGCTCAAAGAGATCTTGCTGCCCAGCCATGGATTTTGGGATGCCTCACTGCCCTGCCATGGCACTCCACCATCACTTGCCCCGTGGGCTTGGGTGGTCTCAAACGCCATCACGCGGGATAAAGGCCGCAGGTCCAACGAGGAGGCAACGGCTCACCACCACAGATGGTCTCCGGTGCGCTGCAGGGATGTTTGGAATTTCCAAAAAAAAAAAACATTCTTGTTATCTTGCAATTTGTTGTAATACCACAGCACAGGCTGTGACTTAGTGCATGATGAAGCAATTGAGTTTGAAAGGGGTACTGCTGGATACATTGCATAATTTTGTTTGATCCCATCATGTGGGCTATAAATTACAAGGTTATGTATTTGTCGTTGAGTCTCAAGTGAGAACACATTTCCATTCTTCATACATTGCTTTTGTTTCTATGATGCTAATATACTGTTACCGTATAAAGCAGGTGATGGGCTAAAATACATCAGATCATATTGTATGCTTACTATAATTACTATTTTCTGACGTAGGTGTAGTGCACTTGTAATGAATTACTAAAGATATGCCCTTATATTACTTTTTGGAAACTTTACTGGATCTCATCCTTTTTTTTTAGAACAAGATGATCCATTGAAAATATCTGGGAAAACCAGACAGCTTGGTCCGATTGTAAGTTTCTTTACTTCTATTCCTCCTATATTATCTGTGTGGTTCGGAGATTGTAGTTCCAAGGGTAGTTGATGTCATCCTGGAATTGTTGCTGTCAGCAATATTTGTAACAGAACGACAACTAAATGAAAGCAAGCATGAATCAGGAACCAGTGTTTTAGGTAGTTTCTTACAATCTCCTCCTCGATCCATTTGTATTCTTTATTTTCCAGTTGTCTGATTTGATCATCCTGATGTCTCTAGTTGCTGTTTGTTGCAGATCTGCAGGGGCACAGTGGAAATGCTCATATCGCCAACCGAGAGAACAGATGAGATCACCAACCCCTTCCAAAACGCTGACGGAGCATAAACCTGCCCTCGTAGATGATTCTTGCTTAGTCAAGATCTACACCCTCCAAAGTATGACCTCAGATGCTGATCTCCCAGTGGAGAGGCTTACTTATATTAACTCATGTAGTTTGGTGTAGACGTCGCTTATGAGAGTTATGGCCTATGCTAGATGGGCAATCTATCGCTGAAGTACCACTCGTCTGAGAATTCTTATTTGTGATAGGTGATACGAGTGCATCAGATTTTCGTACGCATATGCTTTCTTTGGTTTCTGTTTATGTTTAGGCCTAGTTTGGATTCCTGCATGAATTGAACTGTTTTCTGTTAAAAAATTCTAGCAAATTTCCTGTGAAATACCTGAGTTCCAAAGGGGCCTTAGTTGCTATTTTTTTCAACAATCTCTGTCATGTTTTGTGTGTGCTTGCAATTTCTTGCCTGTTATGCAAGAAGACATGGGACCTAGCAAACAATTGGCTACCTTAAAAATCCCATCTCGTAGAGTAGCCACAGTAGTTACCTCTGTTTTTGTAGCAAGAAATTGCACGTGAATTAAGACCGTTCAATTACGCAATTGAAAGTTTAGATCAAGAAATGCATGCATTTAAACACATGGTTTCAGTTCCAGGTGGGGTTCGATTGGTTTAATTCGATTCTATTTTCCTATTTGTTTCTTTTTCCCGATTTCTATTCGCTGTTAAGCCATTCTAACTCGAATTTTATCGAAACAAATCAGACGCGCCTGAGCCACGAATTAGCAGATGACAAAGACAGGATAAGCAGGCTACCTGATGACATACTGATCACGATCCTTTCCACAATGGATGCACGCGCAGTAATAACACCACCATCCTCTCACGAATAGATACGTCTTCCTTAAGAAAGCTGGAAAACCGTGTAGTTTAGTTCACGATTCTAGGAATAGCTTCAATCTTTGGCAACGGACTAACAATACAAAAACATGCATCTCTCTGAGTCTGCGGCGCCATGTCTACAGTCGAGGTGTAAGGTGATATGGCATAGTCGATGCACATGGCAAAATGTTAAGTACACTTAGCACATCTCAATTGCAATATACACGCGCACGCATATGTGTGTATATAGTCTAATATAGCTAACTATGTATATCTTCAATCTTGCTGTCAATTCATACTAGAGTCCACACAAGAGCTCTCCTTATAAGTTAGTTTCACTCCGTCTAACCAAGCACTATGATATTAAAGACCATACCCTTAACTCAATACTCCTTTGATTTCTTCCATTGAATTAATTCCGACAGATTCTACAACTTTGAGCATTTGGGTGGGTGCCAGAAGGTGCAGTTGAAGTGCTTGGCTCTCTCCAACCGGACTGCTGTGAATGCGTGTAAATCCGCGGTGTTTCGGAGACTCACCGAGCTCTCTTTGAGCAATCTTTCATGTATGTGGGGGACTGGTGCTGTTCGCAGACATTGTACCCAGGTAAAGGACCCCCTGCTCATGTCTTCTTGTATCGACCCGCCAACGTCTGAGATTAATGCCCCAAGATCGAAGATAAGGTATCTGCAAGTGGACAGCTGCAACTTTGTTAAACTATATCTGTTTTCCCTGCCGTGTCTTGAAACTCTAGTTCGCCGGGGTCAGCCAGCCAAAGTACACTACGGCAATGTGCCTCAAGTTTAAGGATCTGAGTAACAATCTCTGCAAGGCTGCAATGAATTACCTTGGGAAAATCACAGTGCTGCGTGACGATTTTTTCTTGCATTTTTGTGCATGTAGATGCGGGTTGAACAAGCAGTTCTTCCCAGTCCGTTCCGTCAGCTCAGGGGACGATCCTTCTATAACTTTTATCTCTTTGTCCTCTCTTCTCTCTTTGGGAGGGTCTTCTTTTTATGCTTTTCTATGATAGACGGTTGTTTACTTTGACTTCTTCTTTAATGCATAGCAGAGTTTCTGCCGCTTTCCGTTAAAAAAGAGGCTGTTTGTTGCAAATGTGCCTGCGGAGTGGGATATATTCTGGATTCTTTCCTTTGATCCTGCGCCTGTCTTGGAGATGCTACATGTTCATGTATGCTATTTGTTGATTGCAGAACTATATTATTTTCATAGACGTACACTTTGAGTTCTCTAAAATTCTAAAACTGTAAGAGGTACTAACTTTGGATGCAGGTTGACGGTTCAGAAAAGAAAAACAACGAAGTTCTGCAAAAAAAGCCACAATTTCGATCCGAACTAAACACCGAATTTTCGCTAAGTTTGAATCCAACTAAGTCACCCCTATCGAACAAATTGGGCCGCGGCCCACGGTCCTCTCGCTTCCTTTCCACTCGTAAAACCGCCCCGTGAGCCCACGGCCTGAGCCCAAAGTCGCTCATTGTCTCCGACCAACTCGCCGGCCGGCCATGGACGCCGCTGCCCCTGGCGGCCAGCTCTTCGCCGTCGGCCCCCTGGAGCGCCACGCCGCGCGGGGCCACGGCGCCGTCACCTGCATGGCCACCGGCAGCGACGTCATCGACCTCCGCACCTCCCGCGGGTGGCTCGTCCGCCACAACTCCTCCTTCGACGACACCCACGGCACGCCCCTCCTGTCAGGAAGTGAAGAGTTTTAAAGCCGAAACCAAGTCGGAGTTCTTCCAGAAAGAATTGGATGGTTCAGGTCTGGAGATACCTCTTCAGTTAATCCAATCTCA
Organism: Guadua angustifolia; assembly: GCA_036346375.1. Taxonomy (NCBI): domain Eukaryota; kingdom Viridiplantae; phylum Streptophyta; class Magnoliopsida; order Poales; family Poaceae; genus Guadua; species Guadua angustifolia. The sequence goes on from CM070514.1 coordinate 48,791,351, forward strand.
GGAGTAGCAAGCTTAATGTTAATGATGACACGGCTTTACTCGTTCACTGGTATTGGTTCATTGGAAGTAAGCATCAATGTGTCATTGCTCAATTTGATCTGTTGCAAGTTTCAAAGACATATGCTTAAATGGAATGGCATGGGGGCAATCGAGTTTGAGTTTAGTTGGAGAAAAAAAAAACTTTAGACTAGGGATTTTGAAGGCCTCATCAGTGTTCTTGCTTACATTGAATGACATGGCTCAGTAACCTCGTGAAACAACCGTAAATTTTGTTAAGCCAAAGGAATGTCATTAGCAAAAATTAAATATTGTTTAACAAAAGTAATTGACTCTAATTAATTACACTCATTAAATAATTACATTTGAACATATTTGAGTTTCTCACCTGTCGGAGATCTTAGCATGATGCTAGCCCCCGAGTCTTGGAGCATGAGTGATCCATCGAAGAATATGGTCCAGTGGTCGTCGACCGCCTTGGATTCCTTCTCCTCGACGTGGGTCCACTCCGCGATGAAATCCGCTAGAATCCCTGACTTGACGCTGGTCCTTGGCGCAAAATCGACCTTGAACTCGTTGAGCTCGATTGCCCATTGCGCGATCCATCCTGTTGCTTCTCGGTTGCGCAGCACCTCCTTCAGCGGGTACATGGTCATCGCCATGATCTTATGCGCCTGGAAATAGTGCCGTAACTTTCGAGAAGTCATCAAGACAGCATATATCATCTTCTGTATCTGCAGATATCGCGATTTGGCTCCGTGCAGAACTTCGCTCACGTAATACACCGGCTTCTGGATTTTGATCTTTTTATTAGGGCAATCCCGTTCGACCACCAGGACCGTGCTTACTACTTGAGGAGTGGCTGCAATGTAAAGGAAAAGCTCCTCTTTTTCGTTAGGTGAAACCATAATTGACGGAGACGATAAATACCTTTTTAGATTTTGAAAGGCTTCTTCGGCCTCCTTGGTCCACTTGAAGTTATCGTGCTTCTTGAGCAACTTGAAGAAAGATAGCCCTCGCTCGCCCATTCGAGAGATGAATCGACTAAGGAAGGCGATGCATCCTGTGAGTTTTTGTACCTCTCTTAGCGTTCGTGGAGGGCGCATCTGGTTTACCGCCTCAATCTTGTGTGGGTTAGCCTCGATGCCTTAACTAGACACTAGGAAACCGAGAAGTTTGCTAAACGGGACGCCGAACGTGCACTTCTCGGGGTTAAGCATCATCGGATACTTCCTAAGGATGTCGAATGTTCGTCAAGGTCCTCGACCAGAGTGCCCCTGGTTTTCGATTTGACTACGATGTCATCAACGTATGCTTCTACATTGCGTCCTATTTGGGATTTCAAACAGTTTTCAATACATCGTTGATATGTCGCACCAGCATATTTCAATCCAAAGGGCATCTTCAAGTAATAGAATACACCAAAAGGAGCAGTAAAGGTTGTTTTCTCTTCATCCTCCGCGGACATGCTAATTTGGTGATACCCCGAATAGACATCTAGAACATTTAGCAATTCATAACCTGTAGTGAAATCCACTATCTAGTCGATGCGAGGGAAAGGGTCCTTTGGACATGCCTTATTAAGGTCGGTGTAGTCGACGTATTTTCTCCACTTGTCGTTGGACTTCTTTACAAATATTGGGTTCGCCAGCCACGTTGGGTGACAGACCTCTCGGATAAAGCCAGCCTTCAAGAGTTTACCGACCTCCTCTTGTATGGCTTGCTTCCGATCCTCCACGAATCTGCGCTGCTTTTGCACCACAGGTTTGGTGCTTGGCTCCACGGCTAATTGGTGCTCGATCACCTCTCTGGGGACTCCGGGCATATCGGACGGTTACCATGCGAACACATCGCGGTTTTCCCGAAGGAAAGTGATGAGCTCGAGTTCCTATTTAGGGTTGAGGTCAGCGTCTACCTTAACTGTCTTGGATGGCTCCATTGGGTCGAGAGGCACCGTCTTGACCTCTTCGCAGATCTTCTTGCCCTTCCTGCCATCGTCGACTTGGTCGTTGGCGGCTCTGTTGGACGTGGAAGCCTGATTATTGCCTTCGGATTTCTGGCGCTTAGCTCTCTCATCGCCTGCACTGGCTACCGATCGGTCGAGATGCTCAGCCATCTCCAAGCTCTTCTTGTCGCACCTAACCGCCACGCGCTGGTCGCTCTTGATCGTGAGGACACCCTTTGGCGCCGGCATCTTGACTGTTTGGTACGCATAGTGCACTACTGCCATGAACTTGGCCAGCATTGGGCGGCCCAGGATCACATTGTATGCGGTTTCATAATCTGCTACGTCGAAGAGGATCTTCTCAGTACGGAAGTTGTCTGGCGTGCCGAATGTGACTGGCAACTCGATCTGATCCAACGGGGTAGCCGATGAGCGCGGAGTTATGCCGTGAAATGGCTTGGCTCCGGCTTTTATTTCGGTCTAGGGAATACCCATGTTATCTAGCGTTTTCGCGAAGATGAGGTTCAACGAGCTTCCTCCATCGACTAAGATTCGAGTGACCTTGATGTTTACGATGGTAGCTAGGCTCGACCACCACAGGGTATCGCCCTGGATGCGGGACCGAAGCCGGATGATCCGACTGGCCGAACGTGATCGACACCTCCGACCACTTGAGGAATCGGGGAAGAGCCAGAGTGGTCAGATTGACTTCTCTCTCGACTGCCTTATACTGCCTCTCGGACTCGTATGTGGCGGACCCCCTGAAAATATGGGCCAGCTTTTGCTCAACTCCCCGATACGCGGGCTCATCGTCCTCGGGCTTGTCTTTAGCCTGCTCGATGCCTCGCTCGGCGAAGGCGGCCTTGAGCTTTTCTTGGACCTTCTTGATGATCACCTGGCACTCGTTGAAGTTGTGCTTGTCCGAGTGATGGATGGGGCAGTACTTGTGAAAGTGCATCTAGACGCTAATGTTATTTTGATGATTAATGACAAACACATATAATGACAATCTATGTAATTGTGTAAATGCTTAACTTAGTGCTTAACAAATGACAAACCTCTAATATGATTATATTGCTATGAGACTAACATATTCATTGCCAAGTTGAGTATTAGTCTCATCTATTTAGAGGAAAATCAAGTGGATGGTCAAGCAAAGATAAGGTATGCAATCTCGGTATCCCTTCCATATTTGTTATTGCATTCCTTTTGTGCAAATGTATAGTGAACTCCAAGTAGTATGTTGATTGTATATATGCACATTGGTTCATGTCATATTTATTTGTGCATATATGTTCATTTGAGTTCATTATGTGCTTTGCTTTTAGTATGCATGTAATAACTAGAGTTAAACTTCACATTGCTATAAATTGACTTGGTGCATGCATGTTTTGGTTGTGTATCTTTTCATGCACCTCTCCTAGTGGAGTTTAATCTAGAGTTGGATCACATATTTACTCTTGTTCCAAGTATTATTTGCACATGTACAATTCGTGTATATTCTATCATGTGCTTCATTTAAATAAAGACTGTGATCCTTGCCATGATTTAATTGACTCATCATATTGGCAATTATCTCTCTAGTGCATATAGATCAATTACATATTCATCATGATGCACTTAGTAGAGAGTATTTCTTAAGTCAAGTGTTTCCTTTTATGTTATGCTTCTTTATATGAAACACTTGTGGTAATCAACTGCTTACAAATATCAATTTATTTATATCTATTGAGCTTTTGGGACTAATGTCTTTCATGAGTGGTTTGGAAAGAATTAGGTCCGTGTGTGTATGATGACCAAGATATCTTGAAGGATGATCGTTAAGCGAGGTCAACAAGGCAGCGGTGTCACCAAGAGTTGAGGACTAAGTCAAGATCGACTTGGCGTGGAGATCGTCGGAGAGGATGATCAAGTCAAGGTCGATGGGACGAGAGTCTCATGAGGTGAATCGAGTCAAGTTGGACAAGGCGAAGATGTCATCAATTATATGGTGAAGGTCTTCATGCAGGCATTAAGAAAGAAGACTGCAAGTGATTATTTCTAGATTTGTATTATCTTTGATTTAATTTGAGTCTAAGGATTGCCGTACTATTAAGAGGGATGCTCCATTGAATAACTTTTAGATGTGTCAAGTGCTCAAGTGATCCATCCTTGTGAAATTTAGAGAGAGTGGTGTTGGTGGTGCTTGGGAAAGTGAAAGTTGTAGGTCTCTCTTGGATTCTTGGTGAAATCTGGATTTATCCTTTGAGATTTGGGTAGTGAGACCTTATTGGTTGTGTAGCCCTTGTTCTTAGCTTTCAATAGAGTCCAAAATCACTTAAATCGGAGTCCGGAATCAAAAGTTATGCTCTTTTTCGTCGGGCTGCTGAGTCCAGTCCGGAGTATCCGGACTTAAGTCCGGAGTATCCAGGTTGGGTCTCTCGGTTAGGTCAATCCGGAGTATCCGGGCATTTAGTCCGGACACTCCGGGGTAAAAATAGTCCGGAGTATCCGGGGTTTGCGCAGTTCAAACGGCTAGTTTTTTGGGGACCTCTATTTAAAGCCCCCTCCTTCCCATTTGAAAAGTGGCCGTTATTCTGCAGCTTTGAGGGGTTCTCCTCTTGTTCTTGAGCCCCCTAAACACCCCTCTACCCTTAGATCTAAGTGATCCCCTTTGTGAGAAGGGTTGGGAAGGTTTTGAGGAGTGAGGTGTTAGGTTGAGTGAGATTTGAGTTGTTTGAGCACTTATTTCATCTCCAAGCTTGTTCTTCGTGAGCATTTGTTACTCTTGGAGGTTGAGGACTCCTAGACGGCTAGGAGGTCGCCTATGAGCCACCGGAGCTTTGTGTGGTTGGTAGTAGGAAGTTTGTGAAGGCGGATTCCGCCTCAAGAGAAGAAATCAAAGAAGTGAAGACCGCGAGTGCATTTGTGCAACACCGGGAGGAAGAGGGTTGAAAGAGACCCCGGCTCAAGCGTCAAAGGAATTGAAACCGGCGAGTGCATTTGTGCAACACCGGGAGTAAGAGGGTTGAAAGAGACCCCGACTCAAGTGTGACCGAGCCGCCTCAACGGAGACGTAGGATCCCCTCAAGGATCCGAACTTCGGGTGAAAAATCATCGTCTCCAAGTTTGCTTTTCATTCTTGCTTATTTTTATTCTTGCTAGAGCATTTGATTTTGAATCTTGAAATTGTCCGATCTACTTTTCTACTGTGTTTGGCTCTAGGTATATACTTGTTCCAGGTTCCTGGTAGTATTTAGAATCTTTGTATTCAAGTAGTTTCATTAAAAGTTGAAGAGATTTAAAAAAATTCATCTCGAGGTGCCCAACCCCGGAGTATCCGGACATTTAACCCGGAGACTCCGGATAGGTGAAGTTTAATCCATACCGAAGGGGTTAATCCGGAGACTCCGGACAAAAACCCCGGATAGTCCGGATATACCGGAGTATCCGGACTATATCTCGGATAGTCCGGGTTAGCCACCTCGGAAAAAATTGTTTTATTCCGCTGTGACTTAGTTTTAAATTTATTATTCGCCTATTCACCCCCCCTCTAGGCGACATCCTCTGTCCTTTCAACTTGTCTCTTCCACGACTTCGACCTTTGTTGTCGCCTAGGTTGCGCGTTTTGCCTCTCTCGACCACAGCCACAGTGGAGTCGCCCTTGCGCTTCTCCCCGCGGTTCTTGTTCCTCTTCGCCCCTTGCTTGGACGACTCAGTCTTGTCGCTGCCAAACTTCGGGGCATCGAGGTGGTCTCTAGCTTCAGCGCGGATGGCGTACTTATCCGCTAACTCGAAGAGCTCTTTGGTGGTTCTGATCTTCCGCGTGGCGAGTTTCCCTTTCAGATCTCCATCCTTCACCCCATTCTTGAAGGCAACAATCACTGCCTCATTTGAGATATCGGGGATCAGGTTCCTTTTGTCAATAAATTGTCGAATGAAGCTGCGCAGCAACTCTCCTAGCTCATGCACCAGCTGATGCAAGTCACTACGTGTCCCAGGGCGTTCATACGTACCTTGAAAATTGGTGATTAACTGTGCCCGCAACTCGGCCCATGACGATATCGACTGAGGTGGGAGGTTTAGTAGCCAAGACCTAGCTGCCCCGTCAAGAGTGGTGAGCAGGTAATTGGCCATCACCTTCTCGTTGCCTCTGGCTGCTCTCATAACCGTAGTATAGATCTACAGCCATTCAACGGGGTTAATCTTCCCCGAATATTTCTCGACCGGACCAGGCTTGAACTTGTCCGGCCATCTGACCGCGCGCAGTGCTGGACTAAACGCCTTGCACCCCTCATCGACAACTTCTGGGGTCATCTGGCACTATCCTCTATGCGCATCTTGCCGAGGGGGGAACCTGTGTCGCGACGGCCAGCGGTCCCTCAAGGGCGAAGATTTGCCTCGGCGCACATGTCGCACCGGAGATCGACCTCTCGAGGACGATGACTCATTGTCTCGCCTCTCGCGGTCTTCGCGGTCCCGCTCTTCCCTACGATCTCGTAGAACATCACACAAATCTCAACAATCACGCGGGATTCGATCTCGAAGGTCTCCAGGGTATCCCTAGCGGGGATTCAAGTGGACCGTCCTAGAAACACGATGGCTAGAACTAGCCATCGCTGATCTTGCTGCTCAACGATTGTCGTGGGACGGTCTTGGCAGCCGGCTTCGGGCGCCTTGCCAGCTTGGCTGCCCGAACCTGGAGTTGGCGTCTCGAGCAGTCTAAGCCTGTGCTGTATTGAGTAGCGTCTTCATCTGGTCGAACACTGGCGTCATAGGGTTGGCCGAGTCCAACAGTGGAAGAGACTTTAACAACATGTGAGCGCACTAGAAGTTGGCTTTAGGAGTACTGAAGACGTCGTTGGGGTGGCTCTGATGGGACGCTGTCCCTAGGGTGCAGCCGGGCGCACCATTGTGATCACGCTGCCGAAGGGCCTGCTGCCCCTGGAATCCTGGCACCTGCGGGTGAGGTGTCGTTGAATTGTCCAGGTTGAGGTGCTTTGACAACCTGGTCGCAATCCCTGCCACGGCTGCAGCTGTTGGGTCACGACGATGGTCCGTCGCGCCAGGAGCAACAATATCTGCGGCTGCGTGCGCTGCAGCGGTTACTGCTCCAAGATCTTGGGGTGTGTCCGGAGGAATGTGACCTTCCTGGTTACCCAAGGCTTCTGCTCCAGAGTCCCTCTCTTGGGAACTTCTGACAGTTGTGCCTTTGCTAGCTCTAGCCATAAACACGTGGCGATTTGCACGACTACTGCTTTGACTGCTGAGGTCATCATCGCTGCTGTCGCTATCGCTCTTTGTGTCCACGCACTTGAGGACACTGGGCTCCAGAGGGTCAAACTCGATGAAGCACACTTCTCGGCATGGGTCCTTGGAATAGGACTCGATGAAGCCGATGTGCTCGAGGTTATTGGCTAGACCCCATCGGTACAACATGGTTCCGAAGACGATCTCAGAACCCATTGGCGGGGCTTGGCTGATGTCGAGAATTCCAGCGTTGGCGTATGATGAAAACATGCTTAACCTGCAAAAATAGCTAAGGCCCCTACCTGACGCGCTAACTGTCGAAGGTTAGTGATCAACAACACACTTATGCTCGGGTACCTTTGAGATATGTAGGATTATGTGCGCAATCAGAAACACACAATGTAGACAAGTTCGGGCCTTATCGATGAGTAATACCCTATTTTTGTATCGGCGGTGACTGAGATCGATGAAGAGGTTACAGGTTGATGGGGGTATTCCTGATTACAAGGAAGAACTATCAATCTGGGGATAGCTAAACTATGGCTTGTATATGGCTATGCTAAATCGCTAAGGGTCGTGATAGGTTCTTCGGGCTTTTGGTGGGCTCCTCGTGGACTTGTCCCTGGATGACGTCCTCCCTGGTCCTTATATAGTAGCTGAAGTACCGAATCGTAGTCGATGAGGAGTCTTGTTGCCGTTATTCGAGTAGATCTCCTTGTATCGAGAGTAGGATCGGAACTTCACCTGCAGGGGGATATCCTTTTCGCGTATACCTTATCCCGCAGACTCGAGCTAGAGATACACAGAATATTCTGATACTGGTAAGTATGTACATGACGTGATTTCCGACTTTATGGCGCATGCCCATATCCCATATTTGGATATTCAACACCTTTGTACCTCTTACTATTTCTTATACTCCATTTTCCTTTTGTTTGATTTTTCTCAACATTCAAAAGTCCAAGAAAATCCAAATAAAACAAATAACATCAAGAAAACCCATAAGTACTTATATTCAAATTTAAACATGCATTTTTATAGTTTCAAAAGTTTCAGGATGTTACATACATCAAGTCATTGTGTTTGCAAGAGATCTCAAAGCAGTTGTGCTAATTGTTAATTAATAACAGTTCCACTTACCAGGAAGGCAGGAACTGAAAGTGTATAGAACTGAAGCATGCTTCTTTCAAATCAAAACGGATCCTCGAAACCTCGCGAGGAAAGGAAACATCAATCTTTGCGATGTAAACCTGCGAGAAACATTTGTCAAATAAGAACGTTTACTGTCACTATCTCCTCCAAATCCCACCGAGTTTTTGGCAGGTCTAAGAATGTTAAGATCATGTTGAGCATGTGGCACACATTCGGACATGCCTACCCTCGTGTTCATCCATCGAACATGTGCCACACACACTTTTCATCTGCAGTGTTGCACCCTGCATTTTTTTAGGAAGAATTGATTTCTATTCATCCCATCGGACGTCTCTTGCAACATTTTCTGTCAACGTGTGAAACATTTTTTTGAACACTTGCAACATCTGTTTACTGTAGCGAATTTTACTGTTTGTCGAAGAAAAATGTTGCACGCGTTGTAACAAAATATTGCATATGAAGGGGAAAAATGTTGCAGTGCGTTCAAAAATTTCGGACGTCCGATTACAAATTATTCCGTTTTTTTTATAAAAAAAATTTGTGTTGTACCCTGCAAGTTAAGCCAATGGTCAATGGAAGTGTACTAATCATCTGTACGGTCAGGGACAGAAGTTGTCATCAGTTACATGACCAAGAAAGAAATAGTAAAGACTAAATATGGATTGAAAAGGTTGGGCTGGTGCCCAATCTAATACACATGATTGACATGACACCCCTGATAAACAGCAAGTACGTTGGAGAACAATAGCAGGCCACAAGTGCCCTAATTTTAGCGGCTTGCGAGAAGCTTGCAGGAGCTAGTGAGCGATCAGAAATAGCAGCTGCGTCTCGTCCATCGGTGGCGCCATTGGACAAGGGTTGCCACGCTGACTTGCGCTCCATTATAAGGAAGCCGCCGTCTCCTCCAAGAACACGGCCGGCCATCTCCTCCTCCTTGCTCCTCTCTTCCATTGCCATCGTCTCGCCGATCAGCAGCAATGGCGGGCGGCGCGGTGGTAAACACGGTCGGGGCCAAGAACTACCCCGGCCACATGACGGCCTTTGTCTTCTTCACTTGCCTCGTCGCCTCCTCCGGCGGCCTCATCTTCGGCTACGATATCGGCATTTCCGGTGAGCTTACTACCACCACATTGGTTGATTGATTCGGCCGATCAGCGAACGGAAATGGAAATGGAGTGGTGAGCGATTTGATTCGGCCGATCAGCGAACGGAAATGGAAATGGAGTGGTGAGCGATGGTTAATTTCTTGGTTGTTTTGCAATACGTGCAGGCGGCGTGACGTCCATGGACTCGTTCCTGAGCGAGTTCTTCCCGTCGGTGTACAAGAAGGCGAAGGCGAGCACCGACAAGAACCAGTACTGCAAGTTCGACAGCCAGCTGCTGACGCTCTTCACGTCGTCTCTGTACCTGGCGGCGCTGGCGACGTCGTTCGTGGCGGCGTCGGTGACGCGGGTGTTCGGGAGGAAGTGGTCCATGTTCTGCGGCGGGCTTACATTCCTGGCCGGCTCGGCGCTCAACGGCGCGGCCACGGACGTGATGATGCTCATCCTCGGCCGCATCCTGCTTGGGATCGGCGTCGGGTTCGCGAACCAGTCGGTGCCGCTGTACCTGTCGGAGATGGCGCCGGCGGCGCTCCGCGGCATGCTCAACATCGGCTTCCAGCTGATGACGACCATCGGCATCTTCGCCGCGAACCTCATCAACTACGCGACGGTGGGCATCGAGGGCGGCTGGGGCTGGCGCATCGGGCTCGGGCTCGCCGGCGTGCCGGCGCTCATCATTACGCTCGGCGCGCTCATGCTGCCGGACACCCCCAACTCCCTTATAGCCCGCGGCTTCACCGGCGACGCCAAGAAGGTGCTCGTCAAGATCCGCGGCACCGACGATGTGCACGACGAGTACGACGACATGATCGCCGCCAGCGAGGAGGCTCGGGCGATCAAGCACCCGTGGCGAAACATCCTCGAGCGCAAGTACCGCCCCCAGCTTACCGTCGCCGTGCTCATCCCCTTCTTCCAGCAGCTCACCGGCATCAACGTCATCATGTTCTACGCCCCCGTGCTGTTCCTCACCATCGGCTTCGGCGGCGACGCGTCCCTCATGTCCGCCGTCATCACCGGCGTCGTCAACATGTTCGCCACCGTCGTCTCCATCGTCTCCGTCGACCGCCTAGGCCGCCGCGCGCTCTTCCTGCAGGGCGGCACCCAGATGTTCATCTCCCAGGTGGTAGTCGGCACGCTCATCGCGCTCCAGTTCGGCACCACCGGCGTCGGCGAGATGTCCCGCTCCTACGCCATGCTCCTCGTCCTCTTCATCTGCCTCTACGTCGCCGGCTTCGCCTGGTCGTGGGGCCCGCTCGGGTGGCTCGTCCCCAGCGAGGTGTTCTCGCTGGAGATCCGGTCGGCCGGCCAGAGCATAGCCGTGTGCGTCAACATGCTGCTCACCTTCCTCATCGGCCAGGCCTTCCTCACCATGCTCTGCCACCTCAAGTTCGGCCTCTTCTACTTCTTCGCCGGGTGGATGGTCGTCATGACCACCTTCGTCGCGCTCTTCCTGCCGGAGACCAAGGGAGTGCCCATCGAGGAGATGAACCTCGTCTGGAGCCGCCACTGGTTCTGGGGCAAGTACGTCACCGGCGACGACGCCGGCGGCACGCTAGCGGCGCCCAACCACAGAATGAACAGCGTCTAGCGTACGTCTGCGTGCATTGCATCATGCAGGTCTCGATCCAAGGACATAGCATATGTAATTATTCACTGGAAGAAATTTACGTTTAACTAGACCTTCGAGGAACGTCTCCTTTCGGAGGCGCTTTAGAAATCGTAGGCAGAATTTTACCTTCCGATTTCAGAAGTTTTAGGCATCCCTGCAGGAATATTTCGTTCGGAGGCATATTTTTAAAGATGTTTTAGAAGTCCCTGCAAAAATGTACCCGTAGAGATTTTTTTTAGATATTTTAAATTTTACATGTAGTAATTTCCTCGTGGTGGAAAAAATAGTTTCTGTACTGTTATATTTAGTCCAATTTCAAAAACCTTTCCACCATTTTACCTTTTCTATTGGGCACCTGATCTGGTGATGGGAGTGATTCTATTCATTTCTACTCATCTGTGTTGAATCACAAAGATGACAGTGACACTACGTGCCTTATTTAATTAATGTACGTATACATATGTGTTTAGTAGAAAAATATGTGTATTGAAAAGTTTACACAGATCGAACTATCCGATTTTTTTATTGAACTATCCGATTTCTGTAATTTCGCACTGATCGGACTATCCGATATATCTCATCGGACTGTCCGATATCTGGGTGTTCGCACATATCGGATTGTCCGATATCCTTATCGGACTATCTGATGTGGGGAGGTTTAAGTGGAGCCAAAAGGTTTTTTTTTCTCTCCCCGCGTTCACTATTCTCCAAAGCTCTCGGGTCACCTCTCCTCTGGCGATTTTTTGTGCTCCAAGTCTTTCTTCCTCAACGCAAGGGATTTCCTCCTCGGATTGGATCTATCTTGCCGGAGTTTCACCCCCTCATTCTCACCTCATCTTGGATTTGATCTTGAGGTAACCCCATTCCTCTCATCCTTAGGGTTTCTCATCTCAGTTGTTTATCTGTCAATTTCCTTCGGTAGTAATGTTCCCCTTAACCCTAGGATGGCATTCCACAAGTTTGTTGCAAAATGCGTGGATCATCTTCGAGAAACTGTCATTTTTGTTTTTCCCGTAAATATCGGACTATCCGATTGTTGGCATCGGACTATCCGACTTTATCATCGGACAGTCCGACCCAAAATATCGTAATATCCGATGTTTCCAGGAGGTTACAAAAATGAGGAGTTTCTTTCCTTTCCATCGGTTATCGTCTCAATTTCCTATATCGTCTCTTCTAGATCTCTGCCATGGCTGCTGGCGATGATAAGGGAGAGAAGTTAAAGAGGATGCTCCACACCGATGATCAGGGCAAATACAAGAGGAAAACTCCCACTGAAAAGAGGACAAAGGCAGTGATTAGCCGAGGAAAGCCTTCCGACTCTTCTGCATCTATGCCTGAGGAAGATGGACCTGCAGTGGAAACTGCTCCGGTTCAAAATCCTGGAGGTGGAAGATCAAAGAAGCAAGTTGTTTCTAAGGGGCCAAAGCAAAAGGGCATTACGATTTCTGAACCTAGCCGTCAAGGTGATGCCCCTCCCGCTCGTGCTCCGCCTCAGTCAGGCAAGGGGAAAGAGGCTGCTTCTAGTGCCCCGTCTCAGGCAGACAAAGGAAAAGGACCAGCTTAGGAAGATGACTTTCTACCCTTTCCTATGATGTTCAAGCCCTCTCGTCGACCTGATCTTCAGCGGCAAGTCGTGAGCTATAAGGGCAAGTCAGGATTAGTCACTAAGGCTAGATCAGTCGATCCCTGGCTTAAAGGAAAATTCTCTTCGGACAATCGCTTCTGAAATTTCTTGTTAAGATGGCTAAGAAGAATGCGAAGAGGCTCAAGGCTATTCAGAAGCATCTCAGCCTTCCCTGCTCCAGCGACGACTCCATCGAGGATCCCTTCGACTCTCCGGCTGGTGCAGATCCTTCTGCATCCGAAGAATACGCTGCGAGTTCAGGAGATGAGTCCGGCAGCGATGATGAAGATTAGTTGTCTCCTCGTTGTTCTTCTCTTCCTTTTTGGTGCCTTGATGCCAAAGGGGGAGAGAAATGTTCATTCCTGAGTATCATGCTCTGTGAACACTTGTGTTGCAAAACTGTTGGATGTCTTTTGGATGTGTTGGTGGATGTATTTTGAATTTGCTTTTCGTTAATTGTTGCTATATGGTGTTAGTTGGTAACTTTAACTTTTGCTCTGATATTTTGTATACTTTAGCTCTGATATATCGTGTCATATCTCTTTTACAATGGCTCTAATACTCTTCGTTGCATTCATAATATCATTTAAAGCCTCATCACTTGTTACATCTTACCCGAATGCCAAGATATAGGGGGAGCTCCTCTCGAATTTCACCTCTAAATTGTGCATTTGATTCTCACTCAAATCTCTAATGCACACATTTAGGGGGAGCTCAACATATCTTGTTCATTCACAAAATCATTATTCATTTATTATTGATAAGTTTTAAACGTGTTGTCATCAATCACCAAAAAGGGGGAGATTGAAAGTGCATCTAGGCCTCTAATTGTGTTTTAGATGATTAATGACAAACGTTTAAGGGACTAATGGCTTAAATGAGTATATGAGCAGGTAATAGTCCCAAAAGAAACGCATCTACGGACAATGACGACCATCAAAAGAGAAAAGAAGAACGGCGTCGACTTAGTGTAGATTTTTATTTAATTGAGTCGATAGAATCGCCGTACTATCAAAAGGGATGGGATGTAGGTGTCTTAGAAATGATCTCTATGCTCAGATGAACTACTTTTACAAAGTTAGTTTTGGAAGACACCAAGCACAACACTCACATCGCAGTTGTCTTTTTGCTGATTTTATTGGATAATCCGATGTTGAACATCGGACAGTCCGGTGATATCGGATCTTCCGGTGTGAGTGTGTTTTCTAAGTCTTGGTCCTCTCTGGATTTATCGGATTGTCCGATGAGGACTGAGAATTTTTCTAAGGAGTTGAGAATGAATCTCTCGGGAATTATCGGATTGTCCGATATTTTATATCGGACATTCCAATATGGACTTAGAAAGTTTTTGAAAACTTCTTCTTCATTGAAAACTCTCTGGAATTATCGGATTGTTCGATGTCATATATCGGACAGTCCGATATACACTTAGAAGATCTTCAAAGTTACTGAGTTCTCTTGAAATCTCTCTAGAATCATCGGAATGTCCGATGTATGTAATCGGATAATCCGATATGTGTTCCGTTCAAAAGAATTTGAATTTCTGAGGTGGAGTCGATCTGGAAATTTGCACATATCGGATAGTCCGATGACATGTATCGGACAGTCCGATGTGGGACTGACACAGTGCAGAACGGCTAGTTTTTGTGTCTTGGCTATAAATACTCCACCCACTCCCTCATTTATTGAGACAGACCTTGTGCTGAACATTTATTGCTTCTAAGTCTTTCTCTTGCTCTCTCTTGTGTTCTTCCTTGAGATATTTGTTGAGAGTTGAAGCAAGTTGATTTCTAATGCTTAGATTTCAAACCGTGAAAGTTCATTTGAGCACTAGAGCGATTTTCAAGAGCGGATCTACACTCCATTTGTTACTCTTGGAGATTGAGGTCTCCTAGATGGCTAGGAGTCGCCGGGAGCCACCAAGACGTCGTGTGGTGCGCCTCGGAAGTTTGTGATGGTGTGATTCCGCCTCCGCAAGGAAAGGGATCAAGAAGTGAAACCGGCGAGTGCTTTGTGCAACACCGGGAGGAAAAGGGTTGAGAGAGACCCCAGCTCAAGTGTTTTCGAGCTGCCTCAACGGAGACGTAGGATCCCCTCAAGGATCCGAACTTCAGGAAAAACCAACCGTGCATCGAATCTTTGGTTTGGTCTTTTCTTGTTGTCTTGATTAAATTTGTCTTGAAGTAACTGCTGTATCTTGCTTACTAGTAACTTGCCTTCTACTCATGTGTTGCCTACCCTAGATCTGTCTTAACCTGTGACAGATCTGTCTGTTCTCGCTCTGATCGGATAATCCGATTGCAGGTATCGGATAGTCCGATACATATCGGATAGTCCAATACATATCGGATAGTCCGATACCAGAAGTCGGACAGTCCGATCCTTCCACTGCAAATTAGAATTTAATTTTATAATCGTCTATTCACCCCCCCTCTAGGCGTCTTTATCGATTTTTTGTCAGTTATATTCTTACTGTAGAAATTTCAGAGAAAAATATTATTCAAAGAATTTATAAAAATTCTAACAAGACGTTTTGCACAATTTTCAGCTTTTTTGTTTTTGAATTATCGGACTATATAAATATTTTCAAAACTTTTTGTAAGCGTTTCTATTGATTAAATAATAATTAATTAAAATTTTTAGATTTAAATATTTTTTATTTAATTTATTAAAATTCTGACATTTAGATTACTAGATTTTTAATCTCTCTGTTTTTGAATTTTTAAATATCCCAAAATAATTTATTAATTTCTTAAAATTTTAATTTAGATTAATTTATTACTAGAAAAGATAATATAAAATTTTTAGCTCGATATAAGGTATGATTATGTTTATAAAATTCTGACAAGTTTACTATTGCTAGTCTTGGTTCAATAAATGAGTTTGTGTTTCATACATAAATGTTGGATATGACATTTTAAAATTTAAAATTGAGGTTATAGTGTATTCTTGAGATTATCCAGGGTTTATAAATTTTATTTACTTAATATTTTATTTTTGTTATTTACCCATTACTTGTAAACATTTTTCCAATGAAGCAAAAATCAAGAAAATCCAGAAAAATTCAGAAAATTCAGAAAAAGCATCAATAAATATAATTTAATTCTGAAATTTAATTTCTTACTTTATTTTAAATTTTCAGGATGTTACATATAATGTTTGAGATTATATTTACAAAATTATTCAATTAGCGATCTGCTGCTACAACTTCCCCCTCTTCTATTCCGGCCGCCTGCTATCAATTTGGGAAATGATAATCACCGGGGCTTACACAATTAGAGGGACACGTGCTTTTACCGGCTTACCCTTCTTCTTTTGATTTGATAAAGATACAAAATTACTTATCAAACCTTCCTCCTATATATATATTGTTTAAGTTAATACCTGGCCCACACTTTAAGTACCTTTACTTAGGTATCTTTAATTAATTGTGGTTCATCGGAATGCAACTAATAAACGGCTCATGCACGTAGCTTCCAAGCACGGGAGAAAATTAATCTCAATTAAGAAATGTTTGTCTAACTGCGTCCATGCTCACCCTGCAAGAAGTTAATTTCCAGGATGCATGCATCATTTGGATGAGATGTGAAAATTTGGCAGCACAATCTGGAGGAGATTTCATTAGTTTAGTGCTGCAGATTCCTGGTCTGATCGAGTGTGAGCTGAAAGGTAATCGATAAGTTACGCGGCACCGGCCTGCAAACCTACACGGAATCATGTTGAAAAATCATAAATTACGTCGAGGGAGGAAAAAGAAATGAGCTTGGCCGGCTCCAGTCAGCGAAAAGTCGGTGCCTGTGGCTCGTGATTCAAGCGAACCATTTCGGTGCAACTGAGACTGCAGTTTTTCTGAAAGCAAACGTAGTATTAGCATTTAGCAGTGCCATTTGGCTGATCATCTTGCAGTCAGAACTTGATCCGGAGCGAGGAAGAAAAGAAGAAAACTTCAAGCATTGATGTTAAATTAACGTAGGGGACTAGGAATCGGACGTCCGATGGAAAGCTTCCTATCGGATTCGTCGTCGCAATATTTTTTAACAATAACGTAGGGGGCTAGGAATCGGACGTCCGATGGAAAGCTTCCTATTGGATTCGTCGTCGCAATATTTTTTAACAATGCGTGCAACATTTGTAATCGCCGCTTGCAACAATATGCATAATAACAGTAGGAATGTCGAGAAAAAAAATCTATATTAGATAAAACCATGAGTTTAGAACATAGTTGGATTTTAAAATAGTTCAAACATTGTAAATAAAAGAAAGTTACAAGAACACAGCACTTTAATATTTGAAAAGAATAGTTGCAACATTTTAAAGTTGCTTATGCAATCATCAGAGAAAATATTTGCAACAAAATGAAATATTAAATATTAAATACGGGCTGTGTGCTTTGGCAGAGGCCGGAGACGATTCCATTATCTAAAAAAATGAAATATTAAATTTGAAAAAGGAAATGTGCAGCAATTGGCAATCTTATGCCCAACCTAATTGAAAAAATAGTGTAAAGGTATTCAAAAACAACAAATGTATATCTGAAAAACGATGATGCAGCCCTATTACATTTTAGAGATGCACATGCAACATTAAAAAAATACCCGGTGCAACATCTCAAAATAACCTATTTCATAATCCGTTGCAACAAAAAAAGGGCAACAAAAGTATCCGTTTTGGACATATTGGAAAATGAGAGGAAGAATTTCTAGACGCGAGTAGATGATATATTGCCATGCTCCTTAATGGTGTTGCAGAACATGGGTAGCACGCAGTGTGATGTCCTGGCAGCCGAACAGCAAGGCCTTCGACCAAGCCTCTCGATTGAGCCAAGCGTTCTCCGCCACATCGCCGGTGAAGAGGCGATACCACATGCCCCTGAGGCTCTAGGCTCGCACGGCCCAGCCATAACAACACCACGATCGCCACGTTTTAAAATTTTCAGTACCACGTTTTAAAATTTTCAGTGTAATTTAAGGATAAAATGGTTGAACAAAATTTGAAATTTTAGATACAACTTGATTAAAATCAAATGAATCCAACAAAACGTAACTAGGATAAGTATATGTTTTAAGACCCACCGAAAAACTGAATTTCGCGTTAACGAAACCCTGCCCATAGCCGATCAAGATAAGATGATGGTAACAACGACGAGTGAGTGACACAAGCAGACAGACTACTACGAGACTAGGAGAGGACGACATTGACGAGGAGCTGGGCAGCCTGGGCGTGCAGCTGCAGCCCCCGGTATCCCGGAAACGCGCCCACCAAAACGCCAAAAACCATCGCCCGCAGCCTCCTGTTTTGCGCGCGCAGACGCGCTATATAACCACCCCGATCCCCACCCTCCCTCACTGCACCAACACGGCAAGCTCAATCCATCTGAGTCGCAATGGCGGGTACGGCGGCGACGAAGGCGTCGTGGATGGTGGCGATGAGCGTGGGCGCGGTGGAGGCGCTCAAGGACCAGGCCGGCCTGTGCCGCTGGAACTACGCGCTGCGCTCGCTGCACCAGGGTCCGACGGCCAACCTGCGCGGCGGCGCATCGCGGCACACAGCAGCTGGGAGACTGGCTCCCGCGGCGGCTCCGACGACGGAGAGGAGGAAGGCCAAGGAGGCCGAGGAGGGATGAGGAGGGTCATGTACCTCAGCTGCTGGGGCCCCAACTGAGCATACGCATCGAACACATATAGGAGGATCAACAGCGAATTAGAGCCTGCTTAGATCTTGGCTAATTGTAGGAGTCCAATGATCTTGGCTCTAGCTCTCTCTACATCTGTATATGTTATTGATATATGACGACGACGACGATGACGATGAAAACTTTTGTCACTCGGTAATCAAGGATGTGTTTGTTGATCAATTTGCATCCTCTACAAGGGACCTGGCATGCAATGCATGGCTAATTACTCCCTTCGCTTACAAAAAACATATGTTTGTATATCAACACGGATCCAAAACGTTACTTTGCTAATTTCTATTATAATATATTTATAAAAACCAATAAAATTATAGTGTTATGAAAGTATTTTTCGAGATAAATTTATCATATGATTTTTTTTATCCAATATAAAAATGTGAAAATATATTAATAACTAAAATTTCAAAAATTTGATTGCAGGTATCACGAAACGTATGTATTTATGATTGGAGGGAGTAATGATTACCTATTTGATCAGCTCTCAAAACCAAAATTAAAAAAAAATTACACTTGATCAATCCGGATTGCTAACTGAGCTTCGTAGTCTCCAAACCAAGTTGTTTTTGCGCGTACTGATAAGTGATGAAACGAGGTACATCTCTTGGTTTAATTTAAACATGCGCGGCATTCCACGCTGATATGCATAATAATACAAGTGGATGGCGACGATGGCTTCCTGGTCGACCGCCAGGTCATCCGCCTTGGGGGTCTGACGCTTGCTGATGATGGGCGCTCCATCATACGCGAGCGCGCTATCTTCGCCCCTCTTCAAGTAGAATCACCTCTCAGACCATGGACCAAGGGAGTCCCGAGCATGGAGTTGGGGAAAGGACCAGGGCAGTCCCCTCTGCAGCCGAAAATAAAGGCACCTAACCACGGGGTCCTTTCTGGTGCGGAACAAGGAGAAAAAATGAAAAAAAGAGATGGGGTAGGAAGGATTCTGAGGAACCCCTCGCACAAATGAGAGAAGATGGAAAGAAGAAGAACGGAATTTGGCACCAGGTTGACAAGCTCGATCTCGCATTGTGCGAGGACCGACACCATGAAGTTGCTCTCCGACGTCCGCAGGCCGAAGAGCATAAAATGCTCGGTGCTGACGAGTTCGTCTTCCCAGGGCTGTGGTTCAGTCTCTCCGCCCCGCAACCGCCATGTCGCCGGATCCAGCAGCCCTAGACTCGAGCACCTTCATCCTAGCCAACGACAGAAATCTCTTTCTGAACTTGGCCATGAGGAAAGCTTGGTGCTTGGTCGGGGGGTGGGAAGGAAGATTGGACAGAAGACCAGAAAAGTTGAGATCAAAGAAAGTTTGGAAATTTTTCAGGGGAGCCGATGGTTCGGGCTTTATAGGCCCCAATCGTCGCCAGTTGGAAGATATTGCGTCTCAAAAGGTGTGTCGGTTGCAATTTGACAGGCGTATTCAGAGATTTGGCGATAGAATCAATGCGTCGCAAGCGGTTCCGCTGCTCTTCCGTGTCCATACGAAGACTTCAAAGTCCAAGGGTTGCCAGGCGTAATTGCATTAAGTCTCTTGGTTGGTTTCCGTCCGACCTTGACCTCGAGCTTGGGCAACTCTAAGCATAATCAGAAGACCGTCCCCTTTTCCAGATCGTGAGGCTCGAGGTCATCCCAGATGCCTGGATACGACTTGAGCCTCGGGGGATAGCTGTCGGGGATTGGGAAATCCCTGCCTAGTCAACGGATAGTCAACAAGCTCCTAGCTCGAGCTCGGGCCGTGAGGCCTTTGACCACGACGTGGACCGTGTGGCTCCCTTACGATCTCAAGCTAGGGGGTAAGGAATCAGCTTTCGCTCGGAGGGGTCAAGCTCGGGATCCAAGTTGTGCATTCAACTAGCGGTTACCAAGATCCTTAAATAATGGAGTTAAGCCAGACATAGGCAGCAAATCCGGGACAGTTACGATCCACCTTCAATGCGCACGAAGCCACTCTCCCAGGAATCTCTCCCGGCCGTTTCCGGTAATGGCTGAGAGGGGCATAAAACCCCCCTAGGATGAGCATACTCGAGTATCGCAACACAGAATACACACAGACACTCAAACCACAAAAGCTCGAGCTAAAGAATGTTCTCTGTACTCAAACATAGTGAATTTCTCTGCCTCTGGGTAAGACTGAAGTAGAGCTATTACATATCTTAGGGGCTCGAACTAGTATAATTCTTGGTGTCTCCCCCTTTTTTCTTTTTCCTCCGACCGTCAGAACAGTGAATTCCTTTCTTCGATGAGCGAAGTCAGTTCCGGGTCCCGTATTCATGATTAACCCCCATACACTTTTGTGGTCCGGCGATCCCGATCGTCGACAGGTTCAAACATTGTACACAAAAGAAAGTTACAAGAACACAACACTTTAATATTTGAAAAGAATAGTTGCAATATTTTAAAATTGCTCATGCAATAATCGGAGAAAATATTTGCAACAAAATGAAATATTAAATTTGAAAAAAGAAATGTGCAGCAATTGGCAATCTTATGCCCAACCTATTTGAAAAAATAGTGTAAAGGTATTCAAAAACAACAAATGTATATCTAAAAAACGATGATACGGCCCTATAACATTTTACAGATACACATGCAACATTAAAAAATACTTGATGCAACATCTCAAAATAACCTGTTTCGCAATCCGTTGCAACAAAAAAAGGGCAACAAAGGTATCCGTTTTGGACATATTAGAAAATGAGAGGAAGAATTTCTAGACGCGAGTAGATGATATATTGCCATGCTCCTTAATGGTGTTGCAGAACATGGGTGGCGCGCGCAGTATGATGTCCTGGCAGCCGAACAACAAGGCCTTCGACCAAGCCTCTCGATTGAGCCAAGCGTTCTCCGCCACATCGCCGGTGAAGAGGCGATACCACATGCCCCTGAGGCTCTAGGCTCGCACGGCCCAGCCATAACAGCACCACGATCGCCACCACGCCGGCCAGAGTCCACGGGGAGGCCTCCCCCAGCATCTGCATAGCTCGCGCGGGTCGCAGTGGATGAGAGGGGAAAGCTGAGTCCGGAGAGGCACGGTATGATCGTATCGGTATCACAGATTCGCAGGCCGTTTTTCTTTCCACATTGCGGAGAAAAAAGAAGTTCATCATCTTATGTTTCCCTTATTATGTTTATCAAGAAATGCTGCACCCAAACCTGTGGCTGTCATTGCCTCTGTTAGTAGTAATTACTTGTTGTTTGCCACTGCAAAGAAGAGGGAGGAAATTTTTTTTTTTGAAAGAGCAGCAAGCTAGAGAGTTGCCGCAAAATTTATTAAGAAGGGAAAAAAGGGGTGGCCCCGTTTTTATACGGAAAAAACCGGATCCGAAAAAACCTTACAACTCACATATTAAAATACCAGACTACCGACTACTCACAAAGATAAACGCCAGAGTACCTACAACTCACACTCCCTAATACCCTTATCATGATCCTACAAACACCACGCTGATCATGGAGGGCACACCTAGAAAGCATTGAGCCGCTAATTTGTATGAATTGTGTGCCATGCAAAACTATGGCCTAACACCGCATTCTTGATCGATGAAGCTACCTGCTCAGTTGTTCTACTCTTCCCCTGAAATATGCATTGGTTTCTCTCGAGTCAAAGGTTCCACCAGAAGTAAATTAGTAGCCCATCCAAATCGCGTCTTTTCTCCCTATCATATTGGCTTCTTAACCTTCTCCACCACCTGTATATCGAGCCGTCGTGACTCATATTCTTCTACCGGTCGAGATTTCCCCATCATAGTATAAGGTCCCATACTTGTCTAGCGAAATAACAGTCTTTACAGAGCAGCAAGAGGGAGGAAATTCATCTCACCGTCCTGCGCTGAGTCACTGACCAGCGAGGCAGCGACCACTAAGCCAAGATCGGCTACCAAGTCATCATCGGTGAAGACAGCTTGTCAGTACCACGATATATGGCAGGGTTTCGAAATTCGTTTTAAAAGTTTCAGTGTAATTTCAGGATAAAATGGTCGAACAAAATTTGAAATTTTAGATACAACTTGATTAAAATCAAATGAATCCAACAAAACGTAACTAGGATAAGTATATATTTTAAGACCCACCGAAAAACTGAATTTCGCGTTAACGAAACCCTGCCCATAGCCGATCAAGATAAGATGATGGTAACAACGACGAGTGAGTGACACAAGCAGACAGACTACTACGAGACTAGGAGAGGACGACATTGACGAGGAGCTGGGCAGCCTGGGCGTGCAGCTGCAGCCCCCGGTATCCCGGAAACGCGCCCACCAAAACGGCAAAAACCATCGCCCGCAGCCTCCTGTTTTGCGCGCGCAGACGCGCTATATAACCACCCCGATCCCCACCCACCCTACACCAACACAGCAAGCTCAATCCATCTGAGTCGCAATGGCGGGTACGGCGGCGACGAAGGCGTCGTGGGTGGTGGCGATGAGCGTGGGCGCGGTGGAGGCGCTCAAGGACCAGGCCGGCCTGTGCCGCTGGAACTACGCGCTGCGCTCGCTGCACCAGGGTCCGACGGCCAACCTGCGCGGCGGCGCATCGCGGCACACAGCAGCTGGGAGACTGGCTCCCGCGGCGGCTCCGACGACGGAGAGGAGGAAGGCCAAGGAGGCCGAGGAGGGGATGAGGAGGGTCATGTACCTCAGCTGCTGGGGCCCCAACTGAGCATACGCATCGAACATATATAGGAGGATCAACAGCGAATTAGAGCCTGCTTAGATCTTGGCTAATTGTTGGAGTCCAATGATCTTGGCTCTAGCTCTCTCTACATCTGTATATGTTATTGATATATGACGACGACGATGACGATGAAAACTTTTGTCACTCGGTAATCAAGGATGTGTTTGTTGATCAATTTGCATCCTCTACAAGGGACCTGGCATGCAATGCATGGCTAATTACTCCCTTCGCTCACAAAAAACATATGTTTTGGATATCAACACGGATCCAAAACGTTACCTTGCTAATTTCTATTATAACATGTTTATAAAAACCAATAAAATTATAGTGTTATGAAAGTATTTTTCGAGATAAATTTACCATATGATTTTTATGTATCCAATATAAAAATATATTAATAATTAAAATTTCAAAAATTTGATTGTAGGTATCACTAAATGTATGTATTTATGATTGGGGGGAGTAATGATCACCTGTTTGATCAGCTCTCAAAACCAAAATTTTAAAAAAAAATTACACTTGATCAATCCGGATTGCTAACTGCAGGGGTGGATCTACAGGGTATGCCAGGTGGGCCACGGCATACCCTGTAGATTCGGTCCAATACAGTTTATAATGCTGTTGTTATCTTATATAGTCAGCTTGTGAAGGTCGTAACTTTAAATCAATAGATTCGATTGAGCTGATTTTTATTAGGTTAGTTTTGAAATTGAATCTAGTTTCTGCAGTTAAAATTTCATATCAATCCAACGGTTGGATCTTCAAAAATTACTGTTTTAGTTAATATGTGTCAGTCTGTTTTTCTGAAACCGAAGCAATTTTTTATAATTTGTTTAGGGTGATTTAAGAATCAATAAAAATTGTTTTAGCTTCCGCGCAATCATTTACCCCCTCTGATTGCTATATTAATGTATATCGATCCTACATGTGATTTGAGTGCAAGACTACTAGTTAATTTATATAGTAAAAACAAATATAATTGCTATTTTGCTAGAGGCCAGAGAGTTGCTTGTTGATGCATTGCTTTTTTTGTTTGTAGAGTTGTTGAATTAAGAAGAGAAACGGAGACATTGCATTTCTTTTCCGGAAACATGCAGCAAAGAAGGCTGCTGCTGCTTCATCTCTTTTCCGAAAACATTGCAAGACGAGAAGCAAAGAAGGCTGCTGCTGTTTCATCTCTTTTCCGGAAACATTACATCTCTTTTCCGAAAACGTTTATTGAGCGAGATATTTTTGTCTAAGTTAATGAAAATGATATAATCAAGAGTTTCATGGCTATTAGAAGGCGGAGGCCAGACAAGAAGGATAAAAAGTAATATTGTATTCTTTGAACTATTGTAGATACGTAAGCTTCTTTTATGTATATTTTATACTTAAAATGTTCGAACTATTTATATTGTAATTTATACTTGTATTATCATATTTCTAGTTATTTTATACTCGTATACCGAATTTCTCAACAACATTTGTAGTTGTTTACCGAATTGTTCATTGGATTTTATCGAATTGTATATTATAGTATTACCTCGGTATACCTTAACTTAAAATCCTAGATCCGCCACTGGCTAACTGAGCTTCGTAGTCTCCAAACCAAGTTGTTTTTGCGCGTACTGATAAGTGATGAAACGAGGTACATCTCTTGGTTTAATTTAAACATGCGCGGCATTCCATGCTGATTGCGTAATAATACAAGTGGTCAGATTCACAAATGGTCTGATTAGTGATGAACTGTTTTCAGAGAACAAACTTTTTGATGGTTAAAAAAACAGTTTTCTAAGGTAATCTGTCAACCGGACTTCATTGCTACTCCCTCTGTCCAAATTTACTGTGTATTTTTTTTAATAATCTTGTTTATAAATATAAGACGTATTTTATATTTCAATATAAAGTTAGTGGGATGTCCCCTCTATACTTCTAATAAATATCTATTTTTACTCTATATTCTTTATATATATATATATATAGAATTGCTAATGTGCTCTCGAGGGCACGGATCCTTCCGTGCTCTCGAGAGTTTTTGCGAAATCTGTGATAAAAATATTCGATCCGAATCGTTCATCTTCTTCATCTTATTGAAATATAGCTGTAGACAAAATTTCGTATTTTTTTTTATTTTTTTACTATTTGTTATGTATTTTTTAAAATCAGGTTTTTTGGATGGTCCAAAACTAATTAGATCGTTGATTTTAGAAAATGCAAAATAAATAGTAAAAAAATTCAAAAAAATACAAAATTTTATCTACAGCTACATTTCAACAAGATAAAGAAGATAAATGGTTCAGATCGAATATTTTTGTTACGGATTTCGCAAAAGCTCTCGAGAGCACGGAAGGATCCGTGCTCTCGAGAGCACATTAGCAATTCTCTCTCTCTCTCTCTCTATATATATATATATATGTATAGAGTATAATAATAATTAGAGGTGATCTGATCATTTTAATATCTTCTTGACCTATCTGCTTAGAAAAACATGCCTAACTTGGATAGAGGGAGTACGGTTTATGCACTATTACGTGTTTGACATCTTTTTGGGAAAATACCCTTAAGAAAGGGGTAAACAGGGACAGGAATGGCAGTGCCTGTAGTCCGTAGAACTCGTTTGCGTTTGGAAGGTAGGATTTTCGCACGAATTTATCACAGAACAGTAAAAGGCCTCTTTGACTTAAAGAGATTTTAAAGAAAAAATGAGGAATTCAATAGAAAGAAAAAGTTTAATGAGTGTTTGATTTGTAGGACTACTTCAAGGAATGTCATATTATAGGAAATTTTTGGAGGAATTCTAGCACAAGGTGTAACCTCATGTTGCAAATTCATCTCTCATTCTCTCTATTCTCTCTAATTGATTAACATTTAATCTCAAAATTCCCATATTTTTTTGTAGTTGGTAGCACAAAAATTTGGCAAGGCATGACCAATTTCTTGAGCTGATGAAATTGGATATTTTTTGTTGGTATTGGTTAAAAAGGATAAGTTGAAGTAAAATTGGAATGGTAACCAATATTAATTCTATCTGCAGGAGGTTGAGGCCGATACGAATCATGATTGGCAACGTATCGGAGAAGAATATAATCGGCCTATATACTATAAAAAGACCAGGGCTGATTCTTACTAATTCTTGTCGGCTTGGTTTGAAACTGGGAAGTCACAACTGGCCTGGTCCGATTCTTTTATAATCAGAAGCAGCTTCTTCTATAATCCATAATCTATCCCAAACAGGGTCTACATTTATTTAGGTCTCACACAACTTCGCTCCTTGTCCACTTCATTAATCTAATCCATGAGTTTCCATGGTCAATGAAAATTAAGAGATGGTTCATCAAGCCATCAGTCACCATATGCTAGAAGTTTCCATGAATCATGCGTGCATCTTTTGGATGACTGCGATGGGGACAGGTTCCTATGCAGTCCCACGGAGGTTATAACTTAAGCAGTCTCCGTAAGTCAAATCACTCAATCGAGCGAACGAACGGTTCAGATTTTTCAACTGTGTGTGCTACAGTATTTTGCTGTAGTACTATTACATTGAAAAATCTGCACAGTAATTTTATTACAGTACCCTGAAAGATCTGAACAGTCGCTTTTTAATCCGACGATCCACGCGTAACTGTATAAGTTGCACCGGATCTCTTTCGCTAAGATGGATGTGAGGATTAGCACCAACATAAAGGCAGCTTCTTCAGTGTAAGTATTCTGCACACTCGTGAGTCGTGATGGTGCGTGCTGAAAGCTAAGGCAAGACAATATTCTACGTGGCACCGGCCTGCGAACCTACAGAATCTTCTTTTTCTGAGAGCACGCATGCACACGGATAAAACAACAAAATTAGCTCGACTGGTAGAGTGAAGAAAAGGGAAATATTTGAACTCATCCTTCATCTAACCTCGAGTATTTCGAAAATATTGTTCCTTATAAATTTAGTTTTTTATAAATATATTTATAAATTTAACTTCTCCTACAACAGAAGACACGACAAACAATACGTGTATCAAACCGTGCCTGATAGCGCGGAAGCTCCTGCCGCGCCCGGCGAGCAACCCTGTCATGCAGGCGCCTTATTTCAGAGAGGAGCAAAGTGTGCCGTGCGTATCTAATGGCCTGTCTTGGCTTGTTTCCTTCTTCAAAGATCTCTTCAGATCGGTGAGCGATACTGTCGCTTATTGTGGACCACTTACCCTAGCCCAGGACAGGACTACACTACCCTTCCTACCAGCAAAGGTGGTGTGAGTGACAACCATCCCTCCTCTCCTCTCCATTCCATGGCCATGGTCTTCAATGCGTCCTCCAACGGTTGACAGCGCTATGTGATGACAATTCGTGAGCAGGGTACATGAAAAAGAATCCCCATCCACGCGAGGACCGTCCTTACGCTTCGCGAGGACTACTCGATCTTAGAGCCAAATGATCAAGCAAACCGTCTCCATCGATCGGTTTGAATGCGAATCCTTAACTTTATCAAAAATGTCTCCCAAGAGAATTCGTCTAAAGTCTCTCGGAACAAGGAAATATAGGTCGAATTTGCAGACGTATCTTCCTCTTCTCCTCCTCCTGCTCCTCGTCCTCCTTATGCTTTCTTCTTCTTCAGTACTTAAGAGAGAGACGGTCAAGAGCCTCACCTTTGGACATATCTTAAGGATGTTGTAGCGTGTTATGAGGTGTCATCTGTACTAACTTAACGGTCTTTTAGGCTTTGCCCTCCTCCTCCCTTTGCATGATCCACAGCTCCTAATGGAACGCTTCAGTTGGCTGCTACTTTCACACCACAAAGCAAGCATGCATGCATCTTTCTTTTCCTGTGTTTTCTTGTGGTGAGTGATGTTGATAGTGACCTGGGGATCAAAAGATCAGGATGAAGAATTTGATGCCCCCAAGGAGAGAGAGTTTGCATATTATTAAAATATATCTGTTGCATTCACTGACCTGAAGAGTTGAACCTTTCCAAGTTTTCAGGTTATTACTTCAAATTTTCCTACCAAGCTGGATTTTCCATTTAAGAACACTGATTTAGTGATTTGACCACCTAAGAATCCACTATACAAGAACCGCATCCTATGTCCACAAAGACTATCAGAAATTCAAGATCCATGTGACATAGGGCGCTTTGTTCAAATTGCAGTCTACAAGGTTGGCAATCAATGTATTCTTACTCCACCTCCCTTAACCATGATGGAAGTACTATATATATTCGACAGCCAAAGCATTCACTAATTCACAAAATCTCATCCAACAACGTGAACAAGCTAGAAACTAAGCATGAGGCACAAAGGGTGCATTCAAACAGCGATACCATGGAAGAAGAAGAGCCTGCAAATGCAAACCTATATAATTTCTTAAGTTAGCCAGCACGCCTCATTCACAAACAAAAAAGGGGAAAAGAATTAAACACAAGAAAGTTGCGGGGGACATATACAAGCTCTAGCAAGCCGTCGCAATTACGAATACTATCATGTTCTGAGACGGCTGCCTGATAAATCGAATTCGCAAGTTGACCGGAAGGATGTATGCTTCAGTGGAAGTTTGATCTTGCAGTGATCCACATCTCCTCATGCTTGGATACACTAAAAGTGACCTTCTAATGTAGTAGTTAGCATCAGTATCTACAGCACCGTTTCAACTTGCCTCAGGTAAAGCTGCATGACAAAAAGGGTATCATCAGCTACAAGAGCATTGATCTAGGTTGCTCATTTTTTTTCACCAAAAGGTGAACATGAAAATCTATCAACCTTCAAAAACACCAAGTATAATTTAATTCACTACAGATACATGCGAAAACTATTTCAAGGTTCAAAAACTACACACTAAAACTAGAATATGGATTTATGTAATTCTACATAAGTTGCCACTTGGCACCTTACCGGCTCACCAGCCATCTACATGCCACTAGACTCAAAAACTAGATGAAGAAAAAGTAGAAATGTAATGCTTTCAGAACCTAAAAGCTAGTTTGCTATCCATCAACTACAACACTGGTGGGGTTGCAGAGCACTCCAAGCATCATATGATAGCGCTCGACAAGGCAAGCAAAGCTATCTCGTTATGATGCAGCCATAGCTTTTCACCGGTAGAAACTTCATGACAGTAAACCTAGAAGTTATCAACCTTTCACTCAAAACTTTTCATCAATTCACTCACCTGAGTCACCTCCCACTCTGTTCTTCTTCACTGGCGTTGCTACTTAGTTATTCACACATGAATATAACAATTTTAGTTGGTTGATACTCTCACACCGTGCCTGCGAAGACGTATTATTGCACCATTGTTCAGAAGTTGAAATTTTCGCTTTTGTACAGTGGTGCTTCCAGCTCTAAAGTGTTCATAGAACACGTGCTAAAGAATTATTCAGAACAACGGGTTTCCAGACTTACTCATTCCGACCACTGGCCGCATTGGAGCAATTCCTCCCCGGCGTACCGCTCCCGGACTGCGCCGACCCCGAGCAGAGAAAATCCGAGGGCGATCTCTTCCTGTGCCGGGAGGCGAGAAAGCGGCCGCCGTTACGGGAGGAGGTGGCCTCGTCGCTCCGACCGCCGTGGCGTGCTGACGACGCGTAGTGGCAAAAGCCCCGCTGAGACGTCGAGCACGGCACGTCCTCCTGAAAGAGACACAACGGCATTTGCATCAGACGCGACGCTTGCATCGAAAATTTTACAAAAACATGATCGTTTCCTTCGAAATTGAGAGAAAGGATCGATCTTTTCTGCCGTAGTTGTAAGGGAGGTGCCCCAATTGGACGCAAAGGATGCAACTTTCCAAGATTAGGAGCGGCAGAATGGCGTAAAAACCAAATCGAGAAACAGGGGGAGGGAGGAGATAAAGGCGGGACCTTTGCGCACTCGGCGGCATTCATGCCGTTGGCAGCGGCCTCCCGGCTGCTGCTCGACGTGGAGCTCGCGACGGGCGGCGGGGTGGCCTCCGCCTCCTCCGCCCACGGCACGACCTGGTTCTCCCCCTCTCCTTCCTCGTCCTCCACGACCATCTCCTCGTCGTCCTCCTCCTCCTCGTCCTCGCGGCTGTCGCCCTCGCCAGCCATCTCGTCGTCATCTCCGGCGCCCACGCCTCCCACGCCGCCACGGCCGTGCCAGCCGCCGCGGCGGACGCAGCGCTCGCAGAGGACGCCGTGGGGCCCAGGCGCGGCCCGCTGCGCGCCACGGCGTGGGCTGCGCGCACCCGCGGCAGAGCAGCGCGCGCGCGTGGCGCGCGACCAGGAAGTTGGCGCCGTGCACCTGCGCGTCGCAGCCCCAGCAGAGCGTGGCATCGTCGGCGCCGCAGTACACCCGCGCCGCCGCGCCGCAGAGCTCGCACGCGCCGCCGCCCTTCTCCTTCCCCTCCCCCGCGGCCGCCGACATGATCGCTCTCCTCCTCCTCCTCCTCCTCCTCCCTGGCTCCTCCTTAGCTATCTCTCGCCTCGTCGCCACAAGATTTTTCTCCACTCTTTTTCGATTTTTTTTGTTTGTTTTTCCTTTTCTCTTTCTTCTTTCGATATGTAGAGAGAGACTAGAGATGTGTAGAGAGAAAGAGAGAGATGTTTTTTTTTTCCTCTTGTGTTGTGTATGGTGGATGTGAGGCTGGTGTTGGTTGGGTTTGTAGTAATTCTTATGAGAGGTTTTGCACCTCCAACCGAGGATCCTCTGCGGATGTGCTTCACTCCCACTACTGGCGCTCAGGCCTCCAGGTGGGCATTGCATGATTCATCTACTCTCCTTTTCTTGGCTTTCCTTTTTCCCAAACTTAATCTTCTTTCGGATCATATTTAGAGTCTGTTTGGTAGAGTGTTAGATTTCAGCTTCTCCTGAAAACTGAAACTTATAGACTAAAATAAATTGAATTAAGTTTATATTTTTTATCTAAAATGTAAACAAGATGATTTATTTAAACACTCTTAATGTATTCACAACTTCAGCTTCACGAATCTGGTGAAGCTAGAATTTTCAATTTCACCAGATACACGAATCTGCAGAAGCTGAATCCCTACTAAACACACCCTTAACCTTGGTACCAAAAATTTAAATTGGTATACTTCAATTTAATTAAGTGTAAACTCGCAAGCTTACGTGTAAACCATTGTTTGTATATTTTGGTTAGTTTAGTTCTTCGTGTGAGCAGCGTTACACCTGTGACTTTCTCCCGCAAATCTCAGTTGCTTCAAAAATTACTTGATCATGCAGTCTTGTATTTCGAACGCATTCAAATGTGCTGTGCATGTTAAGTTTAGTTCTTTTACCTGAACTAGATATTTCTGTTGTTCCAATCCGACGACCAGATGATGCGAACTGATTGGGGCCTAATTTGTAGCCACAATCTTAACACTAGATCAGCTAAGAAAAAGAATCACCGTCGCTTTAGCCAGAAAAGAATCACCGCCGCTTTAGCCAGTACTCCTATCATAGATAGTTACCGCTTTGGACATAGGAGTAATCAATTTTTTGCAAATTTCACTGTCAAAATCTCTTTAGATGTTTAAATTGGATACATGAAAATCATATGGTTAGATTTATCTCGAAAAATACTTTTATAGTATTATAGTTTTATTGGGTTTTATAAATATCTTATAATATAAATTACTAATCAAAATTGTATTTTAGAGACCGTGTCAATACTTAAAACGATAACTATTTACGACGGAATGGTGCATCACGCTACTATATGTAGAAGCTGAATGGACTATTTGATCTGTGTTGGAGGCATCCAGGATAGGTCAAGGTGTTAGCCGGGGAATCCTTGCTTTCAATGATGGGGTCGCCAAAGGATCGAGAAAGAGGGTGGGCAGCATGGGAGCCGCGAATTGGTGTAGGTGATTGCGGTGGTTTGCTGTACATGGCTGAGAGGTGGCTGTCAAAGCCTCAAAGGGCATCTATGCTACAGCGAGGTCACGACCGACGAGTAGGGGTGTAAACGGGTCGGGTTCGGGTGGGTAGTAGGTCATCCCATACCCTACCCTATTATTTTTCTCAAAGATGCGAATGCAGTACGCGGTAGTAAAATCGGGTAGAGTACAGAATGGTAGCATTTTCTGACGACGGTAGAAATCGGGTTCGGTAGTGTCGTAAGACGGTATAATACTGAACAAAGTACTTCATCGGGTAGTGCACGAAATACCTAGAATCAAAATATGCAATGAAAACAATCCAACTATCACACTAGTACATCACATAATACAATAGATAATGCCATATAGTCTAACAAACATACATGATCTCAAATTTTTATGAGAGATTACTAATTTCTTGATATCATTATATAGATAATGCCGTATAGTCGAATTTTATAAATTTTCTTGAGTGTGATCATGATCTCAAATTTTTATGAGAGATTAATAATTTCTTCAGCATCATTATATAAAATTTTAAAAATTTTATAACATAGTTTGGATAATTTTTCATTTCGTTCAAATTTGTCGATAAGCCTTTTAACAGAGACAAGAGTCTTGTTCGAATTTTTAAAACTTCATGACATTTGATCATCATATAAAAAGTTTATGACAATATTATAGATATGTCAGGACCATCCACAAAAATTTCAAAATTTTATAACCTCGTTTGTTCTAATTTTCATTCGGTTCAAACTTGCGGTCGGCTTTTATCGAGTTAGTAGCAATGTTTGAATTTTTAAAAATTCCTCAAATTTGATAATCACCTGAAAATTTAATGAGAACATCTATGATGTGTCAGAACCTTCAAAAAAATTCAAAATTGTTTGACATCGTTTGATCTATTTTTTGGTGGTGCAATTTCGTTAAAATTTTAGAAATTAGTAGTACCCGAAATACTCGAATTATGAAAATTATCCGCATACCGTACCGACCCGTACCGCCGGTATTGCCCATCCGCACCCTACCTGTACCGCATCTAACCTACCGGTACTACCGCATTCGCATTCCGGCGGGTAGTATAAAATAGTTTTCCATTAGGGTAATTTTGCTCTCAAGATGCGAATACGGATCGGATATTACCCGACCCATTTACACCCCTACCGACGAGACGCCATTACAACTCCGTAAGGAAAGGATCTATATATATAGCTAAGCAGGAACTAACATCGAGCAAATTATGCCACGTATTTATGCATCGTCTGTCTTTTATCTTTCTTTTCCGTAAGACGGTATAGATGTTACAAAGCATTCACCGCGGCATGCGTAAATTTCACAGTAAAGACATAAGAGTTTCATAGAAAGAAAAAAGGGAATTGCTAAGTGTCAATCGAGTGTTTTTTTATTTGTGAGCACTCTATTTTTATTTTGTGTATAGAGTATTTAAATGTGAGGATAGGAGATAAATTGATTCCATTAATTGAATCTAGATCTGAAGGCTCAAAATTTGAATGTTTTTTAGAAAAACAAACACTCAGGTGCTTCCTAGACACCCCCAAGAAAAAATAGAGGAAAATTTGATTCTAAATATCCCTGGACCTGGATTATTACTTACATGCAAATAGCATGGATGATGGTTTTTAAGGGAAAAGTAACTAAAGTGTGAAAGAAACATGGTGCAGGAGGATCGAGTGGCGGGGAATGAACGAGGGGAAGAGGAGAGGGGGGACGTGAGGCTGGGAAGGGGAGGTGGCAGCGAAGGGAGCGACGAGGGCCACAAGCGGGAGATGCTGAGGTGGGAGCGGCCCACGTGAAGCGCCGATCCATCCTGCCACCTCGTATTCCTCGCCCCCACCCTGCATCTCTCTACAGATATTTTCATCTCATCTCATCTCATGTCTCTCTCTCTCTCCGCGGTTCGCAAACACCATCTCCTTTCACTGAAATCATCGCCTTCCATGGGTCTATGGTAAGGTTTTCTCCCCCTTAAATTTAGCCTCCGAATGTATGCAGAAAAATAACTCTATCTTTGAGCATATAAATGTTGAAAGACGATGCATGCTACTTTCTACTCTCCCGCACGGTATAAGCGTCTACCGAGCTTTGCTTCGATGGTTTGCCGAGCTTCGATAAGCCCTTTTTTGGTGTGGGAGAATCAAGGCCGGAAAAAAAGCTCGTTTCTAGAGTTCATTGGCTCGGTTCAAAATTATGCCAATTACATTCGTTCTTTGGTTAAACCTTGAAACGAGTCAATTTCAAATGAAATTGGATTTTGCTCTAGCTCGACTCGACTCGTTAGCTCGATTCTAAAAATAATTCCAAACTATAAATAAAATAATTTTAAATTAAACTATGTCAATTTCAAAAAAAAAACTCGAAAAGACAGGGATTTTGGCTTGATTTCCACCCCTAGGAGAATGGAGGGAGATAGTGATACTAGTCATTTTTCAACGCTTGTATAATGAGGCATAAGGCTATTTTTTTAATTATATTTGGAATGGGCAAAATTTGTAAAACAAAACACAAGACTAAAAAAAGTGATAACTCCCTTTCACTCACTCCCTAATCCACTCGCTAATTTTTCATACAGCGATGCTACAAGTACATGATTATGCCATGCCAATGCTGTGAAAAAGACCAACCCAGCTGATTAATCTGCCTGTTAATCGGTGATGATGATGATGGCTGTTTCCTCATGGATAGCATAATCAAAGTGCAATTAACACCATCAAATAATTAATTGATTGTATAATCGAAATAAATCAACTATGTTCTGATTAATCGTCCGCTCTCATTTAATTACCGGAACAGCTTTTTTTTCTAATTACCATAAATTAATGTTGTGACACGGTGTTCATAGTCATATGGATGAAATGTGCAACATGTCAAATGATTTTTGTAAAGTGATAGTTTACATAGTTTTGCGTAAATAAAATGTTTGTGATTAATTGTAAATGTAAATAAACATATTAATGAGAACGTATAATTATTTATTAAATTCTAATTAATCAGTCTTATCGCTATTAGGCCTATAAACGAACCAAGTTCAAATGAGTCTGGGCTGTCAAGCTTGAGCTCTGTAAAAGCTCGAACGAGCTTGAGTTAGGGTTCAACTGTTCAAGTCTTGACCCAGACTTGAACTCGGTTCAATTCATACTCGAGTAGATTTAAGATCGGCTCGAGTAAGTTCGTTAACGGTAAACAATTCAATATGCACTATTTTTAAATAATAAAAAATATCCCAGTTCAAACTCAACTCGAGTAAGCTCGATAAAAGTTAACACATAGTACTCCCTTCGTCCAAAAAATATGAGGCGTATTTTGACTTTTATAAAAGGATTAAGGTGTGTTGAGATTGAGAAAAGTATGAGAGAAAATGATTTAGATACCTCCACTTAATTATCTTAAAAGATGAGAGATAATACTTTGTATGGGTGGTAATGAATAAATGTATATGATTGAGAGAGAATAAATATGAGTATAGAAGAAAATGCCTCATTAAATCTATATGCAAGCATTATATTTATGAACAAGACAATTCAAAAAACAAGCCTTATATACTTAGACGAAGGAGTAATATTTAACAAATAATTTGTAAATTTATCAACCTCACGAGTTATTCAAGCTCGACTCGGTGAAGTTCACGAGCTCAGGACTAAGCTTAAGGTTGGCTCATTCGAAGCCCAAACCGAGTTTGAATCGAGTCTAGAGTGAACTAAGCTCGAGCAGCTTGTAAGCCTCAAGCTCTTTTACCGTTCTAATCGCGATTAATCACTTAACGCATCCGTTCGTCCGGTGCACGCATATCATTTTCCACAGCGTTATAAAATGCTAAATCTTCGTTAGCAGTGGAGTACAGTTGGGAAATGAGCGAGGCCTTATGTCTATAAAAAAAATATAGCATATATTTATACACTAGTCCTCTTACTAACAGAGCTTCTTGCACTAAAATAGGACTAGCTGCTCGAACCCGTTTGTCCTATCTACCTTTTTTTTCCCAATTATTCTGTGCAAGTAATAGCAACTACGGCTACTGATTTATCGTGGCAAGTTAGATGTTCGGTGTACTAAACTTTGCCGCAAGTTATTTGACACCTTATTTGACAGTGACGATCTATACTTGAGATTTTTCTTGGCAAGAACAATGGTTTTGGTGCACTTAGCACTGGCAGCTGCGGTATTATTTTATGGCTCTAGTTAGTTTATCACCGGTTTCCCTGGCCCCTCCGCTTTAGTTCCGTGTCAAATGGCGTAACGCAAATCTTTTTCTGCGACGTGTTTGATCGATTTATCCTGACCTGGATTTGCCGGGAGCTGTGGACATGCGCCCACCTCCACGCGCGGAAGCTACTGCGGTTTTCACCTATTTTATGCGGGCCGTATGTGCATCGCAAATAAGAAATTTCGCCGTGCTTTCTCAGCGGTCCTACGTTCGTTAGCATTTTGTTTTGCATACATAGCGGCAGGGATTCAAATTTTGTTTGGAAAAAAATACTGGGTATGATCAAAATCTGAAATTCCGGTGAAATTTCGATATTTTGGACAAAATTTGGTCAAAATTTTGAAAACTAAAATTCAAATCCGGTTCGTTTGTCACTAAAAAATCTGAATTTCGGTGGAATTGCCAAAATTTTGGTCGTTTTGCACCGGCTGAAAAGTGAGACAAATGATGACGAAAAATTTTAAATTTTTTTTCTGGAGAGTCTTGACACATTGATGATATTGCCATAAAAATTTCAGATTATTGTCAAATCTGAGGAATTTTTAAAAATTTAAACATTGCTTCTATTCTGATAAACGCTGACCGGTAAGTTTGAACTGAATGAAAATTGGAACAAACGAGATTATAAAATTTTGAAATTTTTTGTGGATGGTCTTCACACATCTATAACATTCTCATAAAATTTACAGATGATAATCAAGCATCATTAATTTTTAAAAATTTGAACAGTGCTACTATCTTGTTAAAAGGCTTACCGGCAAACTTGAACGAAATGAAAAATTGTCCAAACCACGTTATAAAATTTTAAACTTTTTTTTGGATGGTTTTGATGTAGCATTAATGGTTATATAAAAGTTTGAGATGATAATTATGCTTAAATAATTTTTAAAAAATTTGACAGTGCTACGTCCTGATAAAACCCGATGATTAATACATAGATTTGCTTTAGCAATCAAAAAAGGTTTAAATTTTTTGAAAATTTTACAGAAGGGTGATAAGCAAATTCTTAATATCGCATAAAAATTTTGAATCATGATCATGCTCCAGTGAATTTATAAAATTATTATAAGGCACAGTACCATTTATGTTCTTTCTCTTTTTGATTTTTGAAATATAATATAACAAATAAAGTTTAGTGCTTACATAGATTTGATTGAGCAAACAAAAAAGTTAAAATATTTTTAAAATTTTATATAATGGTATTGAGGTAATTCTTAATCTTTCATAAAAATTTTAGATCATGATCACACTCGAGAAAATTTATAAAATTCTGACAATGTAACTGTTCCAATTATGTTCATTCTGTTTTTGATTTTTTTAAAGATAACAAATGAAGTTCAATTATTCTGAAATTTTTTTTGTATGATCCTACACTGCTCAAGATAGTACCATAAAATTTTAAGCTCATTATCAAGCTTTTAAAATTTTATAAAAAACTAACAGTATTTCTATCAAAATTTTAAAATATCTCAAAAATTCAGTTTTTTAATAAATTTTCATAGAAGATGACTTTCTTATAGGTTATTAGACCAAATTCAGTCAAATCCAGAACTAAAAGTTAAAAATTCGGTCAAAATTCACAAACTTTTGGTGAAATTTTGCAAAAAAAATTAAATTATTGTAGTAATTTCAAAATTATTTTATTTTTTTATTCAACTGGTAGTTTAGATTTCGTAGAGGCCTGAAATCCGAAATTTTGGCAAAAATTCACCGAAATTCGGCGAAAATTGGAACCCTGCATGGTAGTATATTTCGAAGTTATCAGAAATATGGTTTGTTTGAGTCGAGAAATACGGTTTATTTGAGTCATGGTGCAGATTCGGATTCACGGTTTGCCAATATTTTCTCTAATTTTTATTATGCACATGAAACCTGTATTTTAAACTGATTTAGTCTCGCAAATCGGTTCGCGATTTGTAGAGATTCTGGCGAATCCGTATAACTACGGTACATTCCAAGTAGGAACCATGCATGCATGTTCCTACGCCACTAATCTATACGCGAAATGTACATTTGAAAACTATATGTGCATATACGCAGCTGCAAGAAGTTTCAAGCGGTATACGGAACATACTGAGGGTCTTTGCAAGGGGAGTAAACTCTAAAGCCGCCCTTTTTGCACTCCTCTGTTCAACAATATACGATGTCTTGGAAATCAATACGCTCCCTAACGTATAATTTACGACTATATTTTATACGAATATGTTCATAAAAAATATAAATTACTATATTATATAAACATTTTTCATGACTAACCTAACGATAGAATTTTCACAAAAGTAATCTTAATAACCTTTTTTATATTCATGCTTTCTTAAAAAAAAATCATATGTTTACGAACGAAGAGAGGAAGGTATCTTCTAGAAAAAAAAAAGCCGGTTTATGGAGGTAGAGCTATCAACTTTGATGTGGATTCTACGGATGTGTCGTTCTCAATACGTGGACCGTTTACCTGAGTATCAGATAGTTTAGACGAGCGTTGGGGACGAGATGCATGCATGGGAATATCTGAATCTTCTGATCGATTGTGTCGATTTCCGAGTGGATGATCGAAACATATGAAAACAACACGTATCAATTTGAACCGCAAATCCAAATGCTCAAATCCCTTTGGGTTATGTATGCCTTTGGAAAGACAAAAAAAAGGAAGCTACTTTCGAGGACTCTACTAACACAGGTAATTACAATGCACCCGTATATATACCATACTTGTCAATATCGTATCCGATGCTAAACCGGTTTGGCTTTTTGAATAGTCTATTTCAATACCTGTTCATACCGGTGTCTTGTTTTGGGTTTAATGTAATAATATATATGTGTATATATATGTTTAATTATATATACATCAAGTTTTACTTATAATATTACTTTAAATACATGGTACTACTATCAAATATAATATATATTTCAATAGATATTATTATTGATTTCATAACAAAACTAGTATTGATCTATATCAAAGTTGGTATAATCAATATGCTGATATGATATTGATAACTACGATATACACCTCTCGCAAAAAGAGAGCCAGAGAGGGTTGCGTGTGTGGGAGGGGAGGAAGGACCCAGAGAGTATCGAAGCCATCCTTGCATTGTACCAACCACGCTGCTAGGTACACTCATCAACTATCACCACTTAGTCGTGACTAGGGTAGGAAAACGAGCGGACCTAAATTGCGCGCAACTGCCACATCAACGTTATGGTACTAGGACCGTAGGAGTAGCTTGGTACTCCTACTCAAACGTAGGTCGTTTTGAACTTTATTAGGCCACTGAAATATATTTTGAACTTCATTAGTGACAGCATATTTCGTAACGAATTTAGTGGTACCAGAAGCTCATGCAGCCAATCTAAGACTAAGAATTGCGCGTACATATATTTCATAACGATTCATGGACAAAAAAAAAAAAAAAAACCGGGGTACACTTTGGTTCTAGCTAATTTCGACCCAGTTGGTACATTCCATTCTTTAAAGCTGGCGTTGGTTTGCTACTAGGAAGGAAGGAACATTCGTGACGGCATATTTCGTAACGAATTTAGTGGTACCAGAAGCTTATGCAGCCAATCTACGAATTTGATTTCACATCGAAAGATTGTTTTAAAACCAAGAAGTTGACTGCGCGTGTATATGTATATTTCATAACGATTCATGGACAAAAAAAAACGCAGTACACTTTGCTTCTAGCTAATTTCGTTGGTACATTCCATTCTTTACAGCTGGCGTTGGTTTGCTACTAGGAAGGAAGGAACATTCGTGCCCGCCGGTGGCTTTTGAATCATGATCATGCTCCAGTGAATTTATAAAATTATTATAAGGCACAGTACCATTTATGTTCTTTCTCTTTTGATTTTTGAAATATAATATAACAAATAAAGTTTAGTGCTTACATAGATTTGATTGAGCAAACAAAAAGTTAAAATATTTTTAAAATTTTATATAATGGTATTGAGGTAATTCTTAATCTTTCATAAAAATTTTAGATCATGATCACACTCGAGAAAATTTATAAAATTCGACAATGTAACTGTTCCAATTATGTTCATTCTGTTTTTGATTTTTTTAAAGATAACAAATGAAGTTCAATTATTCTGAAATTTTTTTTGTATGATCCTACACTGCTCAAGATAGTACCATAAAATTTTAAGCTCATTATCAAGCTTTTAAAATTTTATAAAAAACTAACAGTATTTCTATCAAAATTTTAAAATATCTCAAAAATTCAGTTTTTTAATAAATTTTCATAGAAGATGACTTTCTTATAGGTTATTAGACCAAATTCAGTCAAATCCAGAACTAAAAGTTAAAAATTCGGTCAAAATTCACAAACTTTTGGTGAAATTTTGCAAAAAAAATTAAATTATTGTAGTAATTTCAAAATTATTTTATTTTTTTATTCAACTGGTAGTTTAGATTTCGTAGAGGCCTGAAATCCGAAATTTTGGCAAAAATTCACCGAAATTCGGCGAAAATTGGAACCCTGCATGGTAGTATATTTCGAAGTTATCAGAAATATGGTTTGTTTGAGTCGAGAAATACGGTTTATTTGAGTCATGGTGCAGGATTCGGATTCACGGTTTGCCAATATTTTTCTCTAATTTTTATTGCGTACATGAAACCTGTATTTTAAACTGATTTAGTCTCGGCAAATCGGTTCGCGATTTGTAGAGATTTACGGCGAATCCGTATAACTACGGTAC
Organism: Guadua angustifolia; assembly: GCA_036346375.1. Classification (NCBI taxonomy): domain Eukaryota; kingdom Viridiplantae; phylum Streptophyta; class Magnoliopsida; order Poales; family Poaceae; genus Guadua; species Guadua angustifolia. Next base: position 48,832,096 of record CM070514.1, read on the forward strand.
ATTCCAAGTAGGAACCATGCATGCATGTTCCTACGCCACTAATCTATACGCGAAATGTACATTTGAAAACTATATGTGCATATACGCAGCTGCAAGAAGTTTCAAGCGGTATACGGAACATACTGAGGGTCTTTGCAAGGGGAGTAAACTCTAAAGCCGCCCTTTTTGCACTCCTCTGTTCAACAATATACGATGTCTTGGAAATCAATACGCTCCCTAACGTATAATTTACGACTATATTTTATACGAATATGTTCATAAAAATATAAATTACTATATTATATAAACATTTTTCATGACTAACCTAACGATAGAATTTTCACAAAAGTAATCTTAATAACCTTTTTATATTCATGCTTTCTTAAAAAAATCATATGTTTACGAACGAAGAGAGGAAGGTATCTTCTAGAAAAAAAAAAGCCGGTTTATGGAGGTAGAGCTATCAACTTTGATGTGGATTCTACGGATGTGTCGTTCTCAATACGTGGACCGTTTACCTGAGTATCAGATAGTTTAGACGAGCGTTGGGGACGAGATGCATGCATGGGAATATCTGAATCTGCTGATCCAATTGTGTCGATTTTCGAGTGGATGATCGAAACATATGAAAACAACACGTATCAATTTGAACCGCAAATCCAAATGCTCAAATCCCTTTGGGTTATGAATGCCTTTGGAAAGACAAAAAAAAGGAAGCAACTTTCGAGCACTCTACTACCACAGGTAATTACAATGCACCCGTATATATACCATACTTGTCAATATCGTATCCGATGCTAAACCGGTTTGGCTTTTTGAATAGTCTATTTCAATACCTGTTCATACCGGTGTACTGTTTTGGGTTTAATGCAATAATATATATGTGTATATATATGTTTAATTATATATACATCAAGTTTTACTTATAATATTACTTTAAATACATGGTACTACTATCAAATATAATATATATTTCAATAGATATTATTATTGATTTCATAACAAAACTAGTATTGATCTATATCAAAGTTGGTATAATCAATATGCTGATATGATATTGATAACTACGATATACACCTCTCGCAAAAAAGAGAGCCAGAGAGGGGTTGCGTGTGTGGGAGGGGGAGGAAGGACCCAGAGAGTATCGAAGCCATCCTTGCATTGTACCAACCACGCTGCTAGGTACACTCATCAACTATCACCACTTAGTCGTGACTAGGGTAGGAAAACGAGCGGACCTAAATTGCGCGCAACTGCCACATCAACGTTATGGTACTAGGACCGTAGGAGTAGCTTGGTACTCCTACTCAAACGTAGGTCGTTTTGAACTTTATTAGGCCACTGAAATATATTTTGAACTTCATTAGTGACAGCATATTTCGTAACGAATTTAGTGGTACCAGAAGCTCATGCAGCCAATCTAAGACTAAGAATTGCGCGTACATATATTTCATAACGATTCATGGACAAAAAAAAAAAAAAAAACCGGGGTACACTTTGGTTCTAGCTAATTTCGACCCAGTTGGTACATTCCATTCTTTAAAGCTGGCGTTGGTTTGCTACTAGGAAGGAAGGAACATTCGTGACGGCATATTTCGTAACGAATTTAGTGGTACCGGAAACTCATGCAGCCAATCTACGATTTTGATTTCACATCGAAAGATTGTTTTAAAACCAAGAAGTTGACTGCGCGTGTATATGTATATTTCATAACGATTCATGGACAAAAAAAAAACGCAGTACACTTTGCTTCTAGCTAATTTCGTTGGTACATTCCATTCTTTACAGCTGGCGTTGGTTTGCTACTAGGAAGGAAGGAACATTCGTGCCCGCCGGTGGCCACACGTTGGCGGGGGGCGATCACAACGCGGCGAGAGGGAGCGTCGGGCGTCGTCGCGCCGTCGGATCACGATCGGACGACGGCGCGAGGGCTCTGGGGGGACTCGTGGCTGGGGATGGCGCCGGGGAGGGGGTGGCTGTGGAGGATCGCGTGGGGCCCACGTGGCCCGCCCCCAACCGCGGCCGCACGCTCCCCGAGGGAGTCGCGCCACTCACTGCCCGTGGGCCCCCACACCCGGTTTTCTTCCCTTTTCTGGGTTTGTTTGCCGCTTTCTTCCGCTACGTCTCACCTGTCCCCCGCCGAACGAACCGGGCGGGCCCATGGAAGCGATTTTTTTCTTTTTGACCGTTCCATTAATTATTTTTCTGACAAGTTTTGCTCTTATTTAAACGAAATTATAAATATGATCTCTTCTCCATCGTGGCAATCACTTGCAGTCCTATATTATAGCAGATAACACGTGTTGTCTCTCGATCCTTTTCCGGTTAAGAATTAGGCTAGATTTGTAATTTTATTCGGACGAAAATTAAAGTTGCATAAAAAATTAGGAGAACAGGCTTAAAAAAAGCTGAAAACTGGTTCTGCCGAGCCGCCACCCACTTAGCTAGTGACTACCACTTGTTTAAGGATTAAAATTGCACTATCCATTTGTGTTAACCTTTGTTTAGATTTTAGTCGTCAAGGGGAGTATCATCTGTTCGATCATCGACGCTTTGCAGCTGAGTAGCACCCAGGTATTCCCTCCGACAAGTTCATAGAATGTATTTTTTAAATGATCTTACGTGTTTTATATTTTAATATAAAAACTAGTGTGATGCTCCCTTTATACTTATAATAAATATCTAAATTGACTTAATATTTTCTACATACATGAACTGAATATACTTATAATAAATATCTAGATTTACTTGATATTTTCTATATATATGAACTAAATATAGTGTTTAGAGATAATAATTAATGGTAATCTAGTTGTTTTTAATATTTCATTGGTCTATATAGTAAGAGAAAATACGTCTTCAACGTAAAAAAGAAAAATGTTGTGTTTATCAAAGAAATATATAGATCTACAATCGAGCAAGACAGCCTGATCTCCACATGTCACTTGCTACTTTAATTCATGCATAGCACACCACATTTTATAGCCATAAAATTGATTCTCCCTCTTTCTTTTCATGAAGTAGGCCATAGGAGAATCGTCTGGCCGGCAACCATCTATGCAAGGCACAATATGATTCAGTTGCTTGCTTGGCTACAAATAGGCAAAGCACATACTGAACTTGACACGTTCCAGTCCTTGTAAGTTGTAACCAACAAGCAGCCCATCATTAGCTGGCAAAGTGATACGCACAGATGATCGAGATGGTTACATATCCACTCGCATATCTATCTGCACCCGGAAAAATATTCTCTTTGGATCATCCAAGCTAAAGTGGGGCCATGCATTATGCCAATTAATTAAATCGTTATTAGCGAACACGCATTCGTTTCCTTGTGTATCTCTGGATAAATTAGCCACGTAAGTAAATAGATAAATCTCGTGCAATTGCAAGGACAGTGACGCCTAAATAATAAAGAGGGAAGCATCGGCCACACCGAAGTGAAGACAGTAGGGGTTGTTTAGTCTGAACTCCCAAGCTCCAACTTACCTTATCAAAATCTAATAATACCTCTGAAAATTGCCCGTTGTTTGATCTGAAGCTAAACCTTGGTAGCCCCAAACAAATTTAATACAGTTCACGGGTAATCCGAGGGCGAGTAAATCGCTCACTCCGATTTTAACTTTATAAAATCTTGGTAAGGTCACGATCCAAACACCTTCTTTTGCCTAAGTTCTGCCAGCGAGCGAGCAAGATGAGAAGAGACTTAAAAATAAAAGGAAGAGAAAAGAAAAGAAAAGGTGAGGGGAGAAGAATAAGATGGAAAGGAAATGGAGCGAGGACTTGTGGCTGGAGAGGAGTGATGGGTTTGGTAGGGGAGGCCACGTGAAGGCGGCATGGGCCTGATTGCTTTCCGCTCTGCACGGTGGGCCCGCCCGCAAGAGCAGGCCCGGAAAAGATTCACCGCCTAAATGCACGGCGCACACTCACCCGACACCACTGGCACACGCTGCCGCCACCGCTTCGCTCCTGTCCTGCCTGCCTGCGTGAAGCTTTAACCTTTCTTCTCCTCCTCCTTTTTCCATCGTTTGGTTCTTGGCCCTTTGTCTCATTCTCAGTGACGACGATCCTATCCCCTGCAGTGGGAAGGAATTTTTTTTAATAATATATATTTTTTTCAAAATTTTAAAAATATACTACAGAAAAAAAATTACATAAATATACCTTTGTCGACTGTTGGTTGGACGACATTTAAATGTCGCCCAACCAACGGGCGACAGGAGGCCACGTCGCATGATCAACACGTTTTACAGCGCGAGGACAAGTAGACGTGTCACTTTTATCGCTCGTCGATCGTGCGACGTGGCCTCCTGTCGTCCGTTGGTTGGGCGACATTTAAATGTCGTTTAACCAACGGGCTAGATAGATATACTTATGTAACTTTTTTCCGTGATATATTTTTGAAATTTTGAAAAAAAAAATATTATTAAAAAAAAGCTCCAGTGGGAAGAGCGAGGAGCTGTTTGGTTTAAAGCTAATTTTGTTGTAATTAACTTTACTAAGCTTGGTTATTATGTTTTTTGTGACAATAAAATTCAGCGTCATAAGTGTAATAAAGTTTTGCATAGACTAAATTTACGACATGTGAAACTTGAGATGAAGAAAGTGAGGGTAAATTATAGTCGTGGCAACGATCCAAACAACCGCCTACGAATCTGTAGTGTGCATAAGCTTCAAGCCAAATAGGCTCTAGAATTTTGATCACATGCGAATATAACACCTGTATTTGGTTTGAGTATAGAATAAACTATCCCATCACCACATCATTTCTGTGCGAAGGACAACTAGAAAAACGAGGGAAAGTGGGTCCCTAAGACTAAACACGGCAGAAGTTGGCGCACTGGTATGATCGCGGTGGGACAAGAGGAGTTGGCTTTTTAGAATTTCTTTTTGTTTCTTTTTTCTCTCTCTTTTTTTTTCTGTTGTCTTGATTTGAATGGTTCGTAGTACGTCGTGTGTGATCGATCAAATTGCTCAGTCATGAAATAGAAACGCGTCATATCCTCCCCTATACCCTAAACCATGCGTCTCCTGGCGGCGATGCAGATGTCCCTGTTTTACAGCAAGGAGTCACTTCGTATCTCTCGCTCGAGGTATTGCGTTGATTTATGCAGATTTCATATTTCAGTTTAAAACAGGGCGTTCGTACATGTGTCGTGAAGAAAAGGAAGTAGAGATGGGCTGGGCATGCGAAAAACATACCGGGCACGCGTGAGTGTGATGGACGCGGTGGAACGGAGGTGGCGTCGCAGGGCCTGTCAACCAACCCACTGGCGAGCCTCAGGGTTCAAAAAACTGTATTTCGAAAAACCACGTGAAATTTAAAATTCGAAAACCGCAAAAATCATTCAAAATCCGTCAGAAACCGATGAGTTAAGAAATAAAAAAATTAAAAAAATAAAAACCATTCGGTTTTTGGCCAAAAACAATAGACCAATTGAATGTTCTTAAAAACGATTTTTAAGCGGTTTGCTGAAAACCGCGGTTTTTCAACGGTTTTTAACGTATAATTTTTTTTGAATTTTTTTTAATTAAATCAGTTTACCGAGCCGTTTTTGATTTCAAATCGTAACGATACACTTGAAAACAACCGCAGATTTTCACAGGTTTTGTCAACCTGACTAGCCAGCATCTCACACTCAAAACACTCGATCGCACCATTTAGATGTGCGTGCATGCCGCAGGTCTAACCAAATCTGGTCTTATTCTTACTTGCAGCTGATGCAAGGGTAGAGATGCTAGCAAACCAACTGCCAGGTGTCAGACGGAGTGATAGGTTTTAATCTTGTTTTTGGAAAGTATTGTTTTGGAGTCCGAGTGGTACATAGTCAGAGTAGTAGAAACTGAGACGGACAAGTCGGTGAGTCGGATGTAGGGATGGCAATGGGGACCTGTTTCGATCCCCATGGAATTCTCTATAGGGACGGGTATGGAAGAAATCGTCTCATGGATGGAAACGGAAAATTATCCCGTCGGGGATGGCGGGACGGGACGGGAATTTTTTTCATGGGACTTGGGGATCCAAATTTAGTTTAGTCCAATTTAGTTATTAGATTGCAAACATATTCTCGAGCCCATCATATTCACATTTTCATAAACCGACAACATAATCTTCAATGAATACATGCATTCTTTTTTCCTTGTCTGCTGATATGATTTTAGAGTTAAAATGGCTATAAGAGCTCTTCTCTTGTGTGAAATTTTCAAGGATGGGTCTCGACGGCCCCGATACCCGAACGGGATGGGGACGGGGTTTTCCCGAGACGGAACGAGGACGGACGGAAAAATTTTGGATCAAGGGAGGGGACGGGAGGCACTCCCGTGAATGGCCCCGTTGCCACCCCTAGTCGGATGAGAGGTGATAGGTCTATCTATATTTATAATGAAAATTTAATTATATTCAAGTATTTGATTATATTTAAGTAAGACGTACTTATATTTGAGTTTGATTTGAACTAATTTTCAAACTAAAGCAATTTGAGTAGGGTTTGCCTCAGACGACACTATCGGCCCTGCGGAGCGGCAGTACCGACCTGTGGCACGAACGGACCTAGACGGTGGTAGTGCCGACCTGCGGTTATACCGAATTTTCCTCTGAGTTGAGCTGAGCGGTACTATCAGACTTTAGAGGGTTGTACTGGTAGCGTACTATTGGTCCATAGATAACAGTAGCTATTTCCCATAGAAGGTCTTCGCAGGGTTTGAGAGCAAACGACACTACTGGCTATTGGGGAGCGGTAGTACTGGCTAGCGGTACTACCAGTTTTCAGTAGGTGGTAGTGTCGACTTTGTCTACAAAGTTGAAAATTGAATTTTAAATTTGTATGAGGTTTATTGCATATCAATATAAACACTGCTATGTGATGTGTTTTTTTATTTTTTATGGTTGCAGAACAACGGTGCTAAATCGTGGTAAGACAGAGGATGATCGGAATTAGGCAAAATGCATCGAAAGTCTAGATGATTGAAGATTGCCGAAGGATGATCGGAGACAGAGTTGCTGTAAGCTTAGAAGATAAGTGAACGGTTGAGATGCTAACTTGGAGCTGCTTAGATCAAGGAGAGCTATTGGATTGTGGTTTAGAGGATAGTGTAGCGGTCAAATTAGTTTGTTTTGAAAAACATGCAAAACCCGTTATATTATTGAGCTGCGGGTTTAGTCCATATATGAGTGAGAAAGTGAATCTCAACTCTTGATAAAGTTTCTTAAGGGCCAAGAAGGTCATTGAAGGTTGGAGATTACTCCGAGGTTGCTATAAATAGAGAGGGAGAGGGGTGTCTCTCCCTTAAGGTTTTGTGCACCTTTGAGATTTGTCCACCTTATTGTAAGGCTTTGTAAACCTTCCTCCTAAGAAATAAATTTTTTATTTTCTTATTTCTGAATTTACTTTCAACATTTAAATTATGCTTTAAATTCAGCACTTAAATTCAGTATTTATATTTCGTAATTTAAATTCTTGTAATTTACTTTCCACTCATTTGGATTTACTTCCACTCCTTCTAAACGCTTGTGGATTTTATGTTAAGGATGAATGTTTGATGGAAGAATCTTTTTCAGATCATATCCTTATCATCTAGGTAATATTTTGCAAGAGCTCGATTTTTTCACTCAATCTTTGAGAAATTTTTGTAGATCGCGTTTGAGGCTTTTGTTTTTTGTATTCTCGCTTGCTGTGACAAGTAGAAGGACATCTAAGATCACATTGATCATCAAAATCTCACGAGCAAGTTCAAGACAAAGACTTTACTTTTCGCTTGGTTTTAGTGCACTCTTCCTTAAATTGAAAAAATCGGAACTTTGATGTCAATTCTTTGGATTGAATGATGGAATATGTTCCTGATTTCCATAATAAGGTGCATACAAAGTTTCATGGGTGTTGGTCCAACCGATCTAAAATTTCATCAATTTTGGTTTTGAGATCGTACTGTTTTCGCCTTCTATTCTTGAAATCAGCACTATCGGCCAAATCTAGCGATAGTACCGACCTCCAGCGCTACCGCCTCCTGTGCTGCGATAGTACCGGTCAAAGCGAGTTTCTCTAATTTGCTCTTTTGCACTTGAGTGTTTTAAGTGAGATTTTGATTGGATTCACTGAGTGGCAGAAAAATTTAATTATAATCATTCATCCCCTCTAATTGCTATTTCGGTCTTTAAGGGCAAACAGCCTTCAAAAGGTGCATTGTCTTGTAATCCAGAGAAGCGAGCATAAAAGAGAATAGAATCAATCGAAATCAAAAGGTGCTTTGTAGCTCAGTTGGTTTGAGCACTAACTTGTCTTTGGGAGCTCGCTTGTTCTACTCATAAGAGTAAGTATAATAAGGTGAGGTAAGCAGGCTGTAAGGATTGCCACATCAGATTTATGGTGAGTTGGAGGAGAGAGGAGAGAGGAGAGAGAGAGAGAGAGAGCGGATCTGCAGATTCACAAATGGCAGCAAAGACTGCTCCAAAAATTTAGCGAGAGAATGAGTGGATGAATGTGGGCCAAGTATTAATGACTTTATATGTATGTATGGCTAACTATTATATAGGTGGGCTGTTAGGTTGGCTGTGTATGATATGGCAATGAGATAAAGCCTGCAGTTGGCTATCTTATTAGCCTTGCTCTAAGGCGGCTGCAGATTTTACGTTGATTTTTATTATTCTTTTTTATGTTTCAACACAGAGTGCCTAGTTGAAGTAATTTTTTTCTTGGCCCATTGACTCAAATTTTTTTTTCAAATCTGATTACATCTAAATAAATTTTTAAAAATAGCCCCTTCTCTTACCCAGTCTTACCGAGGGTAGCATGACATTTGTCCTACCTCCCCTGTCGCATGTTGTCGAGTGCATAGTTCTCGCTTGGTGTGCTGCCATGCATATGGAGCTTGGTATTTTGCAGCCGAGCTAGGGTGTGCGGTAGCAAACTTGCTGGTGATTCCGTGGTCACGGTGGAGATTATTTTTAAAATATTATTTGTAACTAAATTTGTAAAGAAAAAAAACACAATGGGCCAGCAAAACCCAAGACTTCACCTGGGCTCTTCTTGTCGGTCAGCAGCTGCCTGGGCTACCTGCATTTGCCGTCGCTGTCTTTGGGGACGACAGCGACACTGGATCTACAGCTGAACTGACGCGCTGGTAGCCATCCATCCATCCATCCATCTGCGCCGGTAGGCAGGCTCGGCTCTGGTTGCATGCATGATGCATCGTACAGTATATATCCACCCACCTGCATAATTGCAGTGGATAAGCAGGCAAAACTCCTGTTTCAATCGCATAATTGCATCGCATTTGATAAATTAGTACTTCAAACAGGTCTATGCAACTAGGGATGGCAATGGCCTAAAATCCCGGTTCATCTACAGAGATTTCGGTCAGAAATAGACATCTCAAACAAACCCTTAGAGGATGGGGACGAGGACGGGGTAAATATCTCCCGACGAGAGACTTATCGGGAAAAATATTGCCCCGTCAGGGATCGCGGGGACGGGATGTTCCACTATTCTCCGTCTTCGTTCCCGCGTTATCACTAATAAGTGGGAGTAAATGATCATTATCAAAAGAAAAAAGAATATATGTGAGATCATTATTAATAAACATGTTAAATGTAAATTACTCTAGTGATTCACTCACACTTTAATCACACATGCATCATTACTCTAGTGATTAATTCATGTAGCATGTGATCTTTTATATAGTATTTTTGGATATTAATCCCCATCGGGGCTCCGCAAACCAGTCGGAGATCAGGGACATAGACGGAAGTGAAAAAATTTTACTTATAAAAAATTGGGGATGAAAGGACACTTTCCGTAGAGATTTTCTCCATCATTATCCCTATCTGCAACACAGAAATACACTCTGTCGTGTTGGTATTCAGCTACCCTCTCATGTTTCTTTTTTAGATTTTTTCGGAGGATTGTTTTTTTTTAGCTGATGGTACTCACATCACATCACGGATGTACTACAAAAAAGGACATTAAAACAGTGTCGGCCCAGCCCATGAGAGAGTAATGGTGGCCTTCAACAGATGTACGTAGAAGCAGGTAGCCATTTGCTAGGCTTCTTGTCTGCTCCTTTTGGTCGGTGCCTGCACCCTGTGCAAGCCTTGAATATTTTCAGTTGCAGAGTAGCATCAGAATGTACAACTAGAGGTGGGCACTGGGCGGGCTATTTTAGACCGGTACGAGGCACGTCCGATCCGGCACGACCCACGGCCTGGTACGGTACCATTCTAAACGGGCCGGACCGGTCCGGCACGGTTGTCCGGCCGTGCCGGGCCTGCCAATCGGACACGATGGGCGGCCCGGCCCGTCACGACAGTCCGGCCCGTGCTTGGGTCGGCACGGCCCGAAACAGGCACGCACATGTGTTGTATGTGTGGGCAAACAAATCAAGGAGTAAAGGAAGAAAACTATGGATGGACTGGAGAAAAGGAAGGGAATGCATCCATACGTTGTATGTGTGGGTGAGCAAATCAAAGAGTAAATGCATGGTTGCATACATGTGACTAGAAGGAGCAACTGAATCAAGAAAATCGAGAAGAATAAACACAATAGGATTTTGTTTCGACTGGAGAAAAAGAAAGTCCTAGACAGATAAAGAAAGAAATCAATCCGTGATCATTTTCTCTTATAGTAATAGTATAAACGGCCGGATCGAGCCAAGACGCACGACGAAGCATTTAAACGCAATAGGCGTGCTCGGCTCGCGCTGGCGAGCAGGCCAACCCGACCAAGCACAATGAAAGCACGATGGACCGTCACGGCCCGGCATGATTTAGACTCGAAGCGCGATGGGCCCGTGCCGGATCGGCCCAACCCGGCCGGACGCCCACCTCTATGTACAACACTTCGTTTGTTTGTCCTCCCCGTAGCACTGTAGCTGCTGCTCTTTTTTTTCAAGGAAATATGGCTCCGGACCGGAGGACCTAACCCTGCTTTATTACGAGGCAAACATAATAGGCATATATCCCATTGGCTGGAGTGAGGGCCTCCTTGTACGCCGATGGCGCAACGATCTTTGTCGCGCCGGAGGTGCTGGAACTCCAAGTTTAAGTTACCCAATCCATGTTTGGTAGAGCAACCACAAAGGGGTGTAATAGGATCGGATAGGTGCCGACGGCCGAATCTATTCAGCTCGAATTTGGCTATTCATCTCGGATAGTTATCCAATTTGGTATCGGCTTCGTATAGTTCGTTTCGGATCTGGCATTGAATTTGGAACAGCACTACACCTCGGTTCAAAATATTCCGAGAGTATTCTCAGGAATTCCTAAAAAAATGTACTCCTTTATTCAAAATAGGTCGAACAATATACATAATACTACCATTACTTCAATTGGGCCCCATAGCCCATTCCTCAAGCTCAAGACTCCAACCCTAACTCCTCCATGCTCCAACCCTAACTCTTTATCTACACCAAGATTCAAGATTAACAATAATTCACAGGGATCTCAATTCTCAAAGCAAGCAACATATCGTTGGATGCTGACATGAGCCCCAAGTGATATGATTGATCTAATCCAACCTGGCTAGGCTCGGGCTGGGACCTGGTTCGAGATTGGGCTAGAGCAGGATTTGGGTTGTAATGTTCATGCTGTAATATCTTTCACTGCATCCCTTACGCCCACAAAAGGAGCACGGAATAGCTATTCCATGCAGTTAACATGTAAATCCTTCAAAACTCTCTTTTTTTTCTACCAGGCGTTGTTTTATTCTGTGGCCGTCGCAACACATGGGTCTTATTCAAGTTTCATCAAATTTTCAGTACTGCAGACTTTTTACTTTGTGGTGAGTATAAAATGCATTTGGAGCTGACATTCGCAGATCAACAAGCTAGCCTTTTTTTTCAATGAGGACAAGTGCTGTGTAGTTGACAGTCATGCAGTCTTGTGACTTGTTATTGTTATTACTAAAAAACCGGTCAAACCGGACCAAAAAAACAGTCATAAAATAAATTTGGAAAATTCCAAACCGGAACAGTTTGGGAAATTCGTCGGTTTACTGAACGCTAGTATGTGTGTAAAATACATTACAGTGAGTTATGCTGGCTTTTGGTGTCACCGAATCCAAAAACTGAATTGGCATACACTGATCTGCACGGTCTGTAGCTTCAGTCAGGTGCAGTTTCAGATTGTATCTCACAATCCCTTGTGCAGCTGCATTGGGTAAGAAAAGTTCATGATCACTGTTTGTTCCTGTCATTATGTGCGAAACATTGTATATCCTTGGTATAACGCAGTACATGGGACAAAATTATCCGAGGGAAACACAAGCATGAGCACCTGAACACTGAACTTCTGCATGTCCAGATGTAAAAAGGTGTTTGGACAGCTACAGAATAGCCCTTCTTTTAGAATATAACACCTCAAACAACGCTGAACTGAGCATGTCAGAAGTACATGATCTGGGCGAGAATAGTGGAAGAATGGCATCAAATTGGTCCAAAGCTAAGTCTGAAAAATCCTGTCGGATGTATATTTTCTACGGAATACATGTATTACTGTATATTTCACGTATGTTCCAATCATTTGAATTTAAAAGTTCTCGAGAAACAATCTTTACTACTTGGAAGAAGTCCATTCTTAGTCCTTCAACTCTTCGTGTGGTTTAATTTTCATCCATCATTCGCAAAATCTGGCAAAACACGTCACCCAACTCTCAGAACTATTTAGGATCTGTCCCTCCCACCAGTAAATGACGGTTTTGACAGATTTTGACCTTAAAATGGCAAAATTTGAAAATAAATAATATTTCAAAACAAAAAAATAAGTAATATTGAAAGCAGAAACTAAATAATATTTCAATCACATGTGGGTTCAGCCTACCCATGAGTTGTACGTGGACTCAGTTTACCATAGAGATGTGGACGCCACCTCACTTTGGCCATCTCGGATCTAAGGTGGTGTACACGTGTGGTCAAAACCGTCTTTTACTAGCGAGAGGAGTGAATTATAAACGGTTTTGAGAGTTGAAGGATGTATTTTACCTGGTTTTATAGATAAGTGACAAAAATTAAACCATAAGAAGAGTTGAGAGACTAACAATAGACTTTTTCCTTACTACTTAAAAGGAATGAAGTGGTGATAATGGTGATGGTACATCCTGTCTCCCAACTAACTCGTCTACCTCACTAAAAAATATCTAACAAAAGCATAAAAAGCAATTATTTAAATCATGATTTTCGTAATATCCCGATGACTTGGAAAAAAAAGCTATAGCTAATAGCGGAAGCTATCGCGAAGGCTATGCTACATCACGGTACTATTGAAAAGATGCTAATTATATTGCTTTCCATGTTATGTAGAATTCAGTATGAATAGGAAAAAAACTTATAACAAGAATGTCAAGCAACTAAAAAGTTGCAAATTTATGTCACTTTCATAAATTGTCCAACATAAAATCTAAACATATAAATAAATTATTTTTCTTCAAAAATCTAAAACATTTTAATTGATTTATTAGCATAAATAAAAATAATTTTGAAGCTTAAAATTTTTAAAGTTGAATTCAATGTATAAATTGATTTTTGAACAATAGAAAGTAATTCTCATTTCATGAAATAGAATATAAAATGTAAAAGTATCTAAAATTTTAATATTTGAACTCAAATGATCCAAAGATCTAGTTATCTTTTTTAGATTTTCAAACGAAATTCTTTTGGTTAAATGCCATGTTGATTTTTTTACTATTTTTAAACATATGAAATACCTTGTTTTTTTATGTCAAAAACTAATTTTAGTTAGCTAACAACTCTAACTATACAATTAACATACCAAATAATTGTTTACAAGCCTAAATAATTATAAAACGAAGCATAGCAGCCGCTATTTCCACTAACCGCTATAGCGGACCGCTGTCATTGCTGTAGCGGTCTGCGGTCATAACTGTAATAGCGTACATATGTGCTATAGTTTAGTGTTCCAAGGGCAAAACCGCTATAGCCCGTGATTTAAATTGTTGAAAATATTAAAAAGAAATCTACCAATAAAAAAATTCCTTCTCACAAAAAATTCTCTAACAAAAAAAGAAAAGAAAAAACACAAAGCTATATTGGGCAAAAGGTGGAGCCGATAGCGTGGGCCTGGCATGTTGTGGCGACCCACATAATTATCCCAAGGTAATGACACTAACACCACCCTTACTCTAAGATAATTATGCGAATCTCGGAATATTAACTAATAAAAACATCGAGCTCACCCGACGTTTTATCAGTTAATACACCATATTCAAAGTGTTGCATCAGAAACAATAATTAGAGAGTGAAATAGAAACTTTATTACATTCTGTTGTCACGCATGCTACATGTTCAGTACATTAATTATACATAAGATCCAAGTACAATAAATATATAATACACAAATAATAATCATCTAAGGTTCAACAAAAGCGGTGGACAATCCCTCCTGGTAGCTTACATCCTTGTGTATATGATTCCAAAGGTGACCCTCACTCCATGCGTCATAGACACTCTTGGGATCCATGTCCAAACTAGCTGCTTGACCACCCGAGAAATTTTCTAAGCAAAGGGGAGTTAGGCAAAGGTGAGTACAAAAATACTCAGTAAGCATTAATAACAAAATGCATCATGTGAATTTTCTCCAAAACCATCTAATTAATCTTTCCTCAATTCTTTTCTTTTTCTTTCTTTTATCCTTTTTCTCTTCTTCTTTTCTCTTTTCTCTTCCCTTTCTTTCCTTTTCTTCACCCTTTCTTTTCTTTTCTCCTTCCAGGCTTATCCCATCCCCATTCCTCTTCTCTACTCCTCTCTTGCTCTAACTCCATGCTGCCCCAACCTAGCCGGTTCCTAGTCACTGCTGCTGGCCCCTAGAGCCGCCATCGGCTAGCCCCTCGCACTCACTCGTGGCCTTGCGTTTGGCCCGCACACGTGCCTCTGCGCCATCGAGTCCCCTCCTGTTTGTGCCTGCCCTGGGCCCTGCACTGCTGCTTTGCCTCTTGACCTGCTCAGCTATCGATCACCGCCTCCTCGCCTGGCGCCTCTACATAAAGCCGCAGCCTAGGCCTTGCCCGCTTCCCCGCCGCCTGGCCAGCTTGGTTGCCCGGCTTCCCCTTCCTCTTCTCCTACTCAGCTGGGCCGCCTAAGGTTTGGCCTAGGCTAGCTACTACTTCCCTGGTCTTCCCCTCTCGCCTCCATGGCCAAGGCCCTTCCCCCACTCCTACTTACTGCCATGGCCGAATTCTATGGTTGGGTAGTAGACCCCTTCTTCCTTTATCTTCTTTACAAAGCCTATTATTGTGATTTTTGTGCATATTTGTGATGTGAATAGAAGCATGTATACTATTGTTTTTGGGTCGATGATGATTTAGGGTGGCACTCTAGGTTTGGTGGCATGGCGATGATGTCCAGCAACACCCGTATGCCCGAGGAATGCGAGGTAGTTGTAGGACACACACCACGCCGTCCCTAGGGCGTCACTCTCTGAGATCTATGATACTCCTACTCCCTCTACTGTCTACCCTGCTACTGCACTAGAGCTACTTGATTCTAGAGCTAGCATGGATTTGCTCATGTGCACCTGAGGTTGAATGTGTTGTTTTGGAGTGGATCTGATGGTGATGCTTTGAGTAAACTTGGGCTAATGACAATTTAGGAATGATTAATTGGAGTTTTGGCAGTGACGTGTCGGCACCCACAACCCTCCTTACGCCAGGAGTATGCAGGGGTTCATCGGGCACGCATGGCGCCGCCCTCTAACATAGTCATTCCTTTGAAACCCCTAATAGATCCTCAATCTATTGGCTACCTAAATTTCTACTCCACATAGGGACTATTTGCTCCTAGTACTAACAAATGCATGGTGAAGTGCTTATGATGTTGCAGGTGTGGGATGAGTACGGTTCAGTGCTATGGATCTTTGGGGTGAGTTGATCAGGACGTAGTCCAGATCTTGACCTCTTGCTCCTAGCTCCCTTCTACTCCTGATCTTGCTTTTGGCTGAGGGCCTCCTCCTGGCTTGCTCCTGGAGTTCTTGGTTTGGAGGCCTCCTAGCTGTGCTCTGTTTTCTTGAGTTGGCTTGGAGTGTGGAGGGGAAAAATGGGGGATGGGGCATGGCTTGGAGGCCTCCTTATTTACCGTGGCTTTTTCACTTTTTATGCTGGGGCTTTTACTTTTGTACCATGAGATATTTGGTTACTATTCGTGCTTGGTTCTGGTTACCGACAACGATAAGTTGTGCTCACTGGATGACGATACCCTAATTTATTGAGAGGTGCCGATCTGACCCCGAACTGATCAGGTATCTCAGTGAGCGTTTCCTATTCATGATTGGGTCTGACGACAACTCTTATCTTTTATCTTTTCCATTGCTTTGCCTTCCTTTATATTATTGCTGACTAACGTTATCAGATATTCTAAACCAAGGCCTTTTGGAATTAGATTATACATCATTTGTAACCTTTTCTGCGTATTCCAATTGTTGTAATTAATAATTGTATGAACTTCCGAGATATAATTCCCATGTGACATTATTGTTAGTGGATGGAGATAACAATTATTCTTGTTCTAATTGATATATGTGTAACTTGTGATGTATGGATATGAATTATATTTTTGTTAATGAAATGAAAATGATGTTTGATCTTTGTCGAATGATTTTTTTAAGGAATTGATGAGGTTACTTGGAATAACTTCAATTGCTGATTTTTTTTTTAAATCTAGATTATCTTATCCGAATTTCTCATTTATGAAGTGTTAAATAGGCAGGTCCTTTCACAAGCCGATTCCGATGTTGTTAACTCGACGTGCTAAGAGTACTATGATATTTTTCTTATCCATGCAGGTTGGATCACTTTCTATGGAAAATGAAGATGAGAAAATCCATAATTCGAAAAAGAAAATTGCGGCAGAAGCTGCTTCTTATAGCATATCCTGGTCAGGTCAAGTGTTCTTTTTGACTTCTCATAGCTACCTCGTTAGTTCTAAGGGCATATACAATGGTACATATCAAGTGTTTGTAAGACTATGTCATATAGAATTTTAGGTGATGTAGAGGAGAGAAGAGGAAAGAGAAAACTGTTGTCTACTATTTAACAGACGGTCTTATAGACAGTTTTCTATTTTGTGTATCATTGTATAGACAGTCTGTTAATTAGATAAGAGACCATTATAGACAACTATATAGATGATCCATTATGTGAGTTATTTTTAGTGCTACCTATAGATGACATAGAGAGATATTTTAGACAGCTACCGCCTACACCACTGTATATGCTCTAATGTGCTTCGTGAGTGAGGTGATATGCTGTTGTTTTTGACTAATCTGAGTCATAATTCACACGGTCATTCAGTCTAGCAACTGCTGATGCACCTCAGAAAGGAAGATACTGGGATTTGCTGCTCCAATTATTTTGGCAATAGATGACCTATAACTTCTTACATATGTATAAAAAAACCAGTGCAAACAACCAGATAACATACCAAAATAGAAATTGGGGATTTGTTCTGGTCAGATATTTGCACGCCAACTAAAATTGTACTAACCAGCACCTTCAAACATGAAAAGCAAGCGGTCACACCTAAAAGAAGTAAATCACTCGTGATTCCAAGAAGCTACCTGGATTACCGGATATCACACATTGTTAGGGATAGATGCACGACATAAAACTAGAGAGAAAGATTTAGAGCCTGTTTGGCAACAAGGTTTTTTCATAGTTTCTAGACAAAACCATAGTTTTAGAGAAAAACTCTGTTTTAGAAACCATGAGGTGTTTGGTAGCCCTTTAAAAAACTCTGTTTTAAAAACCATGGTTTTCACAAAACCATGGTTTTTTCTCTGTTTTGGAAACTTTGGTCTTGGGCAAAATTTTCTGAGCGTTGGCACCAAAACAACTCCCAAAACTTTGTAGCCAAACAGTTGAGAGTTCCAAGAAAAACCATGGTTTTAATGGGGTTCGGTAAAACCATGTTTTTTATGCCAAGACAATTCCCAAACCATGGTTTTGTAAAACCTTGTTGCCAAACAGGGCCTTAACGTGAAAAAACCCATGCAGGAAAAAATCACGGGAAACAGTGCACTGTATCGTTTCAAGATTACAAGTACATGGAGTTTGCTTATATAGCCAAAGAGTTCTATGTGTAAAAAATTTGACACCTAACAAACTATAGATAAAACCAATAGATATGGTAGTTAGAGATGTTGAGTTATCTCCAATAAACCTCCTCTTAACTCAAAATCTATAACGAAATTGTTTCTAAAAAACCTTAAGGTAATTAAGCACGAAGAATACAAATGCGTTAAAAGTTCAAAGGATTACTGAACAAGGAATACTGGAACAGTCAAACCAAACACTTGTAATGCGAAAAATCACTATGGGTATAAAAAGGTTGGAGTAATCTTGTCCAAATGCTTCTGATGAAGCGAGATTGAGCAAACCACCAGTAGGTTGAGAGAAAGACTTCTGAAACAAATACTCAATCATCAAATAGTATAAGGTAAGACATCACCTGAGATGCTGGATATATAGTGAAGAACTCATAATATGAACTTTTGGAATGCTCCATATGAAATATAAAATTCAACAAGTTGCCCACTGAAAATCCATAATACGGTTAAAACTGCTCAAAAAATGTCAATATGAAGAAAACTCTCGTGCCATCAATGGAGTATAAATTACAGTAGACCTCTCATATTGAGCAAAGACAACAAAAAGAACGTTGTAGTATCTACGTAGAAACAACTCTTTCTTGCACTTCAAACCTTCATCTGAAAGTGACATTAGAGCAAAACCTTCACTAGAAAAAACTCCAAAAAGTATAATGCTACCATTAGCGTGCCATCAGATTCGAAATGAATGTTGCCAAAACTTTCATAATAGTCAACGTATCCAAACAATGAACAAACACCTAGATAATGGTGATGAAACACCAAATTTCAATGAACATGATGAAATACTAAAATCAGTTGTCCTCAACTGATATATTTTTTTCTCCAAATTTGTTGATGAAACGTCAAATAAAATTGCCAATAAACCGCCAATGATAAATCGACGAAACGTCGAATAAATTTTCAAGAATCCGCCAATGATATATACACAAAATATTAAGTATAAAATTGTATATGAAATACAGTCAACAATAAGCATGAAAGCCTAAAATTTGAATATGAGAAATCGAGAAGCCGCATTGAAATACCAAGAAGGTGGAAGTCAACGGAAGCTGGCTGCTGAGAAACAAAAGCTGAAAAGCTGGAGCCGACTGCTCTGGAGCCAAACTCGGATCCGAAAGAAAAATGAAGTCGCCTTCTGAGATATGAATCAAATCCGCGCTGGCTCAGTTGCATGTAGGGGTGAAAACGGAACGAAAATTTTCCGACCGTTCGGATTTAAAACGAAACTAAGCTCTTTTTGAAAGCGAAACGGAATTTTTGATGCGGAAATGGAAACGAATTTTTTCCCGAAACGAAGCGAAGCAGGAGAGTTAATTCCGACGAAACGAAGAACGGAAATTCCGGGTAACTCAAACCAGAATTTCCGAACATGCGCGCCAGGCCCAACCCATCTAGCGCCTCAAACCGGAAGTTGGAACCCTAGCGATCTCGAGTCTCGATCCTCATCGGCTCCGGCCTCGTGTCTCGTCCCATCGCCCAAGCGCCCCATCCGCGCCGCCCTGACCGGCGACCCCACCGCGCCGCCTGCGCCCCCGCAAGAGCCCTGCGCCCGAGTTCTGGCGTTCGGTTTAACGAAAAAATCGGTTTGGTTTCGATTTATTTGGAAATTCGGTTATTTCAAAATTGAAACCGAATTGTGTTTGAAAATTTTGATGGCGACAATTCGGTTAACCAATAGTTCGGTTTCGGTTTGGTTTTAACCGAATTAACCGAACTTGGCATTGATGATGGGTGTGTCGCCAAGAACTTTGTTGCTCGTAGCCTTGTTTGTAGCCTTCTCTTTTGACATCTTAATTTAAGGACAACCCAGTTGTTTGTTTCATCTTGAAATGCTCCTTATGCAATTATGGTTTCAAGCGTTGAGGAAGGAGCCTCGATCGTCTATGGCGATGGCAAAGCAGGCGAAGTTTTCAATATGTCTCCGATTTGGTGGGACTCTTTACCAAAGTTCGGTTAGTTCGGTTAACCGAGGGTTAAAACCGAATTAACCGAAAAAAGTTCGGTTATTTCATACAACTAACCGAATCAACAACCGAATAATTTGGTTTCGGTTTTTTAAACCGGTTCGATTTTAACGGTTTCGGTTTCGGTTTCGGTTTATTTGCCCACCCTACCTGCGCCCGCGACCGCGCCCGACCCCCTGCGCCGCTCCTCCGCGCGCCTACCGCACCGCTTGAGCCCTCGCGACCGCGACCGGCGCCCAAGACAAGTGAGGAGATGTGCTCAAACTCTTGTCATTGATGTAGTAATTTGAGCTTGCGTTTGTGTAAGAACTCTACCAAAGAAAACGTTGGCAAGAGTGAACACTGTGACACCGCAAATGGCAACAGATTGCACCGATCCCCCAAATCTTGTGCTCTTCAAACACATTTGATTGATTTAATGACCAATCTAGTGTTTAAATTGTACATATGTTAGCTTGCACTGGAAACTCTATGCATAGAAAAAAATCAAGTATCAATCTTGCCCAAGACAAAAGAAATATTACTGTTTTATATATACCAATAAACATGGTTTGGTCTCTAATAGTGCGATCAATTTAAACCAGATTCATTTTCATTTAGTATCTGCTTGGTGATAATAATTCGTTTTCCATGGTTGTGCGGTTGTGACATAATGCATCGTATATAGACTTTCTACCTGTGATACTTCACATCTTAAGTTACTCCTAGGATTGCTTTCATGTGAATTTTTGTAATTACTTTATATGATATTGAAAACATTTAGCAACACTAGGGATCAGTATATGCATTGAAATGGCTACCGTTTCTTGACGTAAGATCCTTCTCGACTTCAGCAAAGAGCTCCTTCAGTCTATGTGGTACTTTAGCTGGAGCTACAAGTTAGGAAACCATTCTGATCACATGACTTTAAGTACCAGTTCAGTAAGAACTATGTGAAAAAAAATCACACAGATTGATATTTTGATGCTATCTTACTCAAATTGAAATTTGCTAGCTCAGACTATCAACTAAGTTGTTTTGAACGGTTACAACTTCTCTCGCTGTTCACCTCAAACCATATTTGTTTATGTTTGCAAGGCATCCTCAAACCATGGACAATACTGCAAGTAGGAGTAGCAGTGCAAGCGCGACATCCCCTGCTTTGGCTCAATCATTGGTACTGCCAGAGCCCCCTAGTGCTACACCAACTCCAAATGTTGCTGCAGCTACTACTTCAACTCAAAGTGTGGATTTGACCGATGAAACCGAGGGTAAGCCACCGCCTGGAAAAAGAGCTAAGAAAGCCACCTCTGATGTTTGGGCACACTTCACCAAGTATGAGGTTAATGCGAAAGATGAAAAGGGCAACAATGTTGTACAGCTATGGGCTAGGTGTAACAAGACTGGATGTTGCTACAAAGGTCGATGCGAGAGCAGTAGAGGAACATCGGGTTTCAAAAGTCATTTGAAACACAAGTGTCGGCGTATTCCACCTGACAGGCCCAAATCTACAGATCGTGTTTGGTTCGGCAGGGGGGATGGCTTTGGTAGTTGGCAAACCCTAGCAGAGGGAAACCCCAGTACCTCTCACACTAACGAATTCTGGTGTCTACGAACTTGATGAACACACCGATTTTACCCAGGTTCAAGCCCCCTTGAAGAAGGGTAACAGCCTTACGTCCTGCCTGATTTTGGATTGAGTATAGTGGGCTTGGTTACAGAGCTTGCCGATGACCAGCTCTTCTGTTGAGTCTATTTTCCCGACCCCCTTCTCTCGTATGCTCTCAAGTGCCCTTATATGCATGGGCTTACACGGGTCAGATAGAGGAGGGATCGTCATCATGCCTATCTTACATGCATTTATTACGCCTTTATGCGTTGTCCCGTTCCTTCAGCCCTAATCAATGCCAGCGCATGCCTTCGCCCGGTTCTTCCGGAATGTGACCTCTCTGCGATGGGTAGGTGTGAGGCGTCAGAGGAACGGGCTTGTAGTGAATTCCTTGAATCGGCGTGTTCGCACAGCGAGCTGCCTCGACACGCGAGACGTCGAGGAAGGAGACTTCGGGACGAAGCCACCGCATCCCACCTTTTTGCACGGCAGCAGGATAAACAAGGCGTGCTCGCTCACCGCCGCCAAAGCCGCCACGTGGCCGGGCGCCGGTGAGAGGCGTGGCGCGTGTTTCGCCCACTGCCGCACCCCGTGGCGCGTCACGTCCACCGCCGGGCCGGCACCCGTGGCGGCGTGCTCGCCACGTGACCGCCCGCCCGAGCGCCCGCCAGCCGCAGCTGGCGGCGTGGCAAGCCGCGGCGTGACCGCCCACTGCGCGCGTGTGGCGCACGCCGCCACGTGGATCGACGTCAACAGATGGGGTGTAAACACCCACCCGCTTGCTAGACTGCCACGTAGGCCACGCACGCTTTTGTGCGGCGAAGAGGGTACCCTGGCGTATAGTACGCCGACAACAAGCATTTCATCTTGACCGGGCAACAAACAATTAACCTGAAGAAGAGCGAGGGCGATGAATCCATGGCATCTATTGAAACTTATAAGTATGATGAGGCTGTCAGTTTGAAGAAATTCTATCTTGCAATTATCATGCATGAATATCCCTTTAATATTGTTGAGCATGAGTACTTTGTGGACTTTATCAAGTATTTGCATCCTTCTTTTCCAATTAAAAGTCGCATTACTGTGAGGAAAGATATATTAAATATGTTTGTGGAGGAAAAGAAAAAACTGTATGAGTACTTTAAAACACTTGAATGCCGCTTTAGTACAACCATGGACATGTGGACATCTAATCAAAATAAAGGCTACATGTGCATCACAGTACATTGGATAGATGACAGTTGGTGTATGCAAAAAAGGATTATCAAGTTCATGCATGTAGAAGGACATCATTCGGGAAAAAATTTGTGCTTATCGTTTTATGATAGTGTAGTAGATTGGAATCTTGATAGGAGATTATTTGCACTTACTTTGGACAATGCTTCAGCAAATGATAAATGTGTTCAAGGGATAGTGAGCAAACTCAATAAGATATCTCTATTAATCTGTGATGGCATCTTTTTCCATGTGAGATGTTTGAATCATATTTTGAATCTTGTTGCCCAAGATAGTTTAAAGACAATTGCACCAGCCATTGCAAATATTATAAATACAGTCGCAATTGTGAAGAACTCTCCACTACAATATGAAGAGTTTATGAAGTGTGCTTCAGAGTGTGACTTGATGTGACCAAGGATCTCTCTTTGGATGTTCCTACAAGGTGGAACTCCACATATCTTATGTTGAAGAGTGCAATTCACTATAAAGATGCTTTTGGTAGGCTCTTTCTTCGGAATTCAAGCAAATATAAGAAATGTGCTCCAACTTCCAATAATTGGGCTATGGCAACATTGATATCTGCATGTTTGAAGCTATTTTATGATGCTACTGAGCTATTCTCTGGCACTAAATATCCAACAGCGAATTTATTTTTCAGAAAGTTTTGTCAAATTAAGATTGCAATTGCAGAATGGTGTGACAACTCTGACCCAGTAATTCAAGCTTTGGCATATTCTATGAAAATTAAATATGACAAGTATTGGGAAAAATCCAACATGGCACTTGCTGTAGCATGCTTCTTTGATCCTAGATATAAGAGAAATGTGATAGAATATTATGCACCGAAGATTTATCCTATTACTTCTATGCAAGAGATTGATAAATTTGCTAAAGTTGTTCATGAGTTGTTCCAAGCTTATGTATCTGCTTCGAAGAAGACAGTCTCTAGTTCTACAAATGTGCACCAAGTGGGTTCTCAACTTGATAGTGTTGATGAGGATGATGAGCTTGATATGTTCTTGCATAGCATTAGTGAAACAGATCATATTACCAAAAATGAGTTGGAAGTGTACTTGGAGCAACCTCTAGCATCTATAAAAGACAAATATTTCGATATCTTGTCATGGTGGAAGGTCAAGCAAGTTGAGCTCCCTATTCTCTCCCAACTTGCTCGTGATGTGCTATCTATTCAAGTGTCAACGGTTGCTTCAGAGTCGGCATTCAGTGCTGGTGGACGGGTTGTCGACCCATTTCGCAGCCGTTTAGATCCTGAGATTGTGCAAGCTTTAATTTGTATTAAAGATTGGACCGCAGCATCAAAAGGTAATTTTTTAGTTTACTTCAATAATTTGTTCATAATGTGAAAATATTGAAGCCTAATCAGTTTTTATTAACTATTCAGGTGGTACCATTGCATCTATCATGACTGAGTTGGATGTGGATAGCCTTGAGCAACATTTTGCAAGCTCGATAGCAACGGTTTGTCTTTTTTATCTAACTTATAAACCATATTGTGCAAATCAAATAAAATTCAGTTTAATGTGCTTCTACTTGTCTTCTCAAGAACATTAATATTGTTTCATACTTGTCTTTGTAGTTGGAGGAGCAAGATGATGACAATGGAATGCGATATGGAGGAGAATGTAATGGGTGATATTGGGGATAGATAGCTTGAGAAAAAAGCGAGTTTTGGTGATTTGAAACTATATGTGTTAGCTATTGTAGTATGATGTGGAACTACATATATTTGCTATTGTGGTATGATGTGGAACTACATATATTTGCTATTGTGGTATGATATGGAACTATATATGTTTTCTATTATATTATGATGTGAAACTATCTATGTTTGCTATTATACTATGATGTGCTGGTTGGTTATAAGGTAAACAATGTTTACATGCTATTGTACATACTATGCTCGCTCAATGTTGGCTAATGTTATTAAGATGTTCTTTGTAACTTTGCATAGATCATGTACTACATTCTTGTGAAATTTTCCATTTTCGTTTCCGTATCCGCTCCGTTCCGTTTCGATTCCGTTTCCGTCACTATCCGTTTCCGTATTCGTTTCCGGAGTTTCCGATTTCGTTTCCATTACCGGTAAAAATATGGAAATGGAAACGGAACAACTATTTACCGACCGTTTCCGTTCCGTTTTCACCCCTAGTTGCATGGGACTTTCACAGGAGTAGGCATAGGCTCTGCTCTGGAGTCTGGCCGAAGCCACGAGACTCAAAAAAAACTCCAATCTGGTACTGAGATGCATTTCAAGTCCAGGAGTTGAAGAGCTTCGACCGGTCAAAATAGAGGCCAACCAGATAAAGCTTCGGTGCTGGACTGCTGGCCAGAGCTTCTTCACACGTGAGATGGATGACTAACCAGTTGTGCAAGAAACCACGGGCGAGTTCACAGAGATGGTGCGCCTCGCGCGAACAGAGATGCCGGCAGACGAGCAGGCGGGCAGCTAGGTTGAAGCAGCGACGATCCGGCATAGCGATCGGTGTGCGGTGAAATTTCAGATATTGCCACTCAATTCGTGCGCCCCTTCAGCTCTGTGTATAACATACGGGTCTATCCAGTGACGGAGTCAGGATTTTTATACGCCTAGGGCCGAAAATAGGTGACTATTACTATTGTTAAACACTACAAAAATTTAGATACGACAAAAGTACAGCACAAATACACAATTAAAAATAAATTTGAATTCCATACTGTACATATACCTGAACAAGTAACATAAATATGTAGAACAATGAACTAGAAATTCTAATACCATAAAAGATTTAGAATGAAGTACTTACTATTCAGTGACCAATGAAAATTGAACCAATTCAGATTTAATCAAGCGCTTTGCATAGTGGACAGTTATTTTGTATGGGTTTGCTAATCCAATAAGCCAAAACAAATTATTGAATACTACATGGGTTTGTGACTGCTTACAGGAACAGAAAGGGTGTGGCAATAAAAACAATACCGGACGCAGGAGGCGGGGGCGGTGGCCGACGGGCATTGCCGCCTTACCGGGGCGGCCGGGCGGGAGTGGGCTGTGGGCCAAACGGCAGCCGATCGTGCTACTTGAGTAGCATGGCCGAAGTCACCGATCGCCGAGGATCACACGGAGAGCAAAGAGAGCATGGCGCGGGATCGGGCGATGGCTGCGGATAGTCTTTGGCGGGAGTGGGCCGAATGGCGGCAACCGTGCCACTTGTCGGCCGATCGGCTATTCGGTTGGATCTGCGGAACACTGGCGCCGGGCGAGCCGCAAGCAACAACCGAGCAATCAGAGGCGCGGAGTAGACAAGCGACAAGCAGCGGAGTGGGGGTGTAACATGAGCTCAGAGAAGCTGACAGAGCTACATGAGCGGAAAGTGAGCACCGGCGGGGTTTGTCTTGGCGTAATGGCGAATGGCGACCATTGGCGAAGGCGGCGGCGGATCGTTGAATCGGGCGAGCACTACGGCTGCAGAGAGTGGCGGCGTGACCTTTGTCGACCTTCCTGTGTTTCGCAAAGAATGCCCCAGCGTCGCAAAACTAGGTCGGCTGCGTCTCAAACCAAATACAAATTGAACAGTATTTTGCACTGTTAATTGGGCAAACTGGGGCTCGGGCCCTACTTGCCCAGGCTTAGATCCGCCCCTGGGTCTATCTGTATCATTGATAGCAGACCAGACCAGGGTGTCAAATACCGAAAAAAAGGAATTTTAAAGGTGTCGAGAGCTGAAATATCTCGTCTGGGCAGATCCGGGTCAGTGACGCTTCAGGCGACAGAGATCCAGATGGCTTAGGATTGAAAATCAGGCTGGGAGGTGCTTCTCTTAGTTGGAGACTTGGAGCAATTCTTCACGGGCGGGTGGCGCGGAGGTGGCCTGCTCGGGCGCGGACGATGGTAGCCGGTGCTACGGACGAATCGGGCGCAGGCGTGTGGCCGCCAGAGAAGGACGCTCGGCGGAAATCGAAGTGCGGCTGCGTGAAGGCCACAAAGGGCGCAGAAGGAGGCCGATGGGCGGCCGTGCGCAATGAAGGTCACGGTGGAGGCGCAATGAAGTCGGCTGGAGGCGGGAGCCAAGGCGGCCGAAGCGCGGGAGCGGCTGGGCGAGCGGTGGCGCCCGGCGGCGATGGCGGCTAGAGGAGGACCGGCTGGAGGCAAAGCTGACCGCGCGGACGCGGCGTGCGGCGGGAGGCGCGGCTGCGCCTCGACGGAGCCGAAGGAGGACGGCGTGCGGAAGCCGGGACGGCCGACGGTCGCGACGACGCGGAAGACGGCGAGTAGATCGCAAATCCCAGGACGGCGCAGATCCGCCCGAGGACGGCGTCGCGTCGGTGGGCGATCGACGATGAGGTGCGGCCGGCGCGGAAGCGAAGGAGCAGCAACCGGCGGAGTCGGCAGACGGCCAGTGTGGATGGCCAGAGGCGACACCGGCCGGACCGGAGGCAGAAGACCGGGCTGTCGGCCGGCGCGAAGTCTGGCGCAAGTGATGGCGGACGGCGCGGGGCGGCGCCGGCGGCTTGGAAGCCGGCGTGAAGGCACGGACGTCAATGGCCAGTCCGAAGATGGCGAAGAACCCCGTAGCCAGGTTGCAGATCGAAAGCCAGGTATGCTAGGGCTCTGATGTAACTTGTTAGGGATAAATGCACGGTATAAAATTGGAGACAAATATTTAACGTGGAAAAATCCTTGCGGAAAAAAATCACAGGAAACAACGCACTATATCACTTCAAGATTACAAATACAGGGGTTGGCTTATATAGCTAAAAAAATCTATTTGTAGAAGATTTAACTCCTAACAAACTATGAATAAAATTAAAAGATATGGTAGTAGAGAGATTGAGTTATCTCCAACACATATTTTCCATTTTCAGTGTCATTTTCCCATGAGAAGGATGGATCAAACAATCCTCACCTCGGTTTGTTCGTAAAGCGAGTAGATGTGCATCTGATTTCTTGAATTCACATTTTAGGCTCTATGATATTTTGCAGTGTAAATGCTTGTTCTCCTGTGTTCCGGACTTCAAGTCTTCAAGGTGACCTACTCATGCAGAAGAAATGTTTATTCTCTTCTCAGAGACTTGCTAGTCCATAGTCTAGATAATGATACTAACTACTCCCTCCATCCTCTAATGTAAGTCGGACATGTTTACCTAGAAGGTACATTATTTAAGTAACATTTAATGAAATTAGATCATATCTTTTTATATACTAGAAATTCCTATGTTAATCTGGAAAAAGAAAAATTGCTAGATAATCCCACATTATTCTAAAAAAAGAGAATCTTGGTCGTCCAATATTTTCACCCACGGCTTAGATCTGTTTATCTATTCATAAGAGATATATGGTAAATCAGAGGAGTATCATGTGAAAGAGAAGCTTTCCTTTCCTTATCTATTTGTCATCTTCAAGTGCCTAATAAAGAAGCAATGATCTGGAAATAGAAAGGAAGGTGGGAAGATATTATTGCATGCGTTATGGATTAGATCTATTTATAGAAATTGCTAGCTGTACAGGCGCACGGGTCAATAACTAGTTTGTCTCTAATAGAGAGAGTAGTAGTATGTCTCTATAATAGGAGCAACTATGATCTAAATCTATTAAGTATTACTTAAATAATGTGCAGGTCAGACTTATATCGTGGGACAGAGGAAATAGCAACTTCGTAGAAATGTTCTTCCTTGACTCCTTCCATTATTCCCCAGATGCTTCCTGTAGGTAAGGTGGAAAGCACGTTACTACATAATCAAAACAATTGACCAATCCTTCCACTCCCTGGGGTCCAGCTGTCCAAGGCAACCTCATCCACTATATATTTTGCTTCCATATCCCACTTCCATGGTTCCATTCTTGTTTTGTTGCAGAGTACGATAAGAACACCAATGGATTTCCGTCCCATACACACAATCTTCTTGTTGGTTTGTTGGTCAATTGGTTCACTGCCTTTCTGTGCGTCAGACAGCCGCCTTCTTCCCGGCAAGCCGCTTTCCGGTGGCAGCACCCTCATCTCCGATGGTGGCACTTTTGCCATGGGCTTCTTCTCCCCGTCCAACACCACCACAAGACAGTATTATGTTGGTATATGGTACAACAACATTCCCAAGGATAACATCGTGTGGGTTGCCAACCGTGCTACGCCGATCACAGATCCTTCCTCCGCAACACTTGCCTTGACGGACAGATCCAATCTTCTTCTGTCAGATACCGACGGCAACGTTCTTTGGACGACAAACATCACCACTGGCAGCAGCAGCTCATCATCAAACACCACCGGTGGAGAAGCCACGCTTGAAAATAATGGAAATTTTGTCCTCCGGTCATCGGAGGGCACCATCTTATGGCAAAGCTTTGATTACCCAACCAACACGCTCCTCCCCGGCATGGACTTCAGACTGACCCACAGGACACATCCATTACAACGGCTGATTTCTTGGAAGGACCC
Source organism: Guadua angustifolia (assembly GCA_036346375.1). Lineage (NCBI taxonomy): Eukaryota > Viridiplantae > Streptophyta > Magnoliopsida > Poales > Poaceae > Guadua > Guadua angustifolia. The sequence goes on from CM070514.1 coordinate 48,861,382, forward strand.
CCATGACCCATCCCCGGGCAGCTTCTCCTATGGTGCAGACCCTAACAATTCTCTGCAGCGCTTCATCTGGAATGGCTCAAGACCGTACAGGCGAAGCCCAGTTTGGAGCAGCTACCTGGTTGTTGGGCCATATATGGAGAGCATCAAGTCCACTATTTACTTCACATTGCATCCCATCGGTGATGAGATCTACATGTCATTTGGCATGCCAAGTGGCCTCTCACCGGTGCTATTAAGGATGCACTACTCAGGCGAGATGAAGATACTGATCTGGAATAGCAACATGTCACAGTGGAGTACCCTGCAGTCAGAACCAAACAAAGAGTGCAACACATATGGATATTGTGGTCCATTTGGTTACTGTGACAACACACAGCCTGTTGTGATGTGCAAGTGTCTTGATGGTTTCGAGCCAAACAACAACAGAGATTGGACCTCCGGCAGGTTTTCACAGGGATGCCACCCGAAGGAAACACCAGCTTGCGGTCAAGGAGATGGTTTCTTAACTTTGTCGGCAATGAAGATTCCCGACAAGTTCTTGTATGTCAAGAATAGAAGTTTTGATGAATGCACAACAGAATGCACCAGCAACTGCTCCTGCACTGCGTATGCTTATGCCAATATCAGCACCAAGGTTATCGATGAGGATGACACAAGGTGCCTATTATGGATGGGAGATTTGATTGACACAGAGAAGCGCATTGGAGAAGGGGAGAACCTCTATATTCGGGTCAACGGTTTAAGTGGTATAATTTCTTGCTTCTCTTTCTCTGCCTGCCAAAGTAAATATATTTCTCTTTTTTGCATGTCCAGTGAAGCTCCAATCGTATCCCCTTACTGCAACATACAACATTAGAGCATGAATTAGGTCTAAATAATTAGTGGTGGGCAAATATTAGAGTAGGGTACTAGGGTAAAGACTTGATAATACCTTTTTTCTGGTATTACATGTATATTTTGAAAGAGAAGGATCTCCTTGAAAAGGTGTCTTTGTACAGAATAAAACTAAATAAATAAATAAAAATTTACTTAACATAGCTTGTCTAAGAAAAGATCAGTGGTTCTCATGCTACTTTATCATGAATAAGTGAAAATTCTGTTAGTTGAATGTCAACACTAAATTATCTATTCTGAAATAACAATTAGGCAATTACACGTTCTAAAAGGCACTCCAATTGCATCACACCTAACCAGGCCACACAACTACCTTAAAGAAAAGGTGATATAAACACACACTAGCCCACAGGTTTTCAGTGTAAGCATCGTCACAAACAAGACTAACAACCCCTTCCAGATAGTTTGTCTATCTTAGAGCACATGTATAACAATTCCAGAATGAGATTGTAGAAAACTTACATAAGAGAATTCCTAGGTTCAATTTCATAGAGAAGTATAGTTCTACAACAACATTACATTTTATATAAATAAGTTAAAAACTATATATAAAAGAGTGATAAAACATGAGACACAAAAATCTTGCTGATATGATGAGCATAACAGTACCTCCCTGTTGAACTCATCTCCCAGGATTTTTTGGGACTTTAGTTCCTATCTGATCTCCAGTTACACACCTGCATTAGACATGTAGAATTAATAAGAATCCAACCAGTCAATCCACACACATATGACATATGCTCCAGAATTGCCGATTCCCAATATGTATATCAGATGTCTGATACATATGCATCGCTATTGTTCCAATGCTACTTGCACCGGCCATTGCTACATGGCCTCCACTGGTGTGCCTGCCCTGCATTGGGCAATGGGAGGATGATAAGAGGATAAGATGGTAAGGGCGTAAGGATGTTTTCTCAGGATATTGGAAGTATTGAGAGGAGAGTAGGTCAAGAACTGCACGAGGGGGGGGGGGGGGGGGGGATTGTAAAAGTGATTTTCAACATGAATGGACTAATATAGAATATTTTAGCCTGGGAGTAAGTAAGCTAAATAGAGAGATCAAGCTGCCAGTCATCACTAAAATGAGTTTCTATTTTTCTAGCATGTAGCATGATCACTCTGGACTCTGTAATATTAGTTTTGATGAAATAGTTTGCCACAGCATGCTGTCTGTGAATCAGTACAGTCTGTTTTATATGATAAGACGATAGTTTATTTGATTGGAGGGGGAAGATTAGCATCTAGTGTGTGTAGAATAAGAATATGTGCAACTGTAAGGGTTGGCATGGGTGATCCATATGAAGTTTTTATAAAGTCAGTTGGTATGTAAAGCGTTTCCATCTGAACCATATACCCAGGGAACAGTTTCTTGTTTCAGACATCTGATGTGTTTGGAAATGGACGACCAGCGCACTTCTTCCAAAAGACAACAGATCCAATCCAAGTTAACGTACAAGATTTACAGTCTTATATTAATAAGGAAACCGTCATGCCTTGGTTTAAGTTGTTTATGTCTTCTATTTATGTTGTACAAGCAACATGAGCATGTCAACTATATGATAAAAAATCAACATTTACGAAAAAAGGTAGATTAGGATTTTAAGTTTTAAAAGCAAGTGTTTGCCAAATGCTACCATAATGTCTGATTGCTTGCCGGTAATGCAATCGTTCATGTGAGAAATAAATTGTTCGAGATAGTTGTGCACGTAAATCGTATGTATAAGAAAATTTTGATTTGTAGAGTCTAGTTATATCACAATTCTCTTGATGGATTAAATTTGGGCAGATAAAAAGAGAAAAAATAACATAGTGGAGATTGCAGTGCCGGTCGTATCAAGTTTGCTCATACTCATATGTCTGTGGCTTGTCTGGATCTGCAACTGCCGAGGTAGAACACATGTTCCCTATTTTTCATCTTGTATTTCCCAAAAGCATGTTTGCATAGGCCACTTCACTATTCCATGTGCTGTGTTCTTTTATTTTTGTTAAGAGATTGTATCGGCATTCCTGTCAGGTAAAGAAAGAAACAAGAAAATTTGTAAGAAGCTGATGTCAGGAGTTTTGAGCACTTCTGATGAACCAGGGGATGGAAACTTAAAATATCCTCGCATTAGCTTCCGTGAAATTGCACTTGCAACAAACAATTTCTCCAACTCCAACATGCTTGGACTTGGAGGTTTTGGCAAAGTTTACCAGGTAACAAGAAGTCTTTTCTTTAGTACAAAATCATTGTATTTCCATCTTGTTTGATCTAAATAATATGCAATTGTGCAGGGAACATTCGAGGATGGCATGGAAATTGCTGTGAAAAGGCTTAGTAAGGGTTCTGCCCAGGGTGTACTAGAGTTCAGAAATGAAGTAAATCTCATTGCGAAGTTGCAACACAGAAACTTAGTTAGACTTCTCGGTTGCTGCATCCATGGAGATGAGAAACTACTGATTTATGAATACTTACCAAACAAAAGTTTGGATGCCTTCCTTTTCAGTATGTTATGACTACGTCTTAACAAATTTCAGTAATTAATCAAATCAACAAGCATGACTGATGTTATCCATCATTTAATGCTATTGCTGGCAGATGCCACAAGAAAATCAGTGCTTGATTGGCCAGTAAGATTCAAGATAATCAAAGGGATAGCTAGAGGACTTGTTTATCTTCATCAAGATTCAAGGTTGAAGATAATTCACAGGGATCTGAAAGCAAGCAACATACTATTGGATGCTGAAATGAGCCCCAAGATATCCGATTTTGGTATGGCAAGGATATTTGGTGGCAACCAGCAACAAGGAAATACCAACCGCGTTGTTGGAACATAGTGAGAGATTCAATACACGAATGAACTTCAATATGTTATTATTGTGCTTGAACTAAAATTAAGTTGTGTACTGATGATTCAAAAATGTTTCAAACAGCGGTTACATGTCGCCTGAATATGCTTTGGAAGGTGTATTTTCTGTCAAGTCTGATGTCTATAGCTTTGGAGTTTTGCTTCTAGAGATTGTGAGTGGCTCAAAGATCAGCTCTATGCACCTAATAGCAGACTTTCCCGACCTTAAATCTTATGTAAGTACTATGAAATGCTTTCTGCAACTTGTAGTAAATATGCACCTTTATAGGGTAAGATATGTTTGATGCAGGCATGGAGTTTATGGAAGGATGGGAACACAAAGGATTTCATTGACTCATCAATTGTGGAGAGTTGTTCACTTGTTGAAGCTTTACTATGTATCCATATTGGACTCTTGTGTGTTCAAGACAACCCAAATGCACGCCCACTCATGTCATCAATTGTGTCCATTCTGGACAATGGAGATATATCACTTCAACCTCCAAAACAACCTATATATTTTGCAGAAAGGAACTATGAAACAGATGGAGCAGCAGAAAATATTGTGAATTCTGTAAATAGCATGAGCATTACAGTGCTAGAGGCACGATAACGGTCTCATTACAGCATATGCTCATTTGTAAATTTGACTATGTTTACAACAGTACAATGCATTGAAAGCCGATATTTGACTTGTAGAACATGTAGTTTTGTTCTAATATAGATAGCGTGTGACAGTAGCTCCCATATCGAGAAGGTTACATGTCTTATTGAAATGGGAGAAGGCTACATGTTCTTATTGGAGACCCTTATCACGCAGAATTCTGGATGCCTAAAAGAAGGTAACATACCCACTTAGAATTTACTATGTTTAAAAGAAGGTAATATACGACTTTAAATTTACTATCTGTTAGATGAAGTGATGAACTATCAAATAGAATTTGAAACCGATATAATAGTTTTGTGTTTTTCATCTAGGCCAACTTTCATTTTGATTGATTTGACATTTTAAACATAAAAGGTTAGTAGAATTGTCTATTTTCTTGATATTTACATGCAATATGTCTTGTAGTTACTATGGAGCATACTTTTCAGTATGGGCATGGAAGTGCAAAGTCAGTCAGCATTGTTGTCTATAATGACTAAATTCTGTCAAATGCAACCGTGTATCCAGTCACTCTTGAAAGTTCAGACATGAAGTGTGACTCGAAGCAAGAAAAACCAGTTTTTCCACTGATCGCTCGGTTCCAGTTAGATTTTTAAAAATACTTTTAGGTGAACCGTAAGTGAAATTTATTTATTTATTTATATGTTAGACTTAAAATGTACAGTACTCTTTAATATCTGTGTAAATTAGTTTTTCAGGAGAGCATAGAAGCTCTACTATGAATTTATTTCCTTTTTTGGGGGGAGAAAGGAGAAATAAATAATTTGTAATAATAAAACAATCACTAATTTCTGTTCCTTTTTTTTCCAGAAAAAACACTCACCTTTTCCTTGTAGGCATTTTCACGAACATCTTGTGCCACTCGACACTCCATCTCTCATACGTGTTCCCTGAACCTTGCGTCATCACAAACACCTAGCGACTTGGCAACCACACGGCAAAAGAATAAGCAACGCCTAAGCGCAAATCAAGATCACACAAGCAGAGCGAGACGAAGCACATGGTTCCATTCACATCTCAAGCACGCACCTCCTGAGTCTCAAGCGCCGCGCCCACGCCGTCGTCCATTTTTTGCAGCGACGCCGCTCGCTTCGCCGGGCCCGGGATGCTGCCGCTGGCATCTCCGACTCCGAGTGTGTCATGACTGAGAAGGAAGCCAAGAAATTGAATCAGAGTTATTCCCCTTTTCCTGTTCTTCTTCACGCTGGCCTCATCTCACGTCTCGGCACTCTCCGCCGATGGTCATGGGATCCACCCCTTCTTCGAGTGCTTCGTCTTACGCCACGGCGATTTCTTCTCGTCGACGGCCATGGGATGTGACATTTGGTATCAGAGCTTCTCCGAAGGAGCTTCTCTGCGCGGCGGCGGCGTCTGGTGACGCGGGCTCTGTCTTTGAACTCCTTGCTGTCGGCGCCGACCCCACCCACTTCGACGCCTCCGGTATGACCCCACTCATGCACGCGATCGCCGGGGGCCACGCAGCCGTTGCTCGGCTCCTCCTCGACGCCGGTGCGCCATGGAGCGCTCTATCCCCCTCAGGCCTCTCCGTGGGCGACCTCACCTCCGATCTTTCGTTCAGCGAGGAGCGGGTGATGGACTCGGAGAGCAAGGCGGTGATGATGGAGTGGGAGCGGCCGCTGATGGAGGCGCACGCGCGGGCGGTGTGCTCCAGCGGCGGCGGCGGCTACTTCGATGGCGGCTGCTTCTACATCGGCGAGCCCAACGTGTCGTTCGGGATCAACCCCTTCAGCGAGGAGAGGAGCAGCAACTGGAGCGACGAGTCAGCGGGTGATGCATTCCAGATATTCGACGAATGGCCTCTCCAGGATGTGGTATGGGATGAGGAGCATGCCTTGTGTGCTGCGGAGAAATCGATGGAGTCGGTGGACGAGGTGGCCGCTGTGGCCAGGGTGAAGGTTGAGTTGCAAGAATTTGAAAGCACAAATCCTGAAAGTGGTAACAATAAAGTACAGAATCAGTATCAGCTGGGTGAGTTTATGAGTTCATGTTGGCAACTTGTTATGAGGCAGAATCCTTGTTCTAATTCTGAATCTGATCCTACTGAGAGTTCTCCTGACGCATCAATGACATTACTCCTATGCTTGAAGAGTTGCACCCACAAATAGACTTGGGGATTGGTCACCCTTCCTTGGCCGTCAGAGTGAACTTGAATTCTTCATCAGATGACGATGAAAATGACCACTGGCAAGAAGGTAACAATGGCAAGTTATTTGGTACACTGGAAGCGCATATATATGATGATATTAAAATACTAATTGCGGCAACTTCAGATGTGGGTGTGTTAGAAGTAAATTATGGAGTGGAGGAAGACGTGAAGGATTCAGTTCATGCAGGTAGTGAGCAATCGATATTGGGTTCTCTATCCAAAGTAAATAATTCTGAACCTCAGGTTGTTGAAGCAGACTCTATCGGTGAGGTGAACTCATTATTTAAGTGCCGTATGGAGGAAGTACTAGTGCAATCCATTTCAGAGCACAGTATTGATCAACCCTTGATGGTTAAACTTGAAGATGAATTGGGTGGCCTATTATCTTCAGTCTCCAGGATGCATGTGATTGAAGCAAGTTCAGTTGAAGAGATTGCTTTGTTGGTCATATCGCCGGTTTGTATGGAGCATACTGATAAAGAATTTGAAGAGGATTATGACAAGTCAACAATACTTGCAATTTAGTTTTATGTGCAATGGGATCCTGGAATTATGGAATTATTCTATGCTATTGCTTGAGGACAAGCAATATTTCCAGGAGGCGGTAATGTCATGACTGGAGGATAGGACCCACCTGTCAGTGAGAGCAAGAAGAGGATTAAAAGGGCCACCAACTGAGTCTGAGAAGGAAGCCAAGAAATTGAATCAGAGTTGTTCCCCTTTTCCTGTTCTTCTTCACGCCGGCCTCATCTCACGTCTCGGCACTCTCCGCTGATGGCCATGGGATCCACCCCTTCTTCGAGTGCTTCATCTCACGCCACGGCGATTTCTTCTCGTCGACGGCCACGAGATGTGACAGAGTGGTCTACTGTCGGCGCTGACCTCCTATCCGCCCCGTCGGCCGTCCAGCTAACTAAGGACTTGTCATTCTGGCGATCAACGCGCTAATCTCGCTCGCAGCCAAACTTATCCGTATCATTCTGGCACCAGCCCGTACAGTCGGTAGGTAATATTTGTACGCTAAACTGGTACAAATAGCTTGATTTCGGTTAATACCGAGCCGGTACGTCCGTATCAGCCTCGCTATTGGCAAAATTAATATCATTTATTATTATGTATTTAAAGTAATATTAATTAATAGTGAAATTTGATATAAGCATAATTAAATATATGTATATTTATAAATATATATACCTGCGAACAAGAATGGTCGCAACTCGTAGCCACTCCGGCGAGACATCTACGCGCAGCCTCTCCCGCTAGATCGAAGCCCTCGTGCGGTCGCGCCATGGACGTCGCAGTCGCTTTACGCGTATCCATGGCGCTGCCTCCAATCTGCCAAGTCGCGCGGTGCCGCCGATGCCTACTCCAGTGCCGCGCTGCTGTTGCTCTCCGCCGTTGCCATCGGATCGAAGGATTTGGGAATCGCTCCAACTACAAAGCAACGGAAAGCTCGGATTTAGTTTGGGGATTGAGCAGGGATTTACATTACCCAATTGCTTTGAAAAATCGGTGTTGGGTTGGTAGTGATTTTTGTCGAAAATCGTTAGAAACTGAAGGGTTTCAAAATCAAAATTTTTCGGGAAAAAAAATCAAAAATCGACTGACCAATTGAATATTTTTTGTGCCTGATTTTTTAAGCGATTTTCGTCGATTTTCACCAATTTTCGTACAGTTTACGTTCCATAATTTTTTTGATTTTTTCTGAATTTGAGCTTTTTTTTTTTGCATTAGACCGGTTTCTAATTTCGAACTGACTTGATATGGCCGATTTTTGTGATAATCGAGCGATTATCGACGATATTTCAATTCCTGGGATTGAGCGCTTCTTCTCCTCCTTCTTTACTCGATAGAATACTTTTGGAGAGGTGGTTTTATGTTTTTCTTTTTTTTAAAGTTGTATAAATATTAAAGTATGAATGAAAAGTAGATGGTGATTATTTACCCTTTCAGTTGATTCCAGATTTGTATAACTAGTATCAAGAAAGAAATAATAGAACCACTTCTCGTACTTTTGTCTGATGTGTAGATTAGTAGTGATGTGGATAGAGATGAATGGATGGATAGTTCCTTTTTTTCTTGAAGACAACTAAGGTGGTTGATTACTGAATGGATGAGTGCTTATGGAAACGTAATTGATGCTTTTTACCTTTTCTCCTCCTCAAAACGTGATTTTATAATTTTACGTTTCTTTTTTCACACCAAGGCCTCCAACTAAACACCACACATCCTCATATTTGTCTGACCAAACCCAAGTAATCTGATTTTCAGACTACCTCTAAACACCATTTTTTGTCAGGCATGCAGCCTATGGTGCTAACCAAACAAGCCATGAACCCTAGGGCTGGTTTCCTCTGGATTTCCTTCGTAGAAAGTAAGATTCGATCTTGTCAACCTGCGCAACGCGCGAGTCCATGCCGAGTGCAGGTGAATCCCCACACCACGATGTCCTCTGCGCGTGGTACTGATGATGGTGTGATAGTGATATACTCCTGCCGATTCAGATTTCACCGTGAAGTGCATTGCTGCGCAAACAAGTGCCTGAAAATATTGACAGACCAAGATCAGTGCATTCTAAAAATATTACACCCTAGCACTAAGTAGCCAAAATATTACCACGTTGTATTTTTTTCACTAACTTTAACATCTTTTACTAACAATTTTAGAAACTCGTCACTAAATACTTATCACTGGTACTAAATAATAATAAACAGTAATAAACTTAGAACCACATACCCAAAGATGCCCAAGGACACGCTCAGAAATGGCCTAAGTCCATGCACCTAAAAGCATGCTTACCTTTTCAGGAGGCCAATAGGAAAAACTCACAAACAAGATAAATAAGAAAGATGTCAAATTGGTTAGTACATCAACACTTCGCTACTGTGTCTTGGTATATTGGCCTAGAAAATGATGTTGGGAATTTTTTTTGAAAAGGAAACAATAGGGGAAACCACTGCTAGAATTTTATTAAATCAAACCAAAGAAACAAAACAAGGGAAACAAGAAACAGGGCTAGTGAGGAACCAGCCCGGCGGACACAGACAGATAGATTAAGCAAACCTAGTGTCGGGACCCGGATATTGCAAATCCGAAACCCTTTGTGTATACTGCACTAGTTCAGGATCACGCTAGTGCACACAGTAGAAACATAGATGACATATCATTTCATACATCGAAATAACTAAGAAGAAGCAAATTATTTTGAATAAAGCAAACGACCTTATGGTCAAGGTTCATACACCAATGCCTCATGGCTTAAGAAATAAATAAAACTGTTGCAGCGGAAATAAGATAACTTGGGCCATTCGACATGCCACAGGCAATCGTCTAGGGAAACGCCTTCCTAATCGACGTAGTCTTCATAGTACTCCTCCTCTTGATATTCATTACCTAGTCCTTTCTCAGCAACTGAACAACAAGGGCGTAAAGCTTGAGTACAAAACGTACTCAGCAAGCCATAGGGAACGATGCAATATATTCATTCACGGCTTGACAAAGGATAGTCATATGATTCATTTGCAGAAAGCAATAACTTGAATTTAAATACAATAAATAGATTGAAGGCAGATTGATAAAAATAACAATAAATAATTGGTAAATTAATGGTAGACAACATGAACAAAATGGCGAGGCATCACCCTACATCATTCGAAACAAGTATCAACCACCAAATTCAACAGTATAGCTTGAGACAACAAAAAACAGTGAACTCCCTGTTCACAGCCCAACAATTCCACATTTCATGAAACACTCTATACCCCGTGTGAAATTCCCGGGCTTGTCCATGACCTCAGACACGGCTATTCGAATAGTTTTACACTCTGCAGAGGTTGTACAGCTTTACCCACAAGACATGAACATCTCTTGGTGCAACCGGTAATAACACACTTCTTTTGGTGTGTCACAGAGATATCATGACAAAGACTTTACAATGCATGTCTAAACTCGATCCCGCCCTCTAAGGTTTTGCCCCTCGGGGCCCCCTCTTAAGACATGTGAGTCTACCCGTCCATCCGGAACCCACACCAACACATGGCGGTTGTCGGCGTACCATACACCGGTACCCTCTTCGCGCACGAAGCGTGCATGGCCCACGTGGCGATCTAGCGGCGGTGGTGTTTACAAGCCGCCTCTGAGGACGTCGATCCACGTGGCGCGCGGCGGCAGTGGCGACCACGCCGCTGCGCCGTGTCGATCACGGGCGGCCTAGCGGCGATTGGCGAAGCACGCCCGACTCACCGGTGTCGGTCACGTGGCGGCGCGGCGGCGGTGGGCGACCACGCCTGCTGCTCGGGCGTCCAGCCCGCGTGGCGGCTTTGGCGGCGATTGGCGAGAACGTCCAGCTCACCGGTGTCGGTCACGTGGCCGCGCGCGGCGAAAGGTGGGTGACCACGCCGCTTGCGGCGTCGCCCACGTGGCGGCTGGCGGCGATTGGGTGAGCACGCCCAGCCCACCGGGTGTCGGTCCACGTGGCGCGCGGGCGAGTAGGTGGGCGACCACGCCGCCGCTTCGGCGTCGATCCACGTGGCGGCTTTGGCGGGCGATTGGCAGCACGCCCAGCTCACCGAGTGTCGGTCCACGTGGCATGCGGCGAGCACCCTCGTTTATTCTGCGCCATGCAAAAGGGTGGAATGCGGTGGCCGTCTGAAGTTTCTTCGCCGCCAGTCTTGTGTCGAGACAGCTTCTTTGTACTAGGCATGTCGGTCCCAAGGAATTCGCTAAGCCCGTTCCTCCGACGCTCTCACCTACATCACAGAGAGGTCACATTCGGAAGAAGCGAGCGAAGGCATGCGCTGGCATTAATTAGAGCCGAAGGAACGGGACAGCGCATAGAGGTGTAATAAATACATGTAAGATAGGCATGATGACGAGGCCTCCTCCATCTGACTCGTGTAAGCCCGTGCATATAAGGGCACTTGGGAGCATACGAAAGGGGGAAAAAAGAGAAAAAAGAGAGACTCAACAGAAGAGCTGGTCACCAGCAAGTTCTGTAACCAAGCCCAAGAAACTCAATCCAAAATCAGGCAGGACGTAAAGTCACATTACCCTTCTTGGAGGGGCTGAACACAGGTAAAATCGTTGTGTTCATCGAATTGAAGGGGCACTAGAATCCGTTAGTGTGAGAGGTCTTGGGGTTTCCCTCTGCTAGGGTTAGCCAATTACCAAAGCCACCCCCTATCGAACTAAACCGGTCCAGTAGGCTCGGGCTGTCCGATGGAATCTACGCGAGGGGCGCGCTGTAGGGAAGGTAGTTAGTTTTCGATCATCTCCGGCGAGTTTTGGTGTTTTCTTTCGTTACATGCATTTGGAAATGGCGAGTTCGCAGATCAAGAAGGAGAAGGGTCAGGTCATATTGAGTGTGTCCGGCAATCTCATCGATATAAGATCGTCTCGCTCCACCAGCAGGTCTTTGGCGATGCTCCTGTGGCGGCGGTGGGGTATCCGGTGCGGCGCCGGCTAGTCATGGAGGCGGCCACCCCGGCTCAGAATCTGCATGCAGCTCGTCTTCTCCTGGACCACCCTCCGGTGGAACTTGCAGGAGACTCCCGGCCACTCGTGGCTGCGGGATCTTCTTGGCCTTGTTGGTGCGGCCCAACTTCGGGTAGGGCCCCCGGCAGAGCATCGGTGGTACTCCGCCCATGCTGGTGGGGTTCGCAGGCTCCAGTATACAGTGGTAAGCGTCTGGCCCGTGAACGGGGCTGGGAAAAGGCGCGTGGCGTGCAGTCCGCCCGAAAAAGGCTGGGGACCTAAGGAGTCATCTCGATGAAGCCCGCCGGCGAAGCGGTGACCTTCGCGGCCGTGTGCCACGCCGCCTTGACTCAAACGGGCGCGGCAAGCGGGTGGCCTCCGAAGATGAAGGCTCTTCCTCCGATTCAGCGGAGAGCCCCATTCCTCGCTCCCCGGGCCGAGCTCCCGGTGGGCGGCCGGGCTTTGTTTATGGCGTTGGGTATCAGGCGTTCTCCCGGCGGTTACGCCGTGTGGAGTGGCCCGAAAAGTTTCGCCCGGCATCTATAGAAAGTTATGACGGCACTACCAATCCGGAGGAGTTTTTGCAAATTTATACAACGGTGGTACGAGCAGCCGGCGGGTCCGGAAAGGTTATGGCCAATTATTTTCCGACGGCCTTGACGGGCTCTGCCCGTTCTTGGTTGTTGAACCTCCCACAAGGGTCGGTGCACTCGTGGGAGGAACTGTGTGGCCTCTTTGTCGCCAACTTCGGGGCTCCTTCAGCAATGTAGGGCGTGGAGGATGATCTGCATGCCTCGAACGACATAAGGGGAGTCGTTCGTGATTTTATCCGGCGGTTCGCCATTGCCGCAACACGATTCCCCATATTTCGAACAATCGGTCGTCATCGCCTTCGAAGAGGCGTTAGCGATATAAAATGAAAGGAAGATGGCCACCGTACTATCGGCTCCACTTACGATTTTTTCCTCGCGATAAGTCTTGGCGGTCAGCAGAGGCGAGGGCGAGGATCTCGTCCTGTGGTGGCCGAGGCAAAGATGAAGCCGGAACCTCGAAGGTTCCGGTCCGTCAACAAGAAGGCACCAGGCGAGGCGAGAGACCCGCGGGTCTTGGCGCCGAGCGCGACCGATGACTGACTGGTCGCCGGGCGCGGCCGCCGGATCAGCGGCAATCGCCGTGATCAGCCACGATGACCGCCGTGATCAGCACGATGATCACCGTGATCGGCGCGATGATCACCGCGACCGGCGCGATAACCGCCGTGATCGTGAAAGCGATCGCCTGGTGGCGAACGAAGAAGGCCTTGGTGCCCGATTCATCGAACTGATACCCATGACTTGGACAATTGTCAGGTCGTGGATAGAATGGTGGAGCGGCGGATCAAGGAACGCCGCCCTTGTGATGATGAGCGTCACTCTCGTGATGATGATCGTGGTGAAGACCCCTTGTTGTCTTTCAATGAGCGGATCATACTGCTTGGCGTATATCTATGGTGGTTCGTCCGCCGCCGCTCTAATACCGCTTGCAAGCGGTTGAAGAGGAGGTGTGTGCGATGGGGCGAGCTCGAGGTCGCGTCGGATCTTTGAAATGGTCGGAGGAGACGATCATCTTGATCGGTGACCACCACGATTGCGCCTCACCTGGACATCTCCGTTGTGGTGTCGCCCACAATCCGGAATGTCCTTTGGGTCGTGTCTTGGTGGATGGAGGAGTTCTCTCGGTATTTTGTCCTCTACGGCATTTCGGCTCTTCAAATCCGGCGAGATCTCCATCCGTCGTTGCCTTTCTTTGGAATAGCCGGGGTTTAGTGCATTCCCGTGGGCAGTCGTCTCCACAGAACTTTTGGAGAAAAGGATAATTATCGTCATCGAGGTTGGTGGACTTTGAAGTCATGATTTTGATCTCCCTATAATGCTTTGCTTGGCCGCCGACCTTGGCCAAGTTTATGGCGATGACCCATTATGCATATATGGTGGTGAAGATGCGAGAACTGCCGGTCCATAACCATTAGTGGATCGATCTGAAGCTCGCTTTGTCATAAGTTTGCGCTTGATATGAGTCTTGCCACATCTGGGCGTCTTGATGCCGCTTTGGGAGCCCTCAGTTCGGACCAGCGCCTCGCCTGGCTCTACCGGCGAGGTTAAGGTGGTCGCCGAGAGTGGCGAGTCCAAAATGTCAACATTGGCGCCGACCTCGGCGCCAAATAGGAAGACGCGCTCGTCACCTTCCTCCGTGTAATTCAGCGTGTTCGCTCATCAACCGTCCGATATAGTAGGGTCCCAGAGGGGTGAAAACGGGACGGGAAATTCCCGCCCGATCCGGAGCCGGATCCGGTTTCGACCGGATCCGGGAAGCAAAACGGATATCGGGTCGGATCCGGATTCGATCCGGATATTTAGCGGATACGGATCGGATTCGGAGCGCCCACTATCCGGAAAATATGGGTCGGGAAACGGATATCGGGTATTCGGATATCCGGTTTGTCTCATGACTCATCAGTCATCAGTCATCAGGTCTCGGGTCTCCTACTCACCTGATTTCCCTACTCACCCGTGGTCTCAAGGACTCAAAACACAGAAACCCTAAGTCCACAACTCCCTTCCCTCCCCACTCCCGGCCAGTGGCGCCCCATCTCCAGAAGCGGCGCCTCCCTCCTCCCAGTCCCACTCCCTCCCACTCCCCAGTGTGGCGCCTCCGGTCCCTTCCCTCCCGCTCCCAGCCACGGATACTCTTCCCTGTGGCTGTCTCTAGGGCTCAGATCTGGATCGCCTCTCCAGCTCTCCGATTCCCTTCCCAGCGGTGGTGTGGCGCTCACCTCCCCCCACCGGTCGGTCAGCGGCCGGCGGCTTCCCACCGGCGGTCCCAGCGGCTAGCACTCCCTCCTCGGCAGCATCTTTTTCCGATCGGCTGGCGCTCCCCCTCAGCCATCCACGACCGTGAGCGTCCCGGCGTCCGCGCTCCTCTCGGCCCTCCCCGACCGTGGCATCTTCTTCCGGTGGCGGCGCTCCCCACCCTCAAGTCCTCAACGTCGGTGCTTGATTCAAAGAAGCGGGTGAGAGAATGATAATATTGGCTATGAATCTGGCTATGAATATTCTCACGAAGATTAATGTTTGTGATTGATGTTTGATGTCTTGTTGTCGGTGATAAGAATATTGGCTATGAATATTCTCTGAAGATTGTATTATTGGCTATGAATCTTTGGTGTGAATATTCGTTGTTGAGGTTGTTTGGTCTTGGAAGTTGGTTATGTACTGGAGATGAGGATGCCTTGTTTTAAGTTTCTTGGTTTGGCTGATGATGTGTGTTAGGCTGGTCAAAGATTGGCGAAGAGATCAAGTTGAAGGAAGTTTGCAAGTCCTGGAGTTGATATGTCAGGCGTTGTGTTCAGGAACGTATGGTATGGAGTGATCTGGTGTGATCTTTGGTTTTTCTGAGCATGAAGTGGAGGGCTGCATTTTTCGATCAAAAGGAATCCGGTGTCCTGTCTCTTTTTACTTCGGTAATTTTGTTCTGTTGTCGGAGTTGAGGTGGAATGAACGTGTTAAAATGTTTGTGTTTTGTCTGGTTGAGTTGTGTTTGGCGTGAGTATATTTGGTTATGTGGTCGTTTGTGAATATTGGCTATGAATATTCTCTGAAGATTGTATTATTGGCTATGAATCTTGGTGTGAATATTCTCGAAGATTAATGTTTGTGATTGATGTTTGATGTCTTGTTGATAAGAATATTGGCTATGAATATTCTCGAAGATTGTATTATGGTGTAAAGGATGGCACATGATATCGTTCGGTGACATAACGGTACGTGTATAATCGCGGAAAATATGTGCATTATACTTATACCATATAAATATAATTTAGAAGGAAGCAAAGCAACAAATTAGTTGATATCGATATCAACTAATTTGTATGAACGATATCATATATATTTTAAAGTTCTTAAACTTAGTTGCTTATTGTAAGTTAAAGATGGATAGAAGTTGACCCTAACTTTATTTCTCACTAGGAAACATGGCATCTCAATCAAGTGCAAGCGCAAGTAAAAGTGTAAGTGTATCATCGTGACACCAAGTCAAAATTGTTCCAAGCATGGGTAGTGGGCCTAGTGGCACGGGAGATACAAACCTGGCGATATGGTGGAAGTGGAAGGGACGGATGATGAGCCTCAAGTAAAAAGACAAAAGAAGAGTACATCACGTGTGCGGGATCACTACTGCAAGTATCTTGTAACAACTTCAAGAAGGCAAAAGTGTTGTCCAAGAGTGGGCCAAATGCAACCATTGTGTTTACAAGGCTAGACGCGAGAGTGCCAATGGTACAAAGGTGATACGGAACCATTTGAAGAACAAACATAACTTGAAGCCGGCCAACAACGGCTCATACTAGAAAAGAATCATGAGGATGGTTCAAATGTGGTTGAGCCTTACAGGTATGACCAAGAAAGCGACTTGCGGAAATTTTATTTGGCCATAATCATGCATGAGTATCCTTTCAATATTGTTGAGCATGAATATTTTGTTGAGTTCATCAAATCTCTGCGTCGACTTTCCAATCAAGAGTCGTGGTCCTTTGTTAGGAAGGAACTAATAGATATCTTTGTAGAAGAAAAGGATAAGTTGCTTGAATGTTTTAAATCTGTTGGTGCCGCTTTAGCACAACTATGGACATGTGGACATCAAATCGAACAAAGGATATATGTGTGTCACCGTCCATTGGATTGATGACAATTGGTGCATTGAGAAAAGAATTATCAATTTCATGCATGTAGGAGGTCGGCACACGGGTGCTAGGTTATCTGAAGCATTCTTGCTAGCATTATGAGATGGTATATTGAGAAGAAACTATTTTCTCTAACTTTGGACAATGCATCATCAAATGAAGTGTGTGTTAAAGATGTAATTGCTGAGCTGAAAACACAAAGTCCCCTAATATGTGATGGGATGTTCTTCCATGCAAGATGTGGTAATCACATATTAAATCTTGTTGCTAGAGATAGTCGCAAGAAATTGCATCTGCGAGTTCATCATATTCGATCATTTGTAGCTTGTTGTAAAGGGCTCTCCATTGCGAGTGGGAGGAGTTTAATGCATCTCAATGTCGATTGGATACAAAGAGGGTCTCTCATTAGATGTTGCAACGAGGTGGAATTCCACTTATCTTATGTTATGGGATGCTCTATATTATAGGAAAGCTTTTGAGCGGCTTGTGTGCATGGAGCAACGTAGGTATGAGAATATAGCTCCATCGATTCTTTGAATGGGAAAAGGCATTGACACTTTGTAAGTGTTTAAAGAAATTCCATAACATAACTATGTAAGAAAGTCTATTATTCTTGATGTATGTAGAAAGTCTATTATTCTTGCTTTATGTTTCTTTAAAATTTTCAGATTCGGTAACAAGGTTGCATCTATAATCAATGATCTTGAGGTTGTGGAAACTCTTATTGCGAATATGGTGATTGTGGTATGGCACTCTTTATTTCTTTAGTTAGCATTTGCTTCTAACTTATATGTTTATTTATAGTTTGGCATAACAAAATTGTAGGATGATGAAGAAATAGCTAATGATGAGGATTGAGGAGTCGAGTAAGTGGTTCTCAAGCGTTTCTTGTTGTTAGGTCAATATCTTGTGTTGTCGGAAAAACTTATCTCTTCTTTGTGTTGGTTGGCTCTCTCCATTACCTTGGGATCTTTGCATGCATGCCTTCTTAATTGGTTCCACAAAGAGGGCCATGCCATTGCCATGCCCTACTTGATTCCTTGGTCGCTTGGCTCTCATGTTTAAAATAAGCCTTTGGATTGGTAGTACCACTTCTCTTATACCGCTACATACAATTGTTTGGGCGTAGGCATGCATGGAAAATGCACTGTGATTGAACTACAGTCATCTGAGTTAACATTAAAGAGTTCTGAACCAATCAAGAAAATTTGTCTCATGGAAAATTTACTTGTTAGGAGCGCCCTTATGTGATCACTAATTGCTTTTACAAAATTCCATCCTTTTGCTTTCTTTAGCATGATTTTTCAAGAATGGATTATCGGCTCCTTGTAGATCCTATGTATCTCCGGATTTTTTAGCATACCTTTTGTTAGAACCAAATCTAGTTAGTGCTCACAGTAGAAACAAATTTGATTGCTTGTAAGCATCACTTTATTTCGAGATCATATCATTGTAAGTATTACTTTTGGCGACATCAAATTTCATTTCTTACTATGTTGGCATTTCCTCTTAGTTTATTGTGTACAATCTGAATGAAAATGGGTAGCTGAATATATCTCAATATATTGTAGATGGATGGGCCATGCGTGCACTCTGGGAATAAAATAGAGGATCTTTGGGTCGAGCATGAGAGGAACAACACGGTCCCGAGGCTCGAGCATGTCGAACAACGGTGCTTGTTTGTTTCCACTTTCGGTTCGTTGAGGCTTTGTGTGTGATCTTGTGATGTGGTTGTCATCGTTATTTGTTGGTGCTTGGTTGCTTGCTCTGTGAACTGTGATGTCAAGCTGTCAAGGATTGCTTACTATTATTGTCATGTATTTGATATTTGTGTGGTTTAATCCAACATATATTACTTTATGTATGCGTGTATTATCCGTTTCGAATTATCCGTTTCGATCCGAATCCGTCATATATCCGACCCGTATCAGTATCCGAATTATCCGGATTCGTATCCGGATCGGCTAGCCCGTATCGGTTCGAATCCGGAAAAAAATATGGGTTAGGATACGGGAAGAGCAATATCCGCCAGTATCCGATCCGTTTCCCCTAGTCCCGGGGAGGTGATCGAGCACCGGTTAGCTCTACGCTCCCGAAGCGCTTGGTCGACGAGAAGATCCGCGGCAAGCTCGGGAGCGGCAAGATGCCATTCGGCGGGAGATAGAAAAGCTATTAGGCGCAGGATCATCGGGGAGGTCACTCACCCTGGTGGCTTGCCAATCTGTGTTTCGTCAAAAATCAACGGGAAGTAGCGAATGTGTCGACTTCACCGACCTCAACAAAGCTTGCCGAAGGACCCTTATCCCTTGCCGCGAGTTGATCTCATTGTGGATTCCACGGCGGGTTGTGAATTATTATGCTTTACGGATGCATACTCTGGGTACCATCAGTTAGCATGGCGGTGGAAGATGAAGAAAAAGCGCTTTGTAACCCCTATGGGTGTTTATTGTTATATTAGGATGTCTTTTGGTTTAAAGAATCTTTGGATCCACTTACGGCGTGCTATGCACATTACTTTTAAATCCCGAGATAGGGCGGAACCTTGAAGTATATGTTGATGATCGGTGGTGAAAGTCAAAGAAGGTGAAGCCTTGATTCGAGATCTGGAGGAAACCTTCTCCAATCTTGGAAGAATTGTTTGAAGTTAAATCCAGAGAAGTGCGTGTTCGGAGTTCCTCCGCAAATTGTTGGGGTTCTGGTATCCAGCCGAGTTAAATAATCCGGATAAGATAGCGGCGATTGAGCACATGAAGCCGCCAAAGACGGCTCAGGCGAGTTCAATGTTTGGTGGTCTTTGGCCTCCCTTAGGCGATTCATTGCCCGATTGGGAGAAGGAGCCTACCCTATTCAAGCTATTGAAGAAAACCAATCATTTTGAGTGGGTGATGAGGCTCAGAAGGCCTTTGAAGACTTGAAGCGGTACCTTACCTCTCCTCCGATCTTTGGTTTCCCTGCGCAAGGTGAACCGCTGCTTTTGTATATTGCTGCTACCCCTGAAGTGGTCCGCGCTGTGTTGGTGGTGGAGAGGGAAGGTGTCCAGAAGCTAGTTTATTACATCAGTAAGGTGTTGCATGAAGCGGAAACTCGATATCCCCAAGCTCAGAAAATTCTGTATGCAGTTTTGGTGGCGTCTCGGAAGTTGCGGCATTATTTCCAAGGGCGAGAAGTTACAGTGGTTACAGCCTATCCGTTGCGAGAAATCTTGTTCAACCGTGAAGCAGAAGGTCGCATTGCCAAATGGTCTGCTGGCAGGGTTGCGTATTGCTTCGGCGTTAGGTATCCGGCGTCTTCAAGTCAAGGGCGACTCCCTGCTAGTCATCAATCAAGCGAGGAAGGAATTTCAATGCCCTGACCCCACCATGGCGGCGTACTTGGCGGAGGTCAGGAAAATGGAGCGGCGCTTTGAAGGATTGGGATATACTCATATCCCCCGACGCGATAATCACCTTGCAGATGGGCTTTTGCAGCTTGCATCCTCGAAGGCTCCTGTCCCGGTCGGGGTCTTCGAAGAAAGACTATCGCGACCGTTCATTACAGCCCATGGTTCGGATGGGAATGATGGTGTCATTGTCATGACCCGGTTCAGTGGGGACGATGGTATGGTGTCGAGGCCTCGGCTCGGCGGGGATGGCGGCGTTCTTTGCCTGACCTCGATTCGAGAGAGGAAGGCAAGCGTTCGCCTCGGCCCCGAGTCCGGGAGGAAGGCGGTCTTTGCCAATCTGGCGCTAGAAATGCTGGCCAACAAAGCACCGGCGAACACCGAGTGCTCGCCACACTTGGCCGGAAAATCGGTGGATGGATCTGATCCTAACCTTCTGCGGGACCAAGTGATCCCCGACGATGATCGTCGGTGAGAAAATATACGTAAGGCCAAATGCTATACTCTGGTGGATGGGGACTTATCTGGCCGGAGTAAAGCGAATTCTTGAAGTGCATCACTTTCGGGAAGAGGGCGCCGCTGCTCTCGATATCCATGGGCGTGTCGGAGCCATATGTCCGTGAACGCTATTTGATCGGCAAAGCGTTCGCCGAGGATTTTATTGGCCCTCGCCCTCCGGGATGCTTGCGGTGGTGAGGACATCAAGCTTATCGGTTTCGCCGAGCAAGTCCACCGACCAGCCCAAGCTCGCAAACCATCCCGCTCTCTTGGCGTTCGCATGATGCAGGGGCTGGATATCTGGTCCGTTCTCGCGGGCCATAGGGGCTTCACCCACCTCTTCGTGCGCCATCGACAAATTCACTAAGTGGGTGAAGCTGAAGCGATGCGTGCCATCACGGCTTCATTCTTTGTCAAATTCATGCATGGGATATTCACCGCTTTGGGTTGCCAACGCATTATCACCGACAATGGAACTCGAGTTCACCGGTCGGCATTTACGGAATTCAGTGATGAGATGGGCACCAAAGTATGCTTTGCCGGTTGCCCACCCTAAAACAGCAGTCAAGTGGCGTGCCAATGCGTTAGTATTGAAGGGTCTCAAGACAAGAGCGTTTGATCGACTCCTGGCGAAGCCTATTTGGATCGAAAACTTCATTTGTCTTTGTGGTCGCCCGTACCACACCGGTCAGACTCTTGGCGAGCGCCCTTCTTCTTGGTGTATGGGCGGAAGTTCTCCCCTCGAATCGACGCGTTTGGCTCTCCAGCGTCTCGGTTTTCAGCGAGGAAGGCCACGAAGACATTCGGCAAGAAGATGCCAACCTCCTGGAAGAAGTTAAATGACCGGGCACGCCCTTCATGCCGCCCGATATGCAAGAAAGTCTTAAGCGATACCATGCCACGGGTTTCGAAGAACACTGGCGATGGGTGACTGGTCTTCTTGCGAGGTTGAGCGCATCTTTGGGTTGTATAATTGTCTCCCGGTGGGAGGGCCCTTTAAGGTGGTCTCGATATCTCAACTCGGGCGGTCCCAAGGTTAGCCGAGGATGGCGAGAATTAGCGAATTCCTACAATGTGGAGTTGTTCGAAAGTTTTATCCATGGCTGTAAGTACCGGTGATTCGCTTCAATCGGTAGCGGGATAGACTTATCCCCCAGCTGATTGGCGGTCATTGGTTATCGATAATGTTATTATCTTGAAGATTTTCGACTTTGTCATTGTTCCTTTTTTTTGTGTGCCCCACGGGGTAGTCCGGTACATGGATGCTATTGGTTCTTAGGTTTTGGCAGTCCCTTGTCGGTCCATGATTATGCACAGTATACGTGTCCGGGTGAGAACAGACAGCCGGGAGTGGATTTGTACGGTGCTTAAATGTGGTTCATACACCTCGGGTTGGCTCTCGGAAGCAGTGAGTCGTTACCACAAGCCTTCTTGGCCTAGTATCCTTCACGGTAGTTATTTGCTTGTTGCCGCACAGTGCCATGGGTGTGTTTGGAAGACGGCAGCAGCGTGGAGGCCAAAGCGAATGAACCAATATTACCCCATCTGTAGGCTTTTGTTGTCATAATTTGTGTTGAATCGTCCTACATGGCATTTACTTATCTTTACAATAACAGCGTATGTGCGTGAGTAAAACTTTAAAGCTTTGGCTCAACTTGAGAAGAAAAAGTTAGGGGTGCAGAGGCTCAGAGTGGTCGCCAGTAAGGAGGCCAGTGGCAGAAGGCTCAGTGGTCGCCCAGCAACTGGGAGCTGGTCGCCCCCCTACTTGGGTTGAGCGCCAGCTAATGCATAAGCCAGATAAGTGCTTTAAGTAACACTCTCGCTTGTTCACTTATGAAAATGCTAAAATTAATCGAATTATGCATGGTTATCACGGATGTCGCAAACTGACGGCTCCTTGGTGATAAGGAAAAGTCTTCAATGTGGCGTTTAGTAAAGTTAAGTGACGAGTGTAAGTCAGACACGGAGCTCAAACACGGCTCGTTACACCTCGGGTTGGCTCTTAGAAGCACATTGGTTGTCACTGCGTCGGCGCGGCAGCCAAGACCACTCCTAGGGACTTACTACTTTCTCGCCACACCGGGGTGCGATTCTAAGAGATCACAAGGATTTAAGTTCGAAGAGGTTTGACCAATGATAACCCCGCATAAAATCTTGGCGGCAAAATCATTACGTGCTCAAACATAAACTATTGCGCTTCAAAATTGCCTTTGCCTAAGTTCTATACAACTTATGCGTATAATGCTTACACTTGTGGCTAGTTGCATGCAACCTCTCTGAGAATCTGGGACATTGCCTAGGCTCAAAAGCCTAATTGGCGCCTTAAGCAGGAGTTCTTGAACTCGCCACCTAGCAATTCCAGCATGCAATATCGGATAAGCATGGCAAACAAACATGAAGGTAAAGCGGGAAGCATCCATTACTGACTAAAGTTAATTGAAATGTTTTTACAGACGAGAAGGAAGCTAATTAACAAAAAAGTAAAAGCAAAAAGTGGAGTGCTGGCCTAGCCCTTCACTCATCGCCATACGTCGATGTCATGGGCGTCTTCCTCCTCCGCCACCGGTGGCGACATCCATCGGCCGGTGCTTTGTACTTGCATTTGCCGATATTATTCATGTTGCTGCATGACACGAGCCTCTACAGGTGGCGTTCCCCACGATCTTGGTCTCCATCGCCATCGGGTCCAAGGAAGCATCGCGGTGGCCCGACAAGCCGCCACGAAGGTGGCGGTCATCACGCAACCTCTTGCCCCTCCTGGTGAGCGATGTGGCGGCGGGCAATCCGGGCGCCTCGCGGCTGGTTGGTCGGCGTGGGCGTCTTGCGGCGGTGTCTTGGAGGCGTCTCGGCACCACGCCCAAGGGTTCGGTATCTTTGATCTTGTTGAAAAGCTCTCTTGAGCATGGCGGCGAGATTGCGCCGGAGGCGGTCAGCCTCATACTCAGAGGTCCTCTGCGCCGCCTCGACCCTTTCTCCCCGTTGCTGCATGGCGGCCAGGGCGGTCGCGGTGATCCTTTCCTGCGCCACCACCGTGTCAGACCTCTCTCGCTCCAGCCACTCGTCGATGGCCCGTCGGTTGCCTCGCCGTCAAGGCCCCATGCGGCGGCCGTAACGAAAGTCGCATAAGCGGTGTGTAAAGTCTTGAGCTTCGGTGAAAACTCGGCGGGCCTTCAGCGAAATGGCGATGGTTCGGGAGGCGAGTTGGCGAGTGCTGCTGGCGTCGAACCTTTGCCCGGTTCCGTGGTAGCGGTGGCGGCGTCTGGCGAAGCCTCGTCGCGGCCTTGAGTGGCGTCTGCTCACAGGGCATCTTGAGGGCCGCCCTTGGCGTCAGCCTCAAGTGGAGCTGGCCTTAGGGACCTCGGCCCGCCTGTCGGGTGTGGCCAGGATCCCGTTGCAGGAGGCGGTGGCGTCGCGGGCGAATCGGCGCCAGAGGAGTCGGAGAAGGGGCCAACGCCGTAACAATTGGTCCGTGGTCGTCGGGTGGCGTCTGCTTGTGGTGGCACCGATGGCAAAATGCCGTGTACCGGAGGTGGAGATCTTTGGCCGCCCATGGCGGGCGCCGGTCTTGATCGGTGCCGCTTGATTGAAGCGGTTGGTGCGGTAGCCCGTGTGAAATCACCGCCACCTTTGTCTTTGGTGGCGGCGGGGTTTCGCTCGCGTGGCGGGTCTTCTTCAGCGTCCGGGCTTGGAGCATCCGGGGACAGTGGCAGCTGCCGCCGCCCGTCGATGGGGAAGTCGTCCACGATCGTCAAAGCGGCGGCACAAAGGCGAGGCGGTGGAGTCCATTGGCGGCAACAACCGGCGATCTCGAGCGCTCTGCGGACTCAAGTCGTGATGGCGTGCCAATGAAGGAAGTCCGTCAATTTGAAACCGGCGGCATGAGCCGAAGAGCCACATGGTGATCGTGGCCCATCAAGTTTCCGTGCGCCAAAGTTAGAGAAAGACCGCGGTTGGTAGAAGAACATCGTAGAAGCATAAAAAAGAAAGGTGAAGACTTACGGTAGGGAAAAGTGCGGGTGATGTAAATGCCGCTGTGTATTGCCATCTTTGGCGAATCTGGCGGCGAAGGGGCTAAGTCTTGGGATACAAAATCCTAACAACCATCGCCCGGTTAAACCGGCGTTCCGCAAGTTGATAATGCGGGCCGCCATTGCGAACTCCGCCGTCTCTTGACAGGCGAGTTCGATTTTCGGTGACGCCCGGTTGGCGTGGCACCCGAGGCATCAATGCGTGTCGTCATTGACGACTGACCATTGATGCACTAGGCCCTCAATTTGACACAGGGCTGGAAGGGAGGTAGCGAGCACCATCCCGTCCGAAACGAAAATGGCGCTCCTAGAAGTTCGGCGTCGGAGGAGGCGCAAAAGGAAAAATAAGCGAAAAAAGTGGGTGGTTCGGCATCACCCCAAGAACATTTCGCAGAGGTGTGAGAAGATGGCGAGGAAAAGAATGGAGTTGGGGGTGAGGTGAAGATGATTGATTTCGTAGAAGTGGAGGACGGTGAGGAAAAAATCAGAGAAAGGCGGTACCAAGCTCGCCATGATGCCCCACACGAAGATGATGATCTCGTCGGTGGGGGCCTTTGTGGTGTGGGGTCCCAGAAAGAAGAGAGGGCCCTCGATGCGATTGTGTGGAGCCTCCCTCTTGTGTAGGAATCCACTTTGGAGGGAGGAATGGAAGGCGAAGCGGGGAGGAGCCATGGAAGCAAAAATGACAAGAGACAAGAAAAGCTTGGAAGAAGAAGGCGAAGTTTGCAAAGAGTGCTAAGCGTGAAGCGCACGGTGTGGATGGATCTATATGTATCCCCCACTCGCAAGCCAGTTCACGAAAGGACAAGGTTGTGCGCCGTTTGGTCCCAAGGAAAATCAATGGATGCGGAAGGAATCGGCGGTCGCATCTGGCGAGTGATGGCCCCATCCAAGAATGCACCGGCATTTAATGTAAGGATTTTGAAAGACTACGATGTGCGTTCTTGGGTGGGCGGGGCTCTTGTCGGCGTACTATACACGGTACCCTCTTCGCCGCCTGAAGCGTCGTGTACGTGGCGATCTAGCGGCGGGTGGTGTTTACACCCGTCTGAGACGTCGATCCACGTGGCCTTGTGAAGCGGCAGTGGCGACACGCCACCTTTCGCCCGGCGCCCGATCACGTGGCGGCTTTGGCGAAGCGATTGGCGGCACGTCCGGCTCACCGGTGTCGGTCCCGCGTGGCGGCGAAGCGGCGAGTGGCGACCACGCCTTGTTGCGCGGCGTCCGCCCACGTGGTAGCTGGCGGCGATTGGCGAGCACGTCCAGCTCACGGGTGTCGGTCCGTGGCGCGACGCGGCGGCGGTGGCGACCACGCCCTGCTGCGCGGCGTCGATCCGTGGCGGCTTTGGCGGCGATTGGCGAGCACGTCCGGCTCACCGGGTGTCGGTCCACGTGGCATGCGGCGAGCACCCTCGTTTATTCGCTGCCATGCAAAAGGGTGGAATCACGGTGGCCGTCCTGAAGTTTCTTCGCCGCCGTCTTGTGTCGAGACGAACTCTTGCATACCGAGCATGTCGGTCCCAAAATTTCGCCACAAGCCTGTTCCTCGGCGCCTCTCACCTACATCACGAAGATGTCACATTCCGGAAGAACCGGCGAAGGCATGCGGCGGCATTAATTAAGCGAAGAAGGGGAATGACGCATAGAGGTGTAATAAATGCATGTAAGATAGGCATGATGGCGAGGCCTCCTCCATCGACTCGTGTAAGCCCGTGCATATAAGGGCACTTGGGAGCATCTGAAGGGGGAAGAGAAAAGAGAGACTCAACGAAGAGTGGTCACCAACAAGTTACGTAACCAAGCCCAAGAAACTCAATCCAAAATCGAGGCGGGGCGTAAGGTTACCCTTCTTGCGGGGGGCACGAACACAGGTAAAATCGTTGTGTTCATCGAATTGAAGGGCACTAGAATCCGTTAGTGTGAGAATCTTTGGGGTTTCCCTCCGCTAGGGTTAGCCAATTACCAAAGCCACCCCCTATCGAACTAAACCGGTCCAGTAGGCTCGGAACTGTCCGATGGAATCTGCAAGCGGCAGTACTCAAGACTAGACATCGCAAATTAATCAACTAGGTGCATCCCATACCGGACTTGTAGTTACGCAGTTAGGCCAGTTCAATGGCGCACAAGATTAAGTCCTTAAGTTGTCTCGGGTAAAACTGACCCACATCCCGATGTGCTAGCAGAACCCCTTTCTTTGCATGATCACTTGCCGAGGGAAAACATTTTGTTCAACCAAGACCAATGGCATCTCTGCCATGGTACAACAAGTTTACAATAGTAATATGACTACAATTCAATATCTCATTAAGTCAAGATTAACATTAATTCATATGTGACATGAATCCCAACGTAAGTAGGTCTAAGCATAGCTACGATAACCCAATGTTGTTATTATAATTATGTCCAACTAGTAATGTCCCAACCTAAGGTTAACAATGGATACATGGCATTCCAATAATCAAGGTGGTATAATGGCAATCAGGTGAATAGCCACTCCCAAAACTAAGCATTGATATATAAATAGCATGCAATTGTACAAAACAAAATAATTTTGCAAACATAGGTTCAACATGATCAAATGTTACGACTTACCTTGCTGATCAAGTGCTGAATCTTGGTCTTCAAAGTCTCCGTTCGCTCCTTCGGGGTTCACGTCTACCGGAAAATAAAGCAACAAAACTAAATAAATACAAAACAGAGATACAAACAATCTCAAAACTAAAAATAAATGGCTCTAAAATGTAGAGCTCGATTTTACAAAAATTTAGAAATTTGAATCGCTTCAATCGGAGTTCGTATGAGCGAGAATAGGCCTCCGAAAGATTAAATTCAGAGAAATTGGCTGAAAATGAATAAATCCGAATTTATTGATTTATTTTTATATGGGAAAATCGAATTATTGCGCAACGCTGACGTCAACAAGCAATTTTCCCCGAAATAAAATAAATCCAAAAATCCTTATTATGCTGACATGTGGGCCATCGGTCCATGGACCGAGTCCACGGGCACTGCTATGGTCCACGGTGGACCGGGTCTCAAAGACCGATGGCTAGGTGTGGCCGAGACCGAGGCACTGGCCAGACGGCATTGGCGTGGCGCCTGGAGGAGGCGGCCGAGGCGGCCACGCGGACGACCACATATCACCGATCCAACCGCACGCCCAGGTCTGACGGTAGCGATGAAGCACCGAGGCAACGATAACGTGGCACAATCCGGAGCATCGTTGGACGATCCGACGGCCAAGGTTGAGCGGATGAGGTCGACGGCGAGCGGCGGTGATATTCCGCCGGAGCCGAAGGAGACGACACAGCGAGCGGCAAATGCGTACCGGATCGGGCAGGAAACACAACGGATCCGGAAGAGGACTTCGCGGGCAATGCAATGGTGCAACCGGTGACGGCGGAGGAAGACCGACGGCGAAGAAAACAGCAGCGGATTGCTTCGGGTGCGACGGAGAACTCCGGCGAGGGATATCTCGGCACTGGCGGCGACTTGGGCGACGGGAGATGGACCAAAAGGAGCAGCACGAGGCGGGGAACCTCGGACAGTACGCGGCGGCGCTTTTAAATAGCCTCGGGAGGCGGGCCCAGTGTGAACGCCGAAAAGGCGTCTAGGGTTAGGGTTAAGGCGGACATGCGTGGCGATGATAATGGCGTGATCGAAGTCGGACGCGTGTCGCAGATCGGTGATGGAGCACTGTCAGTGGCGCGAGGAGGAGTAATAGGGAGGCGAGAGGCCCAGGCGAGAATAGGAGGCGAAGTGAAGGGGAATAGGAATGGGCTGAGAATAGATTCGGCCCGAAGGGGAATTTTGAAATAAAAAAATTTTCCAATTAAAGAAATTTTCAGAAATTCCAACAAAAGCAAATAAATTCAAATAAATACCAAATAAATTCAAAAAATCTCCAAAATACAAAAAATTCCTTGAAGCACAAGGAACCTTTAATTTGATGTATAGATTAATCAAATTAAATCTTTTCATTTTTAAAAAATTCAATTTAAGCTTCGATTAATTCCAAGAAAATGCAAATGGTTCGTTTTTCAACTTAAACATTCGAAAACTCAAATTTTGAGATGTTACACCTAGCTCCCCAAGCCACCAAACTAGATCTATGAGTCTCTTTGATCTTAAAAGATTGTAAGTGAATTTCACCAAGAAACCATTCCTTCCAAACATTAAGAATTGAAAATCCTATCATTACATTGCTTCCAAATGCTCCAAGAAGCGATCATGAAAGCATCTATGAAGAAGGAATTCCCATCAGACAAGCAAGCATGACTAATTCTTTGGAAAATAGTAGCGCCCATATCCCAAGAGATTTGCCACTGCCCCTGGATTATTCTCTATCGTGTCATGGTGCTTTCCGACCATGAAATCAGTTACTGTTACAAAGTTCTATGCTACTGTGTCGTGATATTGTTAAATTATTGGCACATCAGAATTCTTTGTTACTCAGTTATAATGCATCGTCCTTGAAAAAAAACATTGTCGAATCATTCGTCTATCCTTAAACTCTTCGCTACTGTGCTGTGGTGCATTGTCCTACACAGCTTGAACTTTTTCAGTCGCCAACTCGTGGCATGAGAAAACTAATGCGTGATAACCGGCGCATGAGAACTAATGTGTGGTAAAACGTGAACTAATGAAACAAACGAAGGAGTAAGTAATCACTATCTACCCATCATTTGTACTTTAATATTTATGCAACTTTTAAATAGAAATGCATAGAAGCACCTCCCACTTAAGACTTTATTTTCAAATATTTCTCAAATTCTATAGTATAAAAACTACGAGTGACCTACAAGGAATAACATGCCTTCTGTTTTCTAGTGTGGGATTTGTAATCAGAAACACATCAGTGTGGTTAGCTTAAAATCAGGGATATCAGCAAATCACTGAAAATATTGGCAGTATGATTAGTAGCGTTTCCAGCAAAAAGCTGACAATCGGTGCCAGTGCTAATTTTGGAATAACTCAACCAATCTTTCACTCCTTGGGGGTCCAACTGTCTAATGCAACCTCACCCTCTGCTTGCTTCTATACCCAACATCCATGCTTCCAAAGTCATTTTTCCTAGCAAATTGGAGGTCAAGAATGGCAATGTATTCCCCTCCCATCTATGCCATCCTTTTGTTTCTTTCCTGGCCATTCAGTTCACTGCATCTCTGTGAATCCGGCAACCGCCTTGTCCCCGGCAAGCCGCTCTCGACCGGCAGCTCTCTTATCTCCGACGATGGCACCTTCGCCTTGGGCTTCTTCTCCCCATCAAACTCCACCAAAAAACACTACTATGTTGGCGTATGGTACAACAGCATCCCGCGGTGCACTGTTGTGTGGATCGCCAACCGTGCCTCGCCGATCACCGATCCTTCCTCCACGGTGCTTGCCTTGAGCAGCAGCTCCGACCTTGTCTTGTCCGACGGCAATGGCCGCGTTCTTTGGATGACAGACAATAGCATCAGCAACAGTTCCTCATCAGCCACCACCGTCTCTTCGGAAGCCACGCTAGACAACACCGGAAACTTCATCCTCCGGTCATCGGCTGACAGCGCCATCCTGTGGCAGAGCTTCGACCACCCGACCGACAATCTCCTCCCCGGCATGAACCTCAGGCTCAGCCACAAGACGCACCCACTGCAAAGCCTCGTTTCTTGGAAAGGCCTCCAGGACCCATCCCCCGGCGACTTCTCCTACGGCGCAGAACCCAGCAGCCTCCTGCAGCGCTTCATCTGGCACGGCTCAAGGCCGCGCCGGCGAAGCCCAGTCTGGGCAAGCTACCTCCTCGGGCAATACATGGACACCTTCAATTCTAGCATATACATGGCGTTACACCAAGCCAACGACGAGGTGTACCTGTCCTTCGGCGTGCCGGTTGGCTCCTCGGCTGTGCTGATCAGGATGGAGATGGACTACTTGGGCAAGGTAAACATACTAAGCTGGGACAGCACCATGTCAGTATGGACAGCCCTGTACACAGAGCCTGCACACGAGTGCGATTTGTACGGCTACTGTGGTCCGTACGGCTACTGCGACAGCACAGAAGATGTCGCGGTATGCAAGTGCCTTGATGGTTTTGAGCCGAGGGACGATAAAGAATGGATCAGCAGCAGGTTTTCGCAGGGATGCCGCCGGACGGACGTTCGAAGGTGTAGCCGTGGAGACGGTTTCTTGACCTTTCCGGGCATGAAGGTCCCTGACAAGTTCCTCTATGTCCGGAACAGAAGCTTCGATGAGTGCACGGCGGAGTGCAGGAGCAACTGCTCCTGTGTGGCATATGCTTACTCCAACATGAGCACCAGGGCTATCGATGGAGATGACACAAGGTGCCTGGTGTGGATGGGGGAGTTGATCGACATGGAGAAGTGCACCCAAGGAGGGGAGGACCTGTATATACGGATTAACAGATCAAGTGGTATAATCTCTTGCTTCTCTTTGTTTGTTTACCTTAGTAGATAGGTCTATCAATTCTTCCATGCCCTTTCAAAGGACCTATTGAATTTGGAGGGACCTATATTTGTGAAGCATGGGACAAATTAGGGAGGCAATATGAGAATTACTCATAGATGCTGTGTGTGGAATGGATAAAGTTTGTTGATTCTCCATGGATTAAATTTGTGCAGGTAACAAGAGAAAGACCACCACCCTAGAAATTGTACTTCCAGTTGTGTCAAGTTTGCTGATACTCGTGTGCATCGGGCTTATTTGGGTCTACGGCTTCAGAGGTAGACAATAGATTCTTTCTTTTTTTGTTCTCTTTTTATTTCCTATATAGTCCCGAACAAGATGAAGATACTGTACTCACATTCCTGGCAGGCAAACAAGGAAGCAAGGAGATCTGGAGAAGACTGATTGTAGGATATACAGGCACTTCTAATGAACTTGCTGATATAAAGGTAGAATTTCCATTTATGAGCTTCAGAGAAATTGCTGCTGCAACAAATAATTTTTCTGAATCCAACATTCTTGGACAAGGAGGGTTCGGCAATGTTTATAAGGTAACAAGACTTGCAGTGATAACTTCAGTTTATTAATTAAATTTCTAACTTGTCTGATTCAATAATCGTTCATATATTCAGGGAAGGCTGGAAGACGGTAAGGAAATTGCTGTGAAAAGGCTCTGTCAAGGTTCTGGCCAAGGGGTAGTAGAGTTCACAAATGAAATAGTTTTGATCGCCAATTTGCAGCACAGAAACTTAGTTAAACTTCTAGGTTGCAGCACTCACGAAGATGAGAAACTATTGATTTATGAATACCTACCTAACAAGAGTTTGGATGCCTTCCTATTCAGTATGTTCTGGTCACGCCTTGCAAAATCTCAACTTTTAGTCAAAGGAATATGCATCGCTGATAAGAGGCTTCATATGATTCTATCCTTGACAGATACTGCAAGAAAATCAGTGCTTGACTGGCCCACAAGATTTAAGATAATCAAAGGTGTAGCTAGAGGCCTTCTTTATCTCCACCAAGATTCAAGATTGATGATAATCCATAGAGATCTCAAAGCAAGCAACATATTGTTGGATGCTGAGATGAGCCCCAAGATATCTGATTTTGGCACAGCTAGGATCTTTGGTGGCAACGAACAGCAAGCAAATACCAATCGAGTTATCGGAACATTGTGAGTAGTTAATAATTTCATACATGAAGTACCTTAAGTATTTCATCTTTGTTCTTGAACTAGTTAAGTTTAAATTTTGTTCACCTTGTGCGGTAAATGGTCCAAACAGTGGCTACATGTCGCCTGAATATGCACTGGAAGGCATCATCTCTGTCAAATCCGATATCTATAGCTTTGGCGTATTAGCCCTGGAGATTGTGAGTGGCTTGAAGGTCAGCACAACCGACCCAATCACTGGCTCCCCCAACCTCATTGCTCATGTAAGTGTTTCGAAGTGCTCAAAACTTCTTCAAATCATATGGGATTCAATCTTGACGAGGACATGATTGATCGGTTCAGGCCTGGAGCTTATGGAAGGCAGGGAACGAGCGGAATTTAGTTGACTCATCGATTGCTGAGAGTTGTTCACTTGATGAAGCTCTACGATGCATTCATATTGGACTCTTGTCGGTGCAGGACAACCCAAATGCTCGGCCGCTTATGTCTTCGGTGGTATCGAGCTTGGATAATGAAGCCATAGAACTCCCACAGCCAAAAGAGCCTGTATGCTTTGCACAGAAGAACTATGAAACTGATGGAGCAGGGGAAAGTTGTGTAAATGACATGAGCCTCACAACGCTGGAGGGGCGCTAGAAGCCTTCGACATTTTCTCTGCAAACTTAAGCAGTTTCTACAATTGTATCCATTAGAAACCGGTATTCGTAGAAGAAAATGGTTTGTCGCTTTCGAACTAAGGCAAGGCAGTTCATCATCGACAGTACTCATCTCCAGTAAAATGAAGCTTATCCAGGGAGTGATATCTCGACAATGGTGACGCAGAATAAAAGCAGTGGTGAACAAGAGCAGCTTTGGATATCTTCATGCCATTTATCCTGTCTCGGTGTCGCCTTGGCCTTGTAGGCTGGTATCTGGCTCTGATCAGTGATCTCTTACATGTATCTGTTCTGTTTCTCTCTAGACGCTGTGGGTGAAACTCTTGCCATTGTCAGGATTGTAATATGACACTGTTAGTTTCAGCAATGTAATCTACGAAATTATGTGCATGACACAGAGAGTGTTGCAGGTGCGAACGGTGCTGAAGCTTGTGTGCATGAAACAAGGAGTGCACGCATGGGACTCTCCATCGTTGGTTTTATTTGTCCATTCCGAAGCATGCACATAACTTCAGCGCCGTTTTTTTTTTAAAAAAAACAGCCATTGTTGAGCTGTATTTGTGACATCTTTCGGTGCAATTTTTTATGAAATGAAACAGTATATATATATATGAAAAATATCTTTTACTCCCGGGTGTAGTTACTCCCACATCTGAAATACTACCTAAATGAACTTGAAATACTCTTTTATCACTTTGAGTACACTTATACACTAATTATAAGATACTTCAATATGAGTCACATGAAAAAATTGCAAGGAAGTTCATGATTTTTAGCGTATTTCACAAATACCTTCATATATGCACATAAAAAGGAGTATGTCTAAAAAATATACATACCACCTCTGAAAAAATGTACATACCACCTAGATGATCTTATATACTTGTATACTACACGTACATACCCTCCGTCGCATGAGATACCCCATACGTTGTGAGATACGGCATAGGGAGTAATTACCCCACCAAAGAAAACTAGTCGTTTGGGGGCGAAATGGGCGAAAACAGCAAAAGTGCGGTACTACCGCCCTCTAAGGGCCGGTAGTACCGACCTACTGTAGCAACGGCTATAAAACTAGCCGTTACGATCGACCGATACTACCGCCCTCTCCGAGGCGCAGAGTACCGACTTCTTGAGTAGTACCGCCCTCGAGGCTAGTAGTACCGCTCGGCGAAAAACCAGAAAAACATCGCTCTGTTAAAAAGCTACCGGCGTCTTGGGCCCGGTACTACCGCACTTCCGGTAGTACTGCCCACACAGCCCGATAATACCGGCCTCCAAGAGAAATTCATATTCAACTCCAAAAATTAATTCTCCAAAAACCAAACTTTATTCTTTGAGCTATATGATGATCAACACATGATCATACACTCGTGCAGAACACATTTGCACCAACTTAGCTCATGCTCAAAGAATTTCAACCAAATTGCAAAAACACATTTCGCAATCAACTTAAGATCTATTTGCAAAACGTATTAAGCAAATCAAACCCTAGTTTATGAGATTAATTCCACTAGCCATGTGAAGGTCAACACGAGACCCAGTCAACTTGCCAACACCCGTTGCAAACCCTACTCACATGCTCTCGGAATTCCGAACTCATAAACCTCAGTTTATTCGCACAACGAACTTGCAAATAATACAATAAACATATTTCATGCTTGAGCATTACTCTTTGCAACACATGCAAAAGTCTAGCACAAGCAACACCAAATCAAGGTGTATGAACTCTCTAATTGCAACACATGCAATTCTCTAGTTCCATGCAACCATACCAAATCGATCATACTAAAACCAAATCAATCGTATGTGCTCTTTACTCACAACACATGTGAGCCTCTAGCACATACAAACACACAAACACAAAACATGCTTGAGCTCCCTCCTTTTGCAACACATGCAAAACTTAGCTCCAAGCAACCATATGTTTTAGACAGATTGTTTTGTAACGGAAAGCAAAACATGAAGCTTCAACATTTGCAACACATGCAAAAGTGATCTTCACGCAAAAGCCAACGCACTAGCTTATCCTATTTGCAACACATGCAAATCAAAGCTTTATGAGAAAACCAAATGCATATGCTATTCCTCTTTGCAACACATGCAAATCAGAGCATAAACCAACAACAACCAAGCATAAGCTTAACCCATTCGCAACACATGCCAAATGGTTAACTTTTATGCAAAAACCAAATCCAAATGGTTTTGAAAGGACCGAGATGTCGCCTAGAGGGGGGGTGAATAGGCGTTCACAAATTTTAAATCGCAACGGAAATTTAAACTTCGGATACTCCGAAATTAACTTCGAACTATCCGAGTGGTTCGGATAGTCCGAACCTAATTTCGGATATTCCGAACTGGTTCGAGCACAAGAACCCTAGAAAATAGATCTAGCAAATCTAGAGTATGAATCTAGGTTCAAATGATGTATTTTGACTAAGATTACTTGTAGGAAAAGAAATCCCACCAATATCTACTCTAACAACCTATTAAACCCTTGAATCCCCAAAGATTTAACTAAGCACAATGTGAGTAAGTGAGAGACTCAAGAACCAAGGAGACAAACCGAATTTTTCCCGAAGTTCGGATCCTTGAGGGGATCCTACGTCTCCGTTGAGGCGGCACAAAGCCGGGGTCTCTTTCAACCCTTGTCCTCTAGGTGTTGCACCAAGCACTCACCCGTTAACTCTTTGAATCCTTCCCTTGCGGAGGTGGATTCAACCTTCACAAACTTCCGGCGCCCCACACGAAGATTGGGGGCTCACCGGTGACTCCTAGCCGTCTAGGAGTCCTCAACCTCCAAGAGTAAAGAATCTCGCAAGAAATCCGCTTGAGGATGAACCACGTGCTCAAAAAGAATCACAACCACTAGATCTATCAATCTCTCCACTTGACCTCCTCTAAAGATTCAAGAATCAAAGATTTGAGGGAGGAAAAACACTTAGGTTTGAGAGAGTGAGAGAGCTCTTGAAAAAGTATTGAATGCACTAGACTTTTGGTAGGTGGGAGTGGGGAGGTATTTAAAGCCTCCCAAAACTAGCCGTTTTCACTCTGACAAAGCTGTTGGACAATCCGAACCCTTGTTGGGTAGTCCAACCATTTGAAATCGATGCTACGGAACACACGGTTCGGATAGTCCGAACGACCCTTGGATAGTCCGAACCAAAAGACTTAGAACAGCGGAACGCCTTTGTTGGACGGTCGAACGACACTTGGATAGTCCAAACCAAAAGACTTAGACCTAACCGAGGGGGTCCACTCGGATACTCCGAACCCATGTTCGGACATTCCGAACCAAAATGAGCTCGACCAACAGAGAGGGTTAGCTCGGATACTCCGAACCAAGTTTCGGACATTCCGAACCAATTTTTGCCTGAGCAACCGAGGGGGCCAGTTCGGACATTCCGAACGTTTGTTCGGATACTCCGAACCAATTTGAACTTGTTGCCCCCAAGACTTTACACATTGACCCATATTTAGACTAGGATTCATCCTTGAGCACATAGAATCATTCTAAAACTATTTCTTGCCAAATCCCTCTTAGTAGTACGGCAATCCTTAAACTCAAATAAAATTTAAAAAGCATATACAACCGTTGAGTTTAACCGACGCCTTTTCTTCTCGAATTTGAGGGACCTCTTTCCTTAAGCGACTTTCCCATGAGCGTATTCATCTGTTCACAATACTCATAAAGCTCATTAGTCACTTAATCTTGTTGTCATTAATCACCAAAATCACTAAGGGGCCTAGATGCACTTTCAATCTCCCCCTTTTTGGTGAATTGATGACAACACGATTAGATTTAGATAAAATTGAAATGAGAGAGTATTTGGAAAACCAAATACACGGAGAAGCTCCCCCTAAATGTGTGCATTGAAATAATTTGAGTGGAATATCAAATGCACATATTTACGGGAAAATTGTGAGAGCTCCCCCTAAATTTCTGCTTTCGAGAGAATATAACAAGATAATTTGCATAAACAAATATGACATGGTATCACACAAATGCATTGCTTAACCAAATAGTTCGACAAACTTCAACAACCAACAAGCAACCAACAAGTAAGCAACAAAGGTTCAACAAGCAAAGCAAACAACCACAAGCAAAGCGAGAAACAAATAAATCTAATGACCCTCACTCCCCCTTTGGCATCAAGACACCAAAGAGGTCACTCCTCGCTGCCATCATCATCGTCGCTGCTGTCGTTCTCCTGAGCCGGCACATACTGAGAGTCGCCCTCATCGTCACCAGTAGGCGCCGAAGTGGCGGGAAGGTCAAAGAGCTGCCGGGTCGCCGAATCAACAGTCGCAGAATCAGACTCTGACTCGGACTCCTCAGAGGAACACGACAAGTTGAGCTTTCCCTTGATGACATTGAGCTGACGGCGAGTGTCGGTGATCTTCTCATTCATCTTCTTGATCTTCTTGTGGTTCTTGATCCCAAGACAAAAGATAGCACGAAGCATGTTCTTTATGGAGCCGCTTGGGGAAGAAGGATCACCTGCCGAGGGCCTCGCTGAAGTTGCACTGACACGGTAGTGGTATTTGAAGGAGGAGGGATCGGCTGAGCGGAGGAGGTGGAGCCTTGATCACACGAACATGCGGCACATGCTCCACATCTTTAGCAAACCACAATCTGAGATGCTCTCAACCATACACATCACGTTTGGAGCGAATCGCATGGCAAGCGAAATTTGAGGGAGTTGAGGCGGATCTCTTGCCAAATAAAATCAAATACATCAAACGGCCTAGAACCCTCGCCAATCCTCAAGAGCAGGTTCCTAGAGTAGGAACTGATGTTGGTGGCGTTTCCCTCCTTGGGCCACAAGGTCTTCCTCAGCAACTTATAAAGGATAGCATAGAAAGGCTTCAAACCTTTTGAGGTGCCCAGCTTGAAGTTCTGAGATTCGTCATACAGAGGAGTCAAATCATTAATACTGGAGGAGTCAAACACATGCAGCTTGTCCAGATTGTCCCAGCCATCAGTGGAAAAACCAATGCAGTCAGCAAATTGAGCCTTGGTCACTACATAGTAGAGCCCATCCACCATGAACCACATGGTGCTCTCAGCATCTTTGTCAACATACAAGGTCGCATAGAACTGTGCCACAACTTCATTGTTCCATTTGCATTTGAAGGACATAATCTCTCTCAGATTGTGGCGCTCACAAGCGGCAATCACCTCATTGAATACAGTGTCCTCCTGCTGTGTCATGTAATCCCAGTCAATGTACTGCATCAATGCCACTGGGTTCTTCTTCTCAGCAATCACAGAGTCGTAGAAATCCTGTTGGAAGTGATTCCAGAACCGCTTATCCACATAGTCTTCTTGCAAATACAACAGCGGATCCTGACTCCTGTGCTGGCGGACTTCTTTGCCTCTCCCTTGCCCAATACAATAATCCACCTTCTTCTTAGGAGTCACACCCATTGGAGTAGCACGGCGAGCGGGGTGAATCTCCAAAGGGCCAATCAGCTCTCCAGCCCTTGGCTGTAAAGACACTTCTCAGCCCTCAACCTAGGCATGGCAGCCCTAGGATCCTCAGCACCACTGCCTCCCTGACCCTCATCTCCTTGTTCACCACCACCCTGACTTGGAGCACCCTTATGAGTTGTCTTCTTCCTCTTGCGAATCACTTGCCGCCGCCTTAGGGTGGTGAGCGAGAGGAGACTCGGAGGAATCTGAGGGGATCAGCGGGGCCGCCGAGGAGCCACCGGCGAGAAGATCATGCCTAGCCTTCTTTGAGCGAGCATCAATATCGGCTTGGCTAGGCGAGGATTGCCACCTTGAGAGGGATCCATCCTAAAGGTATACAAGGGTTGAAACAAGATTAGACACTAATTATAACCTAGACGAACAATAAAGAGTTAAAATGAAGTCACATCCTTCGGATAGTCCAAACCTCTTCGGACATTCCGAAGGTTTCTTCGGATAGTCCGAAGTTTTCATTCGGATAGTCCGAACCTCTTCGGACATTCCGAATGGAAACTCGGACATTCCGAGGTGACAGTTCACAAACCCTAAATTATCAATCTAGATAATAATTCAACAATGCTAAGGTCTAATCGTAGGGAGACTATCCTAGCAAGGCCTAGTGTAGTCTAGAGTTCAAGAGTTCTCAAATTGGGCGAGAAAAAGATCGAAACAAGGATAGATTCAAACCAACCTTTTGGAGATTGAAGACCGGGGAATCCGAGACGGATTTGGGGCAAATGACGGGTGGAGATGAAGCCCTTGACCTTGAGGAGGATCTTGGCGCCCCCAAACCACAAAATCTCCGGCCAAAACCCTAGATCCGAGTGGAGGGGCGGTTTGGAGGAGAGAGAAACTGAGATGGGAAGTGAAAAGAAGGAAAAGAGGAAGAAGGGACTCGGGCAGGCTTAAAAGGCCCGAGACCCCACTTCGGACAGTCCGAACGTAAGTTCGGATAGTCCGAACCAGTTCGGATAGTCCGAATGGAATTTCGGACAGTCCGAACTGTTTTCTCAGGATGGCATGAAAACAAAGGCAGGAATGACTCCGGAGCGAGAAATAGATGAGAGGACCTAATGAGTCAAGTCATCAAGTGATCAGCAAGCCATGCAACAATTCAAACCATGATCACAGGATGATTGACAGGATCCGAAGATC
The DNA here is from genome assembly GCA_036346375.1 of Guadua angustifolia. NCBI lineage: Eukaryota > Viridiplantae > Streptophyta > Magnoliopsida > Poales > Poaceae > Guadua > Guadua angustifolia. Next base: position 48,900,937 of record CM070514.1, read on the forward strand.
AAAAACCAATAAACACAATAAGATAAGAGAAATAAAGCAAATAAGATTTTCCAAAGACCTTTTTCAATCACCAATCAAGTTGTGAGCATTTTTCAAGCCAAATTGAGAGTCTAGAATATTTAGCCCTCCTCAACTCACAGAATCTCTTCTCATCAAGTGGCTTGGTAAATATATCGGCTAATTGGTCATTTGTGCTCACATGTTGAATATCGATATCGCCTTTAGTGGAGTGGTCTCTTAGGAAGTGATGGCGGATATCGATATACTTTGTACGGAAATGTTGGACGGGATTGTTGGCAATTTTTATGGCACTCTCATTGTCACACACATGATTATAGGTTAGGCTATAATCATTTAGAGTTTGTCTCATCCAAAGCAATTGGGCACAACAACTCCCTGACTATATATTAAACCGGTACTGTGGATAGAGACTACGAATTTTGCTTCTTAGAGGACCAAGAGACAAGAGATCTACCTAAGAATTGACATGTCCCCGAAGTACTTTTCCTATCCACTTTACATCCGGCATAATCCGCATCGGAATAGCCAACTAACTCAAATGATGAACCTTTTGGATACCAAAGCCCAAAATGAGGAGTGTGCACTAAATATCTCAAGATTCTCTTTACGGCCACCAAGTGACATTCTTTAGGAGCGGCTTGAAATCTTGCACACATGCACACACTAAGCATAATATCAGGCCTAGATGCACAAAGATAAAGTAGAGAACCGATCATCGAACGATATACCTTTTGGACGACCGGTTTACCTTCTTTGTCGAGGTCTAGATGCCCGTTGGCTTGCATTGGTGTCTTGATTGGCTTGGCGTTCTCCATACCGAACTTCTTGAGCATATCCTTGATGTACTTCGTTTGGCATATGAAGGTTCCTTCCTTGAGTTGCTTGACTTGAAAACCGAGGAAGAACTTCAACTCGCCCATCATGGACATCTCGAATCTCTTAGTCATGATCCTGCTAAAATCCTTGCACAAATGTTCATTAGTAGATCCAAAGATAATGTCATCAACATAGATTTGACACACAAATAAATTATTATCAATATGTTTAGTAAAGAGAGTGGGGTCGACCTTTCCGACTACAAAGCCTTGACCGAGGAGAAAGTCGCGAAGACACTCGAACCACGCTCTCGGTGCTTGCTTAAGTCCGTAGAGAGCCTTGTGTAGGAAGTAGACGTGGTCCGGATGGTTCGGGTCTTCGAAGCCGGGTGGTTGCTCAACGTAGACCATCTCGGAGAGTGGTCCATTCAAGAAGGCGCTTTTCACATCCATTTGATACAACTTAAAATCATGGTGAGTAGTAAAGGCAAGTAATATTCTAATGGATTCAAACCTAGCTACGGGAGCATATGTTTCATCGAAATCCAAACCTTCGATTTGTGTGAAGCCTTGAGCAACTAACCGGGCTTTATTCCTCGTCACTATTCCGTTCTCATCTTGCTTGTTTCGAAAGACCCATTTGGTTCCAATCACATTTTGCTTAGGCCTTTCGACAAGCTTCCACACTTGGTTTCGTTCGAAGTTGTTTAACTCCTCTTGCATAGCCATCATCCAATCCGGATCTTGGAGTGCTTCTTCTGCCTTAAGCGGTTCAAGAGAAGAAACAAAAGAGTAAAATTCACAAAAATTTGCGACACGAGATATAGTCGGTACGCCCTTGTTAATGTCTCCAAGTATGTTGTCGACTGGGTGGTCTCGTTGTACACTTTGGTGGACTCTCGGATGAGGTACGGTTGAGTTGGTTCTTTGGATTGGACTGTCGTCGTCTTGAGAGGCATTTGAGCCGTCTTGAGCTTGAATTGAGGAAGAGGGAGCAACATCCGGAGCATCCATCGTCGCGTCATGACCATCTTGAGTTGAAGTGCTTGGAATTTCGTCTTGCTCAAGCGGTCTTACTTCTCCAATTGCCAATTTCTTGATTACTTCGCACGTGGGTTCTTCCCTGTCAATCACAACACGATCAACTTGTTCTACTTGAGAACCGTTAGTTTCATCAAACGTCACATCACGCGAAATTTCAACCACACCGGTGGTGTTGTTGAAAACTCGGTATGCAAAGGCATTTGATCCATATCCAAGCAAGAAACCTTCATCTACTTTAGGAGTAAATTTAGACGACTTAGCTTTCTTGTTGAGAATGTAGCATTTACTCCCAAAGACTCGGAAGTAGGATACATTTGGCTTCTTGCCGGTGAGGAGCTCGTACGCCGTCTTCTTCAAAATCTTGTGGAGATACAGACGGTTGGTACTATGGCCGCTGGTGTTGATGGCCTCCGCCCAGAATATGTCGAAGACCTTGTACTCGTCAAGCATCGTGCGCGCCATCTCGATGAGGGTTCGATTCTTCCTCTCGGCTACCCCATTTTGTTGAGGAGAATAGGGAGCCGAGAACTCATGCTTGATGCCTTCTTCATCGAGAAACTCCTCAACCCCAGTGTTCTTGAATTCGGTATCGTTATCACTCCGAATTCTCTTGATCTTCACCTCAAACTCGTTTTGAGCCCTTCTCATGAATTTATTCAAGCTTTCTTGAGCTTCGCTTTTGTCATGCAAGAAAAATACCCAAGTATAGCGCGAAAAATCATCAACTATAACTAAACCATACTTGTTTCCTCCAATGCTTATGTAGGCAATCGGGCCGAATAGATCCATGTGAAGCATCTCCAATGGCCTCGAGGTGGTCATCACGTTCTTCGCGGGATGAGTAGCTCCAACTTGCTTTCCGGCTTGACATGCGCTACACACCCTATCTTTCTCAAAGACAATATTAGTTAATCCAAGGATGTGATTGCCTTTAAGGAGTTTATGGAGGTTCCTCATACCAACATGGGCAAGTCGGCGATGCCATAGCCAACCCATGCTGGATTTAGCCATAAGACACGTTTCAAGGTTAACTCTATCCGTAGTGAAGTCTACAAGATAGAGATTCCCTTTCAACTGTCCCTTAACGGCTATTGAACCATCATCCCTCTTAACGACATCCACACCCTTATCACTAAACACACAATTATAGCCCGTCTCACATAATTGAGCGACGGACAACAAATTGTAGCTTAGTGATTCAACAAGCAAAACATTGTTCAAATGGATCCCGAATCTCGAGAATCTGGGACGGCATTGGACCATGTGCTTGACGGATCCCGAGCTTTGAGCGCTCGGGTGGCGTCATCTTGGTGTCCCCTCGGGGGACCGCCGCAATATGTCATCCAATTACACCGCCGCAACCAACAACGCGGCAGATCTGAAGGCCTCTGGCCAAGCCGGGCGTGCAAGGCGCTCGAGTCGGCCCGACCGTGAAGGCGATTCACAACTAGTCATCAACCAAGTAAACAAGGAGTATCGGTGTTCGATGGCTCAATGGCGCTTTACGGTTGAAGTGAGGAAGATGGAGCGATACTTTAGAAATTTGAAGTACTCTACATCCCGGGAAGGACAATTCCTGGTCGACCAACTTTCCAAGGTCGGTTCCTCGCAGTTGCCCGCCCCACCTAGGGCACTCGTTGAGCATCTGCACAAGCCCTCCATTCCCTCTGAGAGGAGGCACCACCCAGACGCCTTGCTTGAGGCGCCGCCGTGAAGCATCTGCGAAAGCCCCCATTCCCTCGAGGTGGCACAAGAGGCGTGCGTAGCGTCTCCTTCCTCGAGCAAGGTGCAGATTGGATGGCGCCATTCATCCAGTATCTTGCCCACGGGACATTGCCCGAGGAAGAAGCCGAGCGTTCCCGACTGCAAAGGCGGTCATCCGTCTACAAGCTCGTAGACGGCGCCTTATACCGCAAAGGCGCCCGGGGGGTACTCTCCAAGTGCGTATCCCGAGCAGAGGGCGAATTCCTTCTCAGGGACATCCATGCGGGAATGTGTGGAGCCCACTCGTCCTTTCGGACTCTTGTAAGCAAGGCATTCGCCTCGGATACTCTCGCCATGGCGCTAGGCGGCCTTTCGGGCAATTGTTGTGACTTGTCAGGCGTGCCAGTTCCACGCCCGTAAGTCCCACCAGCCAGCGTACGCGCTGCAAACCATCCCGCTCTCATGGCCATTCTCGACCTGGGGAACCGACATTCTCGGGCCTTTCCCCCGTGGTCGAAGGGGTTGCAAATTCTTGCTCGTAGCTATCGACACTTTCTCTAAGTGGATTGAGGCAGAGCCAGTTTCAACCATTTCGGCTCAAGCAGCCAAGAGATTTTTTCGCAGCAACGTGGTGACGCGTTTCGGGGTACCCAATCGCCTCATCACGGATAACGGCACTCGATTCTGGCGAGTGTTTCAAGCCTCTGCGAGAAATAGGAACAAAGATCGCCGCCTCTGTAGCTCACCCAGAGCAATGGAGCAAAAGAAAGAGCAAGCGGCCAGCTACTCCAAGGCATTAAGAAAAGGGTCTTCAAAGACCTCTCCCGACAAGGCGGGTCATGGGTGGACGAGCTTCCTTCCGTCCTCTGGTCTGCGCGCACCACAGCAAGCCGAGCTACGGGCGAAACGCCATTCCAGCTCGTCTATGGTGCGGAGGCTGTCTTGCCTACCGAAATCGTTCTCGGATCCCCAAGAATCCATTTGACCGACACTGTTCACCAGGGTCGTGAGCGTCGCCTAGACCTCGATCTCGCCGAGGAATCTCGCCTCAAGGCACAGCTCCGATCAGCCGTCTACCAACAGGCACTCCGCAAGCACGCAGCCAAGACAGCCCGACCCCGATCCTTGCAGGTTGGCGACCTTGTCCTACGCCGAATTCAGGACTTGACAAAGGCCAACAAGCTCTCCCCCAAATGGGAGGGACCATTCACGGTCGTTTCAACGACGCGCCCGGGGGCTGTCCGCCTTGCCATGGAGGACGGCCGTGAGCTCCCCAATTCATGGAACATCGACCAGCTGCGCAAGTTCTATGTCTAAGCTCATGTTCTCTTTACGTTATATTGTGAATCCGCGTCCCTACTTTTCGGGCAATACAGCTTTCATCCAACCGGTACCTTTTTCATCTTACTACCACGGGATTGGGCGTGCTTAATGACACAACGTACCGTGGGCAACATCCGCCCACTAAACGCTCACCACCAAAGGCTTCAGTCTTGATAAGCCGGCCTTGGTCCGCAGTAGCTATTCGCTACACGATACAAGTCGCAAACAGACACCCTTTCGGTCGGCTCGAGTTTTTAGCTCGGCTTGCGCGCGTTGGTCGCTACACACCACGCCCCTTTTTTTTACGACCACACCCGCAAATTAGGGATGCGCGTCCTAAACGCTAACAAATTTCAGCACACACTCGTTTTTCTTTCCACCGACCTATCCCACGCTTGTTGCTTGCACAAGCCGGTGCTTTGGTCGGAGGGGCCGCACGTTTTCCTTCATCTCTCCTGCGAACAAACTCGTGCTCGCAATTTGGTGCACGAGCATTATTCGCAGCGGGGGCTGGATGGAAGCGAGCTCCCGAGCGCGCGTATCTTTTTGTCGCTAAGGCACTACTCGCCGTAAAGTGTTGCTCCCCGTCGAACATCACCTTCCGGTACAAAGTCATCCCTTTTTACAACCTACTTCAGGCCCATGTCGCCCATGCATTGACCTGACCTACGTCTATCTCGCGGTCATCCTTCGTAGGAAAAAGAAAGAAGAAAAAAAGGCACCGCTACAAAATACTACAATTGACTAAGGAATAATTTTCATTCCAAGACATCGGTACCAAAAAAAAATATACAACTCTATGGGCGGGCGCCTCGAAGGCTATGAGCTTTTGCCTATAATCGGCGATTTTGGCTTGGAGATCGATCACCTTCCGCCGGGCTTCACGACCTTCGTTAGCTTCCTCACGGAGTTGCTCGATCTCTTCTTTATCTTGGTAAACCATGGCGGTCGCTTGCGTGCCGCCCGCTCCAGCTCGGCCACCTTGGCTTCAAGACTTTGGGCACGCCGCCTTTCCCGCTCGAGCTCCTGCTCGGAGCCAAGAGCCCTGTCCCGGCTAACGGCTAGGTCCTTCTCCAGTTGGTCGGCAGTCTGCTTCCACCGCGAAAGTTCTTCCTTGGCCCTGCCGGACCCCTCGAGCTCGGCCACCTTGGCCTCCATGGTCCGGGCATACTCCTTATGTTGTTGAAGCTCTTGCTCAAGGCCACGGACCTTGTCCCGGCTAAGGGCAAGGTCCTTCTCCGACGCGCCGGCGGCTTGCCTCAGCTGTCCCAACTCTTGCTCGAGCGCAAGCACCCTCTTCTCCGCGGCGGCGGCATTCTCCTTGCACAGGCGAGAGCCCGACCTTTCCTGCTCAAGCTCTCGCTCGAGCACGAGGAAACGTTCCTTGGACTCAGAGACGCTGCGCTCCGTCTCGAGGCGCCTTTGCTCAAGCAGGGTAACCTCCTGCTTGAGTTCGCCCACTTCCCCCTCCAGCCCGTCGACACGAGCTTCGCTTTCTTCATAGAAGCGGCTCACAGAGTTAGGGACGATCAGCACCTCCCCAAAGTCGCTCAGGGTTTTTTCAAGAAGCTGCGGGCAGAAAATACCCCAAGTAAAGCTCCCCCCGCAAAATCCAAATAAGGAAAGTCGTGGCGATGCCAGAGCATCCTTACCTCGGCGACGTTGGCGCGCAGGTTCACCCGGTATTGCTCGAAAATCGCCGCCGCCTGGATATCTCTGGACCTCGGCAGGGGAGGACGCTCAAGCCCGGAGTCCCCGAAAAGGGGCGGATCGCTCGAGGCGCAAGCTTCCCCGGCGGGGAATCGCCATGGAGCGCCTCGCCCCCTCCCTGAGCGAGCTCCTTGCTCAGGGTCTTCTCGCTGTCCTCCGCGGCACGTTGTTCGCCCGAGGGCAGCGGAAGGTCGCCCCGAACATATCGTTCGCTCGGGGGCTTCAAACCTTCTTGGGCAGATTCTTCGCCCGAATCTTGAAGCTCGGCCACCTCTTGCACGTCTACCGTGCTCGGGAGGGCCAGGGGTTTCGCCCCGCCTTGGTCGTCGGCGCCGAACTCCTCCGCCACCTCCACTCCCTCGGCCATCACAATGTCGGCGACATCGGAGCATATCGCCGCTAAGACATTGTCAACGATCTCGTAAGCCACTTTCCGGCAGTCCAGAATGAACCTACGAGCTATGTCGCCCACGTCAGTTAGGTGGGGCTAGCTCGGGTCGCAGCACATAAGAACAAAGCTAAGGCAAAGCAAGTGTCGAGACTTACCCTTGGCCGAGCCTTCCTCGCCGCCGGTAGTTGGATTCTCGCCGCGCGAAAGCACCGATTTAGCCTTCTCGCCGGCGGCTTGGGTGATTCTCGCCCGATTTGGGGTCGACCTCCTCCATGTCGACCCCCACCGCGTCTTTCCGATTGCTCGGGCTCCGTCATGATGAGTTGCGCCCGCCGACGATCCCGAACTCCCGAGCTTTATAACTTCGGTCGCGTTGCTCTCTCCGTCCTCGAGCTCCTCGCCAGGCGTCTGCCTTGCACCATCCTCGATCAATCTCCCCTCGCCTCGATTTGCTCGATCTGAACTGCCAGCTATAATTCTTCAACCAGAGCCTCAGGCGGCTTACCTCCATCCGATCGGCATACTCCAAGTGTCGCTTCGGGGGGTCTCCGTGTGGTGCCGTGCGCCTCTTTGACGCCCGGTGCTTGAGGGCGGCGGCGCCGGCCTTTTGCCCTTCCCTTTTTGGCCGGCGGCGGGGAAAAAGCACGCCCGCCACCCGCCTTGGATTTGAGCTTCGCCACGCCCGGCTCAGGCGGTCTTTTTCCTACCAAAGGACAACGAGCAACGTTAGAATAGCTCGGATGATTGTTCCGTGTGCAAGTACTTTCGTGGGCTCGGTGCCCTTCCGAGCATAAATGACCAAGGGGGCTTACCACGTCACACCGAGCAAGCACGTTCTTCGGCACTTGGCGGTCGCGCAGAAGCTCTTTGCCCTTCGGGGTTCCGAACATCTCGGCAACCCTCTTCTCGACCCAGTCGAAGCCCGGGGCTGTCACCACATCGCACGAGGGTCAGCACGGACTCAAGCGGTATAGGCGGGACAAAATTGCCGCAAGTCATGGGACCTTACCCAGTTCCCCTTCGCGGGTGAGGTCGTCCCACCCGCCGATTTTGAAGAAAGGGTGCTCTCTCTGCCTCAGCGGGGATATCCGGTTCCCGAGGAAGTCCCGGACGATGTCCCGCCCGGTGAGCCCCATGTTTGTGAGCTCGTGGATCGTCATCAGGATCCGCTCCTCCTCGGGGTCAGCTGGCGGGCGTGGCGTCTCGGTGTTTGGCGCCGCCGCTTCGGTATAGCGCAGAGAGCTCCCCGGCAGCTTCCGCAGGTAGAACCAATGCTCGGCCCAGCCCGCGACGGAGTCCTTGAGGGTGAAGACGGGGAACTCGTACGGGCGATTGGGCCTCAAAGTGAGTATAGGGCACCGGTGAGCAAAGAGCCCCTGCGGAAAAGATTGTAAAATAGAAGAAAAGATCCGGCGAGGAAGGGCGCCCACGCCTTCGCAGAGGTGGGCGAAAATGTTCAAAACAAGGATGGAGTTGGGGTTGGTGGGTGACCTCACTGCGGCATTTCGCTAGAACGCCTTCCAGAACTTCGCTCTCGGGCATCCGGAGCCCATTGACGGTGTAGAGCTCACACGAGACTATCTCGTCGTCGCGCGGCGCCAGGCTCCTTCGCCGTCCGGGACCCTCCAAGAATAAGGGTCCAGGTATCCATAATCCTGCAGCGCCCTGAGCCTCTCCACCGTGATCTTGCTCGCACCAAACCGCGCCATGGGAGGACTCAGACGAACGGACGCCGCGGCAGGAAGAGGAAGTTTGGAATTTAGGAAGTCTGGGGTGGAGTGTTTACACAGAAGATGAAGATAAAAGAAGAAAGCAGCAGGCCTTTTAAAAGCGTACCCGATGCAATTCGTAGACGGAGAAGTCGGACGGACGGGTAAAGGCAGTCGATTGCCGGCGCGTGGCGGTTCGGTCTCCAAAGCGGGCCTGGCAGGGCGCAGTTCCTGGAAAAAAAAGTTGTCAGGGCCATGCCGCGACGCTTCACGAGGAAGGGACCGCTGCAAAATTTCGCGCGCTCCACCCACAGGTGTTATTCGGCCCAGGTTTCGACCAAGTATGCTCGGCCGCGCTGTGGCGCGCATATCCCCCGGGCCAGGTTGCTCGGATACCGCAACGTGCCTTCCCTCTCGTTGCGAGCCCCTTTCTTCCCGAGCGTGGCAGCCAGGACGCTGCGGCAGTTCTTCGCCACAAGGTTCCCGCGCCGAGCATGGTTCCTCAGGCGCCGTGGTGGTTTTCCGCTACCGAGATCCCCCACCCCCGAGCAAGTAAGCTCGGGTTCCGCGGTAGCTTGTTCACCGCATGATTCCAATCCCTTTTTAGGAAGTTTAGAGGCTCAAGGCGGAGGCCTCGGCAAGGCCTCCTTCCCCCTTTAGCCTCGGGGGCTAGCTGTCGGGGATTGGCTATACAGTACCGAGACGACCATTGAAGCCCGGCGCCAACCGACCGTGCCCTTGCCCGGACAACGCATGCGGTATCGACCTTCGTGCGTGCACCCGGCCCGAAAGCAAGCCAGCTCGGGGTCTCGACTAAAGCGACGTGGCATTAAATGCCGGCGGCTCGGATCTGCGCCGGGATCCGCGACCGCCACGGTTGACTTGGTCCACGCCCACCGTGCCCGTCGCGTGGTACCCGGCGGTGGCGCGGCACTGCTCACACGCCCTCTCAAAGAGCGCGCTCACTGTAATAAATGATTTGTCTCCTGTAATTCTCTATAAATACCCCCCTCCCACGATGGATTGAGGGTCGGAACCTCTTGTAATACACACACACTCGGAACCTCTTGTAATACACACACACTCAGAACCTCTTGTAATACACACACACTCGGAACCTCTTGTAATACACACACACTTACGCTCTGAGCCCACTGGTAGGTCCCTTAGGACCTCTAGGGACCCCGAGCAAGCGCTTTGTAACACCCTCTCGCATACTAGTGAAATCTACTGGACGTAGGGTTGTTATCTCCACCATGGGAGGCCCGAACCAGCGAAAATTGACCCCTTGTGCCTTCCGATTGTCCCGCATACCTCGTTTCCTTGCTCGGCATACTCCCAGACGTACAACCCTTGCGGAAAAGGGGCCTCACGTTGATCCCTCATTCAACAAGTAAGCTCGGCGGGGGACGCTGTCCCGAATCGTCGACAAAAATGAATTGTGTTTTTTTCTCGTTGGGAAGCGATTGTTGGTCCCTGGTGATTTTTTTGTTGCTGGAATCTCCTAGCGGCGGTGATCTTCTAGCACCTCCTACGGCTGGAAGTCCCTCACGGTTAGAGAGTTCCTAGCGCCTGCACTCCATCGTGGCTGGAGGTTTTCCTTGTGTCATGAGATTTCCTGGTGGCTTAAGGACTTCTGGATTAATGTGTTGGTAATCTCGTTCTTCGTTTGCATGGCTGTTTTATTTTTACATTGATTTATTGTTTCACCATGATAATTTTGATTTAATCTATTCAAAATCTTTCTAGGGCATCAAGCGATTGATCTAAAAAGTTTGATTGGTTAATTCCTCATAAATCCTGATTAATCTCATAATTAGGTTTGATCAATTTTCATCATTATTGATACAGTCATCTTGCAAAAGTCATAACTTTAGATCCGTATATCCGATCGAGTTAATTCTTGTTGGATTAGTTTTAAAATTGAATCTAGTTTCTAAGTTAAAATTTCACATCAATCTAACGGTGCAATCTTCAGAATTACTGTTTTAATGAATATATATCATTACATTTTCGTGGACACACATTGGCACAAGTTGAGCGACAACCAAATGATAATGAAATGAGTCATCCGGTGATGGTGAGGCGTGGAAAGAATTTGATAGGAAATATCCGTTGTTTGCGGAAGATGCAAGGAACTTGAGGCTAGGCATAGCTACTGATGATTTCAATCCATTTGACAACATGAGCACTTCGTATAGCATGTGGCCCATACTAATGATGCCTTATAATATGGCAACGTATCCTGTGCACACAGGACTTCCCGTGCACACACCATGCACACACCGTGCACACCAATTAACGAAAGTCATAAAAAATTCTAAAAAAAATTGTAGATGTACTTCATAGATTACTCTACCTATATATAAAGTTTCAAGATCAAATTCATTATATATTGAGAATTAGAAAAAAGAGAAAATTATGAGAAGTTTAAACTATTTAAACTTGTCAGAATTTTCTCTTTTTTGTAACTCTTGATATATAATGAATTTGAACCTACAATTTTATACATAGGTAGAGTAATTTATAAAGTATATCTATAATTTTTTCAGAATTTTTCTTGACTTTCGTTAGTTGGTGTGCACGATATGTGCACGAAAAATCCTGTGTACATAGGATACGTTGCCTTATAACATACTGCCGTAGGTATGTATAGATCTATCGAAGTGCATGATAATCTTACTCATCCCAGTTCTAAAAAACAATTCACAGCTTACAAAGCGATCCAAGATGACCACACGGGATATTTCTCTCTTCTCCCCGTGTAGGCGCCATGCAAATCCTCACACGTACCGTCCGGTTCTTATCAAGCCAACCCATCCACCGTCCATCCGTCTGTCTCTCCTAAGCGCCCTCCTTCCCGTCTCTTTGTTAGGTCTCCCTCTCCTCTCCCCTCTCATTTTCCGTGCAGACAAACTCCCATCCACCCACCCCCGCTTCCCCCATCGATCGAAAATCCATCGAAAAATTCCCCTGAAAAATCATTCCCTTCCCACCTCGCCGCCGCCACCGCCACCTCCACTTAGATCTGCCCATGGCAACATCCTCCCGCACCTCTGGGCCGATGTTGCCGACGCCACTCCCGCCCTCCCTCTGCTCCCTCATCCAATGGCCTCATTGCCCGCCCGACCACTCCTCTTCGTCCCTCCCCACCTCCGGAACCGCTCCTCCGCCCGCCCGGCTGTGCCTCCCGCCCTTCGCTTCCCCAGACTCCTCGGCTCTGGCGGCCTCAGCGAAGGTGCGGGAGGCCACGCCGAGAGGTGGAACAGAGCCGAACCGTTCGAGAACGAGGCGCGGCATTTGCGGACAAGTCCGCCGGGGTTCGACGAGCACCGAACACGAGGATCAACTTTGATGCTTACGAGACATCCCGTCGAGACCGGCGGCCGGGAGGTGCCCCGCCGTGGGCACGTTCGCGGAGATCGACCTCGGCGAGGCGCCTAACGACAACATCCGCCGGTGCAAGTATGCGGCCCACCCGTCGCTGGCACGCCATCCCGATCTCGCTCGCGGTCGGGACCTCATAACTCTTGCAGACCGGGTCCGGGAAGACGGCGCTTCGTGCTCATTCTTTCCCCACCGAGATCTATCCATGCGGTGATTGTTGTTTATCTCTTGTTTGGAGCTTGATATTATGCCCGATTAATTCCTCGTGACATGCGATTGATTATTTTTGGCTTGTCTTGCGATTCATGAAGAGGCAAGAAAATTTTCATATCGAGACTTGGTGTCGGGGTAGTCGTTGCTTATGGAGGAGCACCAATTAATCGCAGTGTCAGTTCGTCCCTATGTCAAATTTGAAATCCAAATCATTATCGTACAAGTTCGAGAAAATTGCTTGCTTGGCATAAAATTTCGCCTTCACAAACCTTTTACAATGAGTGTAACAATTAGCCAATTGACAATGATGCGGTATTTGTATGGTAGGATAGGCGTTAGTTCTTCAAATAGGATATGTAAGATCTCCGATGTTAATGGTTTGCATTGAATTGTTGGGTGCCCAACGCGCAGAGACCACATATGGTTATGATTAATCCATTTGCAATGTAAAGAGTGGATTTTGCTGAGATGAACGTTTAGGTCGTTGCTATTTGTTCAGACTACATGCAACGTTTTTGTGTTATGCCCCTTTTTAGGTTTGTGTTGAAAGCGCAGGTGCTGTTTATGTGGTGTCTTTACCTTTTGCTGTCACCTCAAAATTTTCCTTCAAGCATCTAACATGAGTCATCAAACTATGACCTTTATTGCAAGGTTAATCTAAAGCACCTGTTGAAACCTTGGACAGACTTCTGAGCTTTATGTGAAGCATGTGTTGCTAGTTTAATCCAAAATATCGCTTAAAACAACCTTCTTCTTTGAGCCTTGTGATTCATGCATCACAAAGTTTATCCAAAATGGAAGCTAAAACAATTGGACACTTTCTTTTTTTGGAAAAGGACATTTAGTCAAGGCAAGTCTACGAAGTGTGGGAGTTATGAGCTGCTAGACATCCCTTGATGCCATATAGCTAGTTTTTTTTCTGCATATCCTGTGTAGAACACTTGGGAATAACCTTAATTGCTTAAATTTCTATCATATCCTAAACTTACTCTCTCTCTCTCTATCATAAAATTTCTATCATATGCCTAATCTATTAGTATGTGCATTGGAGGAGCATGTCTGAAGTACCACAGTTGCCTTAGCATCATAAATTCTGGTTCCTTTCTGTCTTGTCAGCACTCAGTTCTTGTTTATGTGTGAAAAAAACTAGTAATTTGCACATGCTCTTTTGAAGAGAATGTTGGTTTAATCCCATCAAGATATGTTATTCAATTGTTTGATGGTTCGGTTCAAAAGATGTATTTTGATAAAAAACATTTGTATTAATACAATCACAAACATATTTTTGATGAGAGAAGTGTAATTAATCTAGTGTAATATGATGTCATATGATTGGATATTATTTTTTGTCGAGTCTCATCGGATTACCTTTTCTTTGGACATTATTTGCTCCATGTATCTTGTTGAAACATCATTTTTTTTTTTTTGAACTTTTGGTGATTACGATATGGCATTCTTGTAACTTTGGCAAGTTGTGTCTTTGGTGCTGATTACTTTTTAGTTGTCAAATTGGGTTTCTTACGGATATGATAGACTATTGTATTTGACCTTGGTGATATGTTTTCTATTTTTTATGTTGAAAAGTATTCAGTTTGCCTTCGTTAGTGAGATTGAGCCATTGCGGTTACTCTAATTATCTGAGAGATGGCCTCAAACTTCCGGAGAACTACATATTCTGGTCATTGGAAGAGTTGGGTTAAATCTTGATTTGATTGTCGAGAGAGTTGAGTTTGTGCAGAGGAGATAAAAGAAGTCACTGATGGATCTACTCCATGCTCACGAGACAGTGGCACTCAAGGAGGTAATGTTTGATTGCCACTTTTATTAATTCGTGATTCAATCGGTTTTCAAGATGTTTTCTATAGAGATGAGGAGCAACTGAACTTGACTGAACCGTTGAGCAACAATGAAGAAGAAGTAGAAGACTTAAAGTAAAAAGCACAAGCATCAGATGAAGCACTGATCAGAACCCAAAAGGAAATGGAGGATTTAAAGAAGGGGCAAGAGGAGAATGATGCAATTGTTCGCCGTCTCATGCGAATGGCTGGTCAAGACAACTAGTGAGTTTGTGAACCTGTTCACTTATTTTGCATGGATATTTATTTTGTATGGCTGGTAACCTGGTTCATTGGTACTAGCTTCAACTAGTTTAGGTAACGTGGTTCAACTTTGTGACCCATGGATTTATTTTTAAAACTTTATATTAGCTTCAAGTGTGGTACTAACTTTAAGTACTGTGAACAAAGTTTGTAACTCCTAATGTATATGTGGTTAATTTGCTATGCTCTGTGCAATGTATTGATTGGTCTCCTGAAAATATTATGTGTTGTGCCTAGATGTATTGTGTGTTGTGGCTGTAAAAATGGATCATATGTGGGCTGACAAAAGTGTTCAATGACAAAATATCATGGCTATTCTGCATCTATCTATGGCGAAATTATTCATTACAGAAAATGACAGACCATTACTTCCATGACGAAAATGCAAGTCCACGTGGCACTCATCAATGACGAAACATTTGCGTCACAACACGTGCTACGTCACCTCACATCGTGGATGCTGACATGGCACTAGATTATTCAATGACGAAAATGCATGTCCACGTGGCACTCATCTATGACGAAATATTTGCGTCACAACACGTACCACGTCACCTCACATCCTGGCTGCTGACGTGGCACTGCACTATTCATGACGAAAATGCATGTCCACGTGGCAACAATCTGTGACGAACAATTTCGTCATAAATAAAATGGTCAACGCTCATTTTTGGCCGATCGGAGTGTTCTTTTATGACGAATTTGATATTTTTTATGACGTTTTGGGCACAATTAATGACGGTTATTTCGTTATAAAAATGACCTCTTCGTTGACGAAAATGTAATTCATCACAGAAAAGTTGATTTTTTATGACGAAAAAAAGTAATTCGTCATTGAAAACTTTCTATGACGCACTTACTATGACAAATTGAATTTCGTCATAAAAAATCTACAATGACGATTTCGGGACTAATGATGACGAGTTTGGACCGTCATTAAAAATCACTTTTCTTGTAGTGTGTTGATCTTTATCTTCTACGGGAGTAAGGTTGTCCGGATCAACGGGCTTGAAACCTGTTTGCACAATCTTCCAAATAGAAGGGTGAAGCGATCTCAAGTGCATCTTCATCTTATGTTTCCATGCCGTATAGTGAGTGTCATCGAAATGAGGCGCTCGACCGAAGGGCACGGAGACATAAGATGAGGAGCTTGAGACACCAAGAGAGGAATAATCAAATGGAATAGCAACCCCAATACCGGAGCCCGTGCCCTTGTCTTGGTCATGGGCTTCGGTATTCTTTAAGGTATCCGACATCTTGATTCTCCAGCGGTTAAGCCAAACTACGAGATTTGGCTCTGATACCAATTGAAAGGACCGAGATGTCGCCTAGAGGGGGGGTGAATAGGCGTTTACAAATTTTAAATCGCAGCGGAAATTTAAACTTCGGATACTCCGAAATTAACTTCGGACTGTCCGAGTGGTTCGGATAGTCCGAACCTAATTTCGGATATTCCGAACTGGTTCGAGCACAAGAACCCTAGAAAATAGATCTAGCAAATCTAGAGTATGAATCTAGGTTCAAATGATGTATTTTGACTAAGATTACTTGCAGGAAAAGAAATCCCACCAATATCTACTCTAACAACCTATTAAACCCTTGAATCCCCAAAGATTTAACTAAGCACAATGTGAGTAAGTGAGAGACTCAAGAACCAAGGAGACAAACCGAATTTTTCCCGAAGTTCGGATCCTTGAGGGGATCCTACGTCTCCGTTGAGGCGGCACAAAGCCGGGGTCTCTTTCAACCCTTGTCCTCTAGGTGTTGCACCAAGCACTCACCCGTTAACTCTTTGAATCCTTCCCTTGCGGAGGTGGATTCAACCTTCACAAACTTCCGGCGGCGTCCCACACGAAGATTGGGGGCTCACCGGTGACTCCTAGCCGTCTAGGAGTCCTCAACCTCCAAGAGTAAAGAATCTCGCAAGAAATCCGCTTGAGGATGAACCACGTGCTCAAAAAGAATCACAACCACTAGATCTATCAATCTCTCCACTTGACCTCCCTCTAAAGATTCAAGAATCAAAGATTTGAGGGAGGAGAAACACTTAGGCTTGAGAGAGTGAGAGAGCTCTTGAAAAAGTATTGAATGCACTAGACTTTTGGTAGGTGGGAGTGGGGGAGGTATTTAAAGCCTCCCAAAACTAGCCGTTTTTCACTACAGCCCGAAACTGTTCGGACAGTCCGAACCCTTGTTCGGGTAGTCCAAACCATTTGAAATCAGTGCTACGGAACACACGGTTCGGATAGTCCGAACGACCCTTCGGATAGGCCGAACCAAAAAGACTTAGAGCAACGGAACGCACTGTTCGGACAGTCCGAACGACACTTCGGATAGTCCGAACCAAAAAGACTTAGACCTAACCGAGGGGGTCCACTCGGATACTCCGAACCCATGTTCGGACATTCCGAACCAAAATAAGCTCGACCAACAGAGAGGGTTAGCTCGGATACTCCGAACCAAGTTTCGGACATTCCGAACCAATTTTTGCTCGAACAGCAAGGGGGCAGTTCGGACATTCGAGCGTTTGTTGGATACTCCAACCAATTTGAACTTGTTGCCCCCAAGACTTTACACATTGACCCATATTTAGACTAGGATTCATCCTTGAGCACATAGAATCATTCTAAAACTATTTCTTGCCAAATCCCTCTTAGTAGTATGGCAATCCTTAAACTCAAATAAAATTTAAAAAGCATATACAACCGTTGAGTTTAACCGACGCCTTTTCTTCTCGAATTTGAGGGACCTCTTTCCTTAAGCGACTTTCCCATGAGCGTATTCATCTGTTCACAATACTCATAAAGCTCATTAGTCACTTAATCTTGTTGTTATTAATCACCAAAATCACTAAGGGGCCTAGATGCACTTTCAGGTTTGAGCTCGAGTGAACGCGGATTGAGATCACCAACACATGATGAAGCTCAAACTAGGAGACAACCCCTCTTAATAGTACAACGATAAAAACTTAGACTCACAGACTACAAAGTCCTTAGTCTATCTAGTTATACCTTTGCCGCCGCGCGCAAGCAATCCCCTTTGGGGTCTTTATGATCTTCACTTATACTCCCCCAGGATCATCACTCGACTCTTCTTTATCTTCGGGATCTTCTCTTGACGCCCATCACTTCATGAAGTCGTCCTTGTCCCGTTTTCATCATCTCAACCATCTTTGGACTTAACCTAACTCAATCACAACTCATAAAATAGTTAGTCCAAGATGCATGGTTGTCTCAATTATCTCTTGCACTCCATTAACACATAATGGATGCCTTTAGATCAATTGAGCACAACCTAAATCAATTTGAATGATTTAAATGTGTCTTAAGTACAATAATGCAACGCATGCTTCATTATACTTAAGAACTATTCATTTGTCCTTAATTAATCAAGGAACACCATCAACACATGATGAAATGTTCTTTAATGATTAACAAGACAAATGAACTCAATTTAAATTTTCATTTAAATTGATATGAGTATATATTAACTACACAAGTTTTCATATACTCATGTTGATGAAAAGTAATGATCCATTATGTGTAGGCTATATGGAAATGATCATTACTCTAAGTCATCAACTATAGAATAAGCCCCACATGTATATGTGCATAGATATAATTGACTTGGATATAATATGCACATATTCAATTTGATTGCATTGGAGTATATCTTATATTACCATGAGTATACTATTAACTAGACAATTCAAATATATACTTAAGGATTTAGTTTCTTTGTCTTGATATATATATATATATATATATCAATAAGGAATAGATCAATACAATGAAACTTTCAAGTTAAATCACAAACTCCCCCTAAGTATGTGCATCCATGTAATATATGGATTGGGCAACATGATGCACATTTTGTGGTTAATGTAATGGAAAAATTCATACTTTAACTTGATTCCAAAGTATGCAATTAATACTAGAAGGAATATACATACATACCTTGGTTTTTCCATTTTTCATCCAAATATGAGACTGCTAAACATATACTCAATAAAACATATTAGTCTCATAAAGATTAGGTTTGTCATTAAACACAGATTAAGCATTAATTAATCATCAATCATCAAAACCAAGGGCTCTTGAACTTACAATCTCCCCCTTTTTGGTGATTGATGACAAACCCACTAATTCACTCTATTCTAACTTTATTTGGATGAAAACAACTACTTGTAAAATACTTGTAATGCTCTATACCACTCTAAACCATTTGTAATATCATTTATTATCAATTACTTAAATTTAGCATACAAGCATACTCCCCCTTTTTGACATTAACATGATTACTCCCCCTTTTGGCATTAACATGATAGATATGAACATTATATTCAATTATCATAAGAGGGAATTAAAGGGAATTCTAACAAAGAGGGAATTAGTCAAACATTCTCCCCCTTTTGGCATTAAACACCAAAAATGGGAAAACCGACTTTAGAATATATCTTTAAGAACATTCTCCCCTTTTTAATTGAAGCATTCTTCCCTTTTGGGCATTTAACTATCCCTTTTGGCATTAAGGAAGGTCATACAAGATATGAAATGCAAATTTATGACCTTGGCAAGAAAAGAAAGGATTAAGCCAAATAAAACTCGATTTATTTGAAATATGGTCTAAAATAAGGAAAACTCGAAAAGAGACCATATTTGGGTTTGTGGATACCACTTGTAAAATAAGCATAAAAAGCAAGGTAAGGATATCACACGGCTTATTTGAAACACATTCAAATACTTCGCTCCTCATTTTATTAGGTTTTGCAAATTTTCAACATGATTCTTTTGAAGAATCCAACAATTTGCCTAATAGGGTTAAACGAGGAATCCAAAAAGAGTAAATACCACTTGAGAAATTTGATACCACTTTAAATTTATCTCAAGGGCCTTTCTTGAAGACACAAAAGAAATGAGCATTTTCAAATATTGGTTGAAGAACAATGCTCAACTTGAGATTTTCCTCTTTTATGTATTTCAATTCATAAAGACTCTCACACAGAAAAATCTTAGGCGGTTGAACTTACAATTTTAGTTTGAGAGGAAATTCTTAATCAAGAATGTGGGTATCGAAAAAAAATACTACAAAGAGGCAATGAAATACCACTTGTAGGAAATAATCGAATTCAATGATACCACTTAAAAAGAAAATCAAATAATCAAGGATATCACTAGAAGAAAAGAACAATGAGATCCATGATACCACTTGGAGAAAAGAGAAACTCAATGATACCACTTGTAAGCATATGTAATGAATAAATGCTTAATTTGATACCACTTCGGATCAAATCACAAAGAATCGATACCACTTGAAGGAATGATCGATAACATCGATGGGTATCAGAGCAATATATACTCATGGGTATCGAAGGAAGAAAAGCTCAAGATAGATCAATAAAAGCACAAAGATTTAGTATCAGAGCAAATTAAAGACATGATATCACTTGGAAGCAATTAAGTGCCCAAAACTTACAATAGATAAACTCCCCAAGATATTCAATAAATGAATCATGGAGTTATTTGCATTTGAATTGCATAAGTTTTGTCTTTTCAAAAGATCAAGTGAATACCACAATTAATTGAAATGCTCATTAACTGATACCACTTGAAAATACTTTCAAATAAATTGCAGCCCTTTTGAAATTTTACACAAATGAACTTTGGGATAACACAAAGCTTTTCCAAGAAGAATTTTTGAAAAAGGAAGTACCAATCAAAAGATATCCCAAAAGCAAACTTGAAAAATCAGAAAATTTCAGAGCCAACTGCCAGGGCCGGTACTACCGCAACACATGGCCGGTAGTACCGCAAACCCGGTACTACCGCCGGTCAGGGGCGGTACTACCGTTTCTGGCAGGCTGAGACTTCGGATTCTTTGCAAATTTTATCAAAAACGATTCAAATGAAGTCCAAATAATTTGAAATTTTCCAGAAATGAACTTTGGACTAATTAGAAGGTTTTGCAAAAAGAAATTTCTCAAAAATAATTTTAGTTTGAAAGATATGACAATTTGCGCTTTGAGACATAAAAGGAAATTGATTTTCACGAAAAGTCTCAAAATGCAATTCAATTTGGATTTCATGCAATTTTAACTTTCATGGCTTAGATTGGTGTATCATGAAGGTTTCTAGCCAAGATTTATAACGAAATCCAACTTGAATGCCACGATTTGAGCTATATGCCCAAAATAGGCTATTTTGGATTAAATCAAAATGTTTTTTTTAGCCAAATTCAATTTCAACATAGAATTTTCATTTTGGAAGCTTGTAAAACTTTTGAAATACATAGTAGAATATTTTTACAAATCTTTTCACAAATTTGGGTCTTTTAAACACAATTTTTGACTTTTGACCTAAATAGTCCAATTTAAGAAGCAAATAGAAATCAAAGCCAAATTCAATCAACACAAAGAATTCAAATTAAGCATGGGGTAAGATATAGAGATTTGAATTTTGTGTATGAGTCTAAAATACCATTTTGAACCAAAATTCTACATAAGAATTGATCCAAATGGAGAAACTCACTAAGTGCAATAATATGACCATTATGGGTCAAGTATAGTTTTTCGGCGAGTTTCAAAATCAAATATCTTTTGATAAGTTGGTCTTTTAAAAATCTTTTGAACACGAAAATTGTTAAGAATGACCAACTCTAGGATTTTTGTTTTGGAATTATTTTCAAAATCTTTTTACTTTTATTTCTATGAAAATTATAAGTTTAAATCCAAAACAAGAAACTAGTAGCTAGCTTTTGGAGTTAAAACTCATTTTCTTTTCAAAATAGATTTTTGTAAAGCCAAAACCTTTGAAAAACATTTCAAAGCCATTTGTATACATTTTTCAACTAGTTTTTCACAAGAATACTAATAGTATATAAACTTTTGACTTTTGGCTAAATGTTTGATTTTGAAAATATATGTATATGCACTTATATTAATATGGGCACACGTAAGGATGTGATACACATGAGTATGAATTAACACTCCCCCTTAATGTGCCACTTTTAAACTTGCTCAAGATTTCAATAAGAGAATAGGTAAGAGGCGAGAGCAAGTTCTCACAACAAGTAATCTAAATTGATTTTCATTAATACTTCAATATAACCTACACAAGGCTATAAGACGTAAGAATCAATTTAAATACTTGTTACCCAAGATGGCATTGGCTTATGATGGACATGTTGTTCTTTAAGCTTGACATCACTTGTATAAAACGATAATCCTTCTCCTCTTGAATGAGCAAGCGTCCAATCTATCTCATATCACCTAAAAATCTTTTAGGCGATTTTTGGTACCCAATCCTTGTTGGGTCCGACAATGTTAGTCACAATGGATTTAGGAACCCAAATGGTCCTAATTTTAGCATTATTGAAATGACTAACATGACTAGGAATAGTTTTGCGATAATTATTCCTCCTAAGCAAATAATTTGCATTTTTATGAGAAGGCATAGGAGGACAATGATATTTTGCAAAACTATTTCTAGTTTGATCTCTTCTAAGCATATGATAATTAAAGTTATGCATTGGCTTAGAGGATCTAGTATATCTAGCAAATGTTTTGCTATTGTTATTTCTCCTAAGCAATATGTTTGAATTGTATTGAGTGGGCTTAGGAGTCCTAACAAATTTAGCAAACCCATTTCTAGATTTACTCTTCCAATGCAAATGAATATCATTTTGAACCGGCATAGAGGACTTGACAAGCTTGGCAAACACATTGCCATTCTTGTCCTTCCTAAGCAAATAATTTTCATTAATAAGAATAGGCTTAGGAGTTATACCTTTGGGACAATCCTTACCGAAATGTTCCTTTTCCCGGCAATTGAAGCACGTCACGCTATTTGGCCCTCTCTTGACCGGTTTGACTTGCTCCTTGCCGGCTTGCCTCATGGTTGATGCTTGTGGCTTGATCTCCACATTATTAGGGCACACGGAGGCGAGGTGACCCTTCTTGTTGCAAGCGGAGCACTTGATGGTCTTCGAGTGTCTTGCGTTGTGTCTCGTCTTGCTATTCTCCCTCTTGGAGTTGTAGCCAAGTCCTCGCTTATCTTGAGGCGCCCTTGGCTTGCTCAAGATTTCGTCGAGGAGGGCTTTACCCTTTACGCACCTCTTCAAGTTATTTTCCAATTTAATGACTTGGGCCTTGAGATCTTTGTTTTCCTCTACAAGATTAGCATCTAAAGACATAGAGGAACTTGAACCAAATTCATTAGAGCAACAAGGTATATCTATTGAATCATTGCAAGAGGTGGACATATCACTTTTTGATGAAATATTTGAATTGACATTTAAACAAAGCATTTCATCAATTAAATTACATGATATTCCTATATCCACCTTTGGCTTGGTGAATTCCTTGAAAAGAATTTTCTCATGATTTTCTTTTAGAACATCATAATCATTTTGAAGTGATTCATGTTCTAATTTTAAAATCTTATATTTCGTTTTCTCCTTCCCAAGATAATTATTGAGCTCCTCTAACATATCCATTAAATCATCATAAGAGGGCTCATCTTCATTTTCATCATTACTTACCTCATTCTTACTTTTCGCCATGAAGCAATGAATTCTTGATGGAAGTGAATATTCGTCGTCGCTTGAGGCAGAGGTTGAGGTTGATGGAGATGTCGGTTCATCACTTGATGTTGACGTTGAAGCATCAACCGACATTTCATTCTCATTGCACTTCTCACTTGATGTGGATGATTCAAATTCGTCTTGAAGCTTAATCCACATTTCATGAGCGCTCGAGAGGTTGCATATGAGATTAAATATTTCTACGCTCACAACATTAAATAAAACGTTAGTTGCTTGAGCGTCGAGATGTAGGCATTTCTCCTCTCCTTTAGTTGGAGCAATATCATTTAGTGGAGAAGAAAAGCCGACATCTACGATCCACCAAATTTGTGGGCTCATGGATTTAAAATAATCAATCATAAATAATTTCAATTGAGCATAATTTGATTCATTTAGCATAAGTGGATCGTGTGAGTGCACTAAACCTCTAGTTGCCATCCTTTTTACTCTCTAGACGGTTAAGCCTAAAATGAGAGTGACCGTGGCTCTGATACCACTTGTAGGATCGAGGATGCGCCTAGAGGGGGGGTTAATAGGCGTTTTACAAAATTCGATCGCTCACTAAACAATTCGCTCTAATATACCCCTAAGTCAAAACCTAATCAAAGATATATGCGGAATCGATAAATAGGTTTTGACAATTAAAAGCCTAAATCAACTAGGCTCACTAAGTGCACTAACTAAATTATGTCTCTACACTAGAATTGCTAAATTGAACAATCAATTAATGCTAAGCAATTCTAATACATCCAAGCAATTGATAAATATACAATAATATAAATGCTCGAATATAAAAGAGACAAGGGACAAACGATATTTTTCCGTGGTGTTCGGAGACTTGCCGGTCTCCCCTAGTCCACGTTGAGGCAAGCCCAACCACTTGGATCGGCTCCGCCGAGCACCGCCTCTTTCCACTAGTCGTGGTTTTTCACGCTTTCGCGTAGGCTCAACCCGAACCTTCACAAACTTCGCGGGGCTTCTCACACCTTGAGAGCTCCCGTGCACGACGCCTACGCCGTCTAGGAGTCGGCAACCTCCAAGAGTAACAAGCCGCTCCTTCGCTTGAACTTCACCGAGCACAACGAATGCGCTCCCGGTGATCACCAAGTGCAACACATGCACAAGGCCTCACTCAAGTGCAACACATGCACAAGAGGCTCTCAAACCACTCCCTAATTGCAACACATGCAATTAGTGCTCACACTTAAGCTCAAGAAGCAAATAGAGAAGAGCAACACATGCAAACAACTCCCACACAACAGCAACACCTTGCCCAAGCCCCCCAAGGGGTCTATTTATACCCCACCAAAGAAAACTAGCCGTTTGGGGGCGAAATGGGCGAAAACAGCAAAAGTGCGGTACTACCGCCCTCTAAGGACCGGTAGTACCGCCCTACTGTAGCAACGGCTATAAAACTAGCCGTTACACAGTCGGCCCGGTACTACCGCCCTCAGGGCCCAGTAGTACCGCTCGGCGAAAAACCAGAAAAACATCGCTCTGTTAAAAAGCTACCGGCGTCTTGGGCCCGGTACTACCGCACTTCCGGTAGTACCGCCCACACAGCCCGGTAGTACCGGCCTCCAAGAGAAATTCAGATTCAACTCCAAAAATTAATTCTCCAAAAACCAAACTTTATTCTTTGAGTCATATGATGATCAACACATGATCATACACTCGTGCAGAACACATTTGCACCAACTTAGCTCATGCTCAAAGAATTTCAACCAAATTGCAAAAACACATTTCGCAATCAACTCAAGATCTATTTGCAAAACGTATTAAGCAAATCAAACCCTAGTTTATGAGATTAATTCCACTAGCCATGTGAAGGTCAACACGAGACCTAGTCAACTTGCCAACACCCGTTGCAAGCTCTACTCACATGCTCTCGGAATTCCGGACTCATAAACCTCAGTTTATTCGCACAACGAACTTGCAAATAACACAATAAACATATTTCATGCTTGAGCACTACTCTTTGCAACACATGCAAAAATCTAGCACAAGCAACACCAAATCAAGGTGCATGAACTCTCTAATTGCAACACATGCAATTCTCTAGTTCCATGCAACCATACCAAATCGATCATACTAAAACCAAATCAACCGTATGTGCTCTTTACTCACAACACATGTGAGCCTCTAGCACATACAAACACACAAACACAAAACATGCTTGAGCTCTCTCCTTTTGCAACACATGCAAAACTTAGCTCCAAGCAACCACATGTTTTAGACAGATTGTTTTGTAACGGAAAACAAAACATGAAGCTTCAACATTTGCAACACATGTAAAAGTGATCTTCACGCAAAAGCCAACGCACTAGCTTATCCTATTTGCAACACATGCAAATCAAAGCTTTATGCGAAAACCAAATGCATATGCTATTCCTCTTTGCAACACATGCAAATTAGAGCATAAACCAACAACAACCAAGCATAAGCTTAACCCATTCGCAACACATGCCAAATGGTTAACTCTTATGCAAAAACCAAATCCAAATGGTTTGAGCTCGAGTGAACGGCGGATTGAGATCACCAACACATGATGAAGCTCAAACTAGGAGACAACCCTCTTAATAGTACGGCGATAAAAACTTAGACTCACAGACTACAAAGTCCTTAGCCTATCTAGTTATACCTTTGCCGCCGCGCTCAAGCAATCCCCTTTGGGGTCTTTATGATCTTCACTTATACTCCCCCGGGATCATCACTCGATTCTTCTTTATCTTCGGGATCTTCTCTTGACGCCCATCACTTCATGATGCCGTCCTTGTCCCGTTTTCATCATCTCAACCATCTTTGGACTTAACCTAACTCAATCACAACTCATAAAATAGTTAGTCCAAGATGCATGGTTGTCTCAATTATCTCTTGCACTCCATTAACACATAATGGATGCCTTTAGATCAATTGAGCACAACCTAAATCAATTTGAATGATTTAAATGTGTCTTAAGTACAATAATGCAACGCATGCTTCATTATACTTAAGAACTATTCATTTGTCCTTAATTAATCAAGGAACACCATCAACACATGATGAAATGTTCTTTAATGATTAACAAGACAAATGAACTCAATTTAAATTTTCATTTAAATTGATATGACTATATATTAACTACACAGGTTTTCATATACTCATGTTGATGAAAAGTAATGATCCATTATATGTAGACTATATGGAAATGATCATTACTCTAAGTCATCAACTATAGATAAACCCCACATGTATATGTGCATAGATATAATTGACTTGGATATAATATGCACATATTCAATTTGATTGCATTGAGTATATCTTATATTACCATGAGTATACTATTAACTAGACAATTCAAATATATACTCAAGGATTTAGTTTCTTTGTCTTGATCCATATATATATATATATATATATATATATATATATATATATATATATATATATATATATATATATATATATATATATATATATATATCAATAAGGAATAGATCAATACAATGAAACTTTCAAGTTAAATCACAAACTCCCCCTAAGTATGTGCATCCATGTAATATATGGATTGGGCAACATGATGCACATTTTGTGGTTAATGTAATGGGGAAATTCATACTTTAACTTGAATCCAAAGTATGCAATTAATACTAAAAGGAATATACATACATACCTTGGTTTTTCCATTTTTCATCCAAATATGAGACTGCTAAACATATGCTCAATAAAACATGTTAGTCTCATAAAGATTAGGTTTGTCATTAAACACAGATTAAGCATTAATTAATCATCAATCATCAAAACCAAGGGCTCTTGAACTTACACCCATGTACGTTGACAGTACCTAGTTAGCAATAAAGTATATAAGTTACTCTTCTGGTAACACTCTCACTTTTAAATTCATCATTTTGGTTCCTTGGTTCAGTTAGATTTAGGAACTAAAAATATCACCAGTTAGAATGTGCTCTTTCGCTTGAACAACAGCATTCTTATAGTCCTCACTTGACATTGATGATTTCTATAGCGTTAAGCCAAACTACCCAATATTAAGTTTAACAGAACCAGCAGAAAGAATTGGGCTACATAAATAGTTGATTGAGATATGTCAATGAGAAGCAGAAAATTAGGAGAAAGAAAATAGCACTTATGAAAATGAAACAACATGCACAAAAAACCAGACAAGGATCAGCGATCAATTAGACCATGACCACTCTTCAAGTCATGACCCCTCTAGGCCGTGACCCCTCAAAGCCAAATACCACTTTTGGCTGTGATTACTCTAGTCCAAAACCACTCTTGCCTATGATTACTCTGGGCTATGATCTCCCAAAGCTAAAGACCAGTCTAACCACTCTTACAAAGGTCATGAACACTCCTTTAATGGTCACAACCTCTTCCTTAGTAGTCAAGGCAACTTCAGATCACTCTTACAGAGGTCATGACCACTTTTGCAAAGATCATAACCACTCCTTCAGTGGTCAGAACCACTTCCCAAGAGGTCTTTAGAGGTTATGACCACTCTCACAGTGGTCTAGACCACTCCATCAAGATCACTACCATTTCTCAAGTGATCCTCAGAGGTCAATCTATTCCCATAGTGGTCTAAATTACTCCATCAGAGGTTACGACCACTCCCTTAGTGGTCCTTAGAGGTCAAGACCACTCCCACAGTGGTCTAGACCATTCACTAAGAGATCACAAACACTCCCCAAGAGGTTATAACCACTGAAGACGACTCACTTGGGAGGTCACAACCACTCTACACCACTCCCATAGAGATCAGAATCACACCTATAGAGATCACGACCACTCAGGATCACACCTATAGAGATCACGACCACTCAGGATCACTCCTATAGAGATCACGACTACTCCTATAGATGTCCCGATTACTCCTATAAAAGTCAGGACCACTCCTATAGGGGTCACAAAGGTCACAACCATTCTAGAAAACAACCACCCCAGTGGTCTTGAAGGTCATGAGTACTCTAGAGGTCACAAAGTCCACGACCACTCTAGAAAACGACCACCCTAGAAGTCACAAAACCTACGACCACTCTAGATAAGGCCATGACCACTCAAGGCATAGCCACGACCACTCAAATCAAATTGCTCAAGACAAAGAAAGCTCATATCAAACTCAAATCTGAGCACTACAAGCTCAAACACAGTCAATAACTCATCATAAATATGGATAGACCGCCACCTAGTCTCTCAATCCCCCCTTGATAAGTATATTGATAAACCCTCAAAAGGCATAAATTTAAATTTGAAAAAGAACGAAGAAAGCAAATATCATGATCAAGTTGGCAGAAAGTGAGTTAGAGCAGACAACAGCCGCGGAAAGATATATTTTTTTTGACAAGTGCAGTTGGTTAACGTAATTGCGTTTAGCTCAGCGACTACGTGATAACAAGATAAATCCTGAAAATCCGTAAATAAACTGTCCTGGTGTGTACACCTTCGGTACAAGTATATAGAACGTTTTCTCTGGCATATAAACTAAAAATATATTAAAAATAACTAAATTATCTATAATTATTATCTCTAAGCACTATATTTAATATATGCATGTAGAAAATATAAAGTAAAGTGGATATTTATTAGGAATAAAGAAGGACGATCACACTGGCTAATTTTGCATTGAAATATGAAATATGTCTTATATTTATAGATAACAACATTAAAAAATTTTCCTATATTTCCTTATGGATGGAGTAATTAGCAACAACTCAACAAAAATATTGAAGTATAAGGGTGTATTTGGTACAGCTTCAACTTCATCAAATCCGTGGATTTGGTGGAGCTGAGTATTAATTCCTAACTCCACCAGATCCGTGGAGCTGGAGCTGTGGGTATATTAAGAGTGTTTATATTGATCATCTTATTTATATTTTAGACCAAAAATATAAACTTAATTCACTTTTTTTAGCTTACAAGTTTCAGATCTCTGGTGAAACTGGGATCTAAAGTTCTACTAAACAGGACCTAAGTATAAAATGTCTATTTAATTAAATTGTGCTGAGACATTCTTTCTCCACTAGACCACTACTGCATGCAACATTAGTGATGAAGTACTATTTGCAGCATTGTCCCGTGTTTATATTGGAAAAAGGGCATCTGCATGCGGTTCCTAGTTTATGCTATTCTTCTAGATAAAATGATTATGGCAAATGTATTTATATTTTATGCTTTTAGCACACACTTTTCTTATGGGAAAATTATGTCAGTAACATCGATCTCAAAAACACAAAAGTAACACGAACAATTAACGTCAAAGAACATTGACTGGGAAATAACATCGCAAAGATTGTTAATTAGGGAAAATAACTGAACCATTGACATGGCTTCAGTTAAGTGCTGGAAATGGCATTTTTACGCGTCCTGGTGTTTTTGGATTTTGGCACTCAGGTGAGATGTTTATTGCAACGACTCCTATTTTTGCATAAAATATGAAAATGGAAATCTATGTGCATTCAGTACTAGTCCTATGATCAATAGCTAGTACGTATATTTACAACAATTGGAATAACAACCATATATCATATTATTAAAGTGGAAGCTATGTATACAATGTATTCTTAAAATTCAGAGCATATAGTGGCAGAAGAAGCAAATGTCTTGTAGTGTGCCCATCTAACTCTCAGGCAATTGACAAGACATAATCCCTGAAAAGATCGCTTTATTGAAGTTCCCGTATCCTGCGACGATAAATAATGTTTGGAGCCTTATTTTCTTATCCACCTAAAACAATAGATTATGCAAGGTTGAGTATTTTCGTACTCAGCAAGACTTAAGTTGGTATTTGCAAAATACATAAATATAGGCCATGTCAAAGGAAGCTCCTACAGTTAATTTTGCATAAAGCAACATTAAATTTGTAAAACAAGTTGTAATTTAGAAACAGAATTTGTAAAAACATATTTGACTAATATAAAAGTAAGTAAAGTATAAGTAATAACTCATAGTCCTTTGCAAGCCACGATTCATCTAATCCTACCATAACTATTCCTTGCTAACACGAGGCATAACAAATGAAATCAAGCCCTTTTGAAAATAATAAAACATCTAACTATGTAATGACGTTACCAAGTATCTATGACCGCGGATGCGGCTAATCGATTAGAATTACACTCTGCAGAGTTGTACAGCTTTTACCACAAGTCATGGTCTTTTCTTGTTGCCGCATGTTTCATGCACCTTTGGCGTTGTGGCCAGAATGTTCATGACGAAAACTTTTACATTACCTAGGTTAATTTTGCACCAGCCCAGTGATAACAAACATATACTATGACAGAAGAATTCGGATCATAGAAATGATGGAACTCTCCATAACATGCCATACACTGTTGTACCAATATACATTTACCCACACCTCGGTGTGGAAGTCTCTCACAAGCAAACCTTCTTCCACCTACCAATATGCAAAGTTAATCCGGATAACTTAATTGGTTTAAGGTTGTCCCATACCAGCACTTGTGGTTGTATGTGTTTCTTGGCTTGAAAATAACCTATAGTTTGGTTCTTAATCTGACACGGGCGATACTTCTCCCTATACTATATGCAAATCCATCTGCACAATCGGCTATTGCCAATAATCACCT
Source organism: Guadua angustifolia (assembly GCA_036346375.1). Classification (NCBI taxonomy): domain Eukaryota; kingdom Viridiplantae; phylum Streptophyta; class Magnoliopsida; order Poales; family Poaceae; genus Guadua; species Guadua angustifolia. Next base: position 48,931,516 of record CM070514.1, read on the forward strand.
ACATCCAAAACCATAGTTTTGTTTTGAGTTTTTAGTCAAAATACCATCTACCAGCATCATGCCATATCCAACATTTTCAAATTCTCAAGAGACAGTTTAATTCAATTGTCCCAACTTCTACTGCTAAGCATGGATATTATTTACATATACCCAAGTTGACATTATGTATTATCTAACCTTATTCTAGGGTATCAAGGTTCACACGTGCATACTTATCAAGAAAGTTTTATGAGACAACAGGTATATCTATAAGTACCACAAGTCCACAATATAGCGAATTTACATAAAATAAGCGCATGCATGACACAATTTGATAAACAAAAGAAAAATTAAATACTGTGATCAATATGATCGAAGGAGGTGCTTACCTTGCTTATTTATCATTTACGACGAAGTCGTGGTATTTGTATTAATGGAATTAATACATTAGTCAATAAGTTGTATGTTATGAATGAATAGTACTTAATTCTTAATTGGTTTTGCGTAAGAAGTGGTTTAGAATATGTTAGAGCTATTAGATTAGGTTACTGGTTCCATATTCATGGTTTCTAAGAAGATTTTGATGATGCAAACATCTTAACCTTAGATTTTTTTTCATTATTACCGAGTTCGTTTATTCATATTATAAAATTCAGAAATCATAATACTTAAGATTATATTGCTATCAGGATTTATATGCAAACTACGATGAAATGAGATTATTTCTTTAGAATAGGGTAGTCTATACTTTGAGGAGCGCTCCTAAGCTGATTTTACAAATTTTAGTGTTTAGACGAGACATTATATTCATTGTTAAAATAGCTTATATGGTATTATAAGGTTTATGTCATATGAAATCGGACTAGTAAGGTGAAGTTTATGATTAACATTTAGGGGTATTGAGCTAGCAGGATTTATATAAAAAGTAAGTTGTAAATAAGATATTTTCTAGAATACAGTAGTTCATATACTAAATAGTGTTTCTAGGCTGATCTTCTTAAAATTTACATTTTGACAAGATATTTTACGGGCTACCGAAATGGCTTAAGTGATTCAAAAACCTACGTGATAAACGTTCCGTTCTCATTTTGCATAACATTTAGGGTTATTGCACTAGCAGTATCTAGATCAAAAGTAACTTATAATATGAATATTTTTCTAGAATATGGTAGCCCATATTCTAAAGAGCATTTCTAGACTAATGTCCCTAATAATTGTATTTAGACGAGAAGTTTTAAGAGTTGCCGAGAAGGTTTAAGTGTTTCTAAAATCTACGCGATAACGGTACAGTTTTCGTTTTAAGTTTACAACTGCACCTTATAAGATAATTTATCTATTTTTAGGAATTAGAATATCCCTAAGAGTGTTTTAAAGTTGGTTCCGTGATATTTCGCTTTTATCCGAGATGTTTTCATATAAGTGAGCATTAATGCCTAATGGGGACTTAATCTAATGTTGCATAAACTTGAAATATTTTTGCATATCCAGCAAGGGTGTCCTGTTGTAAGGTCTTAGGATTTGGTTTCGTCAAGTTTGGAGTTCGTTTGCAAAAGATACGACTATTCGGACTATTTACGTATTAAAATTTTGACTATTGAACATTTGATGTTAACTATGGTAGAACTTAAATATTTTTATACATTTGGAATCCTTGTGACCTCGTGAGTGTAACAAAACTAGTTTGGCAAAGATTTGAGTTCATTTGACCCATATTTTAACTATTTAATTTTCTATACATGAGAAGCGTTCTTTATTCAATGTTTCAGTTCAAGATGAATTCAAATCTAAATGTTTTTGAAAAAATGGTGCACTATAGGTGTTAGGGTTTTCCAGAATTATTTTCATGATTTTAGGGTTAGGGTTTATATATATTTTTAAAAATAACCATAGTAGGGTGGGTTTCTTTTAAGTTTTAATTCAAATAATTTGAATTAAGTTTGAACATTAAATATTTGTGAACCAATGAGTTCCTTATGGTCTCAAGAGCTTACAAAAATTATTTCGTATGTTTAGAAATTGAAAGTTTTGTATTTCCTATTGGGTCCATAATAGGGTTTTTTGAAAACTTAATTTCCAATAAGTTAAACTGAGGTGCAATATTAAGGCCCTATTTATTTGGGTTTTTTCACCAGCTTAAAAGCTAAAAAGCTAATGCCTAAACAAACAAATAGCTCTTTTCTGAGCTTTTCAAAAACCATAAGCCTCCATATAACTAAAAGCCAAAAGCCATTAGAGATACTTTTTTAGCTTATTGATGATTGATTTTAGATTAATAACACTAAAGTTAAATAAAATTATCCACCTCTATCACGTACAAAAACCATTAGCTTTTAAGCTATTTAAACAAAAAAAACTGGCTTTAAGCTATAAGCTAAAAAGTCTAAGCCTAAACAAACAAGGCCTAAGTATATTTGCATATTATGAAATTTTAGGATTTCTGATGAACTGGGATTGGAATTAAAATTCAGAAGTTAAAAGGATTTGAATTGGGCTCGGCTGGATAATATACTAGAAATGCGAAAAACGTCTTCTTCACAGGAAAGCGCATTTTACCGTTTAACTGGTTTGCTTGCGCTGACTGACCACTGGGGCCCGCGGTGCAGTCTCACGAAATAGGGGCGGTGTCGAGCGGTGGCTAGGGCGCGGCGCCGGCAGCGAGTCGCCGGACTTGGCTGGCGGATAGTGGCCTGAGGAGTACCAGGGAACCATGGCGCATCCAGAGCAGGCTACGCTGGCGGCTGACAACAGCCGGAGCACCTCTCCCACCAAAGGCCAGCGGCGGCGGAAGTGGTGGCTTGCCGGAGATGCAGAAGAAAGACGAATTGAACTCGGGCAGGGACAGAATGAGCATCCAGGTACCCAAGTGACTCCATTTTTCCGGTCTACGAGGACGGAAACATACCGAAGAGTTCTGCCACCGTATGCCGGATCTGAGGAAGAAGGGCCTCGCGGCGGCGATTGATCCGTAGAGAAGAACTGAAATTGAGGTTGGCTATGCGCTCAGGGATGTATGTCGGTGCTCTATGCTGAACGGATTGGGGAATGGCGCACTTATTTGAGTTCCTCTCCTCTTTCGGTGTTCACGGCGGAATTGTGGGCAGTGTGGAAAAACTCGGGTGATGAGGCTTCCAGGGAGATCGTGAGGCGCTGTGAGTGGCACAGAGCCGCGGTCACATGGGATCTTATAGCAGAGAGACCTTGTTTTGCGGCCGGAGATGAGTGATGGCGCGAAATGGGTGAGGCGGCCGATCGGTAAGGCGCGGTATGGTGAGACAACGACGGGACAGTGGGGCGGCGGCTTCGGCTGAATGGATAGAGGGAGAAGACAGGGACTGACTGGGCGGCGATGAGAAGGTAGCGAAATAACCAAGTATGGCTTCTGTCTCCTCACCATTTCTCACGTCAGTGAAGACCAGAGCCCCGGCACTGAATCACGTCGCAGCAAGGTAGCGTTAGGGCATGGCGGAAGCAATGAACGGCCGAGCGGCACGGCGTGGTCGCAGGTATGGCGCTGACATGCGACATTTATGAGGGACGGCGCCTGCTCGGATCAAATCGGAGTGGGTTCAGGTCAGAATATGACACTCAATTCGTGTGTCTCTTTAGCTATGTGTATGATATATAAGTCATCTAAGTCAATAACTCTGGATTAAAGTGTAAATGTGAATTTTAAAGAGTGTCATATTCTGAAATTTCCCTGGCCGCAGGGGAGGAGGAAGAAAAGGGCAGCAGGAAGAGGTGCGCCTGGCATGTGGGTCACTGGCCCACGGGCAGAGACTGAGGGATTGGCTCGATTCAACTGAAACATGGGTCCACTTAGTGTAAGGGGCCCACATGTGTCTTTCGGCAAAAGAAGTAAGGCTGAGATCTTGGTGCAGCACGTGTTCTGTATTTAAAGGCTTATCAAATCTCATTTAAAATTTTCGAAATTGTTTGACTAGATTATTGAGACAAGGATGCGTCTCTAGAAAAATTTTGAGCTTAAAATATGCTATATAAAAATTATAATAATTCTGACAATGTTGCTACATTAAAAATCTCTATTCAGGTTTTTATTTTTCTTAGATAACAAATGAACTTTATTTTATTCGAAACTTTTTTTGTATTATACTAATGGTTATTTTAAGTTACTATAAAATTTTCAGATATTGACACTACTACAAAACACCATATCACTGCCGGTTCCAAAAAATTTATTTGCATCTGGACCACCCTGTATTTACTACGCACGAGGTCACACGTCGCAAATCATAAGTCACACAATTTTTCGTGTGAAATATGCGCGCGTGCAGTTTGTAGCATTCGAATCCGAGACCTCTCACCTCACATGATGTATCCTTACCATCCCACCACAAAGTTACTAGTGATGGTAACAGAATATGCTTTCCTTTTGATCCTTATTCCCTGAAACATTATTATGGCTATTTGGGTATTTAAACGACCTCAAATAAAAAAGTTTTGAACTACAAAGTTATAGATCTCGTCGAGAGCTACAATTTTCATATAAAGTTTATCTCCATCCGACTCCGTATGCAGTTATCATTACTAGATCATGACACGAATCGACAGTGATACTTGATTATCACTGCTGGCTTGTGATACGGGTCGGCAGTGTTAATGTCCCTATTATCATTGCTGGACTGCATCATGAGCCGGTAGTGATAGTCAAGTATCACTGTCGGCTGTAGCCACGAAATGGCAGTGTGATGGGGCAGCATATATGGGGTTTTTGTGGTAGTGTGATCAGTAGTATTTATTTTTATAAAATTTTGACATTGCAAATTTTGTTTTTAAATCAATTCTGTTTTGATTTCTTTTTAGTAGTAAATTATTTCACCTTGCTTTAAAAGTTTCTGGATATGAACTATAGATGGTTTGAAGTTTATATAAATTTTTTCTAAGATTTATTTCTTAAAGGATTTTAGATTTTGTATTATATAGAAGAAGAAATCAATAAGGACAAAAGACTTTCTTAAGACCAAAATTCAAGAGAAATTCCAGAATATATGGAATTTCAAAATAAATTTTTATTTCCAACTTATTTTATAGTTTATTTATTTTAGTAGAAGAAGTTTTATTTTGTAGCTTATACTTCTCTTATATTAAGACTAGAATTAAAAAATGAAGGAAAAGATAATAGTTTAAATCAAAATCTTATTTTTAATTTAAATTTTTATTAAATTTCATTTCTAAATTCTAAATTTTTATTTTCCCCATTTTGAAATTTCCAGGATTTACATTTCTAGCAAAAAAATTTATTCCACTTCCAATCTCTATATATATGAGGATAATATGAGGATATTCTCCTTCCCCCCTATACACCTCTATTTTTCCCATTCCATGTTCATTTTTCCATAACGTCAGGGGTAGTTTTGCCATTTAGGAATATTTTTTCTAAGTTTTGGATGGTAAACTTAACAGTATTGTTTTTTTGGATGCTATTGAACTATTGTTTTTTCACCACGTACGTCCACTACTCATCCTTCAAGTAAGAAGTATGGAGTAGGAAAATATGGAAGGAGAGAGAAGTTCATAGGTTTTTGTAGCTAATTAAGAGGTGTGTTTGTACCGTAGCCATCCCCTCGCTACTTACACTACTACAGATCAGACCTTCCATACCGCCCATCGGTCCGGTTGGATTTGAACCCTCTTGATGAGGGCTTGATCAGTTCATTAGCTCTGATCGTCGTGGGCTTTGATGCGGTTAAGTAACATCTTGTCTCCTATCGATCATAGGTTAGTGTTACAAACCGGTACTAAAGGTGAAATATATTAGTACGGTTAAGTAACGAACCGATGCGAGAACATCGATGTTCCGGTTCATGTTCGAAACTCTAATGCGGTTAGTGTTACGAACCGATGATCTCGTTGAGAAAGTTCAAAAGGAATGCATATTCTATGTATATCGATGTGATGGTGGGTGGGTTAGTTAGAAGGGTGAGGCGAGTCACGAGGTTGCGGGTTCGAGTTCCGCTTCTCCCATACACCTTGACATATTTTAAAACATTTATAATCCTATCGATACGGTTGGTGGAACGATCGATGTAATGGGCATCGATCCGGATCGCTATCCGGTTCAAAACCGTACTAATAGCCCTTTTTAACCGGGATTGAAGATCCTTTTTGTAGTAGTGTTAGTATGATATCACAATAATTTAACATAACCACAAAACATTGTGCACAAACATAAAAAGCTAAAACTTGATTAGTTACATGAAAGTACTTTTTTAATATAATGATCAAATGGAGGTATCAACTCTTTGGTGAACCTGAAGAATGAATCCCAGTCTTCAAGTACTCATTCTAGAGATTCATCTTTACCTAATTCAGATATACCACAGTACTATATATGCTACTAGTAGTTGTGAATTAGGAACATCTAGATCAGTAGCCTAGTTCTCAATATAGTTACTTCTAATCAGTAGAGCTCCTGGATGACATATATATCTATCTGCTACCGAAAGGCTGCACCAAACGGGGTCCAGAAGTCAACCGGCGTCTCGCTGGCCACCGCGAAGGTGCTCGAAATTGGGACAAGGCAAAGCCCTTGGCTGGTGAGGTCTCTCTTCGCCGCCGCCTCGACACCATCTTTCGACTTGTCAGTTGAACTCTGAACAGGTATAGATCGATCGATCACCACTTGATCAAGCAATGATGATAACAATATGCGAAAAGGGGAAGAAAAACGCTAGCATGCATGCAGTACGAGCACTGCATGTATAGCTCATATATAGTACCTTCAAGTGGGGCATTTGTTGCCGGTTCTTCAGGTAAGGAGCACTAAGTGCCTGCATCGTTTGTATGTATATATATGAAGACATGCAAGTTGGTAGGTGTTCGATCAGATCAATATTTCTACGTATATATGATTAAAGGGTGCAGGATTTCAGCTAGATGCGCACTCACACCAACTTGCTCGTGGAGGAACTTGATGTACTCGATGGTCTCGTGCAGCACTGATGCCGTATCCGTCTGTACGCACGCACGCACGCCGAGGTTGATCGATCACTTGTTTTGTAAAGGAAATTGGGTCGATCTTAAATGGAGTGGCTCTTTTGCAACATGACTATGAAGTTTTACCTTCAAGAACTATACGTATATAGTATATGCATCCTCTACTCACCTTTCCAAAAGGGGAGACTAGTTGTTGGAGTGCTGTGATCCTGTCCCCTAGCTTCTCTTTCCTCACCTGAAACATATACAAATTCAGTAATTAATGTGATGCATATTTGTATATGAAACTTTACAAGCTAAAGGAAAATCTATGTTTGAGATAAATAGATTGAGCCATACCTTGAAGGTTGGCAATGGTGATGGTGTCCCGGTTCTCGCCTTCTTGAGTGGGGTCGGATTGGCGTTCTCCTTCTTTGTGATGACTGAGCTAGAGTCTCCTACTCCTTCTAATGTACTCTACACATATAAATAGAACAAGTTAATTTTACAACTCAGTAGATATGGTCATACATATATACGTGTATGTACCAACCTTGGTAGCAAGGCTTGCCGGCCTAGTCTGCACCAGCGGCGGTCCGGCTGCTCCTAAGATTGCCCCATCCGCCGGTGTGGTAAACCCGGTGGAAGGGTTCCAAAACGGCGTGGCATTGGTGAACTGCAACGGCTGCCGGATGCTAGCTGCTGGCGCTTGCTGGTCCATCGTGTGCTGGTACTGCTGGAACCCCGGCGAATTAGGCTTCGCCGCCGCCGCCGGCTCCGTGGGGTTTCTCAGCAGAGAAGACCGGAAACCGTACGGTGTAGTCGGCGATGAGAGCAGCTCGAACCCAAGATTGGACAGGAACTGGTAGTTTTGATCATGGTGGTCTTGTAGCAACATGTTGTTATTTGATGATGAGGGGCTCATCAAATTTGGTGTGTTGACGTGATTCTGATCACTTCTTGAGCTCATGTACCCATGGAAACCAGATCCATCCCTGAGATCAGCCACAAAAATCTTAGTACTATATATATGTGTATATATCATCATGGCATCACGCATATGATCATGAGTTCATGACTCATGAGAGAGGCTAAGCGCAAGAATTGTAGTATATACTCGTGCTGAACTCACAGGAAAGGCTGGTTCCAGCCGGTGGCGAAACCGGCGGCCACCGTCTGTGGCACGGCGATGGTGGCCGGATCGGCGACGCCGGTGGGTTCTTGGAAAGTTATGGAGCTGCTGGTGGCGAGTGAGTTCGACTCCGAGGAGGCCGGCGGAGCCGCCGCCGTGCACCACCAATCGCCACCGTGACTTGCCTGCGTGGTGCTACTCGTGGGGGCGCCTCTGTACATGGCCGTGGGCGCAGCTGCAGCATGGATCATCTCCTGGTGATCCGCCATGTCTATCCTAATAGCTTTGGTGATTTCTTGGTAGCTTACCTTGCTAGCTATGGAGGAGAGGGCATTCAAGTTGTAGTGGTGAGTAATGAGAGGATGGCTTAGTAGTGCTCGATCTCGGCTATTTGGTATGGTGGGCAAGTAGCTTAGGAGTTGATGGGAAAATCAATCCGAGGGATTAAGTAGAGGTGAGTGGAAGGGTCGCGAGTGGAGACATGGTTTTATATAGAGAAATTTTACGGTGCATTATACTACGTAGTATATAGTGGATAGTAGAAATCAGATCAACCGTTAATCTGTTAAGAATATTTCTACTATTTTACTATCAGAGGAAGTATAAATAAATTATAGCTAATCTAATCCATTGGATAAAAAGAATAAACGATTCATATTAAATTTAGTGTACCATAAAAGAGCTCTTTATATAAACCGTTAGAAATAAAGCGGGGAGAAAGATGAATGGGGGAGGAGGAGGAAGAAGAAGAGAATTTAGGTTTTCTGACCGAGAAGAGAGGAAATGTTAGCCTGGTCGTCGACGGTCTGACTACGATGTAATATTATCGCATACCATTTGGTGCAGCCGATCATGAATTCATGATTAGCAGTCCCTCAACAGCTGAGACACTATGATAATTTCAGGAGAAAAAAATAGTTGAGATTGTTCGTGGGGATTGTTTCCTACTACATGGGTTGTCCTCTAGACCTCTACACGATTAGATTCCTCTGAGAATTGTCCAAGGATCAAAGTTGAGAATTGTCCAAGAATCAAAGTTGAGACGGTAACATCTTATTACTCCCTTTGGTCACGGAAGAGTGGGGCTCTAGTACCTACGTGCAGTCAAATCTTATCGATTTTGACAAAAATATTGTTTAAAATGTATGGTTTTGACGTGTGAAAATGATATAGCTGTATTTTTCAATAAAAATACTTTTATAATATCATATTTTTACAACTTTTTAAATATGTGTGATCATAAGAGAGAATTTAGTGGCCAAAGGAGCAACCAAAATTGGCTTTGAAAAGTAAAAAATGTCACACTCTTCTCCACAGAAGATACGCATATTTTCTGTGTCTGACCGGTATTCAATCCATATATATACATGATCTCAGCAATAAGTTTTCGCTCGTCTATAGTACTGCAAAATACTTGATGTAGTAATATATGCATATTTTATGTTCTCCGTTGGATAGGAATATGCATTATGAACTGGTGACAGTAGTAGTATTACACCTAACTCTATTAGTTGTTTATGTATGCTGTGGTCCTCTCTAATTATCTAGTCTAATTGAGTGACCCTAATCTATGGGGACTCATTAGTTCTACATTAGTATTTTGCATTTCCAAGTCCTCAAAATCAGTTTCCAGATAACGATCCCTGCTAAACAGAGGGTATATATGGAACACTGGATTATTCTTGATAGAAATCGCCACAAGACACAAATGCCAAACTCTGGCCAAAATTTGGTACGAGTATTGTTTTTAGGGAAGTTGAGTATGTGAGCTATCGTCAACAGGTTACACCAATTATGTTTCTTCAGTTTATAAAGAAATATCTTGGTAGAACTTAGAAAACACCAAAGTGAAGAATTCGGAGAGAATTAATCGCCAATAGCAACAACGATTAATATTGTCATGTTTTTTGGAAGATATTCCCAACCACTGAAACATGGACCGGCCGGGCATCATAGTTCAATGTAAATGACGACATATTCTTGGACTATATATGCATGTCGCTCACAATCTTTTCCATAAGTAATCGTATGGGTCGAGCAGAGCCACCCAACTATTTGGTGGTGGGAGTTACACAGCTATACTAACTATACAATATTTATATTATCTACTGCCATCGTTTCTTTTTAAATACCATTTTAGAACACATGTAATCAATATTTTAAAACTTTGAGCACTAATATGCACAAAATGAGTATCTGGATTTATCACATGAAAATGTTATCACTAGATTTTTCATAAAAGGATACATTTATATCATTGTATTTTTAATAGTTTTTATTAGTATATAGTTAGAAAACATAATGGTCAAAGACGTATATCACAGATTGTGTCGATATATCTAATTAACACTAATAAATAAGAACGGACGTAGTACATCAACATGGAGGCCCAACAACCGGCTGGATGAACGATTGGCAAGCTAAAATTACTAATTAAAACCAAGTCAATTCCTTATATCCATACATATCGAAGTAGATTTTGTTTCATCTAAAAGTAGCATTTCTGTACATCATCCTTGTATAAATCAGAGAAGAATCCAAATAATGTGTTATATATATATTAGCTATGTGCCCGTGCGTTGTAACGGAAGCTCAATTTGCGATAAAAAATTTATTTGCAAAGAGCACTAACCTTATCTGAATAATAATATTCACTATAAATGTGCAATGGTTAAATATTTAAATTAATTCATTGAAGCATACAAATTCCAAACACCTGTTTACAAACTCGAGTTGAAAATTATCTTTAATTTCACAAACTTAAATAATAACATTACAGCACTTGGGATTGTAAATTTGTAGTACCATAATTCGAGATCGATTGATCGATCGAAAGAAACATCACCTGCTGCCCTATAGGCGTAAAGGCATTGAAGAGGTAGGCATCATCGTATGTAACTGCCACCATCAACGGCGTGCGTGGCTCGTACGCCTTACTCCGGTCATACCATAGCCCCACCCCATCAACCAGCTCCATCACCTCCTCGCCCCCCTCCCCGCGAGCGCCTCCCTCAACTTATTGACATCATTCACCGCGTCGAGCTCCAGCAGTACCGCCAGTCTATCTCGCCGCCCACCACCGGCGACCTACCCCTGCGCCGCATTGATAAGATCAGGAAGATCGTCCATTACCTTCGCTCAATGGATAGGCTCAACACATCTGCAGGAGATTCAGCAACCGAGGAGATATCTATGGAATCCAGATTAAGAAATCGTTGAATAAGGAATGCAACAAAAAGGAAAGAGACGAGAAGAGACCCAACTCTATGAATCGGAGCTCTGCTTCCTTCAGAAGGGAATCAATCAATCTAATCTGAAAAGCACCGGATCAATGAGAGAAAGGAAAGCAATAAATAAATCATGCATATTCATTTACCTCCCGCGACGGGATAATCCAAATCTACCGGGGTAGCCACTGCCTGCTTCCCACTCAGCCACGTGGGTGCGCACATGTGTCGGGGTGAGGGTGGAGAACGGACATACCACCACCAACTCCTAATTAGAATTAGTAGAGATAGAGATAACAAACTTATCTAGTCGCGTCATGCACAATTGTGCGGATGTTGCTGGTCGGCCGGAATCAAATCCATACGTGATTAGATAAAAAGAAAAGATGATCTTATCTACACATGCAAGTAAATATTTCATGGAAAGGATGCATATGGTAACTCAAAGGCACATGATAACTCAAAACTATATGTGTGCAGTATATGGAAAAAATTGGCCATGCAGTATTTGGAAATAGAATCGGCTGATTGAGATAAGAGTTTGATACGCCGTAGTATGCATATCCAACCGAATTAAAACTTTCTTCGTTCGCCAATGTATGGAAGATCGAGACAATAACAGTTTCATGGATATGCCCTAGAGGAAGAACGGACCGCCGCCGCCAACTCATAATTAGAAGTAGTGTGTGTATATATATATAACACACACCTCCCTTTATCTAATCAGGATACACAGCATGGTACGTTCCCTCTGCATAGAATACGTGTGGGAATGCGTCGGGGAAGACGGCGGCCGGAATTCGTGGCAGAGAGAAGACGAGCTGACGTCATGCATATGAGCAGCATCTACCTGCTAGATAGGTACGTAGGCCAGGTGTTGGATGCATCGTATCGTGCCGTGTCAAAGCCGTGGCCCCCGCGCAGGGTCGCACGCGTGCCTGCCAAAGCGAGCCGCCCACTCACGCGCGCACGCGTGCTACACGTACGCAGCTGCGCACACCTGGAGATGCATTCGTATTTCGTTGGTTGAACTAGCTAGGAACTAATTAAGCACAAACACTCACAGGCACAGATGACAAACCTAACCAGTCTAGTCTTGAGACTGAATAATTATAGTGTATTCTTTAGTGTGACTAAAGGAAAGATATTTCTCTAAAGAGAAAAAAAAGAGAGGATAATGACATGGATAGTGACAACATGTATAGACTCTTTCAAGTTGATTAGTCTGCTCAAAGTGGTGGAGGAATGAGGCATTTAGAATCAATCTCTTGTTTCTTCTAACGGTACATAAATGATCTTCGTCGTGGTTCGATTAATTATCAAACGAGAGTTTTGGAAGATAAAATTTCGAAGTTACTGATGAGCAGGATTAGATATATAGTCTTTCCTCCTATTTCTTCCCATCCTACAAGTCATAGAATCTTCGGCTACTCACTTAAAAGATCTTTTAATTTATGTTTTCCTATCTTATTATTTATGTAATATATTTTATTGTTCTTTGCATCTTTTAAGCTGTGGTAGCCTCTCTCTCTCTCTCCTCCAATTTTCACTGTCCAGAAAACTAAGCCCTAGTTTGAATATCTGACATCCTAACTTTTCGAGAAATGGTAAACTGTAACATGTTGTGGCGACACGGGAGTGTGTGCATAGACATATGAGATGGCGCTGTTTCTAAGAAGAAAATTGCAACACGTGCGAGAGTCAACGGGGGTTGACTTGTCTTCGGGCTGGCTCCGAGCCAGTGGATGGTGCTGTCAAAGGGAAAGAGAGAAATGACGTCGTCCCGGACACGAATGGAGGCCGTGCCTGCCAGCGTTAGCACGGTACAAGCAAAAGCTATGGGAGTATATATGGCTTTTAAGGCCTGGCTCTCTTACCATTTGTTTCGCAAGTGGACTCCATTGGTCAACATGGGGATCCAACTTTCGATCCCATCGCCTTTTGTTTCTTCTCTGTTCATCATGACACACCTGCTTTGCTTGGTATACTTGGATTCTAGTGAGGTATAGATGCGTGATTTTTCTTGCCTTTTAAAGTCAGCGCATTCAGGGGTCAACTTTGGCAGTTTCTTGCGAGATTGAGACATTTCCTGGTCCCTGGAATATCAATCGTAGTAGGTCTTCTGCAGATATTATTCTCAGTTTCAGGCTTTCAGTACTGTACCACCTACCAACTGAGTCAAACTGAACAAGCGAAGAATACTCATTGACACAGCTCTGGCGTTTTTCCATATGTCTTGTGATTTCTACAGCTCTGGCTGCTCAACGTTACAGACGAATGAATCAACCGCAGGTTCGCAACCGAAGAAAGGATCGGTCTATAAGATGCGTACGTGACTATTTCCATGCATGTAAATCAGTCATGTTTTTCTTATCTTTAGACTTCCAACGTCTACCAATATAGACCACTGCACTCCATCTATTTCTCATTGTCACTACGAGACGCCGCTCCACCGCCTCGCCGAATGCCCTCTACGGGGACCGCTAGGAGCTTCACGTTGCCTCTTCGTGTGTGTCGCCCCTCCTCTCCTATCTCCTTCTTCGTCAGCCCCTGGAGAGCGCGGGAGGCCGCGGTGCCGCATAGGCGCGTGGTGTGAGAGGCGGACGACGCAAGAGCTAGTGGCAGCAGATGGCTATCGCGCTCTAGAAGCGCGGAAAAAGACAACGACGCAGAGAGGTAGCGCGAGAGCAAGCGTGGGTGTGCACACGGCGTGCGGGCGGAGCTGTGCCGTGGAAGGGAAGCGCAAGAGGCCTTTTCACCATATGGGATAATGGGAGCATAGAAGATGCTTTCGATGGTAGATATGAGCAATGCTTCTATATTTTTCCTCTAAATATAATTTACTCAAATTTTAAAGTAAGTAAAGAGGTAAATAATCACTATCTACCCTTCTTATATATATATGCAACGTGGAAAAAGAGAAAATTCTGATAAGTTTAAACTATTTAAACTTGTCAGAATTTTCTCTTTTTCGTAACTCTTGATATATAATGAATTTGAATCTACAATTTTATACATAGGTAGAGTAATTTATGAAGTACATCTACAATTTTTTTCAAAATTTTTCATGACTTTCGTTAGTTGGTGTGCACGGTGTGTATAAGGAAAATCTGTATGCACATGATACGTTGCCATATATATATATAATATATACATATATATATATATATATATATTACAATTACCTAAGGCACCATGGTGCCCAGGTACCATGATCCAAAAAAATGTATTTTCCCTATGTATTTTTATGTAATATTTTTGTAATTTTTAGGATGTTGAGTTTAACCAGTTTATTAACTAGTTCAAACAAGTTTGAATAGAAATTTAAACTAGAGTTTTCTTTTTAACTATAGTTTAATTCTAGATATATGCTAATTTTATATATAAATCCGCAAAGCATAAATCTAAACTCGCTCAAAATCATATATGAAAATTGTGGATACCTTTTCTCCCTCCGCTGAGTCAATGTCCACTGTCCACCGTGGGCCCATCCAGTCCATGTGGGCTCACTGACAGGCCCAAGTCCTTGCAATACCCTATGTTTCCGTGGACACCTGGGCCCACGTCAGTCATGATACTACCATTTGTTGGGCTGAACTAAATGGGCGTCGGCCAGATTCTTCGTCCGGCGCCTCGCTACCTCACATGTTGCGTCGGTCAAGGCCAGACGTGGACCTCTTCATCTTTATTTTGTTTCCTTCCTTTTTTTTTTCCGGAATTACTATGCTTCTGACGTACGGGCAATAAAACATATCGGACGCTTTCCAACCAGTCGTTCCTCCCAACATCTGACCCTCTCTCTCTCTACTCTTGATTGCTACAGCCATCCAGCAACATATGCTCTGGCCAAACCAAAACTACTAATCCTCCATGCAAGAGTCACGGACTCCACAGCGCGCCGTCGCTGCTATCGAGCGAGCTAAGCTTTCTGACTTGGGTTGCTATTGAGGCGAGAGGCCGACGACGCTAGCTCGGCCTCTCTTTGCATCCATGGCGAGCTCGTCGAGATCTGGTGGGATTGAATTTAGAAAGGCGAGGCGGCGGATGGTCTGCTTTGCTAGCCAAGTGATTCATCCCTCCATTGTTGAAGCTCTATCCTTCCGAGGAGCGAGTAGAGTTTCTGGATCTAGCGAGCGAGAGGAGGCGGGAAAGGAGGCGTCTTGGCGAGATAATGACCGAGAGGCGATGATGAAGCGATAATATGGGGTGGAGTGTGGAGATGAGGCACCGAGTCAATCGTCGTCCCCACCACACGCATGTCCTCCTTATTTTGTTACACATGTTGCAGATATGTATCTAAATTGTTGCAGCACATTTTCCTAATTATTGCATGAAGTGTTTGATTTTGTTGTAACATCTCTTCACAAAATCGTGTAAGAGGTATTTGTTGCAATCTGTATTTTGACTTGTTGCATCAATGTCTTTGTTTTGTTGCATAAGAGATGTTGAATTGTTGCCTTTGAAGAAATCGTTGCATCTTTTTCAGTTTTGTTGCAAATGTGTTTTAGATTTGTTGCGATAGTTATCATTGATTGTTGTGTACGAGATCTTATATGTTGAATCATAGGAGATTACAAATGTTGCAAGCGGTGATTACAAATGTTTCATACATGTTAAAAATATTGCATGAGCATCTGTAAAATGTTGCAACCATTCTTTTTAAATGTTGAAGTGTTGTGTTTTTGTAACTTTCTTTTGTGACAATGTTTGAACCATTTTAAAATCCAGCTACGTTCTATACTCATGGTTTCATCCAATTTATTTATTTTTCTTAACATTACCACTATTATTTTGTATTTTGTTGCAAACATTGATTATAAATGTTACACACATGTTAAAAATCTTTGTGATGATGCGTCCGATGGGAAGCTCCCATCGGATGTCGACTCCTAAGTCAGTACTTTTTTTTTCGTGTGTACAGACTTTTTTAATTAAGAAATAGCTATGGGCCTCCTAAATCAGACCTAAATATTTATACTTTGTTATGTATAAAAAAATTATATTAACTTAGATACATCAAGTCGGAGTTGTCGAGATTGGCCTACCCAGTACATACCCTTGGCTCGCCTCCTCACTCGATCACATCGCGTCTATGTGCTCGTAACTGCTTCGCTAATTTTTACATTTCTTTTGCTATAGAACTTTTTGAGAAATAGAATTTGTTTTTTCTGTCATAGAATATTTAGGGAGATAGAATTTGTCCGTTGATATATTGTTTTTGTTAGATAATTTTTAAGAAAGTGGAAAGAGGTGGTGAGGTAGGAAAAGCACATGAATTATAGGAGAGATATGAACCACTACCACTAGTAAAGAGAAAAAGCTTTGGCATGTCACTGATAGACATCATACATACTATGGATGTGTTTGGTTGGGCTCCAGCTCCATCAGATCTGTGGATCTGATGGAGCTGGGTATTCCTAACTCCACAGATCTGTGGAGCTAGAGCTGTGAGTACATTAAGAGTGTTTAGATGGATCATCTTGTTTATATTTTACACCAAGAATATAAACTTAATTCACTTTATTTTAGCCTACAAGTTTCAGATCTCAGGTGAAGCTGTGATCTGGAGCTCTACCAAACAGGCCCTATGTGTAGTTGTGTACTCTGAGCAGTGGCAGAATATCTGGCACCCTCAAAATTTTGAAAAATGCTATACGATCACCTTTTCATTGGATCAAATATGTTAATTGAATTGGTTCTAATTTTAATGTTTTGCGATTTTAAGACTTTTGAACTATTTGTATTGTATTTTTACTAAATTTCAAATATATATGTTGGATTTATAATCTTACAAAATTTTAAATAAAATTATAAAGTTGTACGCGTAAAATATACAACCCAAAAGAAAATTTTTCGGTACCCCCACTGGCTCTGAGGACTGTGTGTCTGATTTAAAAATAGGGCTGTATAATTAGAGCGTCGACTAAGCCTCCTGCTCATATAGAGCTGACCAGCATCTTAAAATCTGGAAATGGGAACATTTTGAACGCGGTCCAAGAACAGGCCGTCATCCCTGTAAGAACACGGTCCAGGTTGGAAATGGCTAGCATCTTCCATACAAAGGGGCCTTCGTTGGTTATGAAGAACCTGAACCCTATATGTGCCTTCATTTTCTTCAGATGGAAGGCGCCGAGCTCTCTTCTGCTCCGCTGGAACAGTCATGAGTGCAAGGCAACGTACGAACAATACATGGAGGCACAGCACGGCTTTGATGCTTAAACTCTTAAGTGTACAGAAGATGTAGCAAAGCTCAGCAGGCTTGTGTGTATTAAGTTTTGCCTGTCATTGCATGAGAGACCGGCCCCGGAGTAAGGGTTTCTCGTGCGTTTGAAGGACCGAAAATGGTTGCATTGGTTGCATAAGGATGAATGATCATATAATAAATTTTTCTCTAAATAATTCAACCAAAACCTCTCAAGATTTTAGAAGAGCGAAAGAAAAAAAATCTCACAAAAATCAGCTCCAGGGCGGTACTATCATATCTGTAGTGCCGGGATGAACAATAACCTAGGTATTACTAGGCACTGTAGCAGTAGTGCTAATGAACAGTAAAAATATGCAAATGAACAATAAACCAGCACAACTTCAAAAACAAAAACCCGCGAAACTTTGTATACACCTTCATATAGGTGTCAGGAACCTATTTTAACCTTTAATCGCAAGGATTGATGTTAAAATTCTGACATTTTTTGAATTTACCAAAAGTAGCACCAAAACCAGGTAAAAAGCAAAAACTTTGCCCTGAGCTTGTTCGTGGGGTTTTGATGATCAAGATGATTTTAGATGATATCCCGCATATCATAGCAAGCAAAAACTCCAAAAAGATTGCTCCCAAATGACCAAGATCAAGATCTAACTCAAATCATTCCATCTCAAGGAAAAATAAGTTCCTTGAAGAAACTTAGATGATTAAGAAGAGGCTTGCCTAGATGTTTAGGGGATGATCTACAGAGGATATATCCATCAATCATTCATTCATAGCAGCACAAGATCAAGTAAGAAAAAACCATAAGAAAAAGTTTAAGAGTAAAGCAAAGAGAAGATTAAAACTTGAGCCAAAAACTTGCGGATGAATTTGATTTCATTTCAGATCAAGAGGATGGATTACAAAACCTCTCACCTAAGGGCAAAACTCCCAAGGAGCACACACATTACACAAGAAAACCAAAATCTTATGGGAAATCCTAACACTCCTAGTAACTAAGTCTAAGATCTCAAGTCATCACCTCTCACTACATCTCCATATATAGTGAAGACAATTATAACCCTAAACCTGGACACTACAAGTAGATATCATCCATATTTGTTTGGACTAACTCGAAATCTAACACTCTTAACGGATTTTTTACTCACACAAGCATGCTTCTCAAAGCGGCTATTACATTAACATCAAATCTGCTCCAGGAGCCCGAATTTGCATCCAACACCACTTTGACTTAACCTAAACCACTTGGGCTACCGCCACAGTTTTCCAAACTGCCTCGACTGTCAGTATTGGATAAATTGCCAATTTGCCCTAATGGCCGGTCTTTCCTTCTCCTCGATGCATCGTCATGCTTCTCATTTTCCATGTGGCCCCAATGATTTGCCACCAAGTCTCTCATGCATGTGGATTATTTTGAACCGTCCTCGCTTGCAAATAGGCCTAAGTCACTTGACCTCTGCGTGTTCTTTTTCGCTTCATTATGATGGCATCGGCTTCCTTGACTGTTCTGGGCTGGTAATGCCACTTCCCCGATACTACTGCTCTGAGCCTGCTAGTAGTGCCTCTTTGCTAAACCCAAGAGGAACACATCTCTGTGAAAAAGCTACCACTCCCACGGTCAGTGCTATCGTAGGACCGGCACTACCGCTCATCCCATGCTGGAAGTTCCACCCGCCAACACTGTTGCTTCTATAAGGTCGATAGTGCTGCCCAATACTAACAACACCTCAAATTACTTCAAATTTGAAATAGAATTCAAGTTAAACTCAAACTCAAGCACCACATACTCAAACCAAGTCAATAACTCATCACAACATGGATACACCTCCTCCTGCTCTTTTAATCCCTCTTTGATGAGTATATTGACGAACACCACAAAAGACACAAATTTGAGTTTGAAGGCAAAAGAATAAAGTAATTTGATTGCAAAGTCTTACTTGGCCCAGAGCAAGAAGAAAATAAAAATATGACTAAGTTGGCAAGGAAGATTTTAAACCTAGCCAACAAAAAGAACAAGTTTTTCACAAAAGCTCTAAAAATCCAATAAAACTCATAAAAAACTCAAATATACTTATGATCCTGAGAATTAGCAATTTTTCACCGTGATCATAGGAACCAAGATGCATTCATATTTCTCACATTTTGATAATGTCTTTTCTATAACTTCTTCCCTTTTTGGCAATATAGACATCAAGATGGCATTTTCTCCCCTATCAATATGTATGCATGAAATGCATCTAAAGAGTTTTGAGAATTATCAAGTGACCACATAGACAAAGTATGACACCAAGCTACTCAAGTTTAGATTATGCTAATGTAAGACATGTCCAAGTGTAAATTGTAATATCTTTGCTAGCAAGCACAATAAGACTATGTCATTTTTGCATGATTTTAACTAGTAAAACACTTAGCATAATTTTCAAACTAGAAGCAAGGCCATACAATGGATCAAATGGATGATCTAGAGTTTAACCCAGTCAACACTTTGGGGAAGCTATAATACATAAAAGATCTTTCGTGCTTAATCATCTTTAATGTATTTTTTTAAAAAAATAATGCACATAGTAGGGTGCAAATGTTTGACATTATTTACATTTTTTATCTACTTTTATTTTTAATTTGTACTTTTTAAGTGTGATTGACTCAAGCCATCGTTCTTTGTAAAGTTACGGTACTTCTTCTCACGCGTCGGATCATGAAGTGGAGCCTTCTTGTTGCGGTTCTTGTCGATGTAGTCATTTTTATAGAACCGCTATGATCGTTTTTATCTTTCTCCATCTTGGGGCAGTTGGCTCGAATGTGGTTAGGGCCACTACACTCGAAGTAGGTGATCAATCCACCTCTCCTTTCCCTCACCCTCTTGTATGCGTGAAAGAATTTTTCTAGCTAAGAGGGCAAGCTTATTTTATGAAAATCTCTCCAAATCATCGCTCATATCACAAAGAGTGGAGAGGAAAAAACTAGAAGAACTCTTAAAAGTGGGATCGATGACTAAAGCCATCGACTATGACTTCGTCTTGCGAGATATGACGTTAATCTTATGAGGCTTAACTCGGGAATAAATCCCGTCAAAAGTTAAGGTCGACAAGTCTATAATATCCTTGATGGAGGTCACCTTTATCTCCCAAACTCGAAGGTCGAGTGCTGTTAGAAAATGTCGAGTATTGTCTAAGTTAGGGTATATGATACCAACTGCTCAGAGATCGCTTAGGATCTTCATAAAACAACCAAAGCACTTATCCAAAGGCTCCCTAACATGCTGCTTGAACTTGTTGTAGTCACGCTTGTACTGATCTTACCTCACCGTCTTGATTTGAGTGGTGCCCTCATGGTAAGCATCGAGGGTCACCTAAACTCTCCTAGCCTAGTCCCGTTCTCGCCTTTGCTTCACCATGACCTAGCCCAAAAGTCCTACAACCACACAGCTAGGAAACACATCACATAGAACTGTTCACAAATATATGCAATTAAATAAACAAAATTTAATTCACATCTTGCTGGAAAACCGGTACTACGGCCAACTTAGGGCCGATAGTGCCACTCGGCTAGTACTACCATCCCCCATGGCCAGTAAACCCGATATTCCTGAAACCCAACAGATATCTACTATGAAAAATAACTACCTCACCTTTGGGCTGATAGTGCCACATTGCTAAACCCTAGAGGAACACCTCTCTGTATAAAAGTTATCGCTCCTACAACCGGTGCTTCTGCTGGGCTAGCACTACCACCCATCCTAGGATGGTAGTGCCACTCGACACTGACAGCACTTCAAATTACTTCAAATTTGAAATAGAATTCAAATCAAACTTAAACTCAAGCACCACATGCTCAAACCAAGTCAATAACTTATCACAACATGGATAGACCTCCATATAATATTTTAGCGTTTAATCCCTACTCATACAGAATTGTGTAGAAAGATCTCGTAAGAAAAATGAATGCGTAGAGAAACAAAGGGGCTGTTTGGTTGCCTTTATGTATTGAGTTTTGCATCTGTGAATGTAAAATGGAGTTTTTTAAAGGCTGTTTAGTTACCTAGATGTTTATCTCAGCCTGGCTCAATTTGTGCAATTTTCCCTCCTCAGTCAGGCCCACTGGAAACGAGAATTCTAGACGTATCCGTGCGGCCTGGCTCTGTGCGTGTGCATGTGAGTAATTTCTGTCTCCCGCCATTACTCCCGCCACGCCTCCCTCCCCTTCGCCTCCTCGCCTCCATTCTTCCTCCCCTTCACCTCCTCGCCTCCCCGCCTCCTGTCTCGTCTCCCCGTTCTCCCCTTCGTCGGTGACGTTCCCCACCAACACCTCCTTGTCCTCCTGCGGCGGTGGGAACATGAGCGCACCACCATGGCGGGTGGAAAGATCAAGAAGAAGCAGCATGGCGGAGGCGTGGGAGGCGGCGGCAGTGCACGACTGCAGGGTGGGATCCCGTTCGAGAAGTTGAAGGGGTAGCACATCCTGCGAAACCCGTCACTGGTGGACTCCGTCATCGCCAAGGCCGGCCTCAAGCCCACTGACACCGGCCTCGAGATTGGACCCGACACGGGGAACCTGACCAAGCGCCTGCTCGAGGCCGGTGTCAAGGCCGTCGTCGCAGTCGAGCTAAAGTTAGAGAGAGAGGACAGAATCCTTCGATTGAGGGCACCGGAGGGGGGGTCGCGGCGGTGGGGGAGTGAAGGCGTGTGTTATTGGAGGTAATCACGACTTGATTAATCTCATGGACGGATTACAGGTTATATAGGCCAGCCTTCACCCGGTTTATAGAAACAGATATCCGGGGAGGCATCCATGCGTTAGGCGCAAGTCAAGGAGGAAAGATAGGAGATCCAACTGTCTATGACCCCCCCGCAGTAGGAACGTCGGTGGAACGGACGTTCATGCTGGACCGAAATTCCAAGAACATAGTGGACGGAAGGCCCTTGGTGAAGATGTCGGCAAATTGGGAGGAGGTAGGGACGTGGAGAACCCGAACAGCGCCGGCAGCCACGCGTTCCCGGATGAAGTGAAGGTCGATCTCGATATGTTTGGTGCGCTGATGCTGCACCGGGTTTGTCGAGAGATAGACAGCACTCACGTTGTCACAGTAGACGAGGACGGCGCGCTGGAGAGGCCGGTGGAGCTCCTGAAGAAGCTGACGGAGCCAGGAGGCTTCGGCGACCCCGTTGGCGACGGCACGGTACTCGGCCTCGGCACTGGAGCGGGAAACCGTCAATTGACGCTTGCTAGACCAAGAGACGAGGTTATCACCGAGAAACACAGCATAGCCCGAGGTGGACCTGCGTGTATCGGGACAACCGGCCTAGTCAGCGTCGGTGTAGATGGTGAGTGCCGAGGGCGAGGAGCGACCGAGGAAGAGGCCGAGGTTAGTAGTGCCCTGAAGGTAGCGAAGAATATGCTTGACAGCAGAAAGGTGAGGCTCCCGGGGATTATGCATATGTAGGCAGACCTGCTGAACCGCATAAGTGATGTTAGGATGGGTGAACGTCAGGTACTGGAGAGCACTAACCAGGCTACGGTAGAGAGTGGAGTCAACAACAGGTGCATCGGCAGAAGGTAGCAACTGCGTCAGATCAACCGGTCTTTGCCAAGGCTTCTGGCGGTCATCCCAAAGACGCTCAAGTATGTCCAAGCAGTGTCTTCGACGAGAGAGAAGCATCCCGGCGGAGGAGCGAGTCACAGCGATGCCCAGGAAGTGCTGAAGTGTGCCGAGGTCCTTCATAGGGAAGGAAGTCTGCAGAGAGGTAATAATGCGTCGAAGCAGGGCAGCCGAGGATGCAGTCAGAACAATGTCATCCACGTAGAGGAGCAGGTAGGCCATATCAGACCCGCGGTGATAGATGAACAATGAGGTGTCGGACTTGGCCTCAAGAAACCCCAAGGACTACAGGTGAGACGCGAAGCAGTTGTACCAGGCATGCGGAGCTTGCTTCAAACCATATAGTGACTTGTTGAGACGGCAAACATGGTCGGGATGAGCCGAGTCAACAAAACCGGAGGGCTGGGAGCAGTAGACTGTCTCAGATAGCATGCCATGAGGAAAGGCATTCTTGACGTCGAATTGATGGACAGGCCAGTCTTGTGAGAGAGCCAGGCTGAGAACAGTACGGGTAGTAGCAGGCTTCACAACGGGACTGAACGTCTCATCAAAGTCAATGCCGGGGCGCTGGGTGAAACTATGGAGGACCCACCGAGCCTTGTAACAGTCGAGGACGCTGTCAGAGGTGAGCTTATGCTTGAATATCCATTTGCTGGTGATGACGTTGGTGCCGGACGATCGAGGAACAAGGGTCCAGGTGTTGTTGGCGACAAGAGCCTGGAACTCCTCCTCCATGGCACTCCGCCAGTGCGGGTCGTCGAGAGCGCGACAGTAGGACATGGGCACAGGAGACACAGTGAGCGCCTAAAAGTTTAAGCGTGGCTGCCTGAAGCCACTCTTGGCACGCGTGCGCATGCCATGCAGGTTGCCGGTGGGATGCACAAGGGACGGCGCCGGCCGGGAGCACAGGCACAGGGACAACGTGCGGCACTCAAGTGGTATGAGGCCCGGCACCAGCAACCCGGGGCCGTGGGGCTGGCGGAGCAGCGAGCTCATGGGCGAGGTAGGGAGGTCGCCATGGGGCCGGCCTAGTGGAGGCCCGTGGGAGGCGAGGTCGACTCGGTGGGTGAACCTGTCCAACAGGGTCGGGTAGGCTGGCCCAGCGAGGGGCACAGGCGTGCGTGGTCCATCCGAGGGGCCAGGGTCAAGCGGAGAGCCAGCGCCGAGCGGCCCAAGTAGGAGGCCGACGCCGGGCGCCCTAGCAGGCCGTTCCGGAGTAATGTCAGGAGCCGGAGGCAGCCACTGGCGGCCTAGAGCGCCCGAGTGTGTGCCCCTCTCAAGCGCCACGGCAAAGCAGGGAGCATAGCGAGTCGCAGATGCAAAGAAGTCGGTGAGGAGCTGCACAAGTTCACGGAAATCATACTCATCCAAAAATCAAGGTTAGGGGCCGAGGCGGAGGCGTCCTCGGCGAAGGGAAACGAGGTCGAACACAACGTGAAGGGAGATGAGGACGTGGTTTGTGCAGAGGTCAAGGCAACGGTAGCCCTTGTGATCAGACGAGTATCCGAGGAAGACGCATAAGGTGGATCGAGGAGCAAGCTTATGCGGAGTGGTGGCGGAGATGTTGGGGTAACACCAGCAACCGTACACCCGAAGGTGATCATATGAGGGGGGCGACCATATAGGGCATGGTGAGGAGTGGAGAAGTGCAAAGACTTGGTGGGATGGCGGTTGAGAAGATGGGTGGCGGTGTGGAGGGCCTCCACCTAGTAAGGAGGTGGAAGGTGGGCTTGAAAGAGAAGGGAGCGAACAATGTTATTAATGATATGGAGAACACATTCAGCTCGACCATTCTATTGGGAGGTATAGGGACAAGACATGCAGAGAGTGACACGTACCGTGTGTGAGGAAGAACGCACGGGTAGAGGAGTTATCAAATTCGCGACCGTTGTCACATTGCACGCTTTTGATGGTGGTGCCAAACTGGGTGACAACAAACGAGAAAAAGTGAGCAAGGATAGAAAACGTGTCGGATTTGAGGCGTAAAGGAAAAGTCCATAAGTAGTGGGAGTAATCATCGAGAACGGCCAAGTAATATTTGAAACCAGAAACACTGGGAATAGGGGAAGTCCACAGATCGCAGTGTATGAGGTCAAAATTAAGGGAGGCACGAGATGACGAGGTGGCAAAAGGGAGGCGCACATGTCGACCAAGTTGGCAGGCATGACAAATATTTGTGGCGGGAGCGCCTTTATTACATGAAATGGCAGAAGAAGTAACTAAGCGAGACAACGCTTCATGACCAATATGGCCAAGGTGGCGATGCCACAGCTACGAAGAAGTGCTGGTGAGGAGGGCACTGGGTGGCGGCATGGAGGACGGCAGGAGGCAGAGCGGATAGAGGGGACCAGAGCTATTGCACCTGGCCATCACGCTCCGGGTCCTGAGGTCCTTCACAGAAAAGCCAAAGGGGTCAAACTCAACGGAACAGTTGTTGTTTGTGGTAAAACGACGGACGGAGATAAGGTTTTTGATAATACGAGGAGAAACAAGAACATTGCCTAGACGAAGATGACCGACAAGAGTGGACCCAATGGTAGTGATGGGTAGGTGGGACCCATCGCCAACGATGATGGAGGAAGGAGACGAAGAGGAAGGGGGTTGGGAGTGGTGGAGTATACCGGGGTTGGAAGCCATGTGCGAGGTCGCGCCGGAGTCCATGTACCATTCGCCGGAGGGGGCTGGGGGGGCAAGCGTCATAGTGTTGAAAGCACTAGCGAACGCCTGTTGGTCCCAGGGCCAAGCCCCCTAGCGACTCTGCTGAGGTAGTGGCGGCAATTTGGAGAGGTGGTTGAGGCGCCAGCCCACCAGACGCGGCCCACGGGGAGGCGGCAGCCAGCCCAGCAACCCCTCCGGGCGCAGGCCAAGCAGGAGGCGCAGGAGCGGGCCAGGACAGCCCACCGGGGGCGGCCCAAGTCCCAGCCGTGAGCGCGTGCACAGGGCCGACGGCGGGAGTGTGGGGCGGCCCAGCGAGAGCCGGACGTCCCCCTTGGACCGGACCGGGCCACATCTGAATGGTCCCGGTCCAAGGGTTATAGAGGCTTGGCCAGGCTCCATAGCCCGGAGAGGTGGCGACCGAGCCGGGGAGGGGTCGTCGCGCCGCTAGTCTGGGCGCTGCCGGACGAGGAGCCCCCGCTGCGGGAGCCGTTCCCGCGCCGGCGCCGGCGGTTGCCCCCCCCCACCACCAGATCCAGAGGGAGTGGAGCCGGAGGGAGCAGTGGCGGCGGCGGAGGAGAACTGGCCGGCGACGAGGGCTGTGGTTGGCGCAGAAGACGGCGGCGCCATGGAGAGTTCCTCGAGTTGGAGTTCGGAGCGGACCTCGACGAAGGACGGGAAGGGGCGCTGGCGCTTGAGGATGGGGCGCATGTACTCGAAGCGCTCGTTGAGTCCGCGGAGGACGTTGATGGTGAGCATGCGGTCCGACACCGGTTCGCCCAGTTCGATGAGAGAATCCGCCAGGGTCTTCATCCGCCGGCAATAATCGGCGATGGAGAGCGCCCCCTGGGTGAGGGTGCGGAATTCGGTGTCGACATGGAGAACGCGGGTCTCGCGATTGCCCACAAACTGTTGCTCGAGGGCGATCCAAGCGGTGCGGGCGGAGGGAGAGGCGTTGGTGATGATGTCGAAGAGGTCGGTCGTGATGGAGCCATATATCCATGAGAGGACGTGGAGATCCATCCGCACCCAGTGGGGACGGCGGGGAAGGCGGCGTCACAGAGGACATGGTCGGCAAGCGCATACTTGCCAAGGGCAAGGAGGAGCAGGCGACGCCACTTGGAGAAGGACGGCGTGGCGAGGTCGAGGACGACCGGAACGAGCGCCCGGACGTTGAGGATGCCAAGGGCCTGGGCGTGGAGGGCCGCAACGGCGTCATTGTCCGGGGGCGGCAGAGGAGCGTCATCGCCGGCAGCAGTACTGGCGGCGGCGTCGTCAACGGCACCGCCGCCCTCGCCATCGGGCGCCGTGGCGTCGGCCTCCTGAAGGCGGTGCTGGGCATCAGCTAGGGCGCGCTCGTGGCGAGCGACGTTATCCTGAAGCTGGCGGCGCGCAGCAGCGGCGGCTGTGGCGGCGTCGGCCTTGGCCTGGCGTTCGGCGTCAGCCTGGGCAGCGGCGCGGCGCGCGGCATTCTGGGCCTCCGCGGCGTGGTGTTCGGCAGCGACGGCATCGTCAGACATGGCGGCGGCGGCACGAGGATTGGAGCGGAAAGCGGATAGAAGGAAACCTAAACTGATACCATGAAGGTGTGTGCTATTGGAGATAATCACAACTTGATTAATCTCATGGACGGATTACAGGTTATATAGGCCAGCCTTCACCTGTTTATAGAAACAGATATCCGGGGAAGCGGCCATGCATCAGGCGCAAGTCAAGGGGGAAAGATAGGAGATCCAACTGTCTAACAGGAGAAGCATCGGAGGAGAGCCGTGGAGCGATCCGGTGGGCATCTACGCCCAATGGGGGCGTGGGGTTGTGTCGAGCGCATCACCGCCGGCCTCCTCAGCCCCGCCGGCGCCCGCGGCGGCCGCTGGAACACCGCCGTCGCAGTCGGGGTCACGGCCGCCGCCGGTCTCGCGCTCGTAGCCATCATCGTATCCTCCCGCAGGTCAGTAGGTCACGGTGCCTCACTGCCGAAGCCCCCTCAAACTGTTCCTATTGCTGTGGCCTGTCTCATCGCGTCCTTTGGGTGCAGAGGCAGGCTCAAATCGCCATGGAGGCGGCGGCGGAGGAAGGTCACGCTTACGTCCCAGGAATGGTGCAGCTTGTTCATGCCGGAGGGCAAGTTTCAAGACAGTGGAGTGAAGCTTCTGAAGAAAGTTCGGAGTGGAGTAAGATAGCTTGCTTTTGTTTGATGTCTTCCCACACTATCTCGTGAATTGATGATGTAGTTTACAGCGTTATGAGATTATCTGCTTCTGTGACAGGGGATCGAACCGAGCATCGGAGCACAGGTGTGCCCGTTCCTTCTGGGAGTGTAAGTACTCTGGAAATTGTGATCGACAGTTGTAGCTATGCTTGCAAATGCACAATTAGATTGGCAAGATACTTGCACATGAGAAAATCATGATAAGATCGTTTTGTACTTTAGCAAATTATTCAATTGTTGAACCTTGTGCGTGGTAATGGATGTTTCCTGTATTTCAGGAAGCTTATAGTCCATAGTGTTGAACTTAATGCATACGGTTTAGACTGTTAGGCTAAATAGCTAGAAAAACATTCGTGAATATGCTGGTTGTACACATAATTCATCCTTGATCGAGTACTGCTTGTATGATGTACTTATTTTTTTCTTTGGAAGGGCCCTATATAGATATTTCGCCGAAATTTCATATAGTGTCTCACATGTATATGGATGTTCAGTAATCAGGATGATTGTCTCCAACTAATCTGAATTTTTAACTCATGCAGTTATAGCCTTGACAGTTCAGAAGCTGAAAGAGAGTCAATTAAGGCCTAGAACAGGTACAACCGTTTTTATATTTATTATTTGTGTCCCCAGTCTGCACTAGTGTTGTTTTGACTACTACAGTACACAAACACATTGGCCCTTTAATTAAAGGATGCTAAATGTTTATTAATGTTGTTTTTTGGGTTGTCTAAAGTTGAACTTGACAATGGTGGAGGATTTTATGCAGGAAGGGATATCTGCTATTGAGGAAACATTGCTTGTGAAAATTTGTGTACAACAATGAAGTGAGCAACCAATCAAATGAAACACCTGGAGACAACCATGAAGAGAGCATAGGTTTCAAAAAAGGCAAAGGATCTGTTAGCCCCGTTGGATCTGAAGAAGGACCTGAACAACCTAGCGTGGAAGAGCATCTCACTTGTGAGGAAGAAACTCCTTGTGTCAATTCTGAGCAAGAAATGAAGGACGAGATAGCTAAATTAGTCCCAGAGAAGCAGATGGATGAAAATATCTCTTCATCTAGTTCATCTGATGAGGATGAGAGTGAGAAAAGTGATGTGACTCATGTAGAAGCATCTCATAAGGATGTGGCCTCCGTGCACCAGTCTCCAGCTGAGGATGAACAAAAAAGTATACCCAGATATTCTAGCAAAGGAGGAAATATGGAAATTGATAATGAGTTATCTAGGGCTGCCCCTCCTGTAAAGTCTGCACGGACAATTGAGGATTTTGTGACCTGGCAACGTATTATTCGTTTGGATGCAGTTCGTGCTAATGATGAGTGGGTTTCCTACTCTTCATGAACAAGAGACATCTATTTATATGTCCATGGTTAAGAAAATGGTTCAGATGGCCAATTGTACCGAAAATAATAATAATGAAGAATATGAGAAGTAGGAGGAATATGCCATTTGAACGATGCATTGGAGTTGCCCCCTTTGTCTTTTTTTTTCCCTTTTGCCAACTATATATGATTAGAAATCTGAGAAATATACACCCCAAAACAAATTCAATTTGTCACCGTTAAACCATTTTCTTCATCACCGCTTGTTTTGTTTCCATGTTTCCTGTAATATTAGTGATATAGATCCTAATTATATGCCAATTCTAATGTTACAAGTTAACTATATGCAATAATTAGTTGGGTATTGAAAATCACTATACCAAGAAAGAGGTCAACAGATTATGAGCTCATGCAACCAACCAAACATCATCCCTTCATAACCAGGCTCAACTCATGCAGACAATCAAACAATATCTACATGCATCAATTTAGCTTGCCTCTAACTAGCCAGGATGACTTTGTACGGACTAGACTGAGTAGATACAACAACCAAACAGTCCCAAAGAGAATAATTCAATTGCACAAAACAACAAGTGTCGATGTACTTCGCACCGAGGTACCCTCTTCGTAAAAAATGCAGCCCAAGAGGTGGTTTTGCCCATCGGCGAGAAGCCCACGTGACCTCGGCGAAAGCAACTGGCGATCACGCCACGCTTTCGTGCGGCGAGTGGCCCATCGCCACGTGGCACTGGCGGCGGCCGGCGACCACGCCTTGCCGCCGGCCGAAGCCCACGCTGCCTCGGCGGCTGGCGGTCACGCTCGCCGTGGGCGAAGCGCCCATGTGGCACTGGCCCGGCGATCGGGCGACCACGCCTGCCGCCGGGCGAGAAGCCCACGCGCCCCTAGCGAGAAACTGGCACGCCGCTGTCACGGGCGAAGCGGCGGCGGCACCCTAGCGTGGCACCGGCGACCACGCCCGCCCGGGCGAGAAGTTGAGGCGGCTGGCAAGCGGCGGGCGTCCGAGCCCCCTTGTCGTGCCACTGAGGCAACCAAAGAATAAGGGGAGGCTTAGCCTCAAGTTTTCCTCCCCTGGCACCTCGTGTCAAGGCCATTAATTGTGAAGGATTCAGCTTTCGACACGGCGACGGCTCATCCCTCTAACGCCTCTTACCAACCCATCGCAGGGGCGTCCTGTCCCGGGTGGACCAGACGAAGCCTCTCGCAGACATTAAATGAGGTCCGAAGGACAAGGCCTCGGAGGCGTTTTAATAAATGAGTCATGGGTCGACATGGAAGCCTGAATGATGGGTGTAATTAATGTATTGTAGATAAGTATAGCGCCCTCTTCTCTCCTACCCGGGGTGGCCCGTCTATATAAGGGCGCTTTGGTGCATAAGGGAGGGGGCCGGTCGACTAGAGCAGAAAGCATAGAGAAGCAGACACTGAAGAACACCCTTGTAAACACTTCCCTATTTTCTCAACAAAGAACCCGGCGGGGACGTAGGGTCATTACCCCACACCGGGCTGAACACAGGTAAACCGTCGTGTCCACCAGCTTGCTAACTTCCAGATTCCATCGTCGAGAGACATTAAGGTTTCCAGCCACGAAGATGCCCTCTACCGAACCAAATTTTCCGTCTGGGGAGTAGACACCCCATTAACGGAATCTTGTCAGGTGAAATACGCCGACAGGGGCGCGCCAGGTAGGGGGCTAGTGGTTGGTTCATCCGGCCATCTCTCCGGCGGATTTCGGTCTTCCGTCCGAAAGGACCTTACACCTGGTCATTGCGTATTCGCACTCATCTCGCCAAGGGGGCAGCAGCGGCTCGGCTAGTGCAGTGCCGGCTCGCCGCGGAGGCGGCTGTGTCGTCTTGGAATCTTCGCGTGGCTACGCTGGGGGTTGGTTGCCCAGTGGCCTATGATCAGATAAGTTGTTCGCATTTGGCATTATCGACTTATTATTTTCTGCGGCTGCACCTCGTTGGATCGAGTTACGCGCGATTGTCGCTAGCATTGGGAACCTGACAGCTCCTTGTTGGTAAAAGGAGACGTCCAGTGTTCACGTCGTGCAAAGTCGGGTGATCAGGGGGTCAAGTCTGGCACGGTCGACTCAAGCGCGGCCCGCACACCTCGGTTCAGCTCAACGAAGCACCGACTAGTTGTCTTCGCGAGCACCGCAAGCCCTGTACCACCCCTGAGAACCTGCTGCTTTGCCGTACGATACTGCGGTTAGGCTCCCAGAGATCACAAAGATAGAAGCTCCGAAAGGACAAAAGCCAGTGACAATCGCATGTAAGGACTTAAGGCTCTATTTGTTGTTACCACGCATGATATATATATATATATAATTATTGTTTGCATCATGACAGCTAAGAAATACCGAGGCATTGACCTAACCCAAAGAAATCAAGACGGCGTAACGCGATCAAGCATGCAAGTTCGCTGGGGAGGCCCAGGATGGCGTTCAAAACTAAGCACCGCGTGCGCGCCAAACCGCCTCAATAATGGCATCCCTCGCCTCGGCGAGCTTCGGGACGGCGTTAATTAGCGCGTCGACAGCGGCGGCGTCTTGCTCAGCCCATTCGGCCATGGCGAGCTTGAAATCAGCCCAAAGCTCCGCGAGGAGGACCTCCTCGTCCGTAGGCGTCGATGGTCCACCCCCCTTGGAGCCGAATGCTAGCTCTTGCGCGGGGAAGAGCAGCGGCGGGGCTTCGTCATCAGAAGAAGAGGGGCGGGAAGAGGCCATCAAGGGTTCAAAAGAAAGGGAGACTAAATGTTGCGGCGTAGTGGAAGGTTTGTAAGGCGAGTGGTCACTCTGGTTCCAGCGTTCGTACCACTCTTATATGCTTAAAGCGCAGAAGCCGAGTAGTTCTCGAATAAATGTGAGCACGGGAAGCCAAGGCGCCTGTTGACGCCAAAAACGTGAAGAGGGTTTCTGGCCTGCAACACACCAGACGAACGCCGGGTTCAAGTGAGAGGCGTGCCAATCGATTTGACCCTGCAATCGATAAGGGATAAAATTGTGAAACTCAATCAAGCCGATCCTAGAAGCGAATCGGCTAGAACAGGAATCAGCCAGAAAGCCGATTAGAAGGGTAATTAGATTAGTCGATTAAGACTAATCCGAAGGTAAAAGGCAGATCAATTCTGAAAAGGCGATGCGCAACAAGACAGAACAAATCAAACCTGGAGAAATCAAAGATGACCAAACAATCGGCGATTCACAACTTTATTTGATCAATGTCGACTTACAAAGGGAAGATTACAGAGCTAAAAGACTAAAAGCTATGAAAGAAAACTAGCGATTGTGAATTTGATTGTTGATGCCTGTTTCAAGCAACTCAGTGCGCCTTATATACTCATCACCGATCCGAGTCGATCCGTCGACAACATAATCCGAATAAACACAGTTTCCTAATTGGACTCTTGTTTCCAAATATTATCCTCATGCCATCCATGATTTCCGACGCTTATCCAGATTTCCCAAAGGTGTTTTCGTGCCTCATCCAAACTCATACTTTCCAGCCGATTCTTTTACTAATTTCCAAAAACTGGTGCAAACATATGCCCCCCATTTTTGGAAGATAACTTGTTATCTTTCAAAAATCCATCAGCTTTTCCCTCATCGACTTCTTCCTTATTAGTTAAAGAACTGTTCCAGCAACCGCTTGTTTTAATTGCGCCGTAAAAATCTCGGTGCGGTTTAATGACCCGTGTCGCCTCGAATTCACTTCCCACCGCTTTTCACTTTTCACCGTGCTATATATATGCGGGACCCCCCGGTCATTTTCACGCTTACCAGCTCTCGCATCATCTTCGATCGGCTTTTCTCCTCCAATCGACTTCTCTGTACTGGTGATCAACCTCCCAACTCCCTCAGTCGGCTGAATGGACTCCTCAAAGGTACTCATCCCGATCCCGAAAGTAATAGTCGATATTACTTAGGACCGTAGGGAGCATAGATGCCGATACGGTGATAAATGAAGAAATCCCGAGACTCCCCTATCGGCTCATGGTTACAATGTGAAGGAGTGGGGCAAGAGTTTTAGGGCTTAATGACAAGCTCAAGGGATGGAGAAGTTGGTATATTAGAGTGTCGGCTCGAGAAAAGAGGAGAATGGGAGCGGATGGGCATAGCTGAATGACTTCCTTTAAGCCTAGCTCCGCCTGAAGCCAATGAGCCCTTGGTGGCCACGGCGTGCTATTTTTGGTCCGACACTTTTAACGCTTTTCTTTTCCGCCCCGGTCCCATCGGCCCGACCCTCCTGGATGTGGCTGAATTGTGCTGCCTAAGACCTGATGGAGACCAACTGTCGGCTTATAGCGGAAAACCTCAGTACAAGCTGATCCAAACAAAGAGTGAAGGATGGTCGAAGTACATTCAGCACAACAACAAGGTAAACGGGCTTGTATCGGATGAAGAGCATGCTGCCTTCCTAAACCTCTGGCTTGAACGGTTTCTCTTCTGCGGTGCATCCTCGGTCGACCAGGTGTACCAATTGGTAGCAGAGCGGCTAGTAGAGGGCCATCGACTTGCTCTTGGGAAGATGTTTTTGGGGGCAGTTTACCAGATGATGTTTGTCATCAGGAGCCGGCTTTTTTCTGGTTTCATTGATTTCGTAGTTGGTAACATTGGGGGCCCTCTATGGTTCATCCAGCTGTGGCTGTATAGTATATTTAGCCGATAGCTTATCTCCGAACCCGTCGAGGATTCCGCTTTCCCCCGTGAAGACTACCCAGAGAACGCCACTCCTCAGTTTAGAGCAAGCCGATCTCATGGTGAAAGACTCATAATGTGCTCAAGTGGTGATACCAAGATTACCCCATCTGGTCTAAACAAATACCTTGCCTTTTTCTTGGGTTTAGACGGTGTAACATTCACCCAGCAAGATTTCTTCTCTTATGGTGATGCAGCCGATTTTCAATGGCCATCCTTCCTGCACCTAGATGCCGACAGTTCTTCAATGCCGGAGTTGTCATTGATGCTCTATCGGATTTTCATCTCCCCCTGTATCCTTCACGTCGGCCTAAATTCCAGGAATAGAACGTTCCAGCCTTCATATGAGTTCTACCATCCATCTATTTATTCTCGTCAGCTCGGCTTTGGTCAAGTGGTTCCTTCATTGCCCCTCCTCGATCGGCTTCAACCCAAAGCCAAGGTGAAGAATGCACTATCGGCCAACGTAGCTCTGGGAATCGCCGATGAGCTTCAAATTTCGACTGACGCTTTTTCTCGAACTCCGTCCGATCAGCCACTTTTCTGCTTGGTGGTCGCGTATAACTGAGGCCCTTTATTTGGACCGTAATCCATCGGCTATTATAGAAAATTTTTACCGGATTATCACGAGCCAACGGTAGTTTCAAGAAGAAGATGATGAACAATGACTCAGCGAGGATAGTTCCTCGGGTTATACTGACTCGTCGGTAGCTGTAGAGGTATCGGTCTTTCTCAAGTAGCTTACCTTACCTTGATTTTCATTATTCTTCTGTTAATCCTCTTCGCGCCCCTTTTCTTCAGGTCACAGCTACGAGTGGGAAGGCTGCCGCTGGCCCATCGGAGGGTGGATCGAAAAGACCGCACCAATCGGTCGGTTTAATCGGCTATACTTCTGGTAACCTCCGGATACAAAGCCCTTCTCTGGACGAAATTGCCAAGGACAGGCTGGTGAGTAAGTGTCTATCTTTCGTCCAATAAATCCTTCTTATAATCTCTTTCTAACTCTTCCTTACCGATTCCAGAAAAACCAAAGTCCACAAAAGTGGCAGCCAAGAAAAACCCCAGGCGCAAGGAAAAAACTGCCGAGAGCTCTTCTCATGTGCCGCCCGATGTCATTGAAGTAAGTTACTATTTTATCATCCTTCGTTAATATTGCAACACTAACTCTCTGGTCCCTTCTTTCAGCCGACTCCTTCTGACCAAGCGGATGACATCTTGGCCGATGCTTCTGACGCTAATCCAACGCCACCTTCCCCGGCTCATCCTCGGGTCACCTCGCCACTCCAGCCGGTCTCCGTTGCGCCTCAAGTCACCTTGCCGCCTCAGCCGACTCCCGCCGCGCCTATGCAAGAAGTGTCGACTGATCCCATGGATCTGCTCGGCTTCAGGTTGGATGACCTTGACGATCCTGAAGTAATGGCCGCAGACGACTACGTTGCTGATCTCCGCAACATCATCGACATCTCTTCAAAGGCCTCGGCAATAGTCGTCCACTCTGAGCCAAACATGCAGGAGAAGTTGAATCGACTTTTTCATGAAGTCTGCCAGCCCGAAGTGCAAATCCTAGCTAACACTCAGCCGCTGCGGGATGCCATGGTGCCGTGGAAGCCGATCTCCTCCGAAACTATGGGGCACTCTGAAGTGCGCCATTTGGACGAGCAAAGGCGGAAGTAGAAGTTGCCGTGCTCGTATTGCTTTCGGCGAGAAGCGCAACAAGTCGACCTTTGCTTTTAGATCGGTGGTGGCGAGGCAAAGACAATGAAGCGAGTTTTGATAAGGATCTTGCCTCTCTGAAAACCACCAAGACCCAAATTCTTGATTGGAATCGACCAAAAACAACGAAGAACAATTGGCGATCTTCAAAAGCAATTGGCTGATGAACAAGCCCAAGTATCGGCAAAGTCTGCTTCCCTTTCTGAGCAAAAGCAGAAGATTGGCCAAGCCGTAGCCAGTGTCAAGGAGCAGTCTACCAAAATAGTTCCTGTGCCCGGCAATGCCCAAGCTGACGAGAAAATTGTTGATGGAGTCCAAGCTGCGCTTGCTAAAATTTCTTCAGAACCTTTATCGGCTCTAGGTGCCAGACTTCCTTGGTCAGGCCTGTAACATCTATGCTTTGTTGAAACAATGTCCTTTTGCTATACTTTTGTAACATACTTAATCGGCTGTTTAACCGATTATTTTTATCTTGTTTAATCGGCTGTTTAACCGATTTATTTCCAAATTTTTGTGT
Source organism: Guadua angustifolia (assembly GCA_036346375.1). NCBI lineage: Eukaryota > Viridiplantae > Streptophyta > Magnoliopsida > Poales > Poaceae > Guadua > Guadua angustifolia. The sequence continues at coordinate 48,967,726 of CM070514.1, forward strand.
TGTGCTTTTAATTACGCACCGATCCAAACGCTAGGGTAGTACTTTTTCAAATATCTCCCATTGATTGCTTTTGGTAACATAGTACCTTCGAGTGTTTCAAGTATGTATGCGTTTCCGCCAACAACCCGATTCACTTTATAAGGTCCTTCCCATGTTGACGACCATTTACCAAACCGATTATCCTTAGAACTAATCGGCAATATTGTTTTTCAAACTAGATCGGCTTTACCGAAGGACTTTGGCACAACTTTCTTATTATAAGACCTTGCAACTTTTTCTTTATTCTTTTCAAGCCGATTTAAAGTAATCAGCCTTAACTCCGCCAAGTCATCCAAATTGCATAGCATCAATTCTTTGTACTCATCGGCTGATAGATTATTCTGCCTCGCCACTCGCATGGACTCAATATTTATCTCTACTGTAATGTCGGCCTCTTGTCCATACACTAAGCGATATGGTGATAGTTTAGTCGATCCGTGAAGCGCTAGCCGATACGCCCACAAGGATTTCGACAATGTAGTATGCCAATTTGAGGCCTTTCATCGATTTTTCTTTTAATCAGCTTGATCAAAGACTTGTTAGATGACTCGACTTGTCCGTTGGCACAGGCATAATAGGGTGACGAGTTAAGCAACTTGATACCTAAACTTTCTGCGAAGTTTTTAAAATCGTTGGACATGAACACAGTTCCTTGATCGGTTGTGATGGTCTGAGGAATACCGAATCGATGGATAATGTGCTCATTAACAAAGCCGATAGCTTCTACACTGGTAACCTTTTTGAGTGGAACGGCTTCTACCCATTTTGAGAAATAATCCGTGGCTACAAGGATAAACTTATGGCCTTTGCTCGATGCTGGGAATATCTGACCGATTACGTCTATTCCCCATCCTCTGAACGGCCAGGGCTTAATAATTGGATGCAAAGCCGATGCTGGTGCAAGTTGCACATTCCCAAACTTTTGACAACTTTGGCACCCTTTGTAATACTTGAAACAATCCTCTAACATTGTTGGCCAAAAATACCCAGTTCGTCTCAAAATCCACTTCATTTTGTGAGCCGATTGATGCGAACCGCAAATCCCTTCATGGACTTCTCCCATAGCCACTTTCGCCTCTTCATCGCCCAAGCATCTTAAAAGCAACCCTTCCATTGTCCGATAGTACAATTCTCCTTCTAACAAAACGTATTTCAATGCTTGCTGCCGAATTTTGCGTTCAGTAGACCTGGATGGATTCATCAAATAGGCTACTATTTTTGCTCTCCAATCGGCACCATCGACACAAAGCACTGCTTTGTCAATTTCATCAAACGCTTCACATCGGCTACTCTCTTTATAGCCTGATGCTCCCTGAGCCAATGCATTGGCCTTATCATTCATTTCCCTGGACACATGGTCGATACAGAACAACGTGAAAGTGTTGATAATATCAAGACAATGCCCTAAATACTTTGATAGCACCTCATCGTTGCATTTAAATTTTCCTTTAATTTGTTGCACTACCAACAATGAGTCACCATATGCCTCTATATTACTTGCCCCGATACCATCTACCAACTGCAGTCCTTTGAGCAATGCCTCATACTCGGCCTGGTTATTAGAGCATCGGCTTTTAAGCCGATATGCAAATTCGATGTTATGTCCTTTTGGCGAAATTAGTACAATACCTATTCCAGTCCCCTCTTGACAAACTGATCCATCAAAATATAGTTGCCATGGAGCTACATCAACCATCCCTGCCATGGTATCATGTCCCGTAATGAAGTCGGCTATTGCTTGACCTTTAACAGCTTTAGCCGATTCATATTGTAGGTCGAACTCGGTGAGAGCATAAGCCCATTTCCCAAGTCATCCTCTCAAAATTGGCGCAGACAGCATGTACTTAACGACGTCAGTTCTACATACTACCACGCAGGTCGATGCCAATACATAGTGTCTCAATTTCGTACAAGCAAAATATAATGATAAACATAACTTCTCTACCGAAGGGTACCTGGTTTCAGCATCCAAAAGTCGTCGGCTTAAATAAAATATTATTCGTTCTTTGCCATCGACTTCTTGCGCCAACACAGCCCCGATGGTGTCGTTTTCAGCCGATATGTACAACTTGAATGGAATCCCTTTCTGTGGCGCGGCCAGGACTAGTGGTGATGCTAAGTACTGTTTTATGTCATCAAAAGCCTTTTGCTGATCGGCTCCCCATGTGAAGTCTTCATTATCCTTTAATTTTAGCAAAGGAGTGAAAGCTCGAATCCTACTAGACAGATTCGAAATGAATCGTCTTAAGTAATTAATTTTGCCGATCAGCTTCTGCAATTCATTTTTACATGTCGGTGGTTTTGTATCGGCTATGGCTTTAACTCTTGCTTGGTTGACTTCAATCCCGCTTTGGTGAACCATAAATCCTAGGAATTGGCCAGTCGATACGCCAAACGCACTTCAAAGGATTCATTTTCAACCCATGAGCCCTTGTATTTTGAAATACCCTTTCTAAGTCGGCCAAATGCTGCCAATTTTCTTTGGATTTTACAACCATATCGTCAATGTATATCTCAACAACATGGCCGATTAAGTCATGAAAAATCAAATTCATTGCTCGCTGATAAGTAGCACCTGCATTTTTTAGGTCGAATGTCATCACAGCCCATTCATACAACCCCAGAGCACCAGGGCATCTGAAGGCAGTCTTGGAGATATCGGCTTCTGCCATAAATATTTGGTTATATCCAGCATTCCCATCAAGAAAACTAATAATCTGATTTCCTGACGCGGCATCGATGAGCATATCAGCTATAGGCATCGGGTATTCGTCTTTTGGCGTAGCTTTATTTAAATCCCTGAAATCGACACACACCCGAAGCTTACCATTTTTCTTCATGACAGGAATGATATTAGATACCCATTCAGCGTATCGGCAAGGCCTTATGAATTTGGCCTCCAACAACCTTTCGATTTCTTCTTTTATTACATCGTACAATTCTGGATTAAAACGCCGAGGAGGTTGTTTATATGGCCGATACCCCGGCTTGATAGGCAGCCGATGCTCTACTAATTGTCGGCTTAATCCAGACATCTCATAATATGCCCAGGCGAAACAATCCCTGTATTTCCTAAGTATTTCGACCAACTTACTTTTGTATTCTAGACCTAAATTTGCACTTACAAAAGTTGGCCTTTTTCTATCCCCTTCTCCTATATCGACTTCTTCAAGCATATCGGCAGAAGTGAAACCTGGACCCAATTTTTCACTCTGGAAGTCTTCGATAGCTTCACATGAATTTATCACATGCCGATAGCTCTTCACTTTGTCCTGTAAGATTTGGATCATTTCTGACTCCATCTCCTTAATACTTCGCTCGCTCGATCAAACGTGCCTGGCTTGACACTGATCGGCGTAAATCCTGACTTCCCAATGCATATAAAATCGCAATCGTCTAACGCTTTGCCTGATATGCACTCTGCTTCTTCGTGCGGCCAATTTGCGTCTGAACTGGCCATTGCGATATGAGCCGCTGTGTCGGCTGATACCACTTCAACTTCGTCTCCGTTCCATTGTACGAGCAGTTGGTGCATGGTTGAGGGGATACAGCAATTGGCATGTATCCAATCTCGCCCGAGAAGTACACTTTAATTCCCCTTAGCTTCAACCACAAAAAATGTGGTCGGCAAAGTTTTGCTACCGACGGTTAGTTCTGTGACCATCACTCCTTTTGCTTCAGTAGGATCGCCTGTGAAGTCATTCAGCACCATGTTCGTCTTGATCAGGTCTTCATCGGTTTTGCCCAACTTCTTGCAAGTAGTGAGTGGTATCAAGTTTACAGTAGTCCCTCCATCTACAAGCATCCTGGATATCGGCTTCCCATTGATGTAGCCTTTCAAGTACAATGGCTTAAGATGCCGATGAGGATCTTGCGGCTTTTCAAATCTGACATCTTGTGCACCTAAGCATAGTTGAGCAAGCGTGTCTTTAAGCGATTCAGTTTTAATTCTGAATTCGGCTGGTAGAGTGAATACCATGTTGATATCCATTGGAGGAGTGTCATTTCGAATGATTGGTGACAGCAAATCATCAGAGGAATCTGACTCATCATCGGCTTGTTCTTTTCTCCTCCATTCACTTTTAACGAGTTTTATCGGCCGTAATTCATTGAATGTTTCATCTCTCTTTTTTTCTTCTTCGGCCTCCCTTATCTCTTGTGTCCTTAGTCGCTGAAGCCGTCTTCGTTGAGATCGGCTAAGTCTGTGGGGCACCACCTAGGTTTAGACTCAATCGACTTGCGAATCTTACTACCAGATTTTACGTAGGTTCGACCCTTTCATCTTCGTTCGGCGCTGACCTTTCTTTTATCGGCTTCGTGCCATGACTCTGTCCGATCCGTACGTGTCGATAGCCGTTCTTTCACCGTTTGTCTTGGCCAATTTCTCGGCGGGTAATGCTCCATGGGGCATGACCTTGAAGATGGTAATGTCACACCCCTTTCCCAACAGAATTGCCAGAAAGGACATCTCTGATGAGCTCTTTCTGCAGTGTCTAGCCGATGCAAATTATTTGGCCAAAACTCATTGTTTGGCTGATACGGCTCATCTGGTCGGCGAGCCTGCTGCTTCTGCCGATGGCTTATCCTTTCATATTTCTCAAGCAACTGTGAAAAAGTTGGCTTAAGTTTGAATGCTGGTTTTCAAGGCGGAGGCCTTTCAGCTTTGTACCATCGCCCGACTTGCGGTTCCCCTTTTGCTTAACAGTCCTTGAATTCTTCCCATCTTGATTGGCTTCAATTTGAAGTGAGCCGATTGTTATCTTCAGTGTCTCTCCTTTTGAGCTTGATTCTATGTCGACGTGTCGCGTTGCTATGGGTCTTTCGTCGACAATTTGTTTTCCTTTGCCGGAGCATTGAACCACGTTAATCGGGAATGGGTTGACATCGACTTCCATGGCCGGCTCCTCTGCAAACTTGAGCCGACCATTTTCAATAGCTACATGTATCTGTTGTCGAAAGATGTTGCAATCATTAGTGTTATGAGAAAAAGAATGATGCCACTTACAGTATCGTCGTTTTTTAATTTCATCGGTCGACGGTATGGTGTGCCCTTCTGGCAGTCATATCAGTTTTTCTTGTAATAACATATCGAATATACGGTCACACTTGGACACATCAAAAGCGTACTTAACCTCCGACTTACTCTTTGTCGGCTTGAGCCACAAACAGACAAGTGGTTTCTTAGAACCTTTTATCCATTCGGCTATATTTACGTCTGTTTCGTCTTCAGAGGTTTCACTTGAACTATACTCGACCATGTTTATTTTAGCTTTTTCCTTGCCATTGTTGTTTAGCCTAATTTTATCCTTAAATTCTTCACTTAAATATCGGCTTTCCTGTACCGATACGCGATGAAGTAGATGACTTAAATCAGTGAACTCCTGCCCCGCAAGTTTCTCCTTAAGCGGGGGAATCAGCCCTTGAAATGCTAAATCGGCTAGTTGGTTATCTGGCAGTATAACACTGAAGCATCGATCTCGTACTTCTCTAAATCTTCTAATATAATCAGAAGCCGATTCACCAAATTTTTGCCGGACAGCACTCAGGTTTGAAATTCTTAATTCTAAACTGCCAGAGAAGAAGTATTCATGAAATCGACTCTCTAAATCGTTCTAGAAATGGACCGAATTTGAAGGTAGATTTGTAAACCAGGTAAAAGCAGTTCCTGATAATGACAAAGGAAAAAGTCTAATTTTTAATCCATCGGACTGAGCAGCTTCACCACACTGGGCGATAAACCGTCCCACATGTTCCAAGGTAGTGACCGAGTCATCCCCTGAAAATTTTGCAAAATCAGGAATTCTAAAATTATGAGGGTATGGCATGCGGTCAATATAATCTGGGTACGGCTTTCTATAGCCGATCGTTTTCCCTTTAGGTTGCAATCCAAATTGATCTCTTAGGACCATAGAAATTTGTTCGGCCCAATTAGTGTTATTGGCCGATGCAACGCTAGGGTTCGGCCAATCGTGATAGACGGCATCTTGCCCCCCGAGTGTGAACTCGGTTGGTCGGCTTGTCTTAGCCGACGGATAAGGGCATTGCCACGGCTCGTACCCATCAGTTCTAGGAACTGGAATTTCGGGCAATTCGGCATATGAAACGACCTTATGTGGAACTGGATTTCTAACTTGGGTTGGCCCTTGAGGTTTATAATTTCTATCTAATTCAATCGACTGATAAGCCGACTGGACATAGTGAGTTCCTGACGCCGATGGATCCAACTTTGCAGCGTCAGTATATGTATGAACATGAGTAATTGGACTCGGGCGAGGATTTGGTGCTAACACAGTGGGCTGGGTCGGCATTAGCGAGGGTGCAGGCGCCGACACTTTTGTTGTGTTGGTATTTGGTGCTACCGAATATGCTGGATATGTTGGGAGCGGCTGTAATGGATCTAATAACCCTCCAGATGATGCCAACTCTTGTGCAATAGTTTTTATGCTGTTTTCTATCATCGGCTTCAAGGTCGTAACCAATGCCGATGACTGATTGATTAATGCATAATGCACACATTGCTCAATCATAACAAATAACTCGGCTTGAGCTAGCATATATCGGCTTACCGGATTTGTCGTGACGCCGGCTTCTCCAAGGGGGTTCAATGTTGGAAGCGCCATCTTTTGTGTAACTCCTTGTCGGGTTTTCTGATAGCAACCCAACATTAACTCTTCTAAAGCAGCTTTCCGATCTTCAATTTCTTTGCGCTGCTCTGGAGTTAAATCGTCCAACGTGGGGACGATTATGGCGTCGGGGTTCACATCGGCTGGTGCGGTAGATTTGCCTGCAGTCATCTTTCCTATCTGGTCCCACCGGGCGTGCCAAAAATGTGTTGACGCCAAAACGTGAAGAGGGTTTCTGGCCTGTAACACACCAGACGAACACCGGGTTCAAGTGCGAGGCGTGCCAATCGATTTGACCCTGCAATCGATAAGGGATAAAATTGTGAAACTCAATCAAGCCGATCCTAGAAGCGAATCGGCTAGAACAGAATCACCGAAGCCGATTAGAAGGGTAATTAGATTAGTCGATTAAGACTAATCCGAAGGTAAAAGGCAGATCAATTCTGAAAAGGCGATGCGCAACAAGACAGAACAAATCAAACCTGGAGAAATCGAAGATGACCAAACAATCGGCGATTCGCAACTTTATTTGATCAATGTCGACTTACAAAGGGAAGATTACAGAGCTAAAAGACTAAAAGCTATGAAAGAAAACTAGCAGTTGTGAATTTGATTGTTGATGCCCTGTTTCAAGCAACTCTGGTGCGCCTTATATACTCATCAGCCGATCCGAGTCCTGATCCGATACGACAACATAATCCGAATCGGCTACAGTTTCCTAATTGGACTCTTGTTTCCAAATATTATCCTCATGCCATCCATGATTTCCGTACGCTTATCCAGATTTCCCAAAGGTGTTTTCGTGCCTCATCCAAACTCATACTTTCCAGCCGATTCTTTTACTAATTTCCAAAAACTGGTGCAAACAGCGCCCCTGTGTCTGAGAAGAGACTGCGCCATTGGGGTGAAGGCGAAGTCTTTCAAGCAAAGAAGATGAAAGGGCAAAGAGCAAAATGTGAAGGAAGCAGAGGGCGTGAACTATTGCGTGGGGGTGTGTATGCATATATAGACCCCCCGTGAGGACGGTTCGCGACCAGGTCAAAAGCACGGCGTTTCGGGTCCAAAGAAAAATCGACGGAGGTGGAGAAAACCGAAGCGGTTGCGTGCGCGAAGGTGGTGGGCCCATCCAGGAGCGCCCTAGCATTTAATAAGGTCTGGAAAGCAACTGACGCGCTCTCTGGGATGACCCCGAGGGCTATTGTCGGTGTACTTCGCACCAGGGTACCCTCTTCGCCGTAAAAGTAGCAGGCCCAAGAGGTGGCCTGGCCCTATCGGCGAGAAGCCCACGCGCCCCTAGCGAGCGACACGGCGATCACGCCGCTGCCGGGCGAAGCGGCCACGTGGCACTGGCGGCGGCGGCGACCACGCCTGTCTGGCTGGCGAAGCCCACGCTGGCCTCGGCGAAAGCAAATACCGTCGGCCACGCTTCGCGGGTGAAGTGCCCGTGGCACCTGGCGGCGGCCGGGCGACCACGCCGCCAGCGAGAAGCCCACGCCCTGGCGGCGACCTAGCGGTCACGCCCTCGGCGGCGAAGCGCCCACGTGGCACTCTGGCGAGCGGTCGGCGACCACGCCGCGCCCGCCGGCGAGAAGCCCACGCCCCCTAGCGAGCAACTGGCGGTCACGCCTTTCGCCGGCGAAGCGGCCCACGTGGCACTGGCGGCGGTGCCGGGCGACCACGCCCTTCCCGCCGGGCGAGAAGCTGAGGCGGCCTAGCAAGCGGGCAGGCGTCTGGGCCCCCTTGTCAGGCCACGGAGGCAACCAAAAGAATAAGGGGGAGGTTTCACCTCGAAGTTTCCCTCCCCTAGCACCTCGTGTTAGGGCCATTAATTGTGAAGGATTCAACTTTCGACACGGCGACGGCTCATCCCTCTGACGCCTCTTACCAACCCATCGCAGAGGCATCTTGTCCCGGGCTAACCGGGCGAAGCCTCTCGCAAACATTAAATGAGGTCCGAAGGACAAGGCCACGGAGGCGTGTTTAATAAATAAGTCAAGGGTCGACGTGGAAGCCTGAATGATGGGTGTAATTAATGTGTTGTAGATAAGTATAGCGCCCTCTTCTCTCCTGCCCGGGGTGGCCCGTCTATATAAGGGCGCTTTGGTGCATAAGGGAGGGGGCCGGTTGGCTAGAGTAGAAAGTATAGAGAAGCAGATACTGAAGAACACCCTTGTAAACACTTCCCTATTTTCTCAACAAAGAATCAGCAGGACGTAGGGCTGTTACCCACACCGGGGGCCTGAACCTGGGTAAACCGTCGTGTCCACCAGCTTGCTAACTTCTAGAATCCATCGTCGAGAGACATTAGGGTTTCCAGCCACAAAGATGCCCTCTACCGAATCAAATTTTCCGTCTGAGGAGTAGACACCCCGTTAGCGAAATCTTGTCAGGTGAAATACGCCGACAACAAGTAACTAATTTCGCAAATTATGGAAAGACATTTTGGAGAGGGACAGAGAAAGCGTAGATAAGGAGGGAGAAACGCACAGATTCTGATAAAGACATTTTGAAGTAAAGAAAAAGAAGGGAAAATGAAAAAAAAAAAGATCTGACAAGAGAGCACCCTAACCCGTTTACCAAGTTCTGGCCCAGGGACATGATGCATCGACCAAGCTTGAGTGCTGTTCAAGGCCCAGCCTATAAGCTGTGTTAGCCTCCTCTAAACAGCCGAGGTGGTACTAATGATTCCGTACAGCTTGTGTTTCGAATAGTGGGCCGACCCATTAACGTTCGTTCTACTTTCGGGGCCCTTTTTATATTTTCGTACACCACTCACTATATTCGCCTACAGCAAATACGGACGCTTTTTCCAAGGATTTACTGTACTAATCCTGTACACTGTTTTTCCAGATGACGACCTTTTGACTTAATTTGTAGAAATGGCCCTTGGATGAGTGCAGAATCAGGCACGCATAACACATGTCAAAATCAGTTGATAGAAGCCGTGGAAATCCACATTTCCGCGTAGATGGTACACGGCATTATTTCCGTGCCCTCGGTCCGCCAAAATAAATTTGCTGCTCATGCATACCATTAAATATAGAAATCCGTGCACCGGGGGCACTAGAACTTGTGGCTCATATATTTGTTAAAAATCATTTGATAACAATGGTTTGTAGCTTAGTTGGCAGAGTGTTTGCCATGCGTGCATCAGGTCGTGAGTTCGATTTCTATTTAAAGTGTTTCTTGTCTTTTTGTTGAGTTACTAAATCATATAAAAAATATAAAACTTTTTGAGAAGGACTCTGAGAGCATGTCTAACCTACCGTAAAAATTCTAAATCATGATCAAACTTATGCAAATTTTAGAAATTCTTTAAAATGTTTCTTGCCTTTTTTAGCTATTAAATTATGTCAAGATTTTTTAAAACTTTGTAAGAAAGGTCCTGAGAGAACACCTAACTTAACATAAAAATTTCAGATCATGATTAAATTTGTGCAAATTTTAGAAATTTCAGATCTTGATCATGATCTGCAATTTTTATAGTAGATTAGACATGCTACCAGGACCCTTCTCAAAAGTTTCAAAAGTTTTTGACATGATTTAGTAGCTTAAAACAAAATGCAATAGACACTTTAAATGGGAATCAAACTTACGACCTGACGCATGCAAGGCAAACGCTCTGCCAACTGAGCTACCAACAGTTGCTGTTAAATGATTTTTAACAAATAAATGAGTGGCAGCGCCTCCGATGCGTGGATTTCCAAATTCAGTACCATGCATGCACGGTAAATTTATTTCGGCGGAACAAGGGACGACAAAATAATGTCGCGTACCACTTGCATGAAAATGTGGATTTCCGTGGCATCTGAACGCTAATATTGACACATGTCATATGTGAATGATTCCACGCTCGCTCGTCAGGAGGCTATTTCTGTAAATTACACCGAACTGTGACTATTTTCAGAAAAAACCGGTGCATACCGCTATATAGTCAATCGATCCGCTTGTTCGATTGCTTCCGCTCGCGCGCCATTCATTCGTGATAAGTTTTGCTATATAGGCAGGTTATTCATTTTCTTTTTCCCCTCATTGACATGTTCGAATCAGCTTCATCAACCGTTCAACATAGGAATTTCTAACAGTTAGTAACCTGGATTAGAGCCTGTTCGGCAATATTAAAAATTTTGATGGCCGGATTAAAAAAAAACATATGTAATTCGGTGTGCACTACGAATCCCTTCAATTACCATGTATTTTATTTGCCCTTGTGATTTATTGTTCAGATTACAACGGCATGCTGTACGCAGTAACAACTCTGCCTCATGTTGTGCAAAATTGTGAAGAACTTTGAGGCTGTTTGGTTTGCTACCTTTGCAAACCATATCAGATATTAGTAACGCCAACGAAAATTCATTGTTGTATGGTTTGCTACTAAATTTTTGGTAACACACATAAGAATTTGATGATGCCAATAAAATCCAATGTCACACATGGGTAGTCCGAAAGCGAGAAAATCACTCACCAAAATTTTGGCCAAGTTTAGGTAACACCAAGATTTGGCTTGGTTACGATCCAAACAACGATCTTTTGGCTTGGCTCATTTGGGCCGCAAACCAAATAGCCCCTTATTTTGGAACTAATGGAAGGGATTCAATGCTCATGGCTGTCACCGGAGCAGTCGAGCTCCTCGCCCGACCAGAGGAATCACAACTAGGGAGATAGAGTTTACCTCACCAACGACGATGAAGCTTCGTTTGGAACTAATTGGGGGGAGGCGAGGCGAGGCGACGCAAGGCAATTGCGGAAGCGCTAATCTGCTGAGGCTTCGTCATTGAACATGTCGAGGAGCTTCGCTGCTGTCACCGCCATCGATGAGGTCTCCCCAGGGTTCTCTTGGATGATCCGTTAGTTGTCGTAAAAAAATTGTTTCCTTCTTTCGTGTTATTTTTTTTATCGGTTGCAAAAGCCCAATTTGGTAGTAATTTAATTGGGTTACTGAGCCACACAAACAAGTTTTCGCTTCTAATCCATAAAGAAAAAATAGGACTTAAATTTCACAGCAGTTTTAAAATCAGGCTCCCTTTACAGGATAAGACTATAAAGGTTCCTGCGAAATCCTAACAACGTCATGGTACGCAGAACCTTAGTCTAAAAAAATATCATGCATGTTGTCAACATAAGAGTGGAGTAAAGACCCGATTGGGAGAGTTGTAACTTTTCTAAAAAATTGCTTTTTTGATTTTTTGAGTTGAAAAACGGCTATAACTTTTTATAAGAGATTTTTAATAAATAGCTAATTTTCTTTACCAATAAGCTGTAAAAACAGGTCTAGTTCAACTTTCAATTTTTAGTTTTTGTTAGTTATATATAACTTTTGACTTATGCCAAAAACCGTTTAAAAATTAAGCTATTTGGAGGAGTTTATTGATTTTTCAAAAATTGAAATTAGCTTTAAATCCTAAATAGAGCCTATTATTAAAGAAAGCTCGATAGATTTTGATCGGACGCTCGCCACACAAAAAACTATCAGAATTAAGCCATTCATACTCAAGGAAGGGAACATCCATTGGTCAAAAGTAGTTTAAAAACTAAGCTGATTGAAGAAATTTATTGGCTTTTTAAAAATTAAAATTGAGTTTAAATCCTAAATAAAGCTTATTATTAAACAAAGCTCGATAGATTTCGATCGGACGTTCCTCACGTGAAAAAAAACTATCAGAATTGAGCCATCATACTTGAGGAAGGGGACATTCATGGCAGTAGGGGTGCAACTGGAACGGATATTTTCCGACCGACCGAATCAATTCGAAGAATTTTCCGGATACGGATAAGGATAGTTATCTCGGATAAGGATACGGATACGGATAGTAATTATCCGACGTATACAGGAATATCCGAGTTTATAATCGGATAATATCCGGATATAAAATATGGATATTATCCAAAACTTTAAAGACTTCTCCAAGGCGTGAGTCTCAGAACTCTCCAATCAAAGAGCACCAGTCACCAAAGTCTGGAGGCACTAATACCAATGTACCAATACCACTCTTGGTACTCTACCAGTACCAGTGCCAACTGCCAAGTATCACGTACCAACTACCATTTTACCAAGTGCCTCACTGCCACTGTCAAAGTGCCAACACCAAGTGCACCACAGCGCCAGTGCGGTGCCAAACCAAAAATTTATCGCGTTTCAGACTTCCGGCTTGTCCATCGCGGCGCAAAGCCAAAATCAAGGCAATGCGACATCGCCACGCAGCAGACCCAAAACCAAAAACATAAAATCCCCAATCCATCATTCGTGTTTCTATCTCTATTCTCTACTAGTCGATAGTCTCTCTCTCTAAAATCTCCAATCCAAACAAAACCTAGCCGAGTGAGTGGCTTGAGTTGAGGAGGCACCAGAAGCGATCTTGGCCGGTCCATGCCATGGTGGCCATAGTCTGCTGACCAGAGGCCGTAGCCACCGTGATCCGTGCCTACCAGCCTCGTGAGGTCAGAGTCTGCACCACCACTACCACGGTCCGATCAAGATCATGCACGCTCGTCCGCTCGACTCGATGGTATTATATGATTCTATCATGTTTACCTTACTAGCTTATGACTTCTAATTTGCTAGTGCCATTGTCTTTGACAATTCTATTATAACTCTACATTTAGCTTTTATATAATCTATAGTGCGTTCATTATTAATTCTTAATTATGTACAATGTAACTATAGTAAATTCTTGTACTATTTTCTTCACATTTTGTCAATAATTATTCATAACTCATAAGTAATCTACCATTCAAGTTATGTTACATGTGCAATAAATGATCTATATTTTCGTATTATCAGGCTAAAAATATTACGTGCAGTATTGAATCCGATGCGTATTCGCTTCAGATTCGTAAGTGATAGTATCCGTTATTATTCGTGATTCAGATTCACATTCGACACCATTCAGATCCGATCAGATTCGATAAAAATATGAATCTGATACGGGATAAACAATATCCGACCGTATCCGATCTGATTACATCCCTACGTGGCAGACCAAAACTCCATGGCGACAGTCCTACCACAAATGCATGGCCCCACGTGTCATCCACCGTCCACCTATCCACGCTCGGATTACTTCGCATCGAAGTCAACTGAACTCCACTCTTATCTTATCCCCTCGTCACCATCCCTTCAATACGCGAGGTCTTTTCGCACTACACATTCCCACAAACCACCCTCAACAACGTTGTTTTATCATAGACACCCCTCTCAACATTTTCCACGACAACAAAAGAAACCCTTGTCTGAATTATCGTAATATTATAAGGTCTCTTCTGCAATTCTCCCCGGACGTATAGGACGCGACAAACGAGAGGGGAGGCGAGGAGCCACCGAGAGTCCGAAAGAGAGAAGGGGGAGAGAGAGCGCGACATGGGAGGAGGCGTCATGCGCACCGCCGCGAAGGTCGGCATCGCCGGCAGCGCTGCCGCCGCGGCCGGCGGCCGCTTCCGCCACGCCGCGCCGGCGTTCGCCACGGCCCCGCGGCCGAGGCTGCCGCGCCGGCGCCGCTGGTCTCCGCGGTCGGCGAGGTCCCCGCGGCGGCGGCTACCGGGGCGCAGTGGGCGTCCTGGGAGGTGGACGACTGGGAGTTCGCGGACTGGAGGGACGCCGCGGTGGCGGAGGCGGAGGAGACGGCGGTCGGGAAGCCGAGGCTGGTCTTCGCGCCGCCGTCGCGGGAGGAGGCCGAGGAGGCGACCACCGAGCTCAGGGACGCCATAGAGAGGTGAAATATCTCGACTTGGATACGTTTCATCTGTGAATTTGTCGAATTGCAGGTCGAGTTGGTCGGAAATACCTAATTATTCTTGGGAGGCAATGAATTGGGATTTTTCTGATTGTTTGGGCGATGGTCTCGATTGTCAAGAACCTGGATGCTTTCTTGGTGATCTGTTCGTCCCGATTTGATGGTATCTAATTGTTTTTCTTGGGATTTGGATTGCGTGGTTCGGAGTGCGCAAATTTGGGACTTTAGTGGATCTGGAAGGTTTACGCTATCTATTTCAGGATCTAGAGAAGACTCTCATCTTCGTTTAGTGTGTCAAATGGTGGAATTTGTGTGCGATGTTGCGTGTGGTTCAATTACGGTGCGACTGAGGGGATAGCTCAGTAAAGTCTTATTGCTAATAAGTTCGAAGGACCTTGTGTGTTTTAAACAAATATCATCAAAATTATGGTCCGTTCAGCAATTTATGCAAAGAACTATAGACATCGCTGCCCCAATAAGTTAAATTGAAAGGTGAATCAAGTGCTATGTCTTTTTGCCCTTTATATTACTCCAGTTGGGTAGTTCATGTTGGTTAATTCAAGTTTCAACAAGGTAATCCTGGGATACGCTATGATACATCCCCACCCCTTCCATGCTCTTGTATGTGGCAGGAGAATACCTTTCGTGCATTTCGTATAAATGTTTTTTAGTACTCAGGTATTTGCTGCTGTGATGTTTTAGAATATGTTTCATTTGCACAGGATGCTTTTTTACTTCACATTTGATTGGAGATCAGTACTTTTATTTGTTTTTTCAGTTGTTACAAAGTGATCGGTTTACAGGGTTTATTTTTCTGAAGCTCCAGTAGAAGTTGTTAAGGAACAGGACAAAGAGCTTAACAAGCTGGGAGCCGATGCGATAATTCCTGCTATGCCGGGTCATGTAGTACAAGCTTTTACGTTGTTGAAATCAAGCCCAGAGGCTCAGGTCTGTAACTATATTGCATAGTTTTTGTTACGGTTAATCTCCTTCTGTTGTTATGATGATCATCTTCACAGTCTGCATTATTCTTTTTATATGTTGCTGACTTTGGATACCTCGATAATATTTTGGGAAAGAGATACCTCAGGCAAACTGAATGCACTGTTATTGCTGAAGATGTGTTGTGTTGCTCTACGCGCTACAGGCATTGTTTGTGTTGCTTTTATGCTATGTCCTTGATATTTTTAGTAGCATGCATATTTCTAGTTTGTTTTGAGTGCATTTGTACTGTTAATGAGTTCTGTAAGGAAAGTATTTTGTATTTTCAGTCACATAGTTTCCAGAAGCATAGCACCTTTTCATTGCATAATTTATTTCAGGTGGTTGATTATATGTGGTATATCAACATTTACTATAGCTTGACTCATAATGATCTCTCGTGATTTCACTGATCTTGTTTGTCTTGATGTCCAGAGTGTTGTTGCCTCCCTTGCATCGGATAAAAATGTTTGGGATGCAGTACTGAAAAACGACAAGGTTATGGAATTTTACAAGATCCATCAGCAAAGTATGTACCGCCTAATTTATCACCTAAAGTTATTTACTTGCTTGGGTGAAATCCTTATATGCCACCGAAAGTTTGTCTCATCCTTATATGTTGCTCATTGTCTCACTGACATGTGGGCTCTGACCCCATATGTTACTGACAATCAGGGATTTTTGCAAAAAAAAAAAATCAATGGCATATAAGGAATTAATCCTTATTTATATCTTTGGCCATTATTTTCATTTTTGAGGGGACTGTATGATCATTGTTGTTATCTTTTCCTGTGATACAGCTCTAGTTCATACTTTCCCTGAGGACACCGCCACCGTAGAGTCCCCAGAGAAATTTGAAGACGCCTCCTCTGAGAATGCATCCCCTTTCTCATACTTTGTGGATAACGCGAAGAAGACAGTGATGGAGATAGTCGACAACATAACCCACTTCTTCCAGGACATGTTCCGCAACCCAGCAGAAGCCCATTCCGGAACGAGCTCATCAGCTGAGAAGGGCAGCTCCCATTCTTTTGCCGAGGTTGCTGCTGGTGGATCCTTCGTGGCTCTGGCCATAGCGGTCATCCTAGTGGTTCTGTTCAAGAGGGGATGAGATATAGCCTAACCCTCTTGGGACTGATTGTTGTTTAAATCTGTCGAAAATAACTTGGTTTATCCTTCTATCGTATGGTTAAGAACTACGAATGTAATATACAGCCTGTGTGTGCAGCATCTGTCAAAACATCGTCTCGAGACCAGTATAATAAAGACATGTTTAAGTATTTATCTTGTGTTTAATGGCTAATTGGCGATGCTATACTATATTTACTGAAGCATGAAGCCATGGATGATTTGCCATTGTTTAGATGTTATCAAACTAGCTATTCTGAAAAAAAAGGGTAAAATAGGGGAAAATGTGCCAAAAAAAAAAATTGTTGTGTCTGTCAGACAACCTCTGGGCCACCCTGGACCGCGGCCTGAGCCAGGCAGGAACGATCCTCTGCAGCCGTGAGATACTCCGATCCGGAGCCATCCTGGCCGTTATTCACGCTCTGACCCAGAGGTCATGATGCATCAACCAGACTTAAGTGCTTGCCTCCTTATTGGCAAAGGATGCAGCGGTACGATCCTATAGAACAGATCCTGTTCAAGTAAGGTCGTGCTTACCTCGACCAGGCCCCGCCTTATAATCTGTATCCGTCTCCTTTCAAGAGGCGAGGTGGTACTATTATTTAGTGCAGTGCTCCGTTTGACGGACTCAAGGGTCATGGCTCATGGGCCCAGACAATTTGAGAAAATTGATGTCCTTTTTTTTCGATCAACTTCGAGTTCTTTCTTGTTTGAACCAGTTTAATACACGCACATATGTTGCATGGCCTAATACAGCCCCATCGTTGACACCTGCTTTGTTCTTCGTTGATTAGTATCTGCTGGCGACCAGGGAGACGTACAAACCGAGTATAGTCGATAAAATTTGGCGCCACGCCTGTATTAGAGTGTTGCGGCACGCATCAAGATTGGGTCTCCACTCCGTTCAATGGGTCATCAATCATTCATTCGCTACCGTCGTTCGCACAAATACTGAAGCTTAACCTTTTCTCTCTTCCTGAGTGGATAACTGAAGCTTACAGACAGGAACCCCCGAGGCCTTCAACTACTTCTATGAAATGTAGGTATATCACAAGAAAATGCGTAAACGAAATTTTCTGGGCACGGTACCAAACTCCAAAGCTTATACGAGTTATGGTGCCTATTATTCATTCATTCCAGGAAAAAAATGGAATCATGAGTCCTTTTGGTTTATACATTTAATTTAGTGAATGTATACAACAGATACAGCCTGGTGAAATAACAGGTGAGCCACTAAAGGTACGATGTTCTTTTATGCTATGTGAAGCATAGAATCGTTAAGTTGTTAGTAAGCTCTAGGAGGGCAAATCCTGCTTTATATCCCAAGAACCTCGATGTCGCCCTCAGTGAGGAACGTCTTTCCCCTGTTTGCATTGTTGGCCCTCCGCTGGGAGGGCGGTTGGCCTCGCTGCGAAAAGTGAACATTTTAGCAAACAGAGATTTAGTTCTGTTTTTAAGAGAACGAGAAATGGTGAATTATGCAATACCTTCCGCAAAACAACTGCGAGGTAGAGATAGGCTACCTCCCACTCATCCTGTGATAGTGTACCTGCATAACTTCTGACGTTAAGGTGGTGAAAATGATATTTATCGAGGCATCCAATCTACTAGATTCAGAGTGCAGTTACTTTGGTCCTGCCGTCCATCACCAAGGGCACCCAACCTTCGCATGAGTTCAGCAAACTCTGGCTTTTGCAGGTACTCATGTACAAATTCATGGAAGTTCTTCATTAGAACCAGCTCTAGATCATGCTGCGAAATTTTCACAAGAATATGTGTCATAACCTCCAAGCATCTGTTTGTGCAAAAAAATATGTAAACAAAACAAGGTGTTCATGTGATATGAATGAGAACAGCAAAGATAGGATAGAATAAATATCAACAAAATCTTGCGATCAATTTGTTGGAAAAAAAATTAGAAAGGCATATGTCACTGTAGACAGCATGGCACACTGTCAGAAGAAGAGAACAATGTCATACCTCCTCTGCCAGTAATTTGAAGAGATGGAATGGAACAACCCACTCTGGGCAATCAACAGCATCCTGCATGTTGCCAAAGAATTTGTTAGCATAATGTGTTAATCAATTAAAAAATGTAAAAAAAAAAGTCAATCTGGATAAAAAATAATCTAACATGCCAGAAGTAGCACATAGCACAAAGCTAAAAAGTAGGCCAAAGAGGCCTATCCAATAAATGTGAAGTGCAGAACGCCCAAACAAGTTGTAACAAGGCATGTAGATTTCAGGTAAGGCCAATATTCTAACAAGTAAAAATAGCTAAGGACATCATTTCTAAACCCAGGAAAGAGAATGTCTAGGGTTGAAACATCAATCATTGCCTCAATCAACATTGTGTAACCTAAAAGAGTCTAGATTTTGTAATATACAGATAGTGTGTAAATGCTTTCAACACAGGCTGTAGCAACTCAAGCAACACACATCACAGGCTTAACATTAAACCAAATAAAAGTATAAAGTTGATAAGGAATAGAAAAGGTAGGGCATGCAATATCACGAGAATGCACCCTAATCGAATCTTATTTGCATTCCAAATTTTCGATTTTGCTTAATTACCAATTGAGGAAATATTCAAATGAGACTATCAGTATTCAGTTCTAAAAACTAAAAGAAGCCAATGCTAAGATTAATCACTCTTCAGAAGCACATTAGAGTAAAATGATATGAGGCACAAATTGTTGAAAAACTGATAACTCTGTTACCTCTAAGTGAAACTTGTACGTGATACCAAAAGGTCTGGATGCGGGGAATTTCTACACCATTGTGAAAACAAAGAAAGGACCAGTCAGTAATGAAAACAAACAGAAAAGTAGTTATTATGAAAATTTGAACAGAATTACCTTTTCAGTGTACTCTTCGCCAAAACTAATCCAGTAAACACTGTTTCCAAATTCCATTCCATCAGCTGAGGATAATGAAAATTGAAAACAACTTATCACTCAGCTTAGGACACTACAGTTTATGAATTCAATCAAAATACAGGTGAAGACGGCGACATACTTTCTCTTAGCCTTTTGATAATGACATTAGCATCAGGCATTGTCCCAATAAAAATGCCTCCAGGACGAAGCAATGCAGATATATTAGCTAGGGCTTGTCTTGCGCGTGCTTCAGTTGACCATGAGTAATGTAATGCAAACTGAAATACAGAAAGAGACCTTCAAAATAGGGCGTGTAATCAACACTCAAACATCAGCAGAAGATAATCCCTTGTTCAGAACAGCTCGTTATAATCATAATCATTTAGCATTTAGAAATTCTAGGTTTTCTGATGGTACATTCATTCTTATCAAGTCGTGATTAGTCACAACTAATCGATGATGGAGGGAGAGGAGGAAGGGGGCAAGGGAAGGGGGAGGAGGAAGGTACTAGCAGGTAGTAGGTATTAGCAGGCACTAGTAGCAACAAACAGCAGTAGGTAGCTGGTACTCGGTAGTAGCAGGCAGTAGCAGCAGCAGCAAGTAGTAGTAGTGGTAGAAGGCATCTAGTAGTAGTAGCAACCAGCTAGTAGTGGACTAGTTGAGAACTAGTCGCGACTAATCAGCAAGCCGATAGCATGGCAACTCGACTCGACTTTACGACTTAATAACTATGGGTACATTACATATTAACAGTATATTGAAGATCATCATAGTTACATTTTATTTGTTGGGCATGACAATGATATTTAAATTTCAACATCTTTTCTACAAAAAAAATATGTTTTGAATGGTAATTGTCAATAATTATTGTACTATTGAAATTTATATTTAGAAAAATTCTAGAAATACAAAGTTGTGCTAACAATTGGAAAAGAATATAGGCAATTGAACCCACTCAACAATAGCAACAGACTATGAAAATGGATAGCTCATTGCTTGGAAATATAAAGCTAGGCCACTCACCTGGCAGCTACATATGTCAAATGGAGCATCCTCGTATAAATACTCATCCAAACGAGCCTACGGAATACATGAAAAGGAAAGGAAAAGATTGGTCATGTGCTTTATGATCCTTGATGAGCATGTGAGTAGTAGCACAAATAATGGAATGTATGGGATAAAGGGTATTTTTCTTAGTAATGTGAAAGTACCAAGACAGAATCATCAGTTATCTATCATCGGCAAAAATGTATGAATTTGCCGACAAGAGTTTTATCTTTTATGGAAGGGTTTATAGCTTGCATATGATTTGACTTAAAGGCAGAAAATATGCGATTGTTTGAAACAATCTGTGGCACTATGCATGACAATGTTTTTTTGGTCTGCTTGCTCATACAGAGCATACCATCACGTTATGTTAATAGCAAATTAGGTATTGTGGCAATTATTCTCTTTTACCTCATAACAATCAGCACAAATAAGCCGTGCAGGAAAACTGAACTTTTTCCTTCGCTGTTGATCCGTGTCACCGTTATAACGAGTCATGCAGTCTTTTATCTGAAAGTGCAAGGCCATTATTTGTCCATGCCTCAAATTAACACAAACACCTTAATACATATTGCACAGAAAATGAGTTCACAATTGTTCATGATTGAAAGTGTTCAATCTGTTACTGCCTACTTGAAACCTAGAAGAGGCAGGAGGGAAAAGCAGAAGCGAGTACACATGCTTCTGAGGTCTGGAATAATAAATCTTGAGAATTTATCAAGTATTGAGGGAAAAATAAAAAAGATGAAGTGAAAATAGAATGAATATATAGCATACCCCTAGCTTCAGAAAAGTTCAAAAGTTCGAAAAAATCACAATATCGGTTACATATTCAGCTACGCCAAATGATGGCATTGTACAACTCCGGCCTAGACAGACAAAGCAAATACAAGGCATAAATGCCAAATCATCACAAAATACCAACCCATGAACCACATATTACGATATCACAATATGGCATCAAGTTGTATGCATATGGTGTAGAATAAATAGTCTCGTGTGATAGGAAACTAACCGAGCCTTTCGCGATATCAACCCCTACAT
Organism: Guadua angustifolia; assembly: GCA_036346375.1. Classification (NCBI taxonomy): domain Eukaryota; kingdom Viridiplantae; phylum Streptophyta; class Magnoliopsida; order Poales; family Poaceae; genus Guadua; species Guadua angustifolia. The sequence continues at coordinate 48,989,197 of CM070514.1, forward strand.
AATAGCTGACCTTGGCCTTATCCCACTTTATTAAATCACCTCCCTGTTACGAAACAGATCAATATAGGCCAATACTACCTTGTACTGCAAGAATTCTTGCTCATCCTGATTAATACTCACAGTACAACGCTTACCTTGCCGCAGGCCAGATCAAGAACGCAGTCTCCCGGGCGTGCATACAGCTGGATCAGAACACTCTTTATCTGCCCACGGTGAGATTCAGCGGTTAGCAGGGTCATACCAAACACCGTAGACGTCTAATTCTATAACGGATTTTATGGGCCGGATGGATGGATGGATGGATGGATGGGCAGCAAATGGAGTGGTGTACCCAGTTATTGAGCTTCTTGAGGTGGATGATGGGGCTGTTCTCGCGCTCCTCGAGCGTCTGGTTCGACCGAGCGCTGTAGTGATCCGCCACGTGCAGCGCGCTGCTGCGCTCCTCCAAGTGCCCCTGCCCCCCATAGCCGCCGCCTGCGCAAAACCCAAACCCTAGTTAGCTGTCCGCCGTCTCGCCCCCTTACACTAGGGCACAGGATTGGTGGGTTGGCGGACGGGGTTTGGTGGGGAGGGAGGCAACAGGTACCTGCGCCGAACTGGCGCTTGGGGGCGGAGGCGAAGGAGGAGGAAGGCTCGTCGCGGGGCCGCTTGTTCATCGCGCCGGCGATCGCCGCCAGGCTTCCGGGCGCCTGAGTCGAGAGGAGGGTTTCGATTCGATTCGATTCGGCTCGCTTTGGGTTCAGAAGGACGGAGCTTGTGCGCGACGCGAGTGTTGGGGTTGGTTTGGTGAAAAAAATACTGAAAACGGACAGCGGCGGTCTCCTATATATGACTACATCTCGCAAAGTCGCAACTCGCAACTGCAGCTGTTTTGGGAGCTGAAAATGAACCCCCGAAGCCGTATTTGATTCGAATATGTAGACAGTAGACGCAACATCGAATCGAGCGTTCCATTTTGCGCTTGAAAGTCTCGCATTCCGACGTTTCAAATGAGGCCATATTTGTTGGAAAGGGTTTTGCAGTTCCCTATTCGTCTGGCAGTCGGATCGAGACCATAAATAACCTGATCGTCTATCAGTGCTAAGCTATATTATTGTTACAGTATCTACTGCATTGGAAATCAGTATAGCGTTTTTGCTACAGCAATTCGGAGATGATCCGAAAGATATGGCTTCTTTTTTTATCTAATAATCAACGTACAACTGCTAAAGTTGTAGTCATAAAAAGGATTGTAATGGATCTCTTTCGATGTTTATTTGGTGCAGGGAGGAATGGAATGGGATTAGATACAATGTATTTTACTAAGTGATGACATTGATCTCGATAGGGTAAGATGCAACCAAGAAATCAATTGTGCAGTCATATGACAACCGAAATAATATGCATACAACAAACCCAAAGATCTAGCGTCAAATTTACAGAGAAAATCGACACCAAACATTGTGCTCTAATCAATAAAAATAAAATTTGATGCATTCACCAAACAACAATGCAAAAGACGGAGTCCCTTCGCAGCACCAATATAATCGAATTTATACGGCAACGTGGCTGCTCGTAAACATAGTTAGAGTATGTTAAGTTTGCTTCGAATGGTTACCGGTGCTTGTCTTACTAAATTTTAGTAGTGTTGATTAAATTTGGTAAGTATTTGGTTTGCTCCCAAATTTTGATAAGATTCTCTCCTTCCTTAGTTCTCTAGATCATTTTCTTACCTATCTTTGACCAAAACATTAGTAGCTAATTTGATGACTAAATTTTGGTAAAAATTAGTAATGCAAGTTTGTCATCAAACAAAGTGAAAACACCCTCGATCTCATCGATGTCAATATATCGACCCCCGCGAGGGGTTGGATCAAGTTGCGGCAAAGGGTTGTGACAATTGAGGGGATTCATTTAATCTTGGTCGTGATAGTGAAAACAACTGCGTGGTTAGTGCTGACACATACTACTCGAAGCGATCAAACTGCGGCTATATGTGAATACCACCTATACGAACTTTATTGTGTTGCTAGCCGGATCTATGGTTTGCAAATTGAAATGGACTTAATCAAGCACCAAATGATGTACTGTTTTACCGTGTAAAAAGCTACATTGCAAAAGGCCGAGTTAAAGATGACCTACGTTTGGTCGATTCGCTCTTAATTCAGATTTTGAATCGCGGTTTTTGTGGCTTCATGTCGAGGTCTAAAAAATCAAAGCTACAGCAGCTGTGACAGAAACTATCATTCTCTATCTTATAGTTCGAACTCAGCTCATTATAGAAGCTATCATTCGCTATCTTATAGTTCAAACTCAGCTCGTTATATGCTCGGCTCGTAAAATAAATGAGCTGACCTGAGCCACATTTCCAGCTCGGTATCTTAATGAGCCAAGCTCAAGCTAACTCACAAGCTACTCATTAGCTTGTTAAGTCTTGGTAATAAAATATTTACCGTGATGACTTTTGATGTGAAAGACTTTTAATTAGCTGAATATTAAAATTATATATATGTCCATGTAACCTTGTTAGGTTGACCTGGAATTGATAGGATTGCAAATTGGTTCCTGACTAATTACTTATGTTTAACTTGTATGTTAGATAATTAACTACGGTTTCATTCTGTAGTCCTTCTGTTACATTTACTTATGTTTTACTTGTGTGCTAGATAATTAGGTATGGTTTCATTTCTGTAGTCCTCCTGTTACATGTATGTGTTAATACGTGACATGTGTTTATGACATGACTTAGTTTAACTTAGCTCGTTTTGGTTGACGTGACTCGTGAGTTGCTCACAGATACCTCAAGCTTTTTATCGAGCCAAGCAGAAACACGAGATAAGTCTCCTCCAAATAAATTATACAAAATTAGTACTTTAGAAGGTACTAACATTTTATAATAAAACCGTAAGTATGGAATGACCTAAAGTACTAATACATGTTCAAAAGACCATAAGCTGCTATGGCCATCAGGTAATTAATAGATAGGTACAGGCTATAAGAAATAGCGGAACTATTCGGAGCTATAGCTCCTATAGGTAACAAATGTTGACCCATAGTATTACTTTTGGGGTAAAAAAAACCGCTAGAGTATTACTATAGCTACACTATTCCTAATAAAACCATATTAATCTTATTTGCAAATGCATGCACATTTGTTACGTGCTTATAAAGCTATCAACGATTAGGTTTCATGATTGAAAGGCACAAATTATTACAAGATTAATCAGATGACCCAATGCAAGCTCACATTGTCGAAGGGTCAATTTGGAATTGTTTTTTCATCCTACCACGGTGGAAAGCAATCGGTTAGAAAATGTTTACAAACTTTAATAAAATATTTCTATCGTACCTTGAAAAAGAGTTAACTAGTTATTTAATACATTAAAAATGAGAATAATATATATATACACACATTAAAAAGTGGAGAATTATATATATATATATATACTAGCCATGTGCCCGCACGATGCAACGAAATCTCAATTTGCGATAGAAAATTTATTTGCAAAAAACACCAACCTTATTTGAATAATAATGTTTACTCTGAATGTGCAATGGGTAAATGTTTAAATCAATTCATCGAAGCATACAAATTCCAAACATCTGTTTACAAACTCGAGCTTACAATTACCTTTAATTTCACAAACTTAAATAATAACATCATAACACTTGGAATTGTAAATTTATAACACCATAATTTGAGATTGATAGATCGACCGAAAGAGACATCATCTGCTGCCCCATGGGCACAAAGGCATTGAAGAGGTAGGCATCATTCGTATGTGCCAACCACCATCAGCGACGTACGTGCCTCGTACGCCTTGCTCCAGCCATACCCTCGCCCCACCCTATCAACCAGCTCCACCGCCTCCTCGCTTCCCCCACGAGCGTCTCCCTCAACTTATTGGCATCATCCGCTGCGGCGAGCTCCAGCAGCGCTACCAGCCTATCTCGTCGCCCACCAACGGCAACCTACCCCTGCGCCACATCGACAAAATCAGGAAGGTCACTCATTACCCCCGTTTAACGGATAAACTCAACACATCTACAGAAAAGGCAAAAAGCGATGGGTTATATAGATTCAGCAACTGAGTAAATATCTATGAAATCCAGATTAAGAAATTGTCTAATAAGAAAGGCAACAAAAGGGAAAGAGACGAGAAGAGACCCAACTTTGTGAATCGTAGCTATGCTTCCTTCGTAAAAGAATTAATCAATCCAATTCGAAAAGCACGAGAGTAATCGCCACCGATTTGAATGCCAGATCAATGGAAGAAAGAAAGCAATATATGAGTCATGCATATTCATTTACTTTTCCGCGACGGGATGATTCAATCCAATCTACCGGGGTAGCCACTGCCCGCTTCCCACTCAACCATGCGGGTGTGCACACGTGTTGGGGCGAGGATGGAAAACGGACATACCACCACCAACTCTTAATTAAAATTAGTAAAGATAGAGAAAACAAACTTATTTAGTTGTATCATGCATAGCCGTGCGCATATTGATGGCCGGTCGAAATCAAGTCCATACGTGATTAGATACCGTGCGCATATTGATGGCCGGCCGAAATCAAGTCTATACGTGATTAGATAAAAAGAAAAGATGACATTATCTACACATGCAAGCAAATATTTAATGGAAAGGATACATATGGCAACTCAAAGGCACATGGTAACTCAGAAAGCTGTATACGTACAATATATAGAAAAGGAATCGGCTATGCAGTATTTAGAAATAGAATCGGCTGATTGAGATAAGAGTTTGATACGCCATAGATCACGCATATATGTATATCCAACCAAATTAAAACTTTCTCCGTTCGCTAATGTATAAAAGATCGGGACAATGACGGTTTCGTGGGTATGTCCAAGGTGGAGAACGGATCATCGCCACCAACTCATAATTAGAAGTAGTAGAGATATGTGTGAGTGTATGTATGTAACCAACGTAATAGTACTAGAAGTCCTATTTTAGGTGCTCTTGCTTTGATTCGCTCACTCCTCATGGTTGATTAAATGTACAAGTTTGGTTAGGGGTGCAAAAGGTTTTCATCCTTTGATTTACTCCTGATGGATGATTAAATGTAGAAAGTTTGGTCACGGGAGCAAATAGAAGCATATTTTGTAACTGTTGACAAAAATGCTGTACGTATATATAGAATGCTGCTACGCAAAATTCTTTCTGTAGACTCACAAAGAGCTTCTGCAAGGAGAAGTGTGCATTCATATCTTATATCTTTACATAATTACAGTGCTCAAGACCTTTTGTTTACTTCATCCAGAGACACGTTTTAGCACGGAAATGGTACCCCTATTAAATTTGTCACTTTTACTAGCTCACTAATTTTGTCCATCTACCAAACACCAGCATCTGAATTTACAATTTTTGTCTTTTTCTACCAGGAATATTTTTTCCCCTATCGATAAAATAGTTTAGTGAATAAATTTTGTCTATCGATAAAATAGTGTTTGCACCGGTTTTGGAAATTTCTAAAAGAATCGGTAGAAAAAAGCATGAGTTTGGATAAAATACGAGAATATCTGCAGTTCGGATAAACACATGGAAATCCCATATGACGGCTGAGATAACAAATTGGAAACTAGAGACGGGTAGGAAACTCTGGTCGATTCGGACTACATTATCGTGTTGGATCAGGACTCGGATCGGATAGGCGGGTATATAAGGCGCACCAAGGCTGCTTGAAGAAACAACAACAATCAACACATCTACCAGCTTTTACTTTCCGTAGTTCTTAGTCTCTTTAGCATTGTAATCTTTCCTCGTAAGTCGACATCGATCAAATAAAGTTGCGATCGCCGATTGTTTGATCGTCATTGGCTTTTTCCAGTCTGGTTTATTCGTCTTGTTGCGCATCGCCTTTTCGTAATTAATCGCTTTTTACCCTCGGATTAGTCTTAATCGACTAGTCTAGTTATCTTTCTAATCGGCTTCTTGGTCGATTTCGATTTTTAGCCGATTCATCCCGAGGATCGCTTGATTGAATTTTACTATTTCCTTATCGATTGCGAGGTCAAATCGATTAGCACGCCACAAGCACACTTGAACCCGGTGTTCGTCCGGTGTGTTGCAATCAGAAACCCTCTTCACGTTTTTGACGTCAACAAATAGTTTAGTGACATAGAACCTTTTAGTGAAATAGTACACTAGCCTAAACTTGTACAAAAGCAATCAGTGCCACAATAATTTGCATATCTTCTGTTCTTCATAGCTGGTGTGTATCTCTTTTCGAATATCTTCCATTCTTAATAGGCTTGTACCTCAAAGTTTTTTTTAAAAAAAATAATTGAGAAAGTTTTACCTTTTTACTGGAAAATTCTATTAGGTCATTCAGGATATACCTTTCTCATAGCAGAAAACAACATTCGTGGACAAGCGAATGACTTCTTCCAAATTAGACTACCGACCCAAGGGGGCAACATGAAGGCCTTGTCTAGAACTCGATAATTTTGTGGGACAGGACTCATCCACTCTCACTTGATCAAGTTTCCTATAAAAAAAAAGACACATATATCAACAGAAATGTTCTTCAGCAAGCAAATAATGCTGCAACAATTCACATAATTTCCAGGTTTATTAGGTTTAAAATATTAGAGTTGCCAAATCTATAGTTAAATTTACCATTACTCTAATTGCTCATCTCAAGTCTACAGAGACTGTGCTTGTTGATGCAATTGGCTAGGCATTTCTTGAGGTTGTCATCATTTTTTAGAAGATTTTTTTACAACTATAACCTGGCGTTTTACAATTTCATTTTCAAATACATGTTTGACCAACGATTATCATGATTCTCCCTTTATTATGACTCTAATATTCATGAGGTCTCATATGAAGTTATATAGGCATTTCAGTTTACATTTCATACGATGGTACCATAGTTTACTGACATGGGTTCGAGCCAAAAATGTCAACAGAAGCATTCTTTAGCAAGCAAAAAATGTCAAAACAACTGGCATGATTTCAAAACTTATCAGACACATTCTTTAGCAACCAAATAATTTCACAGTAATTTGCACACTTCTAATCCAATCAGGTCTCTTCCACAAAGGTGCCAAATACACACGAGTAATAACACAGCATTTTGCATGCCTTCCAATCTCATCAGGCATGTGTCTCAAAGTTTCTGAATCCATCTGAGTAAAATTCACCATTGATGAGGACCGAGCATTAGACTATCACCAGCCGTTTCCCGTCTCGTGTTCCCGTCCCTTGGCGATGGGAAAAGGAGTGCGACGGGAACACCAGCATCGCTCCAGCGGCTTCCCCTCCGGGGTCCTACGCGGAGGGAAGAAAAGAGAGAATCCCGATCGGTCGAGACCCTCTCTCCTTTCCCTTCGACTTGACAAGTGGTTGAGTCTCTGCCTGGCAAGCATGAAGAGGTCACGAGCGGCGCGAACCGGGCGAGGGCGTGAAGTCGGCGATGGCGACGCAGGCGGAAGGCGCAGTAAACGGCGATGGTTGCCGAGGAGGAACTGGCATCTTCTTGGTGTGCACGGAGGCCCTAAGCTGGCCCACGCGAGGCAAGAAATCTCCCCAAATTCCCGAGTTTTGTGTTGAATGTGCGATGGCGATTCGGTTTAGGGTTTTGGGCGTTGTGCGGGGTGAATGGTGCACGTCTTTGCTCCGATCCGGGGTGGATTAGCTAGTTTAGGGTTTTGGTGCAGATCGGTGATGAATTATTTGCTTGATTCCCCTCATTTCACCCTCATGTCGATCAATCAAGGTTCATTCGACCCTCATGTCGGTGTGGTGTGCTCCGATCTGTGATGAATGATTTCATATGAGTGTTGGATTAGCTGGTTTTCCCATATGCTCCGACCGTGGATTAGCTGGTTTAGCTTTGATATGAGTGTGGGAGCAAAGAACATCTAGGCCAGTTCGATTGCCAGCTTGTTTATGCTTTACCTTTCTTTTCGGTTTCGAAGCGTAATAATTTGCGCTTTTGTGTCATGAATTTAATCTATTCTAGAGCTATCGATTAGGACACTTCACTCATCGAAATGATGAGTGATACATGAATAATGTTAATGAACTTTCATATATGTAGCTCGATTCATTGAAATGAAATGAAAATTTGGACTTTGAAGGTGCTTAATATTCCTGAACATAGAAATTTTGATATGTTCTAGTAGTGTACGTGTTGCCGTTGATGGTGTAGTTGACATCGGGGCTGCTGCCATCGGTTAATCTAGACAGAACGTTAGATCTATGCAGCACATTTATGTCATTCAGGCTACCTGGCATACCGAAGAAGGCATGCCAGATCCAAAGATCGTATGAGGCCACGGCCTCCAAAACTACTGTGGGTTTGCGATTTGCCTCGTGAATTGACCTGCGCAGTGCCTTCGAGCAATTCTTCCATTCCCAATGCATGCAAATAATGCTTCCCAAAGATTCTCGAATTCGATCGCTCAACGGCAAGCAAGCGATTTATTTGTGTCCGCCGAGTAGGGGCTCTGAGGTACTCATCCTGAATATATTGACTACTACCGTAACAAACCTCTTTAAGGCTTCAACGGCAGTGCTGGCTCCAATACGGACATACTCGTCAGTAGCATCGGCAAATGTACCGTACGCAAGCTGACGGATAGCAGCGGTCATCTTTTGAAGATGAGAAGCCTGACCTTCCCAAGAAGATCTCTTCGCTTGAACCAGTCATCACGGGCCTCGACGGCACTTGCAATCTTAATGAATAGGTTCTTGCTCATCCGGAATCTGTAAGAGCATAGCACAAATTAGTGAAATAACATGGGTCATAGCGTAAAGCACGACCTCTCACGCATTCCACGCTGAAGAGTGCGTGACCGCATACACGCGTGTCGGAAAAGTAGTCGTTATATAGTCTCGCCGCACCTCGAGGTTTCTCTGCACCACCGCCGCCAGAACCGAGCCCCCACCGTGGACGCTCACAGTCGCTAGTTCCTCCTCCTCAATGGCAATGCGCAAGCGGATCGTCCTCTTCCTCCTCCAAAGATCATAAGTTCACGAGCACGCCGAGAAATGCTCGGACCACCACGAAACCAACTCATGGTTCTTGCTAGCTCTCAAATGAGATGAAGTCAGAGCTGCACACAACCTCCTTCAAAGCCAATTAGGGCTGGAAACGAGCCGAGCCAAAAAGTCGGCTCGGCTCGGCTCGAGGTCGGCTCGCGAGCCGGCTCGTCGGCTCGCCAAGCCAGACCAATATGATTTTTTTTTCAAGTTTTAATATAAAACTTCAGAAATGACCAAACAACATAGCTTTTAAGTAATAAAGTCAAGATATTACTAACAAAAAAACAAAATTGTATTTGCATTCATTATCAAGAGTTCAAGAAATTGCATTTAGAATTAGTAAACACTGATATTGCATTCAGAATTAGTAAACCTAGAGGTTCAATAGAACAATTAGAAACAGAAACACTGACATTGCGTCATCAAGGGTTCAAGAATTCAAAATTCAGAAGGTATCGCTTAGGGTTTTGCTCATATGGGCTAATTGGGCCGAGCCAACGAGCCGGCTCGCTAAAAAACCGAGCCACAAAAATAGGCTCGGCTCGGGCTCGCTCCGAGCCACGAGCCTGACCGAGCCGAGCCGAGCCTGGCCGAGCCCGAGTTGAGCTGCGAGTCGCGAGCCAAATTTCCAGCCCTAAAGCCAATGTTGTGTTGCTGGTACCTCTTCACCTTGCCTCTCCTTTTTATGGAGGATGTTGCAGGTTGCTTCTCATGGAAGGAACTGGGGGCAAGTGACAGCTCCTTCCAGGATAAGCTAGCCGTGGGCGTGTGATGCCTTCAAAGACAAGCTACTGTGGGCAAGTGATACTCCTTCCAGGCAAGGAACCTCTGACATGGTACTTTTTTCTCCAAGATGCAACACATATAAAAATTACGATATACTATTTTGTTAGCAATATTGCAAATTACATATTTTTAATATTACGTAACCTCATTTATTATAAATTTAATTTTTTCGCTCAAAAATTGTACGAATACATCATAAACAAGTCAAATACACTCTCGTATAAAATACTTAGACAAAATTTGCGGTTAAAGTATATGCTTAAAATATGGATGAAGGGATGGGACGGAATCTGAAGGATCTTGTTGGAGATGTATTCGGGAAGGATTCTGTCAAAAGTGGGAAGGATTCGAGAAGGAAACCGCTGGTGATAATCTTAGCTCATTCAGCATGGGAGCCGTGGTTCTCCTAGCCAGTCGAGGGTTCTATCTCGAGCCTTACCCTAATAAATTTTAAAAAGGTACACAGTATATGTATTCAGTAGGATAGTGTGTATATGTATTCAGTAGGATAGTGTGTATCCACGTTCTTAAAATACTGGTCAGTATGTGAAAACTGTATGAGTATGTTATATGTGTCTTTTTACCCTTAAAAAAGGGAAGAAACTAGCGTTCGGACATCTAATTACTGTTTATTTTATCGAACGCCTCTTGCAACATTCTTTTTTCAACGCTTGCAACATTTTTTCCCGATACGTGCAATATTTTTTTTGAACGCTTGTAACATCCGTTTACTGTGCTGAATTTCACTGTTTGTCGAAGGAAAATATTGTACGTGTTGTAATAAAATGTTGTACGTATAGTAAAAAATATTATAATACGTTCGAAAATTTCACATGTCCAGACACAAGTCATTCCGTTAAAAAAAACTTCACGGACGATCCAGTTCTTCAGGCTTCAACTGAAAGCTGTATGAGTGCGTTGTGTGTGTCCTTTGACCCTTCCGAAACACACCCGTCTCGCGTAAGAAACAAAGGACTCTTCTTGAAATACGGCTGCAACCCGAGGTCCATAGCGGGAAATCGTTAGGCCGTCTTCTCCCATAAGAGCGAAGCCGAGGCGGAGGCTTTACGAACAAACGGACCATTAGCCTTAGCCCCCCAAAGCCGAGGGAAGCCAACACAAGCCCAGGCGATAGCGAGCGAGCGAGCGCCCGCGAAGGAGACGAGAGGGACGCGACCGCGAGGGAACCCCCTCGCCGCCTCGACCCCGGGAGCTTCCGGAGGAGCTCGCGCGCCGCCGCGGATCTCCCGATCTGAGGAGCCCCGTCAATTCCCCGCAGGTACGTGCCCCGATCCGGGGCCGCCTCGATCCAATTGGGTTGGCCCCTGTCAATTCGAATTCCTTCCCATTGCGCTCGATTTGGGTTCTCAACGCCTGCTCCTCTGTGCTTGAAATTAGGGTTTTGCGCAAGCCGGCGCCGGAGATGAGCGTGGAGAGCCCCGGTGGAGCCGCGGGGAGCTAGGGTTTCGCGCGCGCGCCGTGGGCTCATCGGGACGCCCCAGACACCCTCCTAGGTTTTCCATGGGAGATGGGGGAGTCGCGTGCGCCGTCCCGCCGCAGCGTGCAGTGGAGGGCTTCCGCGCCGACGCCCTCGTGAGGAGAGGAGGGGGAGAAGCGATGCCGGACAAAGGGGAGAGGGGGCACGGCCACCACCACCACCGCAAGCATCAGCAGCAGTCTGCATCGGCCGCCGAGCTGGAGGAAGGGGAGCTGCTGAATGGGGAGATGGAGAGGACCATGCCTCCCAAGAAGTGGCGGAAGGTGCTGGCTGCCTCGCCGGCTGCAGAGGTGGAGCCAGGGGAGATTGTGAGCACGCATGCGGTGACGTCAAGGAAGGCAAGGAGGAACGGGGAGCTTGAGAAGGGGGAGATTGCCCCCGAGAGGCAGAGGAAGGACAAGTCTGAGAAGAGTGGGAGGAAATCGAATAAAGATGAGGTGGAGCCAGGGGAAGTTGCTCTACTGGAAAAAAAGCGGGACCGGGTTCGTAGCAGGAAGCTGAGTTCGTCAGCCCAGATACGCCATGATGGGAAGAAAGGCTCTTCACGGGATTCTGATGAGGAGCCGGGTGAGATTAGGCCAGAGAGCAGCAGCAGTGGCAGTGTTAGGAAGAGTCGGGCAGCAGAGCCTGAGAGTAACAACCACAAGCACCAAGCCGAGACATGTGATCAATCAGGGTCAAAAAATCGCAAGAAGGGAGATTCAAAGAGTTCATCTGCTGGGAGACATTTGTCTGGGAGAAATCGTGAGATCTCGCCTCCAATACGGGATCGGCATGATAGGCACGAGAGGAGCCCAGGAATCTTGGGGCGCTTTCCTCATGATCGCATTCGCCATGACAGGTACGACAGGAGCCCAAGCCGCTTGGAGCGTTCCCCACGAGACCGTGGTCGCCACTATGATAACAGAGACCGCAGCCCATATATTTCACCACGACATAGAGCGCGCCAGTCCCATTACAGGGATAACACACCAAGCCGCATTGATAATTCCCCTCGTGGGAGGGCTCAGCCTGAGGACTTCAGAGACCGAAGCCCAGTCCGTCATGATAGATTGCCGTCTGAACGTGGTCGGACTACTGACAGCCATGAAGCAGGCAAGAAGAGCAGAGGTGCTAAGCTTGAAAACAACCTAGATAAGGCACAGCACAAAAGTAAATCAACGAAGCAATCAACTAGGACTAAGAGCAGTAGCAATGGGAAGAGTGAGAAGAGGATCTCCAAGGAAAAGGCAACTGAGAGCACTCAGTACAGCGAGCTGCCACCGCCGCCCCCACTACCACCCCCACCGCCGCCGCCTCCGCCTCCACCTCCGCCTTTACCACCTAACATGCCTCCTCCCTGCCCCCACCACCAGAATCCGATCAGCTGAATGTGGTACTTGCAGAAGATACCTCAATGGAAGAAGACATGGATATCTGCGACACCCCACCTCACAGCATTACAGCACCTGAACCCAGTGCAGCACCTGAACCCAGTACAGCACCTGAACCCAGTATTGAGCCCACTACTGATATGGGGAAGTGGTTTTACCTTGACCAATTTGGTATTGAGCAAGGACCTTCCAAGCTTGCTGACTTGAAGAAGCTAGTGGAAGACGGATATCTTCTTTCTGATCATCTAATAAAGCAGGCGGACAGCAATCGGTGGGTGACTGTCGAGAATGCAGCTTCACCACTGGTTCCATCTGATTTCCCGTCTATGTATTTGGATGTTTCGACACAGCCGGTTAGCCCGCCAGAAGCCCCAGGAAATTTGCTTGATGAAGCTCGAGAGGAGGCATCGGTCTTGGCATCAGGTGTTGAAGATGAACAAACGGAGGAAGCTTCTGCAGAACAGAAGGAAGATCTCTACATTGATGAGAGGGTTGAGGCACTGATGGATGGATCTATCATGGTGGATGGTCGGGAGCTTGAGATTCTTGGAGGTAAAAATGCTTTCTTTGCAGTTTGAACCTAAGATTCAAATGATTTTTTGAAGCCAGTGGGCTGGGCTAAGCTTGGTGTTTTCAGTTTGTTTTGTGTACCTTTGGTTTTAGACTTTTATAGTAAGGTCAGTAAAGCTTCGTCTTTGCGGTTTTGCAGTTTGCACCTAACCTCGAGGTGTTTTATGATGTCCACGTGGCTGGACCTGGGTTTGGGCCCGGGCCTTATAAGATTGTATTCTTGGTCTTCTTCCGGATACAGTTATTTCCGTTGCACAATCTAATGGCCCTGACCTTGAGTTTTATTGGATTTTTCTTTGCATCCTTTGTTTTGCATATGCACCCCCAGGAATTTATGTTTTTTTAATCTGACTACCATCAAAAAGTGACAATTTCCACAACTGCCCTTCGGCAGTTCTGTATTTGAAGTTGTTTATGTACATTTATTTTATTGGAAAATAGCTATCCTTCGTATCAGATGGCTTTGCACTCTTTTTTGAAGGTGTTTTTGTTGTTTGGTTTTGACTTTCACAACTGGAAGCCATGCGTTCCAGCTGTCACACCTCATGGTTATACTAACACTGGTGCCTTTTGTCATTTGGAAACTGCAGAGCTTCTGAATGCCCGTTTTGAGCCTGTTCACTGGGAAAGGTGGTGTTACCCTGAAGGTACTGGATCAGTTCTGTCTTCATTTGCCCTTAGGATCTGTAGTACTCTTTCACATCTCATTTCTGGAAGCTGGTGTATTTTTTCTTCGGTTAGCCTGATGTTACTCGTCCTGCTATATTATGCTTTTCTTAGCAAGTATGAGTAGAAAAAAAAGAAGGTTTACATAGTTTCTTTTGCCTTCTAGTATAGATGTCATGGTAACGCCATTTACTTATTTGGTCACCTGTCATTCTGTTGTTCAAACATCTTGCGATTTTTGTATTCTTTTGCCAGATTTTTCAAGTATTCAAGTGCAACCTGAAAGAGATGATGGAATCAACAGAAGCACTGAGTTTGTAGACAACAGGGCCACAGACATTTGTGGTGTTGGTGCTGTTGAGAGGGACAACTTTTACCATTATGTTGAATCTAGTGAATGGTTTTCTGGGAGGTGGTCTTGCAAAGGTGGTGACTGGAAGAAAAATGATGAATTCAGCCAAGACAGGCCTTACAGGAAGAAGCTTGTTCTCAATGAAGGCTATCCTCTTTGTCAAATGCCTAAAGGCAGCCATGAGGATCCTCGCTGGCACAGCAAGGATGACCTTTACTACCCTGTACGTGCTAAAAAGCTTGATCTGCCTCTGTGGGCGTTCTCATCAATTGAAGAGAACACAGACACAGTAAATGACGCCAGTAAAGGTGGTGTTATGCCTGGGAAACCAGGTCAAATTAGACAACCTCCTAGGGGTTTGAAGGGGACGACGCTTCCAGTTGTTAGGATAAATGCTCGTGTTGTTAAGGACCAATCCTCTGTTGAACCCCGTATAAAGCCCAAAGGAGCTGATCGGCCGCTTTCTAGATCTTCACGCTCCCATTCAATTGGAACTGATAGGAGTTCTGTTCATGAAGGTGTATCTCATTCCAAGAAGCATCACGAACATGATTCACAAAGTTTGCACAAGTCCAAGTCTGTCCCAAACATTCCAAAGGACCGTGTATGCACTGTTGAAGAATTGTCAGTCAAACTGGGTTACTGGTACTACCTGGATGGCACTGGTCATGAGCATGGTCCATTTTCTTATTCAGAATTGCAAGAATTAGTTAAAAAGGGCACTATCCTTGAATGCAGCAGTGTGTTCCGAAAGATTGATAACACATGGCTTCCAGTTGTTAAGGATTTAAAATCTGACTGTGCTGTTCGGCATGGAGCTGCAGGAAGTTCAAATTCTACCTCTGCTCCTATGCATTCAGGTGAGTCCAATGTTAGTGTGAATCATGGATCTGGTACCTTTCATGAGTTGCACCCCCAGTTTGTGGGTTATACGCGTGGTAAGCTGCATGAGCTAGTCATGAAATATTTCAAGAGCAGGGAACTTACTTTAGCTATAAATGAGGTCTTGGATCCATGGATTGCAGCAAAGCAGCCCAAAAAAGAAATAGAAACATACTTTTCTCACAATTCAGCTTCAAGGAATCTCCTGCCAGGTACTGTGTCTTGTCTTGTCTTGTTCAAGCATACATTATTTCGCTCTTTTCTGCTCTTAAATTTTGCTTCTCATCTTATCATGATGCATTGTGCAACTGGAAGGACAAATCAACACAGGGAGATGGCTCTTTCCTATATTTCTTATGTTCTTTTTATGCTATTGTTGTTGTTATTATTATTATTACGGGAATGCTATTGTTATTATTTCTCTGTTATTTCATATGGCCTGTTTTTATATTGTGGACATTTGCAACAATTTCCTTTTTTTGGCATTCATGCAGAAGATGGTGGGTCTGCAAAAAGGGCAAGGTTGCTGCCTGATGAAAGTGATGAAGATATTGATATGTCTGAGGACATTCTTGCCAGTCAGAAGGATGACTGCTGTTTTGAAGACTTGTGTGATGGGCCTGCTCTTGTTGAAGAAAACTCTATGAATTCCAAAGCAGAAAATGAAAGCTGGGGTTTACTAAATGGCCGTGTTTTAGCAAGAATCTTTCATTTTCTGAGGGCAGACATGAAATCACTTATTTCTTCTGCAGCTACCTGTAGGCTCTGGAACACTGCAGCTAAGTATTACAGGAATATGTGTAGATTCGTTGATTTGTCATCTGTTGGCCCTCAATGCACTGATTCTGTGTTTCGTGGTATTATGGTATGTCTCCATTGCCTGTTTAAACTTTGAGATGTTAGTATTATATCTTCTAACTTCTGACTTAAAACAATTTATTGTCCTTTCAGGCTGGTTATGACAAGGAAAATATAAAAACACTTGTTTTGGCTGGTTGTTCAAATCTTACCTCTCTTGTCCTTGGGGAAGTACTTGAGCAGCTTCCGCACATATCTTATGTGCACATTCAAGGTTGCAGTCAGCTAGGGGATCTGAAAACTAGATTTCAGCATGTAATATGGATTAGGAGCCCCTCGAATCCCGAGGAGTCATACCAGAAAATTAAAAGCCTGAAGCAGATAGATGATGGGAACAATTACCCTTCCAAAGTTGGAAGGAACTTGACTAATCAGCTGGGTGGTTCTGATGAGCTTGACGGTTATTTTGCTGATATCTCAAACAGAGAGAATGCCAATCTTTCCTTTGGACAAGGGTTCTATAAACGGTCAAAGTGGCTTGATGCTAGAAAGTCCTCCGCGGTTTTGTCGAGGGATGCACAGATGAGGCGTTTGATGCAGAGGAAAGCAGAGAATAGCTATCGGAAGATGGAAGAGTTTGTCATCAACAGACTGAGAGAAATCATGAAGAGCAGCAGATTTGATTTTTTCATTCCGAAGGTACTATCACAATTTTTTAATTTAATTGGCTGAATCTTCTTGACGTTCTGGTAAGGCATAATAAAGTTCGGAATTAGTCCAATTTACAACCTTAAACCCTGGTCTCGGTTCGATTTTCAACCCTGAACTCAGAAACCATTCAAATCATAATCTTGAACTATCTAAACCGTCCACTTTATCCCCCCTATCCCCACTCAAAACATGGGTGGTTTTGTATGACACCGATGTGTCCATTTTCCGCTGACATGTCATCCAGGAAGAGTTGACGTGGCACTCTTCCTCCTCTCCACCCACTCTCTCTCTCTCTCTTCCTTGTGATTTCTCTGCTCAAGTCATGTGCTCCACCTGTCGGCTGCTAGAGGAGACCAGCTGGCTCTGGCCTTTCGATACGCTGCTGTCTCCTCTTGGTGAATGCGAAGGAGGAGGGGCGTGCATGGATGCAGCGACAATCCAAAGGGTATGCGGCAGAAGCAAGCATGGTCGGTGCGGCCGAGGATGTTGATGGCATGGAGGAACCTAGAGACGACCTTGTCGGTGATCTTGTCGAACAACGGCTAGCGATCGGTTCGGGGGAGATGAGGAGCTCGAGGCTATTGAGCCCTGTGCTGGCAACCTCTTGGAACATGAGATTCTCCTCCTCAGTAGTGGTTTGATTGATTGACGGTGCTAGCGAGGGGGGAGAGCAAGGAGGCGAGGAGCTCGAGGCTGGCAAGGCAGGTGATGACGAAGGTGCAACCGCGTGCACTCTCATCATCGCCGCTGGCCATGGATCCATTGATCCCCGCCATCGTCGGCCTCATCGGTCGGATTCGTCGATCTTGATTGCCATCGGTCATGGATCTATCGATCCTTGTCGTCGGCGGCCTCATTCCTCGCCGGATCAAGCCATCCTCATCGCCGCTTGCCTCATCATCTCCATTGGCACTACCAAGTCTTCAACTCGATCTTGACGAGATACGCTCACCTCCACCAAAACTCCCCTGCCCCGGAACGCCGCCGTGTCGTCGCCTAATGGGCTGTTGCTGGGCTGGGCTTCTCCTTCCCAAGGCCGCCGTTGCGCCAGGCTTCTCTATCTTGGGACGTCGCCATGTTGTCGGCTCCATCGAGGCCACTGGATCTCAGTGCCTCATGTCCATGCCCAGGTTGTTAGGTTGGAACTAATAAGGAGTAGAGAGAATAAGAGGGAGAGAGAAAGATGGAGGTAAATATTGAGTTGCATGCATCAACTAGTTCACTCAAAAGCTTAAGTTGATAAAGAAAGGTGGATAATTCACTTATACTTTAACACTCTCCCTCACGTATAGGCTTCCTCAGATCTAGGACGTGGAATAGAAGTGGACTGTAATTATTATTTTTAATTGTGCCAACCGGGTCTTGAATTCGAGACCTCTTAGCTTTGATACCATATTGAGTTGCATACACCAACTAGTTCACCCAAAAGCTTAAACTGATGAGGAAAGGTGGGCAATTCACTTATACTTCAATAGTAAACATGTGGGACCCATGGTTATGTTGGCCCTGACAAGGATTATTTTCATAGCTGGTTTCCATATGGGACGACACATCAACGGAAATCACCCTGGTTTGGGTCGAGGGGGGTAAAGTGGACAGTTTAATTAGTTCAAGGTTCTGATTCGAACGGTTTAAATGTTCAGGGTTGAAAGTCAAACCGAAGCCAGAATTCAAGGTTGTAAATTAGACTTATTCCTAATAGTTAATAACCATTTCTTTATTTTCTTTTACAGGTTGCAAAAATTGAAGGTAGGTTGAAAAATGGATATTATGCTCGACATGGCTTTAGTTCTCTCAAGAACGACATATGTTCTATGTGCCGAGATGCATTGAGGTAAAGTGGCTCAGTCTGAGTTGATGGTTTGCAGAACAGTAGAAGGTTATGTGATATTGCATTTTCTAACATTTGATTTGCCACTACAGATATAAAGGCCGAAGTGACTTGGGAGATATGAAGCAAATTGTTGTGTCCTTCATCCAGCTAGCAAAGAGGCTGGGAAATCTGAGGTTGATTTCTGAGAGAGATGTAGCAGCAGCCCAGAAGGACAGTTCCGACATGAGTCAGTGTTTGTCAGACACCAAACTCAAAAAGAAACAAAATAAAACTACTGGGGAACGAAGGGGAACGAATTGGACTACTGCCACTGGGGCAGATACTTCATCTCGTGCATTTGATCGTGAAATCAAAAGAAGCCTCTCTAAATTAAAGAAAAGGGATATTGATTCTGGAAGTGAAACATCTGATGATGATGGTGGCTACTCTGAAGCTGATGAAACTGAGAGCGGAACTACTGTTTCTGATACAGAGAGTGACCTCGACATAAATTCTGCATCATGGGATTTAAAGGGAAATGGTATGAAGTTATTTGAATCGGATTCTGTGACGGATGATCGTGGATGGGGTGCTCGCATGACCAAAGCAAGCCTTGTTCCTCCAGTAACTAGGAAGTATGAAGTTATCGAGAAGTACCTTATTGTAGCAGATGAGGAGGAGGTACAACGAAAAATGCGGGTTGCTCTACCTGACGACTATTCTGAGAAGTTGCTCTCACAGAAGAATGGTACTGAAAATTTAGAGATTCCGGAGGTTAAGGATTATCAACCTAGAAAGGTACCTGGGGATGAAATTCTTGAGCAAGAGGTATATGGCGTAGATCCATACACACATAATCTCCTGCGTGAGATGATGCCTTCTGATCCTGATTGGTCAACTGCTGACAAGCATGCCTTTATTGAGGAGGTATTGTGATAGATAATAACTTTTTTTTGTCATTTTTAGTTCATGTGCTAGGCTCATGTTTTGAACTCAATAATCAAATATCGCACCGCAGGTCCTCCTGAATATCTTGAATAAGCAAGTTAGCCATTTCACTGGCTCTGGAAATACTCCTATGGTTTACCCCCTTAAACCTGTCATTGAAGAAATCCAAAAGTCTGCAGAGGAGAGTGGTGACAGACGAACTGCGAAGATGTGCTCTGGATTGCTAAAGGCCATGAGGAGCCATTCTGAATATAACTATGTCGCTTATAGAAAGGCATGCATTCAGCAATAACTAGTCCATAAATGGAGTACTGTTTTCCTGCCTACCATTGTAGTTAATCGCTCCAGTCCTTTTAACTTACTCTGTGTTCTTTCAGGGTCTTGGAGTTGTTTGCAACAAAAAGGGTGGATTTGGTGTAGATGACTTTGTTGTTGAGTTCTTTGGCGAGGTGTGCTTTAATTTTTATATTCATCCAATCATCCTATAATGAAACTCGCAATTGTATAAATGATCAGGAATTTGAGAATTTACAATCTTTGCAGGTTTACCCTTCTTGGAGATGGTATGAAAAGCAAGATGGTATTAAACATATACAAAACAACAGCCAAGATCAAGCTCCCGAGTTTTACAACATTATGTTAGAAAGGCCAAAGGTATTGTTCATTCTCAAATTTTGAATGTCATCTAACCTGTGACTGATGTCATTCCAAGCCCTAGTTACAGATTACTGATCTTTTGCTTTTGTTGCGATGAAAGGGTGACCGCGATGGATATGACTTGGTTTTTGTTGATGCAATGCACAAGGCCAACTATGCGAGCAGAATCTGTCACTCCTGCAACCCTAACTGTGAAGCAAAGTAAGCTCCTTTTAAGCTTCTGATTTGTTCCTCTTGATTATTCTCTGATATTCTTTTTGAGTGTTGATTTGAGTTTCTTTTTGTATTGTATTTGTGAAAGAGATTCACTGAATGAAAGCTACGCAAGCGTATACTCTTTAAGTCGACAACATTGACAAAAGCTGCATTTGGCATTCCAACTTCGCTTTTGTTCAAAATTTGCAAAATTTGCACATGAGAGATTCTTGTCCTATCAGTTTATACAGCTGCTTTCTGTTGCCATTCCTTCATTCTTGCGAAAGTCCTTTGTGAATTCAGCATTGTTGTATTCTGTGGTGGGTTCATGCATGGGCCTTGGAACTTTAGTAGTGAACAAGCAATATGATTCACTGTTCATGCATACCAACTTCATTCTGTTTGATTCACCACAGTGCTGTTATGATTTTGTCCTGACAAGTTCGTGATACTGTGGCCTGGTCATGTTTCTCCGTGCTAATCAAATTGATAATAGATAACTGCAAATATGTGCTTCCATGTTTACTTCTCTGAAGCATTTGCAGTTTTTCTTCCTTGGGCTTCTTGTACTAACTAATATTTCTTGAAAAAATTTCCAGAGTGACAGCTGTGGATGGTCAATACCAGATTGGGATTTACACTGTTCGACCAATTGCAGAAGGCGAGGAGATCACTTTTGATTACAACTCTGTAACTGAGGTTTAGCACATTCCTGGTTCCTGCCATAGTTCTGAAGTTACAATTTAAATTATACTATCTTATGTTTACATTCTTATTCTGCTAGAGTAAAGAAGAGCACGAAGCATCTGTCTGCCTCTGTGGGAGTCAAATATGCCGGGGCAGCTATTTAAATTTTTCTGGAGAAGGAGCTTTCGAGAAGGTAAACTTTTGGAAGCATTCTGGTTAATAGTTGTTTAGGAATGAACGTGTGTGGTTATGTTATTGTGAAACACTGATTTTTCTTCTTTTGCATCATTTCAACATCCACACATCTACTAATTTCTTCATAAATCAGGTGTTAATGGAATTCCATGGTGTGCTTCACCGGCATAGTCTGCTGTTACAGGCTTGCGAAGCAAACTCTGTTTCTCAACAAGACTTAATTGACTTGGGTAGAGCTGGTCTTGGTACCTGTTTGCTTGCTGGTTTGCCTGGATGGCTTGTTGCTTACGCAGCTCATCTGGTAATTGTAGTTGCCATTTTTTGTTCAGTTTCTATTCTGATACAGTAATTGGTTTTGTGAGCCCTCATGGCAACTTTTCCTGTAAACAAAGGTACGGTTTATATTCTTCGAGAGACAGAAACTTCCGAATGAGATCTTTAAGCACAATGTGGAAGAGAAGCGCCAGTTTTTTACAGATATAAACATGGATTCCGAGAAGAACGACGCTGAGGTTCAGGTAGAATTGCTGATGGCTTGTTTACTAATTTTTTCTCTCTTGATTTATGTGGGTTTGACCTAATTCTGTCGCTATTCTCAGGCTGAGGGAGTATTAAATTCAAGATTACAGAATTTGGTTCATACACTTGACAAGGTGAATAGTTTTTATGTTCTATAGCTTGAGCTTGTTCATTAATAACCAAATTTCATACATCGCCTTTAAGACACACACCCAAAAAATAATTTCAATTATCTTTTATTGACTTGTATACTAAATTTTATCTTCAGGTAAGATATGTTATGAGATGCATATTTGGGGAACCCAAGAATGCTCCTCCTCCTTTGGTGAGGCTGACTGGGAGAAGTCTAGTGTCTGCCATCTGGAAAGGGGAAGGCTCATTAGTTGATGAACTCCTTCAGTCAATGGAACCACATGTTGAGGAAGATGTGCTTTCTGACCTCAAGGCCAAAATTCGTGCTCATGATCCATCTGATTCTGAAGATATCGAGGGAGACATCCAAAAATCTCTGTTATGGTAGGTTTGGAACTTATTCATGTTTGGTATTACCCAGGATGGAATCCGACTCTCTTCCCCTCGAATGACCCCCGTTTGGCATCTGACTCTTATTTTCAACAGGTTGCGTGATGAGCTGCGAACACTTTCATGCACATACAAGTGCCGCCATGATGCTGCTGCTGATTTGATTCATATGTATGCTTACACGAAGTGCTTTTTCAGAGTCCGAGTAAGTGAAAGCTTCCTCTTGATTGTGAAATAAATTATTGTGATTTTCTCTATCATCTATACTCCAGAGCTAACTATCACCACATACAGGATTACAAGACAGTAAAATCTCCACCAGTTCATATCAGTCCTCTTGATCTAGGTCCCAAATATGCTGACAAATTGGGACCGGGTTTCCAGGAGTACCGCAAGACATACCCAGAGAATTATTGCTTGGCCCAGCTTATCTATTGGTATAGCCAGAATGCAGAACCTGAGTCTAGATTGACAAGAGCTAGAAAGGGTTGCATGTCATTACCAGACGTCTCCTCTTTCTATGTAACGTCTGTGAAGCCAACACAAGAGCGAGTCTATGGCACCAGAACTGTGAGATTCATGTTATCGCGCATGGTAAGTGTTACTTAAGTATCTGTAGTTACTAGATTCCAAACTTTGTGCTCTAACTCATTCTAGTATGGGATACAAAAAAGAAAAATTCTGAAAAATATAGAATTATAAAAGTTAACTATTTTGCGGATCTTTTGTTTTTTATTCATTCAAGAGAATGTTAGGTCATGAAATTTGGTGAAGTTGTAGACCTCATATATGTCAAACACTATCTTCATTATTTTTTTCTGAATTATTTTATGGTATTTTCCAGTAGTTTATACGGTGAGGGTGCTTTGCACGGGGTACTTTCCCTCATATAAGGTTAATTATTTTGCTAGTCATGTCTTTTTTCCCCACCATTCTAGAAAGTAGAAACAATTATAGAGAATTATCTACGAAATTTGGTCAGATTGTAGAGCACATTAAAATTATTCTGATTTTTTTTATGTTCACGTAACTTTACACAATTACAGTACTTTGTACTATATAATGGATTGTAGAGCACATTAAAATTATTCTGAATTTATTTATGTTCACGTAACTTTACACAGTTATGGTACTTTGTACTATATAATATATATATTTCGCCCTGTATATATTTATTTGTGTTCGTTGTCTGCTAAATTAATTGCATCGATGATCTTGCATTGATGATGTAGCATGCACCTTTCATTTCCTGCAACCCTTAATCTAGCGATCACTCTTGCCTCTGAAAATTGGAATAAAACATGGATATAAGACTGGCATCTTCAGAGTGGCGATTAGGCACAGTTTTGTTGATAATTTATTCGTAAAACTGGCATCTTGCCCAGGTTAATATATAGGTACTTATGCTATTAGAATCAAGCCATTGACTGTTAAGTTATATGCTGCCTTTACTTCTTTCTTCTTAAATCATCATCTACTGGATCTTTCTCTTCTTCCTTAAATTTTGTGATTATCTTGTGGGCTCAATTTGTCTATAGGTAGGATCCAGCTGACTAGCTCTCTTTACAAATTACAGTTTTCTTGGTTCCTTCTGTCTTAATGAAATTGATGATGGTTAATTACAGGAAAAACAGGCACAGAGACCATGGCCCAAGGATCAGATATGGGTGTTTAAGAGCGACCCAAGATTCTTTGGTACTCCAATGATGGATAACGTGTTGAATAATTCTCCCTTGATAAGGAGATGGTGCATTGGCTCAAGACAAGATCGAACGTTTTTCTAGGCTAGTCAAAGGTTGTAGGCAGAGGGCATTGGTTTTTGCTTTGGAGATTTTAGTCGAGACAGACATTCTTTTTTCTAATCATGGGGAGTTTAGCTTTTAGATGTCAGGGTAACAACCTCACCTTCCCCATCTGTACAGTCACCCCTACCTTCCTTGTAGATGAGATGTATTCGATTAATCTGATAGAACCATCATTGATTAAATGTAGCGCCTTTTCCAGTCGCATAGGATCGCTGCCCTCCTTTGTGGATTGTGGATATGATGTGTAAATGCAAAACACTTGCAATCTCAAATTCAGTGATGTGTTATAGATTGTAGGCTGTGTTGCATTTATGTGGTTCGGTTGGGCTGTTCTGTTTCACCTTAGAAGAAAGGTTCTGGAACTAGGGGTTAGGACTTCTGACTCCATGAGACTGAGTCTCACATGAAGTCTGTTGCAGACATGAAAGATTTGCTTTCCTCTTGTTGAACTTGTTCTAGTAGGGCAAAAGAGATCATATTGTAAGACTTATCTAATAAAATTGCTTTTATAATGTTAATGACTGTTCCAGTGCTTTAATGACAGAAGTTTTTATTTCTGCTTTTTTGAGTAAATTTCATACAAATACATGTTTTTTTTACAAATTATTAGAAAACTACAAGTTTTAGCTTTTATTTTACAAAATTACTGATTTTAAGAGAACTTGTGTCACATTACAAGTAATCACACGTAAGGATGCTATATGAGTCCATACTGTTAGACTCTTATAAGAAACAGTTTGATTCTAAAATATATAGTTTTGTGATAAAGTTCTCCTAAAATCTATACTTTTGTGAAATAAAAGTTAAAAACGTGTAATTTTCTAGCCGTTTGTACAAGAAATCTATAATTTTATGAAATTTACTTTTTTTTTATGGTTGGTAACGTATTGATATGTAATCTACTATCTGGTGGAAGCTGGTCCTCCACGAATCAACACTGCAAAGTGGGTGCTTTTCAGAGTTCTTGCCGACTATGCCTTGTAAGTTAAGTGCTATGGACTAGCAGTGTAAATGCTGCTGCAAGGGACAGACTGAGAATCTAAGGCGCAGTGTACTTAAGAGGTAGTTTTCTTGTCACATTATATATTATTATAGAGGTACTAAAACGTCTGGTTTTTAAGAACACATGTGCACACCATCAAACATGCCGAAGTCCACACATGCACATCATCAAATATGCTATCTTGCATTCAGACAAAGCACCAAATTAAGAGCAACATAGTACTGATTAAGGGCCTGTTTGGTAGAGCTCCTTCTGATTCTGATTCTCTGTTAGAAGTGATTTTCCGAGAGAAGTGATTATGTCGCTGAAAGTGATTCTCTAACTAATCTATAGGATAAACTCTATGGAGAAACCGATTCTTTGTTAGGAGTGAATCAGAGAAGCTTTTTTCAGCCCAAAGCCCTAGTTCATTTCGAGAATCACTTCACAGAATCACCCCGAGAGCGATTATCGAAAACTATGCTTGGCGAGCTCCGCAGATTCACATCGCAGGCTAGAGCAGAGCTCGCCAAACTAAGGCCTGATAGATGACACATACACGATGGTACGGTGCCGATAGACGACACATACTTCTCTGGTCAAAAAATATGTCGTTTTGGACAAAAGCACGATCTCCAAAACTGATGTTTGATCAGTAATTTTTATTTAATATATTTATAAAACTTAATAAAATTATAATATTATAAAAATACTTTTTAAGAAAAATCTATACATATAATTTTTATGTATAAGATCTAAATATTTAAAAGATATAATAATCCAAGTATTTTAAAAAATATTGATGTTAAAGTTTTAAAAATTTAACCGTATGCACCGCATGACAATGTACACGTGTGACTGAAAGGAGTACTGGCTAGCGCTGAACTACAAAGCACGCAACGAAGATTAAGAGCAACCGACTGGCTTGATTATTAATCTCACGGCCACACCGCACCGCAGACCAGTGAGTGTCCATCGAATTAAGAAGCAACAGCAACGACGACGTACGGCAACGCGACAAGGTAAGCTCAACGGCCGACCGCTGGCGCTGGGCACGGCCTCGCATTACGGGTAGAAGTGGGTGTCGTGCCGTACCAGGCTAGCCTGACATAGATTTATCGTATTTCTTACCTGAATCATTCTAGGCCGTGATAGCCTGTCGTGTCCGTCGTATCTTGCCGGCCCGGCTCACCTTCAACAAACCC